>OZ012703.1:39031007-39721532 GCA_963942595.1 Cylloceria caligata | reverse complement strand
GCCTTCGTGTAGACTGTAACTTTTCGAATGGATCGTCGGTGGTGTTCATACTCCGTTTTATACAGATTTTCCCCACCATCTAGTTGCATCGCCTCTTCTTTTGATACTGCAAATTATACGACTGCAAATTGCTAGCCAATATCCTTTGATATTTGTCGCATTTTCCTCAACAGCCTAGTAACAGCAGCAGCAGCAAATATATCCCAAAACTCTTGCATACTCTCGCACACCTATGTGCACATGCACACCTCGACATACAGATAAGATGTGTCATGAAAACTAAATAATATTCGTCGACGAAATTTGATGATTTTCCTCATGGCCGGGTGCCTTGAAATGAGATGAAAACAATATCACTTTCATCAGCGAAACTCGATAACCACCATCGCTAAATATTTCCCTAGGTCTTGCTTTTGTAAAGTGATCGCGTGCGGCCATCTTCTTGGTTAGTCGTATTCATTACATCGCTGTAGTATATGCAGGAGAGAGAGAGAGAGAGAGAGAGAGAGAGAGAGAGAGAGAGAGAGAAAGAGCTTGTTAAAGAAATATATATAAACGTGAGTCCCTTTGAAAATTCTCTAGTTAATTGTCTGATTTACTGTGGTTACTACTACTACTACTCTAACAGCACAATCATGGTCAGAGTGGTAAAGCGCTCATTGATAAGAAAATTGATAGAGTTTATATTGAAGCGCAGACCGTCGTTGCGTTCGCGGTGGGGGGAAAAGAAATTTACAGATCACCCTATGGGAACTTCCGACACAGGCAGTTGTTCGTAAAATTCGCGGTATGCTGTGTGAGTGTCATCAGCGTGATTTAGTTGACGCATATAATATTGGATTTTTTGATAATCAAATAATTATTGATTCGGTGGTGCATGTTATTCGTCGACGCGGTTTGGCTGAATGAGCCTGCTCTGCAATCCATACTCAATGAAAGACGTAAGTAATATACAGCGCTAATTACTTTTATCTTATTTCCTTTATTTCATAAGATTTTTATATAGTTCGACGGTATGAAGACGAAGAAATGGGATCCGACACCTATGATTTCGATGAGGAGGGAGCACCGATTCAGATGATCATAGTAGGGACAACGATGGTGACAGCTCCGCAGGAAATCGTTGGATAAATTTTACCCAGCCATTCTGCGGTTATAAACCAACAAACGGTCTTTTCATGGCAGGCCCTGCGAGAGAACCAGATGGAGCCGTCGCACGTCCATCACGACAATACAGTTCAAACGATGATACCAACAGTAATACAGACAACGAGAGAAGAAGAAGAAGAAGAAGAAGAAGAAGAAGAAGAAGAAGAAGAAGAAGAAGAAGAAGAAGAAGAAGAAGAAGAAGAAGAAGAAGAAGAAGAAGAAGAAGAAGAAGAAGAAGAAGAAGAAGTAGTAGAAGAAGGAGAAGGAGAAGGAGAAGAAGAAGAAGAAGAAGAAGAAGAAGAAGACAAAGAGGTGGAGCAGGACGAGGACGAGGAGGAGGAGGAGGAGGACCCGGTAGATTCAGGTAAGCTTTTAATAATACAATTACGCTGACAAAAATATAAAAATTACGGGGATAATAATAGTAAAATGAATAAACAGGGTACGAGTCGGACCCAAACGTTTTTCGCTTTGCACGATACACTGTGCCGAGACCGCCGACAATCGAGTTGGTTTACGAAATGCGTCGGCGGTTCCCGGGTGCAGTCGATGGATTCGAGGACTAAAAACAAATATAAGTTTGTAATTCTTACGTTACACGATTTATATACATAGTATATAGCTAGTGACAAACAAAAATTTTAATTAAATGAAATAAAAATTCTAATAAATGATTTAAGTATGCTTGCAGGTGGACAAACTGGCGATGAAAGGACTGCTGCACGGGGTGGTGATATTTTGCCTCCTGGTGAACGTTTCGGTATCGACAATGAGCAGAGACGATATTTTTCACGCTTTAGCATGCAGGGTCGAGAGACAGATTTTTATTTTCGTCAGCTACCTGACGGTATCGATCATCTGACATGGTTCGAGGGCGGAGTACGAGATGTTCTCACACGCCTTACAGAATCGTGCGAAGGACATGATTATGTGGGTATGACTCTGAGAGTACTGACTTTCGCGCAGGGACCTGTATGGTTATCATTTCGACCAGCTCGTGACATCGTTCCTGACGATATATGGCGACTAATTAATAGTGTAGCTCAGAGTGCGCGCGAATTTCGAATAGACGCTGGTACATATAGAATGACGACATGTATAGTACGAGGTGTCGAAGGAGCCGGTGTGGGTACTAGACTTACACACGAGTCTATAGCAAAAAAGTCAATTTTACGCATACGTAATCGCGATAATTTGTGTCTACAACGATCTCTTGTCAAAGCCCGTGCGCATGCCGAACGCAGTCAAATACGTACGGGCGAGCTACACAGACGATGGTGTCAAATTCGGAATGGGCTTCGAGGTGCGCAAAATACAGCAGCGATAGAGCTCACGCGTAATGCAGGGGTAACGACACCGTCTAGAGGGTGCGGTGCGCGCGAAATTCAGCTCTTTCAGAAGTACTTGGTTCACGAGGGTATAGCAATTGTTGTTTATGAATCTCTCACCTTCGGAGAACGCGTTCCGGCTTTATACAATGGGCGAAAATACGTACTCACCGCAACAGGTAAAATTAATTATACACTCTTTATTCTTTATTACGAGCGTTCTCATCACTATCAACCGATATTAAATCTCGCCGGTGCGCTAGGTATTCGAGGGTTCTGCGCACAATGTAGATTCGAGTACTCGAGCATCGATGTAGCTATCAATGTGCTCGATGTCAATCCACTTATTGCAACGGCAATAGAGACTCTCAGCCTGAGTATTGCGCAGACTGTAATCGTTCGTTCTTTGGTGATTTTTGCCTCGCTTATCACAAGGGTGAGGGCTCTGCGGGTATCACGTTTCGTTAATATAGACGGTACAGCGTCTGTAACGCATTGAAAATCTGTAGAGGCTGCTCGCGTATGAATAAAACCACAGATAAAAAGATGCATGTATGTGGTATATCGTTTTGTATTACATGCAAACGAACGCGACCGACTACGCATGCGTGTTTTATAGCACCTCTTAAGAAACCAGAGGCGAAAAGTAGAAGAAAAAAGACAAGTCTTCCACGAGATTTTTATTTTATGATTTTGAGACGCAACAACAGGAGCAATTGCATGATGATAAATCGACTAGAATTCACGAGCCGAATTTATGTGTTGCACAATGCGTATGTATGGCATGTCTGGATATCACAGATATAGAGACCGATTTTGCTAACTGTGGTAAACGTGAATTCGTGTTTATCGATGATCCTGTTGGGGAGCTCGTGAAATTGGCATTATCGTAAAAATTTAAAAAGTCCATCTGCATTGCCCATAATGCTAGAAGTTTCGACGCACAATTTATTCGACGGTATTTAATCGAGGTGCAAAAAACACAGCTGCCCTCTCTGATTATGAATGGTACGAAGATTGCTTCGATGAAAATTGGCGATGTCGTTTTTCTCGATAGTCTAAACTATTTACCCATGGCTCTTAGCGCTTTACCTAAGACCTTTGGTTTCGCTGATGAGGTGGCAAAAGGTACATTTCCCCATTTATTCAACACACTGGAATATCAGAATTACTCAGGTCCTCTGCCGGCTTTGCATTTTTACTCACCCGATACCATGTTCTCAGCGGATCGCGAGCGATTTTAAAAATGGTATGAGGAAGAATCGAGTTGCGTAGATTATAAATTTGATTTTGCGATGCAATTTGTGCAATATTGTCGTACAGATGGTACGGTTTTGAGACGAGCGTGTTTAGCTTTTCGAGAGTTACTTATACGTTGCGGGAGCATGTGCCCCTTTACAGAAGCATGCACGATAGCATCAGCATGTATGAGAGTATTTTGGACGAATTTTCTACACAAAGATCGCATTGCGGTGTTACCACCAGGGGGGTATCGCTTGGGCGATAAGCAATCGCGCAAGGCCGTCGTATGGCTCGTATGGCTCGAGCGTGAGCGCAGCTGCGTTATCGCTCATGCTGGACGCACGAGAGAGTGTCGCCCTCCGACCGGCCTACCGGCTGTCGACGGTTACTACGTGGATGCGAGGGTCCATCACGTTCTTCAATTTCACGACTGCTTTTGGCATGGTTGTCCGCGATGTTATCGCGTAAATAGAGATGCTGGAACTAAATTCGGCGATACAATGGATGAGCGATACGAGCGTACCGTTCTTATTTCCGGGCGAATCAGATCGAAAGGGTACACTCTAACCGAAATATGGGAATGCGATTTTGACAGATTACTCGAGAATAACAAGGAAATGTCGATATACGTGAAAAATCACACCTAGGTCAAGCAGGCGCCTCTCGAACCACGCGATGCATTCTTTGGCGGTCGAACGGAAATTTTTTTAAGCTTGTACGACGTCGCGAATGGGGAGCAGATACGCTATGTGGATGTTTGCTCACTGTATCCATGGGTGTGTAAGAATGGAAAATATTCCGTTGGACACCCGAAATTGTACGTAGGTGACGAGTGTCGAGAACTCGTAGGACTTGAAAACGATCTGAGTGTCGTCGACGGTCTCGTGAAGTGTACCGTGGTGGCACCGCGCGATTTGTATATCCCCATACTGCCTGTTCGCATGCATGGGAAACTACTGTTCCCCCTGTGTAGAACGTGCTGTACAGATATGGACACATCCGAGGTTTGTACACACGATGACACGACTGAGCGAGCGTTTGACGGCACTTGGGTCGTGGACGAACTGAGAAAAGCTGTGTCGCTCGGATATAAGGTGACGTGTATCTATGAAATTTAGCAATACGTTGTTACGCAGTATGACTCGACAACGGGACGAGGCAGTCATTTTGCCGAGTACATCAATACATTCCTAAAAATGAAACAGGGGGCGAGTGGACCGCCAACAGAAAGTACCGATGAGAGGAAGCAATAGACCGTTTTATAGCATTGTACAAGGAGTCTGAGGGTGTATATCTCGAGCGAAGTGCTTTGCAGCCTAATACGGGTTTACGTTCACTCGCAAAATTGGCTCTTAATTCGTTCTGGGGAAAGTTTGGTGAACGAGAAATCTCACGAAAACCGTTATCGTTTTTACGCGCGCGGAGCTAATGAATTTACTAACGAGTCCGGAGATTGAGGTGACGGGGATGCTACCGGTTAATAACAAGATTATGTATGTAAACAATGTGAGCAACCGCGATGCTATCCAACCATCCCCGACATCAAATGCCGTGATTGCAGCATACACGATGGCACAGGCACGCCTAAAATTATACAGTTATCTTGAGGGGCTCGGACGACGAATATTGTACTACGATACGGACTCCTGTGTTTACGTGAGTCGCCCCGGTGCACAGTGGACGCAGAGCCCGAAATCGTGGCAGTAAATACAAATAACCTCCGATCGGAATGAAAATTGGTATGCAGGGGTTTTTAAGGTCGCTGATTACGAATCTGAAAGCTAAATTATTGTAAACAAAATGGCCGATCCAATATGGCGGACATGGATGTTAAAAAGGTGTCCGATCTTGACAAAAATTGGTATATGCGGGTTTTTAGGGTCGCTTATTACGAATCCGAAAGCCAAATTATTGTAAACAAAATGGCCGATCCAATATGGCGGACATGAATGTTAAAAAGGTGTCCGATCTTGACAAAAACTGCTATATGTGGGTTTTGAGGGTCGCTCATTACGAATCCGAAAGCCAAATTATTTTGAACAAAATAGCTGATCCAATATGGCGGACAAGTATGTTAAAAAAAATTAAAAATTTTCAAAAAAACTCCCTCCTGCCGTACCACTCAAAAAAGGATGGAATAATTTACTTATTTAGTATGACGTTTTCGTATACAATGATATATAACTTGCATTAGTTATTTGAATTTTAATTATTATAATTGAATTGAACAAAATTGATATACGCGGGTTGTGAAAGTGACTGATTGCGAATCAGAAAGCCAAACAATAACGTAGCGAAATTATCGTTCAAATTATCCTTTATAATAAGATATAATTCTTTCCTCGTCAAATGTACTCCTTCGTAATGGGACCCTGTAATAAAGACATAAAATTGTATAGAATTTGTGTTGAAGGATCAGATCAAAATTTTAATGAATTTCAATTATTGTAACAAATAAGTAGCCGCAATAATTATTCGTATTTTTTTTTGAAAAGTACATAAAAAACAACAGTTATGAAAAAAAAATTGAATTTAGACTATTATGAAAGAAGTTATGAGCAAAAAAACATAAACAAATATTTTTTGAACGGGTGACCAAAAACATCTCAAAATGTACCAGAAGCCGATTTTTGATGAGTACATGAAAATATGACAAAATCAAGGGAAAAAAAATTGAACTGTCCGATTTGGCGTGGAATGCCCCATATATACCTATATATATATAATAAAAATGTATCAAATATAAATAAAATGTGACGATTCAAATTAATTACTTTAGTATATACTTACATATATATGTATTGTTGTCTATCTACAAAAATAGATATATAAATGATTTACTTGAATTTGTATTTTGTATATATAAAGGGTGATTTTTTAAGAGCTTGAGAACTTTTTTTTAAAAAAAAACGCATAAAATTTGCAAAATCTCATCGGTTCTTTATTTGAAACGTTAGATTGGTCCATGACATTTACTTTTTGAAGATAATTTCATTTAAATGTTGACCGCGGCTGCGTCTTAGGTGGTCCATTCGGAAAGTCCGCTTTTTTATCGACAAATTTTGTTCAGCGATGAGGCTCATTTCTGGTTGAATGGCTACGTAAATAGGCAAAATTGCCGCATTTGGAGTGAAGAGCAACCAGAAGCCGTTCAAGAACTGCCCATGCATCCCGAAAAATGCACTGTTTGGTGTGGTTTGTACGCTGGTGGAATCATTGGACCGTATTTTTTCAAAGATGCTGTTGGACGCAACGTTACGGTGAATGGCGATCGCTATCGTTCGATGCTAACAAACTTTTTGTTGCCAAAAATGGAAGAACTGAACTTAGTTGACATGTGGTTTCAACAAGATGGCGCTACATGCCACACAGCTCGCGATTCTATGGCCATTTTGAGCGAAAACTTCGGAGAACAATTCATCTCAAGAAATGGCCCGGTAAGTTGGCCACCAAGATCATGCGATTTGACGCCTTTAGACTATTTTTTGTGGGGCTACGTCAAGTCTAAAGTCTACAGAAATAAGCCAGCAACTATTCCAGTTTTGGAAGACAACATTTCCGAAGAAATTCGGGCTATTCCGGCCGAAATGCTCGAAAAAGTTGCCCAAAATTGGACTTTCCGAATGGACCACCTAAGACGCAGCCGCGGTCAACATTTAAATGAAATTATCTTCAAAAAGTAAATGTCATGGACCAATCTAACGTTTCAAATAAAGAACCGATGAGATTTTGCAAATTTTATGCGTTTTTTTTAAAAAAAAGTTCTCAAGCTCTTAAAAAATCACCCTTTATATATGTATATATATATATTATATATGGTATATGTATGGATATAGTCCTATTGCTCAAGTAGCAGCTGTTCAATGGCCCCATGGCATGGCGTATGGCGCCGCGCGCGCGTGCACGGTCGGCAACCGCCTGTTTTACGTTGCCAAAAACCATAACAGACAAAGTTAGGCAGCTCTAGGCAGCTAATTCCTGTTAATTTCGCAAGCTTATATAATAAACTAAAGGCCTAGACATTGGCTGTCGCAGAATATGGCAGAAAGTATAACTTTTCGGATAGTTGAAAATATAAGTTTACAAAATTCTTTCACTTTATTTATGCAGTAGTTTATACTACACTTCAATAATTTACATATTTATTTTAAACTCAACCAATGTAAAAATATCTTCTACATACCTCCAGAAGTCGTATCCATGTCTCCGGATTGATTTAAAACACTTCACTTTAAAGTTATCGATTTTATAAGTCACGGTAGTTTTCGCTCGTTCAGCGCGCGATGCGAACACTCGTCTCGAAGGCTAACTTCCAACTGACGCAGCGACGAAGGTATACGGTGAAAAAGGTTCCCCTTTTACAATTTAACGCAGCCATTAGTCCTCTACCTGACTGCCTGCTCAAATATCCCGATTGTAAAAATTTTTTTCTGACTTTTCTGCCACGATTTCGGGCTCTGCGTCTACTGTGCGGTGGTCACGAGTATGAGCCGCCATTCGGTCAATTTCTAGGAGATCTTACGCATGAATTAAGCGAATACGAGCCTGGTAGTTATATAACTTTGTTCGTTTCGGGAGTACCAAAATTTTACGCATACCTTGTTCGTAAACCCGACGATTATTGAAAAATGTAAAGTAAAGGGTATCACGCTAAACTTTGCGAATAGCCGTCCCGTAAATTATAACGCATTACGATCTTTCGTGCCAGGAGCAAGGAGCGTACCTATTATTATAAAATTCGACGCTATTCGACGCACGGAATTTCATCATGTAGTAACGCGTAAAGAATCGAAATCATGCGAACCTGTTAACACGAAGCGAAAGTGGCACGGGATGTACTCTACTGTACCGTACGGCTATTGTGAAATACGCTAATTAGTATAACGCAAAAAAGTATATAGTTTTAGGTTGAATTCGCGATATTTAAAAATAATCTTTTTGTCTAATTTCATGTATCATATTTACTGTGTACAATACATTTAAAAAAAAAATATTGATTTACTATGTATAAAACCGTTGTCGGCTCGTTCTTTTTGTGCTGCTATTCGTAGCAGTAGCTGCTATCTCTGTACCGTTCCCTTTTGTTCTGACTTTCTCATCGTTGATTCCTTTTGTCCCGTTTTTCTTATCGAGTGATTCCTTTTGTTCTGACTTTCTCGTGCTACATCAATGGATATAATATTGCTGTTTAGAATTTGATGAATCGTAAATTTTGCACATAGAGATGTATGCATAGTAAAATAAAAATATTGCTTTATTTGTGAGAAATATAAAAACTATCGTTATTTAATTTACATACGGCGTAAACACTGGCTTATACCGCGGGCCCGCGCCTCATCAGCTAGTGCAGGCGTGCCGCGAAAATAGCTGATGCCGCGGGGTCGTCGCCACCGCCGCCGCCGCCGCCGCCGTCGCGGTATAAGCTTATTGAAGAGTCAGCTGATTGATTTTAATAGACACTCATCGATATGGATACACGTTGGCAACATACATGGACAGCTGTGATAAGCGGTCCTACGGGTTGTGGTAAAACATATTTTGTAAAAAAATTCTTTAAATACATGCGCGAAATGACGGATATTCCGTTCGAGCGTATACTTTTTTAGTACTCAGAGTGGCAGTCCGGGTGTTCAGAGTACGGTGGTAAAGTCGAATTTGGCGAGGGTTTACCGCAAGTAGTAGACTACTCGAATGATACAAGACCTAAACTTGTGGTCATTGACGATCTAATGCGCGAGGCATCCAACAATACTGTGGTCGATCTTTTCACCAAGGGTAGCTATCATGAAAATCTTAGTGTCATTTTCATCACGAAAAATCTCTTTCATCAGGGTCACGGGCAATGCGATATCTCCTTAAACGCTAATTATATCGTTGTCCTCAAAAATCCGCGAGATCGCGCGCAAATTCAGTACCTAGCCCGTCAGGTATGTCCCGAGAATCCGCGATTTTTGCAGGTGGTATATTTCGATGCAACAGCCGCACAGCACGGCTATCTATTATTCGACTTGAAACAATCGACGCCTGATAATTGTCAATTTCGCGCCTGTATATTTCCGGATGACCAATACCATTACGTTTACGTGTCTCAAAAAGCAATAAAAGTTTGCGATGCGACGCGCGATGTATCAGTAATGCGCTTGTAATAGCGTTGCGCGGACCTCTCGATGAAAAGCAAATAATTATATTGCAAGCGCAGTGTTATCTGAAGCAAGAGCAACGACGTGCAATTTTGCGCAAAGCAGATGTAGCGCTCGTACGCTGTATATGCGAGTGTGCTCTAAACGTTTTACAGGGAAACGTGAGTCTGAACAACGTGCAAAAAAATCATCTTCGGAGGCACGCTACAATTCTTCGACGACTAGCCGCCAAAAGGGGAAATTGGAGCGGTAAGAGGAAGATCATTGTCGAGCACTGTGTCGGATTTCTCAAGTTGCTTCTTGGGCATGTCTTGGCCTACACGAGACATAGAATATGCCAGAAAGATAGTACTTATTCCTCATGATAACATACATTGTCTCGCTGGACTCGCCACTACTGCTGCTACTACTGCTGCTACTACTACTACTACTACTACTACTACTACTACTACTACTACTACTACTACTAGTGCAGACACGTTGCCTTCCGTACAGACTACCGGTACGCCATTATCGCGCCTCGACTGTGAGCTGAGTGAAATTCTAAACTCTCACTCGTACAAGAACGAGAGAGAGAAATGGATAGCGTACCAGCAGGTTTTACAGCGTTATCTTCACATGGTCGAGTACGATAATGTAGTACCGAATATTTTATCAAAACGAAAAATAGCAATACTCGATAGCCACGAGAATAAATCCGACGACGTTTTAATGAACAAAGTTATATCTCGACTCAATGACACACTTATTATCGATAGCGTACCAAAAAAATTTTAATCTAAGGCAATATCGTTGCTTCGCAGTTTGTATCGCAGCGTTGTTGGTAAAAAAATGACATGGGATCGTAACGGTGTTGTTTCCATAGACGGCAGAAGAATTTCAAATTCCAATATCGTTGATCTTATTAACGATGCTATGCGAGCTAGAAAACGCGAGAAACCCATCGGACGATCTCACTTTGCCAAACTCCTGCGAGCGATACAGATCCCACGCGAATTTATCGGCAATCCCGAGTTACTACACGAGCCTACACCTACATCATCCTCGACACCACAGCGGCGTCTTATTTTACCACGCGATAACGATATTAGCAGCAGCAACAACAGCAACAGTAGCAACAACAACGAGGCCGAGACCGCACACTCAAACAGAGATTTAATGCTCACGGCTGAAAACAACATCATCGAGGGGCAGCAGGGGGATAAAGAAGAGGACGAACAATTGCAAAACATCGCACAAGCAGAATATCGACCCCCACACAGTTAGAAAAGAAAAAGAAAAAGAATCCATATAACTGGTCATCGCTAAAATTATGAAAATTCTCCAAAAAATCTATTATGACACCACTCATCCTGCTTCCTATTCTCGAGCAAAAAATTTGGCCCAGGTGGATCGAAGAGTGGCGCGAAAAAATGTTTTACCATGGCTCGAGACACAGGATTCATATAACATGCATCGTCTCGTGCGACG
Organism: Cylloceria caligata; assembly: GCA_963942595.1. Taxonomy (NCBI): domain Eukaryota; kingdom Metazoa; phylum Arthropoda; class Insecta; order Hymenoptera; family Ichneumonidae; genus Cylloceria; species Cylloceria caligata. The sequence continues at coordinate 39,710,203 of OZ012703.1, read as the reverse complement.
ACGATTTCCCCGTCGTACGTACAGCGTGAGTAATATAGACGATGTATGGGAGGCTGATTTAGCTGATCTTCGCTCGATAGCCACGTACAACGTTGGGTACGCGTATCTGCTTGTTGTTATCGATGTGTTGAGCAAATACGCGTGGGTCGAGGCTTTGCGCGACAAAACGAGCGCAAACGTGGCCCGCGGTCTCACACGCATACTCGCACGCAGTAACAATCGTCGCCCGCAGCAATTGCAAACTGATTGAGGCAAAGAATTTATCGACGCTCCGTTTCAGCAAATTCTCAGGAAAAAGAATATCGATTTTCGCGCTGCTCGTAACCCTGATATAAAAGCCTCGATTGCCGAACGCTTTAATCGAACAATAAAAGAACGAATGTGGCGCCACTTTACATACACGCGAAATAAGCGTTACATCGATGTTTTACAAAATTTTTTATATGCTTATAATCACACTAGACACAGCGGAACGCGTATTCCTCCGAGCGAAGTAACCCTCGAAAATGCCTCTATAGACCGAGACAATTTAGCACGGCGTTACGAGCTGAACGCGAAAAAAATTCGAAAGCCTAAATACAGCGTCGGTGACTTGGTACGTATCAGTACAGCTAAAGCAGCTTTCGTGAAAGGATATGAGCGTGGTTGGAGTAACGAATTATTCAAGATTCAACGAATATCAGTGAATCGAGAACCATTCGTGTATATTTTACACTATCTGAATAACGAGACTATCGACGGTATTTTCTACGAGGCAGAATTATCACGAGTACGAGTGCCTCCGTCATCTGAGAAGACGAAAGAGAAGAAGAGGACAAAGAGGAAGAACGGTCGGAATCATCGTGCCTGATAAATATGAGATCCAAGGATAGCTCTTTCTTTGTCGTACTACCGAGCAACAGTAGTATGCATTATTTTCCGAATAATACGACGACGAAATTTATTACAAAACTACCACGTCAGATAACGCTTGCACGGAGAATGGTCTGTTTCTCTTGTGAAAATTGCTTATCCGATGACTCTTTTACATGTTCCTACTGTAGGAAATCTTGTAACTTTTGAGGACGTTGATTATTATTTATCGGGTTTTAATCTTTTAACACGGAGACGCGCGGATAGAGACCAAGTTGCACCTGGTGTATATCGCTTTATAGACGCTCTTTTGGAGAGTATAAATAAGTTACCTCACGTGGCCGGCCATTTGCGCTTTAAATCGTTTCCGAGCGGGCAGGTCGAAGTGGCGCGCGTATGCGACGAACTACGCTACCACGATTGTCACGTATCGCTCGCTATCGCAAGGCTACTAGGATTCTCGGAAGAGGCCTGTAGGTCAGTAATGATAGAACCGCATTGCAAATACACAGGGTCGAGTCCTGCATCTCTCACCGGTACTATACCAGGTAGCATGTTTCTATACACAGATATCTGCGAGAGCTATATTACAGGCGATATACAAACACCCTTCTTACGAATTGTTCCCATTGATACTGATGACTATCAGTATGGTTCGATAAAAATTAAATCGTTTTCAACGCCACTATATATGCCTCTCTTGCGCAATAATGTACACACCATCGAGATCGATATAAGAGACGAATTTGGGGATCCTATACCATTCGAGCAGGGAACGTTGACTGTCACACTACATTTCAAAAGGTCCCACGATTGATTACACCACTATGGATGATATTGACAGTGTGCAGCACGGATGGGGCCGTCGCGGGTATGGCGGTATTAGCCATGTTTATATCGGAACACCTAATCAACGAGGACACGGTATCGAAAGCTTTCTCGGGGGCCTGTTTCGTCGAGTGTTACCACTTTTAAAGAAGGGAGCTTAAGCAGTTGGAAAAGAGGCGTTGCTCGCTGGTGTAAACGTAGCCGGTGATATCCTCGATAGAAATATAGCTGTGAAAGATGCGATTCGCGAGAGAGCGAGAGAATTAGGCAGTAATCTCAAACGCAAAGCCTCTGAAAAAATTGACACTCTCATGCGGTGGTCTGGTTATAAAAAGCGCAAAATTTCGCGAACTTCTCATTCATCGGACGAACGTAAACCACGAAGTATCTCCCGTAAAAATAAAAGTGTAATAAAGAGAAAAGTAATAAAGAAGAAGAAGAATAATAAGAACAATAAGAAGAAGAAGACTTGTCAACGAACAGTTGCAGATATTTTTGGATAGCTGAAACAAGATGGCTTTGCTACATGCGCACTCGTGCGAGTGTCTTAAATCGGAACTTGAATTATTTCCACTCCCACCGACGCAAACTACTATCGAAGGCTCCAATTGGGTGTATTACAAGCCAATATCTTCGCTAACCGATGATTCACCGATTGAATTTGTTATTCCTGGACATGGTGATGAGTATATCGATCTCGCGCATACTATGCTTAGTCTGAGAGTGAAAATAACATCTCCTACTACTACGGAAATTGCCGCGGGTACATCGTCGAAAGTAAGTGCCGGCCCTGTAAACAATCTCTTGCATTCTATGTTTAATCAGGTGGATGTATACCTGAATCAAAAATTAGTTTCACCTCCAAATAATGCCTACGCTTATCGATTGTACATAGAAAGACTTTTAAAGTACGGTCCAGCAGCAAAAAATTCGCATCTCACGAGCGTTCTTTGGTACGACGATACCCCTGGAAAAATGGATGACATAACATCGGAAAATACGTGTCTTGTGAAGAGAAAACGATTTTTAAATGTCGAAAAAACTGTAGACTTGCTCGGTCATCTGCATTGCGATATATTCAATCAGGAGCGGTTCCTATTAAACGGCGTCGAGATGCGACTGCGGTTGGTGCGGTCTAGAGATTCATTTTGTCTTGTGGGGGATACGAAGAATGGTCAATACGGCTTGAAGATTCTCGAGGCATCGCTTCTCGTTCGTAGAACAAAAATAGCTCCTGGTGTGCTGCTCTCGCATGCTAGAACTCTGGCAAAATCTACGGCTGAATATCCTCTTACGAGAGTCGAGGTAAAAGCCGTTTCAATACACTCTGGTGTTCATGGAGAGACTATCGATAATATCGTGTTAGGTCAATTGTCGAAGCGTATAATTATCGGTTTTGTCGATAACAAGGCGTTTAACGGCGACTTTAGTAGGAATCCATTCAATTTCAAAAATTACAAGATAAATTATCTCTCGTTGTATGTAGATGCTGCTTAAATACCTTCGAAACCGTTACAACCTGATTCCCGCGAAAAATCATCTATATGTGGATGCTTTTCAAACGTTGTTTTCGGGAACTGGAATACATTTCTTGAACGACGGTAATTCGATCGATCGCGATAATTATCGTGATGGATACTGTCTGTTTGCTTTTGATTTCACACCCGATCTTTCGGCGAACAGCAATACACATTGGAATTTAATAAAGCACGGTAGTGTGAGAATAGAGGTACGATTTGAGAATGCGCTTGCTTCAACGATAAATTGTGTAGTCTACGCGAAATATGATAATGTCCTTGAAATTGATGCCTCACGGCAAGTAATGGTGGATTTTACCGGGTAAGCGAAAAATGTGCTGATGTCGGCATAAAATGATTTCGTGTTAAGAGACGTAGAAGCGTGTCTGTGCGTAACCAATCAGTCGAACTCGAGCATCTGTACGGATTAGACGTGAAAATGGATATTGTCGTGGATTTACAGGGAATGCGTGGTAAAGACTCGGAATTTATTCCGAAAAAAATTGCCGTGGTAGCAGTGGATATACCGTACTCTGCTCATTGGATCGTCACACCGCCGTGTCACTTTGCCGAATTACTACAGCATTCGAGAAGCCAGAATAATTTTCTCTCGAAATATTTTCACGGTCTGGAATGGTACGAAGGCGATGTGAGCTGTAAACAAGCATACGCTAACTTGCGTGAAATTTCGCGAAAATCAAGACGCATCTATACACGCGGTCACGAGAAGGCTATACTTCTTTGCGATATCACGAGTCGTAAAATTTCCAACCTGGAGGATGAGGAGGGCGCCCCATCGTACACATTTATGCCAAAATCTTTGCGAAAATGCTTCAGACACGCTATGATAAACGATACAGCGACTTCGCATTGTGCAATGCGCCAGGCTTTTCAAATAAAAAATTGGCTTCGCAAGCACCCATTTAAAGGAGAATCATACATAGATGTTTGGTCAGCAGACGAAGAGGAAGAGAATAAGAAAAAGGAGAAATCTTCATCATCTAGTCGTGACACGATCGACGATGCTGTGAAATAAATTTTGCATATACATACGTCTTTCAAAGCGTATCGGTCATCATTTAATCATTGACTATGCGTTCAGCATGAGCACTAGACAAATCTACGAGAGTCTGCAGTATCTGCCACTTTCAACCGTTGGCGTATACCCAGCTGACAGAAAAGGAATGTACTTTGATAGCTAAGGGCTACCACCGGTTATTCCGCAACATCTCGCACGGCTACGAAGAAACTGCAAGTTGTATCGGTACGGCCTCAAGCAGCTACAGAGTAATACGTCGGATGTGTGTGGACGATTTCGCATCGTATTCCTACATCTTATGTCGTGCGGCTTCACCATGTCGCGATTTAATAATCTCTTTAGCGATAATGTAATGAAAAACGACAGATTAGTGCGTGAATATTACAATGCTTTTGCCTCTCGACGATCAGACAGTGATAAATATAAATTTAACGAGTCTCCGAGCGAAGATTACCGTGTTTGCAGGAATGTTGCATACGACGGTAAATATGTGTAAAGTGATTTAAATAAAATATTGATTAATTAAAAACAAATACATCGGCTTAGTGTGTCTCTTATTTTATAATTATATATAAATTATAATCGAGGTCTCTCGCGGTACGGTATCATATTCTGCGTTTTTTACTGCAGAGCAATCGCTTTACGAGAAGCACAGCACAATGTGGTACGCACGTGCAAAACCGCTGACATTGCATTCAAAGCGTTGCACACCGAGTTATGATTCAGAGGGGCGTTTGTTATTTTCAAACGCTGTGATCACCACCAGCATCATCTGGAGCATTCAGTCTGTCTTTAGCAGTGCACGACGAAAGTTTAAATCGATAAAAAATATGTATCCGCGGTACGACAACTTCGCTCTAGCCGTGGCTTTTGTGTGTCGGGTGGTTTGCGGAGCGGGGGATAACGCGATATTCCTACGTACGGGATTAATGTGTGTTGCGTGGCAAAAAACTAGAGGACGATTTGGAGAAACTTTATATTGATGGACTTGCCGAGAGGAGTGTATTTAAATTTGAGGACTTGTGTGCGGGAGCCTCATGTGTCGTTGTGCCGCATCAAAAGGCTATGTGCGGTGAGATCATCGATATGGATGATGACGGGTGCTGCGAGGTGCTGCTTGTCGATATGAATGAATCGATATACGTCGATTGGCAGCAACTATTCCACCCCGAGCCGCCGAGTAGTGTGTTACCGGCGTTGCTCGTGAAGTGTACGGTATTCGGCCTTGATCATTTAATTGACGAGGACGGCTATCTATATCGGATCGATGGAACGCGTGGTAATGATACGCTGATCGGGATACGCATGCGAACCCCTGACGGTGCCCACGCTACATGGGTGCGGGTAATTTCCATTACCCTGGCACGTAGCTGTGGTTTTTGATGTGAGGGTGAGTAAGTGAGTGAGTGAGTGAGAGAGAGAGAATGCGTGTGTGTGCATATGTCCGTGTGCCCGTCACCCTGGAGAGTCGTCGTAGATGCCGCCAACACAAGGGTGAGTTAAAAATTTTATTCCAAGTATGTGTACACCTTTGCTCCATCCTGCTCTTATCTCTACTCTTCCTTGTTCACCAAGGTACCCACACCACCTCTCTTTACCATCTCCACGTTACCGACACTGGTCAAGCAGAGTGGGTAGCGAGGTGGTGGAAAAGTAGGGTGGTGGGGGTAGCAGCGTCCTGGGGCAAGGAGTAGGGATAGGAGTGGGATGGAACAAAGGTGTACACATTTTACTTTGCCTGTTGAGTCACTCCCAATAATCGTGCCCATTCTTCTTGACTGTGACACGAGTCGTGATCAAGTAATGACTCCAATTCTGCATCTTCAAAAATCTTCTCTCTTTCACCGCTATGCCGATTTTCGACGTCAAAATCACCGTTCTTGACGTGTTGAAACCATTCACGACACGTTCTTGCACTAATAGCGGCCACACCATAAATATTTGAGAGCATTCGCCGCAGATTTATTCATATTGAAGTAGAAAATTGAAATCTCCCACAAATGACAAGAATTTAGCTCGTAAGCTGACAATTTCAATCGAGAATAACTTTAAGATAAAGACACAAGTCGACTAATGTTTCTATGGGGTTATGTTGACAAACGCCTAAGTTTATTGCATGACGTTTATGATCTATTTATTTCGACCACGACTTAACGCTAAAGCCATCTATAGAAAAATAGCGGAAGCAAAGTTGTACACCTATATATATTGTTCAGTGTATGTTAATGAGTATGACTACATTATATCTGGCTCGAAGGACCAAAAAAATGTTATGATAATGAGTGTGAGGCTGAGTTTGAGTTTGAAATTATTTTTAATCTGTCGACAGGTAGCAAGTCGATACATTCACACGTAGCATGTCGAGTGACAGAAGCGAATAGTAAGATTAAGGTTCCTGGTGACAAGTATAGATAATTAAAAGCACTCGGTAATGAACAATAATAAATTCAATGTTTATTTAAATTATATAACAGTGATTGCATAAAAAATACCTGGTGATTATAACAAATATCAGGAGTACAAATTGAAAATGCGGGATTTTTTTCTATTTTTTAACGTTTATTCTGAAAAAATGGTAACAAATGAATTATTCAAAGTATTGTCCATCGCTAGCCACAACTTTTTCCCATCTTTCTGGCAATTTACGGATACCGTCGCGAAAAAATTCGGCCGGCTTGGCTGCTATCCAGTCATCGACCCATTTTTGAGCTTCTTCGTAAGAATGGAAGCGCTGGTCAGCTAGGCCATGTGTCATCGATCGGAAAAGGTGGTAATCGGAAGGAGCAATATCTGGGCTATACGGCGGGTGGGGTAAGACTTCCCATTTCAGCGTTTGTAGGTATGTTTTGACCGGCGCTGCAACATGTGGCCGAGCGTTGTCATGTTGCAAAATTACTTTGTCGTGTCTTTGCTCGTATTGTGGCCGTTTTTCTTTGAGTGCGCGGCTCAAACGCATCAATTGAGTTCGGTATAGTGCTCCTGTGATGGTTTCGTTCGATTTCAATAGCTCATAATACACCACACCCAGCTGGTCCCACCAAATACAGAGCATGAGCTTGGCGCCGTGAATATTTGGTTTGGCCGTCGATGATGATGCATGGCCGGGGTAACCATATGATTTTTTGCGCTTCGGGTTATCGTAATGGATCCACTTTTCATCACCAGTGACAATGCGATGCAAAAAACCCTTCCGTTTTTGCCGTTCGAGCAGCAGTTCGCATGCAAAAAAACGGCGCTCGACGTCTCTCGGCTTCAGCTCATACGGCACCCAATGTCCTTGCTTTTGGATCATTCCGAGGGCTTTTATACGATGGGAAATGGCTTGTTGTGTCACTCCCAATGAATCTGCGAGCTCTTGTTGAGTTTGACACGAGTCTTCATTGAGTATTGCCTCCAATTCAGCATTCTCAAACTTTTTCACTTGGCCCGGCCGCTCTTTGTCCTCAACGTCAAAATCACCACTTCTAAACCGCACAAACCATCTCTCGCACGTTGAAACCGATGGAACATGACTCGGATAAGCCTCGGAGACCAATCGATGTGCTTCAGCAGCACTTTTCTTCAAATTAAAGAAGTAAATTAAAACTTCCCGCAAATGCTGTTTTGTTGGCACGAAACTCGACATATTGAGAGCTCAAAAAAACTATGAATTTGACACTGCGACAAATTGACACATACTGAAAATTAAAGCTATAAGACGTAGCTTTGACATGAACATAGTCACAGTACTGCCTGATGCGTATAGCGTTAGTAACGCCATCTGTTATCAAACCCGCATTTTCAATTTGTACCCCTGATATATACTGTGATTTGTCTGGCCTGCATGTTGATGTACTGTTGGTGAGTAGGTTCTCAGGCCTCTGAGTTGACTTGTTGATTCCGTGTGGTTGATCCTGGTGATACAGTCTGGTTGTAGAGCTCGAGTAAAGCCACACGGCAGGCTGGTGAGTGTCCGGACGCCGATGATCGGTGCGAGGCAGAATGGCGTCTCTGCTGCCAACGAGCGAACCACGCCGTTGACGGTTATGTGAGTGCTGCACTAGTCCTGTTGAGTTGCTGTGATTCGCACTGACACTGAATTTACACACGGGTGATTTCATCAAGAATGTACTACACTATAATAATGAATGCGCACAAAAGTGATTGGAACGAATGAATATCTCTGTGAGTTTACGCGGGAACGTGTACTGCGAGCGACTCGAGTGAGAACAATGGCCACATCCGTCGACCACGAGGCAGAGTATCAAGAAGACGGACGTGCGTCACAGCTTGCTTGTGATTCGCTGTCAGCGATGGAAGGCGAGCCTTGTGAGTGGTCTTGCTGATGGGGCCACGCTAACAGCGTTGGCCGCTTGAGTGAGCTTCGATCGAGGATGTGAGCAGATGGACAATATGCATGAGTGCGCGGTCGATAAATCGATATAGCATACCTGCGAGCTATACCATATGACGCGAGGCGTCAGATGATTGTGAGTGTAGCGTGTGCATGAGTTGAGTGTGTACTTGGTAGGCGTGAAAACTGAACATTGAGTAATCCTAATATTGAGGTATTGGTAACTAGAATATATTAAAAGTGGGATGAGTGCTGACTCGTGACAGGTGGAAAATACCCAGACAGACGATGTTAAAAAATAAAATGGTCTACATTCACTCAATTATTACAAAAATATATATAAATAAAATTGAGCACTGAATTTACAGGGTGAGCTGCACATAAAATTTGAATAATTGCGTGCTGTGGTAGTAAAATGTGAGAGAGTATGAAAGCAACCCGAGCTGTAAGACACGCCACATGGTGAGACCAATGAGGCTGCACGTTGAGTAATTTTACCGTCACATTGAGGAAATTTGTTCTAAATTATCAATGTGTCACCTTACCAGACGAAATTGAATCCGGTTGAGCACTTTTGAAGTTGAGAAGATCCGATTCATCATTGTAGGAAATATCCATACGAGAAGTACCGTGTTCCACACTTGGCGTGAAGAATAGAAGTCATTCAAGATAGACCCCATTTCATTACCGACGTTGGCGATGCTAACGCTGCATGAGAGTGTGATCGTTATACCTACGCGTGGGAGATGTGCGCGCGAGGTGCTGCCGACCAGCTAATCATGCAGGTGTCGAGCGCAATAGCGCAACAGCACAGATAGTCTGGTACGCAGCGACCATTGTAGTACCATGAGAGCTGTTTTCTCACCGCCCGCCGTCAGCAACGGAGTTGTTGAGTATCCTCATTAGGTTGGTCAATGAATGAGACGGGCAGAATAGCCAGTTTTGAGGCCTGGTGAGCGTCGTAGCAGCAGTTGTCAATGTCACCACTCTTGTGAGCCCATCATTGCCTGGATGCAACCTTGTAACCCGTACAAGAGGCCACTTGGTTGTTGTTAGGGCAATGACATCTTGAAATTGACTGCTGCCGCTGCAGATAACGAATGGACAATTGCTTCCAAAACTGTTGCTCCTTCGGCTGCAGTAGCTGCCATCTTGATAATCTTGAAACCACCAGGTTTTCTGAAAAAGCTTCAGGGGTCGATGCAAGTGCTTCTGCAATGAAAAAGTGTGCAGGCGTCAGTGCTGATATATCACCAGGGTCATCACTGAGTGTTTCCAGAAGTCGAGAGTTAAGTACTGCCTTGATATGAGCTAGTAGTATTGTGAGCTCCTCAAAGGTGAGTGCAGTGTCGCCCACTGTTCGTCGAAGGTGAAACTTGACCGATTCCACTGCTGCTTCCCACTTACCACCCATGTACGGAGCAGATAGTGGGTTGAAACCTTCACTCAATCTGATGATTGACAAGTGATGACGCGATGACTTGATGTTCTTGTGAGTTTTTCATGAACAGGTGACGTAGTGTCTTGTGAGCGCCAACGAAGTTGGCGCCACAGTCGGAGTACATGGTGTTGGGGATATCACGCCGAGCTGAGATGCGCCTGAATACTGAGAGACTCCCACTCCTATTACACCCTCCTGGTCGATGAAAGCTGTAATTTGACTGAAGGGATGAGAGGACGGCAGTAGAGAGCCTGATTGCATTACTTGAAATTCGTGTTTGGAAAAGGCAGCTTGAGTTGCCTTCGTCCAAATTATGTTTTCCGTGGTCATCTCTCGTGCAGAGAGTGGAGCAGTTCCAGTCGATTCGTGCCTTGTTCTCTTCCTGGTCAATACCCTGAAACATATTGATGTGAGACGTCATAGTTTCGCGAGTGACGAATACCGATATACTGTGTTCAAAAAGTAAGGTGAATTTTTAATTTAAACTTCCCGCGTTAACCGAATCGGACAAATGATTTTTTTTTCAAGTTGGTAGGACTGTTAGTGACATCTATGACAAATTACATGTCAATATCATCATTAGTTTTTAGTTTACGCTTGGTTTTGTGAACAAAAAAAAGTGAATTTGGCGGTTTTTACGATGTCGAATTTTGTTGAGCAAAGAAGTGCTATTAAATTTTGCTTGCGGAATGAAATTTCCGCCGCTGAAACGTATCGAATGTTACAAAAGGCCTTCGGTGACGAGACAATATCACAGAAAAATGTTTACAAGTGGTACAAAGACTTGAAAGAAGGCAGAGAACGTGATGATGATTTGGAACGCTCTGGACGACCATCGACGTCAATTAATGAGCAACACATCAAGAAAATCAAGGAATTGGTGCTCGAAAAATGTCGAGTAACAATTCGAGACCTTGCCGACATGCTTGCAATATCAATTGGATCAGTGCAAGCAATTTTGAAGGATCATTTGTGCCTCAGAAGAGTCAAATCGCGTTTGGTGCCAAAATTCGCGTTTGGTTCTTCGTGAGTTTTTCGCCAAAAAATCCACTCATGTCGCTCCACAACCACCGTATTCGTCTGATTTAGCACCGTGTGACTTCTGGCTGTTCCCAAAGCTCAAAAGACCACTCCGGGGAAATCGTTTTGAGTCGATTGAAGAGATCAAACGTGAATCGCTACGCGCATTGAAGGCTATACCTGAAGACGACTTTTTAGCATGCTTCAAAGATTGGAAAAAACATTGGCATAAGTGTATTGTAGCTAGGGGGGATTATTTTGAGGGGGACGAAATCGATTTGGAAGAATAAATAAAAAAAATTTATTTTAAAACAAAATTCACCTTACTTTTTAAACACAGTAGTATAAGGTCCCAATGATACTCAAGACCCAGACTGGCAGCGAAGAGGGCTACCCGAGGTCGAGCTTCCAAGGTGCTCAAAGTTTCATGAGTAGCAGATGGCGTTGGCCAAGAGTCTTCTGGTCCTACTATCCGTGACGGTCCTGACCACCGCAGCTAGTGAGAAGCCAGTTGTGATTCCCTGGGGAGCACAATCGGCTGGATTGCTGATATCTGAAACATGATGCTATTCAACATTAGGGGTGAGTTCTAGAATTTGAGGTACTCGATTCCGGATATAATCCTTCCACCGTGATGAATGAGCTTTGATCCACGTAAGCGTTACCAGAGAGTCTGTCCACAGGTAAGTTGATGAGATTCCAACCTTGAATGGGGCTTAAACGTACGCAACCAGTTTTGCAAGCAAAATCGCTACAGTAACTTCGAGTCGTGGTATCGTGAGCTTCTTGAGTGGTGCTACCCGGGTTTTGGAGCAGACCAGCGACGCTGCCTTTCGTGTAGACGATGATTTAACAGTGATGTAAATCACTGCAGTCATTGCTATTTGAGATGCATGACAGAAGCCGTGGCGTTCCACTGTCGAGTTGCTCCATGTATGAAACCGCCGTGGTATTCAGAGCTTCGCCAAGCTGGTGAGATCTGCTCTGTTGGCAATCTAACGAGATGAGACTTGGGATGGCAGTGGATCATCCCATTTGAGCTTGTGAAGCCAGAGCTATTGTAAGATTGGCTCTGATCACGACAGGTGAAACAAAATCGAGTCGATTGAACAGCTTAGAAACCTCTGAAAGATTGAAGCGTTTGGAGAGATTTCCCGAAGTTGAGTTGAACTTTGAAGAGAACGTAAACTTGTTTCCTTGAGGAAGCCAACGGAGAATTTTGGTTATGCCGTCATTCATAGAGATAAATGAGCTTGATGTTGATCTTGAAATACTAGCAAGGACCCTGGGGTCCGCAGAGTGCCACTTAGTGAGTGGAAAACCGCGCGCCATGCACAAGTCCTTGAGCCGTTGAGCAATTTCAACGCGCTGATGCGTGGTGTTCGACCCTCCGCAGATGTCATCCCCGTACCTGCCAGAGGTGATATGTGGCACAACAAGTAGAAGGCGATGTTCTTATCCTCGGTGAGCTGAATGAGAGTCCTGACCGCTAGGAAAGGAGCAGCTTTAGTACCATACGTTACAGTTGTCAGATGGTAAGGTACTGAGTTGAGTTGATCATCGTTCCACGAAATCCCTTGAAGATTCCAGTCTTCATGGTGAATGCGAGATCGACGATACATTTTAGTAATGTTCATGGCAAATATGTGTCTATGGTGGCGGATTGAAATGAGTAAATCTGAGATATTGAGCAACAAGTTGTGGCCAGTTTGCATGATGTCATTCAGAGACTGCCCGGATGATGTTGGAATTGAGGCATTGAATACTACTCGAAGTTTGGTGGTGGCTCTGTCTGGCCTGAGAATGCCATGATGAGGCAGATAAAAATGTGCCTCTCCTGATGTTATTGTTGGGGCCTTTGCCATGTAGGCTAAGTGCTCATACTCCTCCACGAATTAAGCTTAAAGTTGATTGTATTCCTCGTCCGTTGAGATTCTCCGTATGATATCCTGCAGACACCGGTGAGCTTTTGAGTATGAGCTGCCCAGATTTGCAGGCGATGACGTGAAAGGACGCCGAACGTTATATTTTCAACGAATTGGTCAACTTGGTCCTTTGGTGACTCTTCTTAAACTCAGAACTTCGTGAGCACCTCTTGAAATGCTTGATCATGATGCTGTATGGCAAAATGATAGGTAGTGAGTTCATCTGACTTGAGTGCATTAGCAGGTCCAATAATGAACTATCCAAATATCGATAATTGTGCGATAGGTGCTGATATTGTGCCCTTCATAATGTTGGGCTTGATAACCTGCTCGTAAATATTCGCACCGATGATAATATGGACTGGACGAGGTTCGATATAGTTTGTATTGGCCAGCTTCAATTTCACAATGTGAGACCATGTTTGTGTTGCTGACTCAAATGATGGTAAATGAGCGGTTACAGCTCCACGTATATGGGCCTGAACCGTGACTTTCTTCTTGGTGTGAACAGAGCATATAGTGAGTCGAACCGATCTGGGTGTCTACGATAAGTGGCTTCCACCAAACCCCATGATCTAAATAGCTGAGTGCTTGCGAGGTGTGTTGAGTTTACGGACGAGATCTTCCATCACAAAAGTAAATTTCGATCCTGGATCGATGAGAAGACCTGTCTGATGAATTGCTGCAGATGTGTGTATGAGTGCGACAGCGAATGCTAGCAGAGTGGAAGTCCTTGTGAATTGTACCGATGAGTGAATGACTGCCCAAACACCCTACTGTGTTGGTGACGGTATTGCGGGTTCCTGAGTTGCTCCTGGTGATGCGGCTGTGGATGTTTGGTGCAACGTAGTGTGGTGTTTCCCAGAGCCATTAAGAATTAATGAGGCAACCAAACCTGACGATTTTTTTTTTAATTCTAAAGAAATCGTGAAAAAATATTGCCATAGCCCGGGTTCGAACAGGGAACTCCAGAATTCTAGCCTGGTACGCTACCAATTACGCCACCTCGGCACAAGCAACATCAATTCACGATCTCTATTTTTAATGTCAAGTGTTAAACTTTATTCAGATTAATTAATTAATCAATATGCGGTCCTATGTTTCTTTAGAGTGATAAGTCTTAAGCGATAATGTTGTTGACCAAATTTCTGTGATGGAATATTTTCGGCAGTTCGTAACCCGGTTAGAGTCAGCGCCGCCTGGATCCCTGTGTTATCGATCTCAGAAAGATCTCTAACAATCGAATCTTTAATTTTTTGTCAGACCTATTGCCTCACTCATTCATTAAGAATTAATGAGGCAACCAGACCTGACGATTTTTTTTTAATTCTTAAGAAATCGTGAAAAAATATTGCCACAGCCCGGGTTCGAACCGGGAAGTCCAGAATTCTAGCCTGTTACGTTACCAATTACGCCACCGCGGCTCTAGCAACATCAATTCACGATCTCTATTTTTAATGTCAAGTGTTAAACTTTATTCGGATTAATTAATTAATCAATATGCGGCCATATATATCTTTAGAGTGATAAATCTTAAGCGACAATGTTATTGACCAAATTTCTATGATGGAGGACTTTTAGCAGTTTGCATCGCGGTTAGGGTCAGCGCCGCCTGGATCCCTGTGTTATCGAACTCAGAAAGATCTCTAACAGTCGAATTTTTAATTTTTTGTCAGCTCTAATTGCTTCACTCATTCATTAAGAATTAATGAGGCAACCAGACCTGACGATTTTTTTTTTAATTCTAAAGAAATCGTGAAAAAATATTGCCACAGCCCGGGTTTGAACCGGGAACTCCAGAATTTTAGCCTGGTTTGTTACCAATTACGCCACCGTGGCTCTAGTAACATCAATTCACGATCTCTATTTTTAATGTCAAGTGTTAAACTTTATTCAGATTAATTAATTAATTAATATGCGGTCATATGTTTCTTTGGAGTGATACATCTTAAGCGACAATGTTATTGACCAAATTTCTATGATGGATTGTTTGAGGAGTTCGCAACCCAGTTAGAGTCAGCGCCTCCTAGATCACTGTGTTATCGATCTCAGAAAGCTCTCTAACAATCGAATCTTTAATTTTTTGTCAGCTCTAATTGCCTCACTCATTCATTAAGAATTAATGAGGCAACCGGACCTGACGATTTTTTAAAAAATTTTAAAGAAATTGTGAAAAAATATTGCCACAGCCTGGGTTCAAAATGGGAAGTCCAGAATTCTAGCCTGGTACGTTACCAATTATGCCACCGCGGCTCTAGCAACATCAATTCTCGATCTCTATTTTTAATGTCAAGTGTTAAACTTTATTCAGATGAATTAATTTATCAATATGCGGTCATATGTTTCTTTGGAGCAATAAATCTTAAGCGACAATGTTATTGATCAAATTTCTATGATGGATTATTTTTTGCAGTTCGCAGCCCAGTTAGAGTCAGCGCCGCCTAGATCCCTGTGTTATCGATCTCAGAAAGATCTCTAACAATCGAATCTTTAGATTTTTGTCAGCTCTAATTGCCTCACTCATTCATTAAGAATTAATGAGGCAACCAGACCTCACGATTTTTTTTTTAATTCTAAAGAAATCGTGAAAAAATATTGCCACAGCCTGGGTTAGAAACGGGAAGTCCAGAATTCTAGCCTGGTACGTTACCAATTAAGCCACCGCGGCTCTAGCAACATCAATTGACGATCTCTATTTTTAATGTCAAGTGTAAATTCACTTTATTCAGATTAATTAATTAATCAATATGCGGTCATATGTTTCTTTAAAGTGATAAATGTTAAGCGACAATGTTGTTGACCAAATTTCTATGGTGGAATATTTTTGGCAGTTCGTAACCCGGTTAGAGTCAGCGCCGCCGGGATCCCTGTGTTATCGATCTCAGAAAGATCTCTAACAGTCGAATCTTTAATTTTTTATCAGATCTAATTGCCTCACTCATTCATTAAGAATTAATGAGGCGACCAGACCTGACGATTTTTTTTTTTAATTCTAAAGAAATCGTGAAAAAATATTCCCACAGCCCGGGTTCGAACAGGGATTTCCATAATTCTAGTCTGGTACGTTACCAATTTCGCCACCGCGGCTCTAACAACATCAATTCACGATCTCCATTTTTAATGTCAAGTGTTAAACTTTATTCGGATTAATTAATTAATCCATATGCGGCCATATGTTTCCTTAGAGTGATGAATCGTAAGCGACAATGTTATTGACCAAATTTCTATGATGGAATATTTTGGCAGTTCGAATCGCAGTTAGGGTCAGCGCCGCCTGGATCCCTGTGTTATCGATCTTGGAAAGATCTCTAACAATCGAATCTTTAATTTTTTGTCAGCTATAATTACCTCACTTATTCATTAAGAATTATTGAAGCAACCGGACCGCACGATTTTTTTTTTAATTCTGAAGAAATCGTGAAAAAATATTGCCACAGCCCGGGTTCGAACCGGGAACTCCATAATTCTAGCCTGGTATGTTACCAATTTCGCCACCGCGGCTCTAGCAACATCAATTGACGATCTCTATTTTTAATGTCAAGTGTTAAACTTTATTCAGATTAATTAATTAATCAATATGCGGTCATATGTTTCTTTAGAGTGATAAATCCTAAGCGATAATATTGTTGACCAAATTTCTATGATAGAATATTTTTGGTAGTTCGTAACCCGGTTAGAGTCAGCAGCGCCTGGATCCCTATGTAACTGATCTCAGAAAGATCTCTAACAATCGAATCATTAATTTTTTGTCAATTCTAAAGAAATCGTGAAAAAATATTGCCACAGCCTGGGTTCGAAACGGGAAGTCCGGAATTCTAGCCTGGTACGTTACCAATTAAGCAACCGCGGCTCTAGCAACATCAATTGACGATCTCTGTTTTTAATGTCGAGTGTTAATTCACTTTATTTAGATTAATTAATTAATCAATATGCGGTCATATGTTTCTTTAGAGTGATAAATCTTACGCGACAATGTTGTTGACCAAATTTATATGATGGAATATTTTTGGCAGTTCGTGACCCGGTTAGAGTCAGCGCCGCCTGGATCCCTGTGTTATCGATCTCAGATGATCTCTAACAATCGAATCTCGAATTTTTTGTCAGCTCTAATTGCTTCACTCATTCATTAAGAATTAATGAGGCAACCAGACCTGACGATTTTTTTTTTAATTCTAAAGAAATCGTGAAAAAATATTGCCACAGCCCGGGTTTGAACCGGAAACTCCAGAATTTTAGCCTGGTTTGTTACCAATTACGCCACCGTGGCTCTAGTAACATCAATTCACGATCTCTATTTTTAATGTCAAGTGTTAAACTTTATTCAGATTAATTAATTAATTAATATGCGGTCATATGTTTCTTTGGAGTGATACATCTTAAGCGACAATGTTATTGACCAAATTTCTATGATGGATTGTTTGATGAGTTCGCAACCCAGTTAGAGTCAGCGCCTCCTAGATCACTGTGTTATCGATCTCAGAAAGCTCTCTAACAATCGAATCTTTAATTTTTTGTCAGCTCTAATTGCCTCACTCATTCATTAAGAATTAATGAGGCAACCGGACCTGACGATTTTTTTTAAAATTTTAAAGAAATTGTGAAAAAATATTGCCACAGCCTGGGTTCAAAATGGGAAGTCCAGAATTCTAGCCTGGTACGTTACCAATTATGCCACCGCGACTCTAGCAACATCAATTCTCGATCTCTATTTTTAATGTCAAGTGTTAAACTTTATTCAGATGAATTAATTTATCAATATGCGGTCATATGTTTCTTTGGAGCAATAAATCTTAAGCGACAATGTTATTGATCAAATTTCTATGATGGATTATTTTTTGCAGTTCGCAGCCCAGTTAGAGTCAGCGCCGCCTAGATCCCTGTGTTATCGATCTCAGAAAGATCTCTAACAATCGAATCTTTAGATTTTTGTCAGCTCTAATTGCCTCACTCATTCATTAAGAATTAATGAGGCAACCAGACCTCACGATTTTTTTTTAAATTCTAAAGAAATCGTGCAAAAATATTGCCACAGCCTGGGTTAGAAACGGGAAGTCCAGAATTCTAGCCTGGTACGTTACCAATTAAGCCACCGCGGCTCTAGCAACATCAATTGACGATCTCTATTTTTAATGTCAAGTGTAAATTCACTTTATTCAGATTAATTAATTAATCAATATGCGGTCATATGTTTCTTTAAAGTGATAAATCTTAAGCGATAATGTTGTTGACCAAATTTCTATGATGGAATATTTTTGGCAGTTCGTAACCCGGTTAGAGTCAGCGCCACCTGGATCCCTGTGTAATCGATCTCAGAAAGATCTCTAACAATCGAATCTTTAATTTTTTGTGAGCTCTCATTGCCTCACTCATTCATTAAGAATTAATGAGGCAACCGGACCTCACGATTTTTTTTTAAATTCTAAAGAAGTCGTGAAAAAATATTGCCACAGCCTGGGTTCGAAACGGGAAGTTCAGAATTCTAGCCTGGTACGTTACCAATTTCGCCACCGCGGCTCTTGCAACATCAATTGACGATCTCTATTTTTAATGTCAAGTGTTAAACTTTATTCAGATTAATTAATTAATCAATATGCGGTCATATGTTTCTTTAGAGTGATAAATCCTAAGCGATCATGTTGTTGACCAAATTTCTATGATAGAATATTTTTGGTAGTTCGTAACCCGGTTAGAGTCAGCAACGCCTGGATCCCTATGTAACTGATCTCAGAAAGATCTCTAACAATCGAATCATTAATTTTTTGTCAATTCTAAAGAAATCGTGAAAAAATATTGCCACAGCCTGGGTTCGAAACGGGACGTCCAGAATTCTAGCCTGGTACGTTACCAATTAAGCCACTGCGGCTCTAGCAACATCAATTGACAATCTCCATTTTTAATGTCAAGTGTTAATTTACTTTATTCAGATTAATTATTTAATCAATATGCGGTCATATGTTTCTTTAGAGTGATAAATCTTAAGCGATAATGTTGTTGACCAAATTTCTATGATGGAATATTTTTGGCAGTTCGCAACGCGGTTAGAGTCAGCGCCGCCTGGATCCCTATTTAACTGATCTCAGAAAGATCTCTAACAATCGAATCATTAATTTTTTGTCAATTCTAATTGCCTCACTCATTCATTCGGAATGAATGAGGCAACCAGACCTGACGTTTTTTTTTAATTCTAAAGAAATCGTGAAAAAATATTGCCAGTGCCCGGGTTCGAACCGGGAACTCCATAATTCTAGTCTGGTACGTTACCAATTTCGCCACCGCGGCTCTAACAACATCAATTCACGAACTCTATTTTTAATGTCAAGTGTTAAGTTTATTCAGATTAATTAATGAATCAATATGCGATCATATGTTTCTTTAGAGTGATAAATCTTAAGCGATAATGTTGTTGACCAAATTTCTATAATGGAATATTTTTGGCAGTTCGTAACCTGGTTAGAGTCAGCGCCGCCTGGATCCCTTTGTTATCGATCTCAGAAAGATCTCTAACAGTCGAATCTTTAATTTTTTATCAGATCTAATTGCCTCACTCATTCATTAACAATTAATGAGGCAACCAGACCTGACGATTTTTTTTTAATTTCATAGAAATCGTGAAAAAATATCGCCACAGCCCGGGTTCGAACCGGGAAGTCCAGAATTCTACCCTGTTACGTTACCAATTACGCTACCGCGGCTCCAGCAACATCAATTTACGATCTCCATTTTTAATGTCAAGTGTTAAACTTTATTCGGATTAATTAATTAATCCATATGCGGCCATATGTTTCCTTAAAGTGATAAATCTTAAGCGACAATGTTATTGACCAAATTTCTATGATGGAATATTTTGGCAGTTCGAATCGCAGTTAGGGTCAGCGCCGCCTGGATCCCTGTGTTATCGATCTTGGAAAGATCTCTAACAATCGAATCTTTAATTTTTTGTCAATTCTAATTGCCTCACACATTCATTCGGAATGAATGAGGCAACCAGACCTGACGTTTTTTATTTAATTCTAAAGAAATCGTGAAAAAATATCGCCACAGCCCGGGTTCGAACCGGGAAGTCCAGAATTCTACCCTGTTACGTTACCAATTACGCTACCGCGGCTCTAGCAACATCAACTCACGATCTCCATTTTTAGTGTCAAGTGTTAAACTTTATTCAGATTAATTAATTAATCAATATGCGGTCATATGTTTCTTTAGAGTAATAAATCCTAAGCGATAATGTTGTTGACCAAATTTCTATGATAGAATATTTTTGGTAGTTCGTAACCCGGTTAGAGTCAGCAGCGCCTGGATCCCTATGTAACTGATCTCAGAGAGATCTCTAACAATCGAATCATTAATTTTTTGTCAATTCTAAAGAAATCGTGAAAAAATATTGCCACAGCCTGGGTTCGAAACGGGAAGTCCAGAATTCTAGCCTGGTACGTTACCAATTAAGCCACTGCGGCTCTAGCAACACCAATTGACGATCTCTATTTTTAATGTCAAGTGTTAATTTACTTTATTCAGATTAATTATTTAATCAATATGCGGTCATATGTTTCTTTAGAGTGATAAATCTTAAGCGATAATGTTGTTGACCAAATTTCTATGATGGAATATTTTTGGCAGTTCGCAACGCGGTTAGAGTTAGCGCCGCCTGGATCCCTGTGTTATCGATCTCAGGAAGATCTCTAACAATCGAATCTTTAATTTTTTGTGAGCTCTAATTGCCTCACTCATTCATTAAGAATTAATGAGGCAACCAGACCTGACGATTTTTTTTTTAATTCTAAAGAAATCGTGAAAAAATATTGCCAGAGCCTGGGTTTGAACCGGGATTTCCATAATTCTAGTCTGGTACGTTACCAATTTCGCCACCGCGGCTCTAACAACATCAATTCACGAACTCTATTTTTAATGTCAAGTGTTAAGCTTTATTCAGATTAATTAATGAATCAATATGCGATCATATGTTTCTTTAGAGTGATAAATCTTAAGCGATAATGTTGTTGACCAAATTTCTATGATGGAATATTTTTGGCAGTTCGCAACGCGGTTAGAGTCAGCGCCGCCTGGATCCCTATGTAACTGATCTCAGAAAGATCTCTAACAATCGAATCATTAATTTTTTGTCAATTCTAATTGCCTCACTCATTCATTCGGAATGAATGAGGCAACCAGACCTGACGATTTTTTTTTAATTCAGAAGAAATCGTGAAAAAATATTGCCAGTGCCCGGGTTCGAACCGGGAACTCCATAATTCTAGTCTGGTACGTTACCAATTTCGCCACCGCGGCTCTAACAACATCAATTCACGAACTCTATTTTTAATGTCAAGTGTCAAGTTTATTCAGAATAATTAATGAATCAATATGCGATCATATGTTACTTTAGAGTGATAAATCTTAAGCGATAATGTTGTTGACCAAATTTCTATGATGGAATATTTTTGGCAGTTCGTAACCCGGTTAGAGTCAGCGCCGCCTGGATCCCTTTGTTATCGATCTCAGAAAGATCTCTAACAATCGAATCTTTAATTTTTTGTGAGCTCTAATTGCCTCACTCATTCATTAAGAATTAATGAGGCAACCGGAACCCACGATTTTTTTTAAATTCTAAAGAAGTCGTGAAAAAATATTGCCACAGCCTGGATTCGAAACGGGAAGTTCAGAATTCTAGCCTGGTACGTTACCAATTTCGCCACCGCGGCTCTAGCAACATCAATTGACGATCTCTATTTTTAATGTCAAGTGTTAAACTTTATTCAGATTAATTAATGAATCAATATGCGGTAATATGTTTCTTTAGAGTGATAAATCCTAAGCGATAATGTTGTTGACCAAATTTCTATGATAGAATATTTTTGGTAGTTCGTAACCCGGTTAGAGTCAGCAGCCCCTGGATCCCTATGTAACTGATCTCAGAAAGATCTCTAACAATCGAATCATTAATTTTTTGTCAATTCTAAAGAAATCGTGAAAAAATATTGCCACAGCCTGGGTTCGAAACGGGAAGTCCAGAATTCTAGCCTGGTACGTTACCAATTAAGCCACTGCGGCTCTAGCAACATCAATTGACGATCTCTATTTTTAATGTCAAGTGTTAATTTACTTTATTCGGATTAATTATTTAATCAATATGCGGTCATATGTTTCTTTAGAGTGATAAATCTTAAGTGATAATGTTGTTGACCAAATTTCTATGATGGAATATTTTTAGCAGTTCGCAACGCGGTTAGAGTCAGCGCCGCCTGGATCCCTTTGTTATCGATCTCAGAAAGATCTCTAACAATCGAATCTTTAATTTTTTGTGAGCTCTAATTGCCTCACTCATTCATTAAGAATTAATGAGGCAACCGGAACCCACGATTTTTTTTAAATTCTAAAGAAGTCGTGAAAAAATATTGCCACAGCCTGGATTCGAAACGGGAAGTTCAGAATTCTAGCCTGGTACGTTACCAATTTCGCCACCGCGGCTCTAGCAACATCAATTGACGATCTCTATTTTTAATGTCAAGTGTTAAACTTTATTCAGATTAATTAATGAATCAATATGCGGTAATATGTTTCTTTAGAGTGATAAATCCTAAGCGATAATGTTGTTGACCAAATTTCTATGATAGAATATTTTTGGTAGTTCGTAACCCGGTTAGAGTCAGCAGCCCCTGGATCCCTATGTAACTGATCTCAGAAAGATCTCTAACAATCGAATCATTAATTTTTTGTCAATTCTAAAGAAATCGTGAAAAAATATTGCCACAGCCTGGGTTCGAAACGGGAAGTCCAGAATTCTAGCCTGGTACGTTACCAATTAAGCCACTGCGGCTCTAGCAACATCAATTGACGATCTCTATTTTTAATGTCAAGTGTTAATTTACTTTATTCGGATTAATTATTTAATCAATATGCGGTCATATGTTTCTTTAGAGTGATAAATCTTAAGTGATAATGTTGTTGACCAAATTTCTATGATGGAATATTTTTAGCAGTTCGCAACGCGGTTAGAGTTAGCGCCGCCTGGATCCCTGTGTTATCGATCTCAGGAAGATCTCTAACAATCGAATCTTTAATTTTTTGTGAGCTCTAATTGCCTCACTCATTCATTAAGAATTAATGAGGCAACCAGACCTGACGATTTTTTTTTAAATTCTAAAGAAATCGTGAAAAAATATTGCCAGAGTCCGGGTTTGAACCGGGATTTCCATAATTCTAGTCTGGTACGTTACCAATTTCGCCACCGCGGCTCTAACAACATCAATTCACGAACTCTATTTTTAATGTCAAGTGTTAAGCTTTATTCAGATTAATTAATGAATCAATATGCGATCATATGTTTCTTTAGAGTGATAAATCTTAAGCGATATTGTTGTTGACCAAATTTCTATGATGGAATATTTTTGGCAGTTCGTAACCCGGTTAGAGTCAGCGCCGCCTGGATCCCTGTGTAATCGATCTCAGAAAGATCTCTAACAATCGAATCTTTATTTTTTTGTGAGCTCTAATTGCCTCACTCATTCATTAAGAATTAATGAGGCAACCGGACCTCACGATTTTTTTTTTAATTCTAAAGCACTCGTGAAAAAATATTGCCACAGCCTGGGTTCGAAACGGGAAGTTCAGAATTCTAGCCAGGTACGTTACCAATTAAGCCACCGCGGCTCTAGCAACATCAATTGAAGATCTCTGTTTTTAATGTCAAATGTTAATTCACTTTATTTAGATTAATTAATTAATCAATATGCGGTCATATGTTTCTTTAGAGTGATAAATCTTAAGCGACAATGTTGTTGACCAAATTTATATGATGGAATATTTTTGGCAGTTCGTAACCCGGTTAGAGTCAGCGCCGCCTGGATCCCTGTGTTATCGATCTCAGAAAGATCTCTAACAATCGAATCTCGAATTTTTTGTCAGATCTAATTGCCTCACTCATTCATTAAGAATTAATGAGGCGACCAGACCTGACGATTTTTTTTTTAATTCTAAAGAAATCGTGAAAAAATATTGCCAGAGCCCGGGTTCGAACAGGGATTTCCATAATTCTAGTCTGGTACGTTACCAATTTCGCCACCGCGGCTCTAACAACATCAATTCACGAACTCTATTTTTAATGTCAAGTGTTAAGCTTTATTCAGATTAATTAATGAATCAATATGCGATCATATGTTTTTTAGAGTGATACATTTTAAGCGATATTGTGGTTGACCAAATTTCTATGATGGAATATTTTTGACAGTTCGTAACCCGGTTAGAGTCGGCGCCGCCTGGATCCCTGTGTAAACGATCTCAGAAAGATCTCTAACAATCGATACTTTAATTTTTTGTGAGCTCTAATTTCCTCACTCATTCATTAAGAATTAATGAGGCAACCGGACCTCACGATTTTTTTTTAAATTCTAAAGAAGTCGTGAAAAAATATTGCCACAGCCTGGTTTCGAAACGGGAAGTTCAGAATTCTAGCCAGGTACGTTACCAATTAAGCCACCGCGGCTCTAGCAACATCAATTGACGATCTCTGTTTTTAATGTCAAGTGTTAATTCACTTTATTTAGATTAAATTATTAATCAATATGGGGTCATATGTTTCTTTAGAGTGATAAATCTTAAGCGACAATGTTGTTGACCAAATTTATAGGATGGAATATTTTTGGCAGTTCGTAACCCGGTTAGAGTCAGCGCCGCCTGGATCCCTGTGTTATCGATCTCAGAAAGATCTCTAACATTCGAATCTCGAATTTTTTGTCAGATCTAATTGCCTCACTCATTCATTAAGAATTAATGAGGAAACCGGACCTCACGATTTTTTTTTAAATTCTAAAGAAGTCGTGAAAAAATATTGCCACAGCCTGGGTTCGAAACAGGAAGTTCAGAATTCTAGCCTGTTACGTTACCAATTACGCCACCGCGGCTCTAGCAACATCAATTCAGGATCTCTATTTTTAATGTCAAGTGTTAAACTTTATTCGGATTAATTAATTAATCAATATGCGGCCATATATATCTTTAGAGTGATAAATCTTAAGCGATAATGTTATTGACCAAATTTCTATGATGGAGGACTTTTAGCAGTTTGCATCGCGGTTAGGGTCAGCGCCGCCTGGATCCCTGTGTTATCGAACTCAGAAAGATCTCTAACAGTCGAATTTTTAATTTTTTGTCAGCTCTAATTGCTTCACTCATTCATTAAGAATTAATGAGGCAACCAGACCTGACGATTTTTTTTTTAATTCTAAAGAAATCGTGAAAAAATATCGCCACAGCCCGGGTTCGAACCGGGAAGTCCAGAATTCTACCCTGTTACGTTACCAATTACGCTACCGCGGCTCTAGCAACATCAATTCACGATCTCTATTTTGAATGTCAAGTGTTAAACTTTATTCGGATTAATTAATTAATCCATATGCGGCCATATGTTTCCTTAGAGTGATAAATCGTAAGCGACAATGTTATTGACCAAATTTCTATGATGGAATATTTTGGCAGTTCGAATCGCAGTTAGGGTCAGCGCCGCCTGGATCCCTGTGTTATCGATCTTGGAAAGATCTCTAACAATCGAATCTTTAATTTTTTGTCAGCTATAATTACCTCACTTATTCATTAAGAATTATTGAGGCAACCGGACCGCACGATTTTTTTTTTAATTCTGAAGAAATCGTGAAAAAATATTGCCACAGCCCGGGTTCGAACCGGGAACTCCATAATTCTAGCCTGGTACGTTACCAATTTCGCCACCGCGGCTCTAGCAACATCAATTGACGATCTCTATTTTTAATGTCAAGTGTCAAACTTTATTCAGATTAATTAATTAATCAATATGCGGTCATATGTTTCTTTAGAGTGATAAATCCTAAGCGATAATATTGTTGACCAAATTTCTATGATAGAATATTTTTGGTAGTTCGTAACCCGGTTAGAGTCAGCAGCGCCTGGATCCCTATGTAACTGATCTCAGAAAGATCTCTAACAATCGAATCATTAATTTTTTGTCAATTCTAAAGAAATCGTGAAAAAATATTGCCACAGCCTGGGTTCGAAACGGGAAGTCCAGAATTCTAGCCTGGTACGTTACCAATTAAGCCACTGCGGCTCTAGCAACATCAATTGACGATCTCTATTTTTAATGTCAAGTGTTAATTTACTTTATTCAGATTAATTATTTAATCAATATGCGGTCATATGTTTCTTTAGAGTGATAAATCTTAAGCGATAATGTTGTTGACCAAATTTCTATGATGGAATATTTTTGGCAGTTTGCAACGCGGTTAGAGTCAGCGCCGCCTGGATCCCTATGTAACTGATCTCAGAAAGATCTCTAACAATCGAATCATTAATTTTTTGTCAATTCTAATTGCCTCACTCATTCATTCGGAATGAATGAGGCAACCAGACCTGACGATTTTTTTTTAATTCTAAAGAAATCGTGAAAAAATATTGCCAGAGCCCGGGTTCGAACCGGGAACTCCATAATTCTAGTCTGGTACGTTACCAATTTCGCCACCGCGGCTCTAACAACATCAATTCACGAACTCTATTTTTAATGTCAAGTGTTAAGCTTTATTCAGATTAATTAATGAATCAATATGCGATCATATGTTTCTTTAGAGTGATAAATGTTAAGCGATAATGTTGTTGACCAAATTTCTATGATGGAATATTTTTGGCAGTTCGTAACCCGGTTAGAGTCAGCGCCGCCTGGATCCCTGTGTTATCGATCTCAGAAAGAGCTCTAACAATCGAATCTTTAATTTTTTGTGAGCTCTAATTGCCTCACAATTCATTAAGAATTATGGAGGCAACCGGACCTCACGATTTTTTTTTAAATTCCAAAGAAGTCGTGAAGAAATATTGTCACAGCCTGGGTTCGAAACGGGAAGTTCAGAACTCTAGCCTGGTACGTTACCAATTAAGCAACCGCGGCTCTAGCAACATCAATTGACGATCTCTGTTTTTAATGTCAAGTGTTAATTCACTTTATTTAGATTAATTAATTAATCAATATGCGGTCATATGTTTCTTTAGAGTGATAAATCTTAAGCGACAATGTTGTTGACCAAATTTATATGATGGAATATTTTTGGCAGTTCGTAACCCGGTTAGAGTCAGCGCTGCCTGGATCCCTCTGTTATCGATCTCAAATGATCTCTAACAATCGAATCTCGAATTTTTTGTCAGATCTAATTGCCTCACTCATTCATTAAGAATTAATGAGGCAACCAGACCTGACGATTTTTTTTTTAATTCTAAAGAAATCGTGAAAAAATATTGCCAGAGCCCGGGTTCGAACCGGGAACTCCATACTTCTAGTCTGGTACGTTACCAATTTCGCTACCGCGGCTCTAACAACATCAATTCACGAACTATATTTTTAATGTCAAGTGTTAAGCTTTA
Organism: Cylloceria caligata; assembly: GCA_963942595.1. Classification (NCBI taxonomy): domain Eukaryota; kingdom Metazoa; phylum Arthropoda; class Insecta; order Hymenoptera; family Ichneumonidae; genus Cylloceria; species Cylloceria caligata. Next base: position 39,682,872 of record OZ012703.1, on the reverse strand, counting down.
TTCAGATTAATTAATGAATCAATATGCGATCATATGTTTCTTTAGAGTGATAAATCTTAAGCGATAATGTTGTTGACCAAATTTCTATGATGGAATATTTTAGGCAGTTCGTAACCCGGTTAGAGTCAGCGCCACCTGGATCCCTGTGTAATCGATCTCAGATGATCTCTAACAATCGAATCTCGAATTTTTTGTCAGATCTAATTGCCTCACTCATTCATTAAGAATTACTGAGGCAACCAGACCTGACGATTTTTTTTTTAATTCTAAAGAAATCGTGAAAAAATATTGCCAGAGCCCGGGTTCGAACCGGGATTTCCATAATTCTAGTCTGGTACGTTACCAATTTCGCCACCGCGGCTCTAACAACATCAATTCACGAACTCTATTTTTAATGTCAAGTGTTATGCTTTATTCAGATTAATTAATGAATCAATATGCGATCATATGTTTCTTTAGAGTGATAAATCTTAAGCGATAATGTGGTTGACCAAATTTCTATGATGGAATATTTTTGGCAGTTCGTAACCCGGTTAGAGTCAGCGCCGCCTGGATCCCTGTGTAAACGATCTCAGAAAGATCTCTAACAATCGAATCTTTAATTTTTTGTGAGCTCTAATTGCCTCACTCATTCATTAAGAATTAATGAGGCAACCGGACCTCACGATTTTTTTTTAAATTCTAAAGAAGTCGTGAAAAAATATTGCCACAGCCTGGGTTCGAAACGGGAAGTTCAGAATTCTAGCCAGGTACGTTACTAATTAAGCCACCGCGGCTCTAGCAACATCAATTGACGATCTCTGTTTTTAATGTCAAGTGTTAATTCACTTTATTTAGATTAATTAATTAATCAATATGCGGTCATATGTTTCTTTAGAGTGATAAATCTTAAGCGACAATGTTGTTGACCAAATTTATATGATGGAATATTTTTGGCAGTTCGTAACCCGGTTAGAGTCAGCGCCGCCTGGATCCCTGTGTTATCGATCTCAGAAAGATCTCTAACAATCGAATCTCGAATTTTTTGTCAGATCTAATTGCCTCACTCATTCATTAAGAATTAATGAGGAAACCGGACCTCACGATTTTTTTTTAAATTCTAAAGAAGTCGTGAAAAAATATTGCCACAGCCTGGGTTCGAAACGGGAAGTTCAGAATTCTAGCCTGGTACGTTACCAATTACGCCACCGCGGCACTAGCAACATCAATCCACGATCTCTATTTTGAATGTCAAGTGTTAAACTTTATTCAGATTAATTAATTAAGCAATATACGGTCATATGTTTCTTTAGAGTGATAAATCTTAAGCGACAATGTTGTTGACCAAATTTCTATGATGGAATATTTTTGGCAGTTCGTAACCCGGTTAGAGTCAGCGCCGCCTGGATCCCTTTGTTATCGATCTCAGAAAGATCTCTAACAGTCGGATCTTTAATTTTTTATCAGATCTAATTGCCTCACTCATTCATTAAGAATTAATGAGGCAACCAGACCTGACGATTTTTTTTTAATTTCAAAGAAATCGTGAAAAAATATCGCCACAGCCCGGGTTCGAACCGGAAAGTCCAGAATTCGACCCTGTTACGTTACCAATTACGCTACCGCGGCTCTAGCAACATCAATTCACGATCTCCATTTTTAATGTCAAGTGTTGAACTTTATTCGGAATAATTAATTAATCCATATGCGGCCATATGTTTCCTTAGAGTGATAAATCTTAAGCGACAATGTTATTGACCAAATTTCTATGATGGAATATTTTGGCAGTTCGAATCGCAGTTAGGGTCAGCGCCGCCTGGATCCCTGTGTTATCGATCTTGGAAAGATCTCTAACAGTCGAATCTTTAATTTTTTGTCAGCTATAATTACCGCACTTATTCATTAAGAATTATTGAGGCAACCGGACCGCACGATTTTTTTTTTAATTCTGAAGAAATCGTGAAAAAATATTGCCACAGCCCGGGTTCAAACCGGGAACTTCATAATTCTAGCCTGGTACGTTACCAATTTCGCCATGGCGGCTCTAGCAACATCAATTGACGATTTCTATTTTTATTTTCAAGTGTTAAACTTTATTCAGATTAATTAATGAATCAATATGCGATCATATGTTTTTTAGAGTGATAAATTTTAAGCGATAATGTGGTTGACCAAATTTCTATGATGGAATATTTTTGGCAGTTCGTAACCCGGTTAGAGTCAGCGCCGCCTGGATCCCTGTGTAAACGATCTCAGAAAGATCTCTAACAATCGAATCTTTAATTTTTTGTGAGCTCTAATTGCCTCACTCATTCATTAAGAATTAATGAGGCAACCGGACCTCACGATTTTTTTTTAAATTCTAAAGAAGTCGTGAAAAAATATTGCCACAGCCTGGGTTCGAAACGGGAAGTTCAGAATTCTAGCCAGGTACGTTACTAATTAAGCCACCGCGGCTCTAGCAACATCAATTGACGATCTCTGTTTTTAATGTCAAGTGTTAATTCACTTTATTTAGATTAATTAATTAATCAATATGCGGTCATATGTTTCTTTAGAGTGATAAATCTTAAGCGACAATGTTGTTGACCAAATTTATATGATGGAATATTTTTGGCAGTTCGTAACCCGGTTAGAGTCAGCGCCGCCTGGATCCCTGTGTTATCGATCTCAGAAAGATCTCTAACAATCGAATCTCGAATTTTTTGTCAGATCTAATTGCCTCACTCATTCATTAAGAATTAATGAGGAAACCGGACCTCACGATTTTTTTTTAAATTCTAAAGAAGTCGTGAAAAAATATTGCCACAGCCTGGGTTCGAAACGGGAAGTTCAGAATTCTAGCCTGGTACGTTACCAATTACGCCACCGCGGCACTAGCAACATCAATCCACGATCTCTATTTTGAATGTCAAGTGTTAAACTTTATTCAGATTAATTAATTAAGCAATATACGGTCATATGTTTCTTTAGAGTGATAAATCTTAAGCGACAATGTTGTTGACCAAATTTCTATGATGGAATATTTTTGGCAGTTCGTAACCCGGTTAGAGTCAGCGCCGCCTGGATCCCTTTGTTATCGATCTCAGAAAGATCTCTAACAGTCGGATCTTTAATTTTTTATCAGATCTAATTGCCTCACTCATTCATTAAGAATTAATGAGGCAACCAGACCTGACGATTTTTTTTTAATTTCAAAGAAATCGTGAAAAAATATCGCCACAGCCCGGGTTCGAACCGGAAAGTCCAGAATTCGACCCTGTTACGTTACCAATTACGCTACCGCGGCTCTAGCAACATCAATTCACGATCTCCATTTTTAATGTCAAGTGTTGAACTTTATTCGGAATAATTAATTAATCCATATGCGGCCATATGTTTCCTTAGAGTGATAAATCTTAAGCGACAATGTTATTGACCAAATTTCTATGATGGAATATTTTGGCAGTTCGAATCGCAGTTAGGGTCAGCGCCGCCTGGATCCCTGTGTTATCGATCTTGGAAAGATCTCTAACAGTCGAATCTTTAATTTTTTGTCAGCTATAATTACCGCACTTATTCATTAAGAATTATTGAGGCAACCGGACCGCACGATTTTTTTTTTAATTCTGAAGAAATCGTGAAAAAATATTGCCACAGCCCGGGTTCAAACCGGGAACTTCATAATTCTAGCCTGGTACGTTACCAATTTCGCCATGGCGGCTCTAGCAACATCGATTGACGATTTCTATTTTTATTTTCAAGTGTTAAACTTTATTCAGATTAATTAATTAATCAATATGCGATCATATGTTTCTTTAGAGTGATAAATGTTAAGCGATAATGTTGTTGATTAAATTTCTATGATGGAATATTTTTGGCAGTTCGTAACCCGGTTAGAGTCAGCGCCGCCTGGATCCCTGTGTTATCGATCTCAGAAAGCGCTCTAACAATCGAATCTCTAATTTTTTGTGAGCTCTAATTGCCTCACAATTCATTAAGAATTATGGAGGCAACCGGACCTCACGATTTTTTTTTAAATTCCAAAGAAGTCGTGAAGAAATATTGCCACAGCCTGGGTTCGAAACGGGAAGTTCAGAATTCTAGCCTGGTACGTTACCAATTAAGCAACCGCGGCTCTAGCAACATCAATTGACGATCTCTGTTTTTAATGTCAAGTGTTAATTCACTTTATTTAGATTAATTAATTAATCAATATGCGGTCATATGTTTCTTTAGAGTGATAAATCTTAAGCGACAATGTTGTTGACCAAATTTATATGATGGAATATTTTTGGCAGTTCGTAACCCGGTTAGAGTCAGCGCCTCCTGGATCCCTGTGTTATCGATCTCAGATGATCTCTAACAATCGAATCTCGAATTTTTTGTCAGATCTAATTGCCTCACTCATTCATTAAGAATTAATGAGGCAACCAGACCTGACGATTTTTTTTTTAATTCTAAAGAAATCGTGAAAAAATATTGCCACAGCCTGGGTTCGAAACGGGAAGTTTAGAATTCTATCCTGGTACGTTACCAATTACGCCACCGCGGCACTAGCAACATCAATCCACGATCTCTATTTTTAATGTCAAGTGTTAAACTTTATTCAGATTAATTAATTAATCAATATGCGGTCCTATGTTTTTTTAGAGTGATAAATCTGAAGCGATAATGTTGTTGACCAAATTTCTATGATGGAATATTTTTGGCAGTTCTTAACCCGGTTAGAGTCAGCGCCGCCTGGATCCCTTTGTTATCGATCTCAGAAAGATCTCTAACAGTCGAATCTTTAATTTTTTATCAGATCTAATCCCCTCACTCATTCATTAAGAAATAATGAGGCAACCCGACCTGTCGATTTTTTTTTAATTCCAAAGAAATCGTGAAAAAATATCGCCACAGCCCGGGTTCGAACCGGGAAGTCCAGAATTCTACCCTGTTACGTTCCCAATTACGCTACCGCGGCTCTAGCAACATCAATTCACGATCTCCATTTTTAATGTCAAGTGTTAAACTTTATTCGGAATAATTAATTAATCCATATGCGGCTGTATGTTTCCTTAGAGTGATAAATCTTAAGCGACAATGTTATTGACCAAATTTCTATGATGGAATATTTTAGCAGTTCGAATCGCAGTTAGGGTCAGCGCCGCTTGGATCCCTGTGTTATCGATCTTGGAAAGATCTCTAACAATCGAATCTTTAATTTTTTGTCAGCTATAATTACCTCACTTATTCATTAAGAATTATTGAGGCAACCGGACCGCACGATTTTTTTTTTAATTCTGAAGAAATCGTGAAAAAATATTGCCACAGCCCGGGTTCAAACCGGGAACTTCATAATTCTAGCCTGGTACGTTACCAATTTCGCCATGGCGGCTCTAGCAACATCAATTGACGATTTCTATTTTTATTTTCAAGTGTTAAACTTTATTCAGATTAATTAATTAATCAATATGCGGTCATATGTTTCTTTAGAGTGATAAATCCTAAGCGATAATGTTGTTGACCAAATTTCTATGATAGAATATTTTTGGTAGTTCGTAACCCGGTTAGAGTCAGCAGCGCCTGGATCCCTATGTAACTGATCTCAGAAAGATCTCTAACAATCGAATCATTAATTTTTTGTCAATTCTAAAGAAATCGTGAAAAAATATTGCCACAGCCTGGGTTCGAAACGGGAAGTCCAGAATTCTAGCCTGGTACGTTACCAATTAAGCCACTGCGGCTCTAGCAACATCGATTCACGATCTCCATTTTTAATGTCAAGTGTTAAACTTTATTCGGATTAATTAATTAATCCATATGCGGCCATATGTTTCTTTAGAGTGATAAATGTTAAGCGATAATGTTGTTGACCAAATTGCTATGATGGAATATTTTTGGCAGTTCGTAACCCGGTTAGAGTCAGCGCCGCCTGGATCCCTGTGTTATCGATCTCAGAAAAAGCTCTAACAATCGAATCTTTAATTTTTTGTGAGCTCTAATTGCCTCACAATTCATTAAGAATTATGGAGGCAACCGGACCTCACGATTTTTTTTAAATTCTAAAGAAGTCGTGAAAAAATATTGCCACAGCCTGGGTTCGAAACGGGAAGTTCAGAATTCTAGCCTGGTACGTTACCAATTAAGCAACCGCGGCTCTAGCAACATCAATTCACGAACTCTATTTTTAATGTCAAGTGTTAAGCTTTATTCGGATTAATTAATGAATCAATATGCGATCATATGTTTCTTTAGAGTGATAAATCTTAAGCGATAATGTTGTTGACCAAATTTCTATGATGGAATATTTTTGGCAGTTCATAACCCGGTTAGAGTCAGCGCCACCTGGATCCCTGTGTCATCGATCTCAGAAAGATCTCTAACAATCGAATCTTTAATTTTTTGTGAGCTCTAATTGCCTCACTCATTCATTAAGAATTAATGAGGCAACCGGACCTCACGATTTTTTTTTAAATTCTAAAGAAGTCGTGAAAAAATATTGCCACAGCCTGGGTTCGAAACGGGAAGTTCAGTATTCTAGCCTGGTACGTTACCACTTAAGCCACCGCGGCTCTAGCAACATCAATTGACGATCTCTGTTTTTAATGTCAAGTGTTAATTCACTTTATTAAGATTAATTAATTACTCAATATGCGGTCATATGTTTCTTTAGAGTGATAAATCTTAAGCGACAATGTTGTTGACCAAATTTATATGATGGAATATTTTTGGCAGTTCGTAACCCGGTTAGAGTCAGCGCCGCCTGGATCCCTGTGTTATCGATCTCAGAAAGATCTCTAACAATCGAATCTCGAATTTTTGGTCAGATCTAATTGCCTCACTCATTCATTAAGAATTAATGAGGCAAACAGACCTGACGATTTTTTTTTTAATTCTAAAGAAATCGTGAAAAAAATATTGCCATAGCCCGGGTTCGAACCGGGAACTCCAGAATTCTAGCCTGGTACGTTACCAATTACGTAACCGCGGCACTAGCAACATCAATCCACGATCTCTATTTTTAATGTCAAGTGTTAAACTTTATTCAGATTAATTAATTAATCAATATGCGGTCCTATGTTTCTTTAGAGTGATAAATCTGAAGCGATAATGTTGTTGACCAAATTTCTATGATGGAATATTTTTCGCAGTTCGTAACCTGGTTAGAGTCAACGCCGCCTGGATCCCTTTGTTATCGATCTCAGAAAGATCTCTAACAGTCGAATCTTTAATTTTTTATCAGATCGAATTGCCTCACTCATTCATTAAGAAATAATGAGGCAACCCGACCTGTCGATTTTTTTTTAATTTCAAAGAAATCGTGAAAAAATATCGCCACAGCCCGGGTTCGAACCGGGAAGTCCAGAATTCTACCCTGTTACGTTACCAATTACGCTACCGCGGCTCTAGCAACATCAATTCACGATCTCCATTTTTAATGTCAAGTGTTAAACTTTATTTAGATTAATTAATTAATCAATATGCGGTCATATGTTTCTTTAGAGTGATAAATCTTAAGCGACAATGTTGTTGACCAAATTTATATGATGGAATATTTTTGGCAGTTCGTAACCCGGTTAGAGTCAGCGCTGCCTGGATCCCTGTGTTATCGATCTCAGAAAGATCTCTAACAATCGAATCTCGAATTTTTTGTCCGATCTAATTGCCTCACTCATTCATTAAGAATTAATGAGGCAAACAGACCTGACGATTTTTTTTTTAATTCTAAAGAAATCGTGAAAAAAATATTGCCATAGCCCGGGTTCGAACCGGGAACTCCAGAATTCTAGCCTGGTACGTTACCAATTACGTAACCGCGGCACTAGCAACATCAATCCACGATCTCTATTTTTAATGTCAAGTGTTAAACTTTATTCAGATTAATTAATTAATCAATATGCGGTCCTATGTTTCTTTAGAGTGATAAATCTGAAGCGATAATGTTGTTGACCAAATTTCTATGATGGAATATTTTTCGCAGTTCGTAACCTGGTTAGAGTCAACGCCGACTGGATCCCTTTGTTATCGATCTCAGAAAGATCTCTAACAGTCGAATCTTTAATTTTTTATCAGATCGAATTGCCTCACTCATTCATTAAGAAATAATGAGGCAACCCGACCTGTCGATTTTTTTTTAATTTCAAAGAAATCGTGAAAAAATATCGCCACAGCCCGGGTTCGAACCGGGAAGTCCAGAATTCTACCCTGTTACGTTACCAATTACGCTACCGCGGCTCTAGCAACATCAATTCACGATCTCCATTTTTAATGTCAAGTGTTAAACTTTATTTAGATTAATTAATTAATCAATATGCGGTCATATGTTTCTTTAGAGTGATAAATCTTAAGCGACAATGTTGTTGACCAAATTTCTATGATGGAATATTTTTGGCAGTTCGTAATCCGGTTAGAGTCAGCGCCGCTTGGTTCCCTGTGTTATCGATCTCAGAAACATCTCTAACAATCGAATCTCGAATTTTTGGTCAGATCTAATTGCCTCACTCATTCATTAAGAATTAATGAGGCAAACAGACCTGACGATTTTTTTTTTAATTCTAAAGAAATCGTGAAAAAAATATTGCCATAGCCCGGGTTCGAACCGGGAACTCCAGAATTCTAGCCTGGTACGTTACCAATTACGTAACCGCGGCACTAGCAACATCAATCCACGATCTCTATTTTTAATGTCAAGTGTTAAACTTTATTCAGATTAATTAATTAATCAATATGCGGTCCTATGTTTCTTTAGAGTGATAAATCTGAAGCGATAATGTTGTTGACCAAATTTCTATGATGGAATATTTTTCGCAGTTCGTAACCTGGTTAGAGTCAACGCCGCCTGGATCCCTTTGTTATCGATCTCAGAAAGATCTCTAACAGTCGAATCTTTAATTTTTTATCAGATCGAATTGCCTCACTCATTCATTAAGAAATAATGAGGCAACCCGACCTGTCGATTTTTTTTTAATTTCAAAGAAATCGTGAAAAAATATCGCCACAGCCCGGGTTCGAACCGGGAAGTCCAGAATTCTACCCTGTTACGTTACCAATTACGCTACCGCGGCTCTAGCAACATCAATTCACGATCTCCATTTTTAATGTCAAGTGTTAAACTTTATTTAGATTAATTAATTAATCAATATGCGGTCATATGTTTCTTTAGAGTGATAAATCTTAAGCGACAATGTTGTTGACCAAATTTATATGATGGAATATTTTTGGCAGTTCGTAACCCGGTTAGAGTCAGCGCTGCCTGGATCCCTGTGTTATCGATCTCAGAAAGATCTCTAACAATCGAATCTCGAATTTTTTGTCCGATCTAATTGCCTCACTCATTCATTAAGAATTAATGAGGCGACCAGACCTGACGATTTTTTTTTTAATTCTAAAGAAATCGTGAAAAAATATTGCCAGAGCCCGGGTTCGAACAGGGATTTCCATAATTCTAGTCTGGTACGTTACCAATTTCGCCACCGCGGCTCTAACAACATCAATTCACGAACTCTATTTTTAATGTCAAGTGTTAAGCTTTATTCAGATTAATTAATGAATCAATATGCGATCATATGTTTTTTAGAGTGATAAATTTTAAGCGATAATGTGGTTGACCAAATTTCTATGATGGAATATTTTTGGCAGTTCGTAACCCGGTTAGAGTCAGCGCCGCCTGGATCCCTGTGTAAACGATCTCAGAAAGATCTCTAACAATCGAATCTTTAATTTTTTGTGAGCTCTAATTGCCTCACTTATTCATTAAGAATTAATGAGGCAACCGGACCTCACGATTTTTTTTTAAATTCTAAAGAAGTCGTGAAAAAATATTGCCACAGCCTGGGTTCGAAACGGGAAGTTCAGAATTCTAGCCAGGTACGTTACCAATTAAGCCACCGCGGCTCTAGCAACATCAATTGACGATCTCTGTTTTTAATGTCAAGTGTTAATTCACTTTATTTAGATTAATTAATTAATCAATATGCGGTCATATGTTTCTTTAGAGTGATAAATCTTAAGCGACAATGTTGTTGACCAAATTTATATGATGGAATATTTTTGGCAGTTCGTAACCCGGTTAGAGTCAGCGCCGCCTGGATCCCTGTGTTATCGATCTCAGAAAGATCTCTAACAATCGAATCTCGAATTTTTTGTCAGATCTAATTGCCTCACTCATTCATTAAGAATTAATGAGGAAACCGGACCTCACGATTTTTTTTTAAATTCTAAAGAAGTCGTGAAAAAATATTGCCACAGCCTGGGTTCGAAACGGGAAGTTCAGAATTCTAGCCTGGTACGTTACCAATTACGCCACCGCGGCACTAGCAACATCAATCCACGATCTCTATTTTGAATGTCAAGTGTTAAACTTTATTCAGATTAATTAATTAATCAATATGAGGTCATATGTTTCTTTAGAGTGATAAATCTTAAGCGACAATGTTGTTGACCAAATTTCTATGATGGAATATTTTTGGCAGTTCGTAACCCGGTTAGAGTCAGCGCCGCCTGGATCCCTTTGTTATCGATCTCAGAAAGATCTCTAACAGTCGGATCTTTAATTTTTTATCAGATCTAATTGCCTCACTCATTCATTAAGAATTAATGAGGCAACCAGACCTGACGATTTTTTTTTAATTTCAAAGAAATCGTGAAAAAATATCGCCACAGCCCGGGTTCGAACCGGAAAGTCCAGAATTCTACCCTGTTACGTTACCAATTACGCTACTGCGGCTCTAGCAACATCAATTCACGATCTCCATTTTTAATGTCAAGTGTTAAACTTTATTCGGAATAATTAATTAATCCATATGCGGCCATATGTTTCCTTAGAGTGATAAATCTTAAGCGACAATGTTATTGACCAAATTTCTATGATGGAATATTTTGGCAGTTCGAATCGCAGTTAGGGTCAGCGCCGCCTGGAGCCCTGTGTTATCGATCTTGGAAAGATCTCTAATAGTCGAATCTTTAATTTTTTGTCAGCTATAATTACCGCACTTATTCATTAAAAATTATTGAGGCAACCGGACCGCACGATTTTTTTTTTAATTCTGAAGAAATCGTGAAAAAATATTGCCACAGCCCGGGTTCGAACCGGGAACTCCATAATTCTAGCCTGGTACGTTACCAATTTCGCCACCGCAGCTCTAGCAACATCAATTGACGATCTCTGTTTTTAATGTCAAGTGTTAAACTTTATTGAGATTAATTAATTAATCAATATGCGGTCATATGTTTCTTTAGAGTGATAAATCCTAAGCGATAATGTTGTTGACCAAATTTCTATGATGGAATATTTTAGGCAGTTCGTAACCCGGTTAGAGTCAGCGCCACCTGGATCCCTGTGTAATCGATCTCAGAAAGATCTCTAACAATCGAATCTTTAATTTTTTGTGAGCTCTAATTGCCTCACTCATTCATTAAGAATTAATGAGGCAACCGGACCTCACGATTTTTTTTTAAATTCTAAAGAAGTCGTGAAAAAATATTGCCACAGCCTGGGTTCGAAACGGGAAGTTCAGAATTCTAGCCTGGTACGTTACCAATTAAGCCACCGCGGCTCTAGCAACATCAATTGACGATCTCTGTTTTTAATGTCAAGTGTTAATTCACTTTATTTAGATTAATTAATTAATGAATATGCGGTCATATGTTTCTTTTGAGTGATAACTCTTAAGCGACAATGTTGTTGACCAAATTTCTATGATGGAATATTTTTGGCAGTTCGTAATCCGGTTAGAGTCAGCGCCGCTTGGTTCCCTGTGTTATCGATCTCAGAAGGATCTCTAACAATCGAATCTCGAATTTTTGGTCAAATCTAATTGCCTCACTCATTCATTAAGAATTAATGAGGCAAACAGACCTGACGATTTTTTTTTTAATTCTAAAGAAATCGTGAAAAAAATATTGCCATAGCCCGGGTTCGAACCGGGAACTCCAGAATTCTAGCCTGGTACGTTACCAATTACGTAACCGCGGCACTAGCAACATCAATCCACGATCTCTATTTTTAATGTCAAGTGTTAAACTTTATTCAGATTAATTAATTAATCAATATGCGGTCCTATGTTTCTTAATAGTGATAAATCTGAAGCGATAATGTTGTTGACCAAATTTCTATGATGGAATATTTTTGGCAGTTCTTAACCCGGTTAGAGTCAGCGCCGCCTGGATCCCTTTGTTATCGATCTCAGAAAGATCTCTAACAGTCGGATCTTTAATTTTTTATCAGATCTAATTGCCTCACTCATTCATTAAGAATTAATGAGGCAACCCGACCTGTCGATTTTTTTTTAATTTCAAAGAAATCGTGAAAAAATATCGCCACAGCCCGGGTTCGAACCGGGAACTCCAGAATTCTACCCTGTTACGTTACCAATTACGCTACCGCGGCTCTAGCAACATCAATTCACGATCTCCATTTTTAATGTCAAGTGTTAAACTTTATTCGGATTAATTAATTAATCCATATGCGGCCATATGTTTCCTTAGAGTGATAAATCTTAAGCGACAATGTTATTGACCAAATTTCTATGATGTAATATTTTGGCAGTTCGAATCGCAGTTAGGGTCAGCGCCGCCTGGATCCCTGTGTTATCGATCTTGGAAAGATCTCTAACAATCGAATCTTTAATTTTTTGTCAGCTATAATTACCTCACTTATTCATTAAGAATTATTGAGGCAACCGGACCGCACGATTTTTTTTTTAATTCTGAAGAAATCGTGAAAAAATATTGCCACAGCCCGGGTTCAAACCGGGAACTTCATAATTCTAGCCTGGTACGTTACCAATTTCGCCATGGCGGCTCTAGCAACATCAATTGACGATTTCTATTTTTATTTTCAAGTGTTAAACTTTATTCAGATTAATTAATTAATCAATATGCGGTCATATGTTTCTTTAGAGTGATAAATCCTAAGCGATAATGTTGTTGACCAAATTTCTATGATAGAATATTTTTGGTAGTTCGTAACCCGGTTAGAGTCAGCAGCGCCTGGATCCCTATGTAACTGATCTCAGAAAGATCTCTAACAATCGAATCATTAATTTTTTGTCAATTCTAAAGAAATCGTGAAAAAATATTGCCACAGCCTGGGTTCGAAACGGGAAGTCCAGAATTCTAGCCTGGTACGTTACCAATTAAGCAACCGCGGCTCTAGCAACATCAATTCACGAACTCTATTTTTAATGTCAAGTGTTAAGCTTTATTCGGATTAATTAATGAATCAATATGCGATCATATGTTTCTTTAGAGTGATAAATCTTAAGCGATAATGTTGTTGACCAAATTTCTATGATGGAATATTTTTGGCAGTTCATAACCCGGTTAGAGTCAGCGCTACCTGGATCCCTGTGTCATCGATCTCAGAAAGATCTCTAACAATCGAATCTTTAATTTTTTGTGAGCTCTAATTGCCTCACTCATTCATTAAGAATTAATGAGGCAACCGGACCTCACGATTTTTTTTTAAATTCTAAAGAAGTCGTGAAAAAATATTGCTACAGCCTGGGTTCAAAACGGGAAGTTCAGAATTCTAGCCTGGTACGTTACCAATTAAGCCACCGCGGCTCTAGCAACATCAATTGACGATCTCTGTTTTTAATGTCAAGTGTTAATTCACTTTATTAAAATAAATTAATTAATCAATATGCGGTCATATGTTTCTTTAGAGTGATAAATCTCAAGCGACAATGTTGTTGACCAAATTTATATGATGGAATATTTTTGGCAGTTCGTAACCCGGTTAGAGTCAGCGCTGCTTGGATCCCTGTGTTATCGATCTCAGAAAGATCTCTAACAATCGAATCTCGAATTTTTTGTCAGATCTAATTGCCTCACTCATTCATTAAGAATTAATGAGGAAACCGGACCTCACGATTTTTTTTAAAATTCTAAAGAAGTCGTGAAAAAATATTGCCACAGCCTGGGTTCGAAACGGGAAGTTCAGAATTCTAGCCTGGTACGTTACCAATTAAGCAACCGCGGCTCTAGCAACATCAATTGACGATCTCTGTTTTTAATGTCAAGTGTTAATTCACTTTATTTAGATTAATTAATTAATCAATATGCGGTCATATGTTTCTTTTGAGTGATAACTCTTAAGCGACAATGTTGTTGACCAAATTTCTATGATGGAATATTTTTGGCAGTTCGTAATCCGGTTAGAGTCAGCGCCGCTTGGTTCCCTGTGTTATCGATCTCAGAAAGATCTCTAACAATCGAATCTCGAATTTTTGGTCAGATCTAATTGCCTCACTCATTCATTAAGAATTAATGAGGCAAACAGACCTGACGATTTTTTTTTTAATTCTAAAGAAATCGTGAAAAAAATATTGCCATAGCCCGGGTTCGAACCGGGAACTCCAGAATTCTGTCCTGGTACGTTACCAATTACGCCACCGCGGCACTAGCAACATCAATCCACGATCTCTATTTTTAATGTCAAGTGTTAAACTTTATTCAGATTAATTAATTAATCAATATGCGGTCCTATGTTTTTTTAGAGTGATAAATCTGAAGCGATAATGTTGTTGACCAAATTTCTATGATGGAATATTTTTGGCAGTTCTTAACCCGGTTAGAGTCAGCGCCGCCTGGATCCCTTTGTTATCGATCTCAGAAAGATCTCTAACAGTCGAATCTTTAATTTTTTATCAGATCTAATCGCCTCACTCATTCATTAAGAAATAATGAGGCAACCCGACCTGTCGATTTTTTTTTAATTTCAAAGAAATCGTGAAAAAATATCGCCAGAGCCCGGGTTCGAACCGGGAAGTCCAGAATTCTACCCTGTTACGTTACCAATTACGCTACCGCGGCTCTAGCAACATCAATTCACGATCTCCATTTTTAATGTCAAGTGTTAAACTTTATTCGGATTAATTAATTAATCCATATGCGGCCATATGTTTCCTTAGAGTGATAAATCTTAAGCGACAATGTTATTGACCAAATTTCTATGATGGAATATTTTGGCAGTTCGAATCGCAGTTAGGGTGAGCGCCGCCTGGATCCCTGTGTTACCGATCTTGGAAAGATCTCTAACAGTCGAATCTTTAATTTTTCATCAGCTCTAATTGCCTCACTCATTCATTAAGAATTAATGAGGGAACCAGACGTGACGATTTTTTTTTAATTTCAAAGAAATCGTGAAAAAATATCGCCACAGCCCGGGTTCGAACCGGGAAGTCCAGAATTCTACCCTGTTACGTTACCAATTACGCTACCGCGGCTCTAGCAACATCAATTCACGATCTCCATTTTTAATGTCAAGTGTTAAACTTTATTCGGAATAATTAATTAATCCCTATGCGGCTGTATGTTTCCTTAGAGTGATAAATCGTAAGCGACAATGTTATTGACCAAATTTCTATGATGGAATATTTTGGCAGTTCGAATCGCAGTTAGGGTCAGCGCCGCTTGTATCCCTGTGTTATCGATCTTGGAAAGATTTCTAACAATCGAATCTTTAATTTTTTGTCAGCTATAATTACCTCACTTATTCATTAAGAATTATTGAGGCAACCGGACCGCACGATTTTTTTTTTAATTCTGAAGAAATCGTGAAAAAATATTGCTACAGCCCGGGTTCAAACCGGGAACTTCATAATTCTAGCCTGGTACGTTACCAATTTCGCCATGGCGGCTCTAGCAACATCAATTGACGATTTCTATTTTTATTTTCAAGTGTTAAACTTTATTCAGATTAATTAATTAATCAATATGCGGTCATATGTTTCTTTAGAGTGATAAATCCTAAGCGATAATGTTGTTGACCAAATTTCTATGATAGAATATTTTTGGTAGTTCGTAACCCGGTTAGAGTCAGCAGCGCCTGGATCCCTATGTAACTGATCTCAGAAAGATCTCTAACAATCGAATCATTAATTTTTTGTCAATTCTAAAGAAATCGTGAAAAAATATTGCCACAGCCTGGGTTCGAAACGGGAAGTCCAGAATTCTAGCCTGGTACGTTACCAATTAAGCCACTGCGGCTCTAGCAACATCAATTCACGATCTCCATTTTTAATGTCAAGTGTTAAACTTTATTCGGATTAATTAATTAATCCATATGCGGCCATATGTTTCTTTAGAGTGATAAATGTTAAGCGATAATGTTGTGGACCAAATTTCTATGATGGAATATTTTTGGCAGTTCGTAACCCGGTTAGAGTCAGCGCCGCCTGGATCCCTGTGTTATCGATCTCAGAAAGAGCTCTAACAATCGAATCTTTAATTTTTTGTGCGCTCTAATTGCCTCACAATTCATTAAGAATTATGGAAGCAACCGGACCTCACGATTTTTTTTTAAATTCTAAAGAAGTCGTGAAAAAATATTGCCACAGCCTGGGTTCGAAACGGGAAGTTCAGAATTCTAGCCTGGTACGTTACCAATTAAGCAACCGCGGCTCTAGCAACATCAATTCACGAACTCTATTTTTAATGTCAAGTGTTAAGCTTTATTCGGATTAATTAATGAATCAATATGCGATCATATGTTTCTTTAGAGTGATAAATCTTAAGCGATAATGTTGTTGACCAAATTTCTATGATGGAATATTTTTGGCAGTTCATAACCCGGTTAGAGTCAGCGCCACCTGGATGCCTGTGTCATCGATCTCAGAAAGATCTCTAACAATCGAATCTTTAGTTTTTTGTGAGCTCTAATTGCCTCACTCATTCATTAAGAATTAATGAGGCAACCGGACCTCACGATTTTTTTTTAAATTCTAAAGAAGTCGTGAAAAAATATTGCCACAGCCTGGGTTCGAAACGGGAAGTTCAGAATTCTAGCCTGGTACGTTACCAATTAAGCCACCGCGGCTCTAGCAACATCAATTGACGATCTCTGTTTTTAATGTCAAGTGTTAATTCACTTTATTAAGATAAATTAATTAATCAATATGCGGTCATATGTTTCTTTAGAGTGATAAATCTTAAGCGACAATGTTGTTGACCAAATTTATATGATGGAATATTTTTGGCAGTTCGTAACCCGGTTAGAGTCAGCGCTGCCTGGATCCCTGTGTTATCGATCTCAGAAAGATCTCTAACAATCGAATCTCGAATT
The DNA here is from genome assembly GCA_963942595.1 of Cylloceria caligata. Taxonomy (NCBI): domain Eukaryota; kingdom Metazoa; phylum Arthropoda; class Insecta; order Hymenoptera; family Ichneumonidae; genus Cylloceria; species Cylloceria caligata. Next base: position 39,665,858 of record OZ012703.1, on the reverse strand, counting down.
TTTTGTCAGATCTAATTGCCTCACTCATTCATTAAGAATTAATGAGGAAACCGGACCTCACGATTTTTTTTAAAATTCTAAAGAAGTCGTGAAAAAATATTGCCACAGCCTGGGTTCGAAACGGGAAGTTCAGAATTCTAGCCTGGTACGTTACCAATTAAGCCACCGCGGCTCTAGCAACATCAATTGACGATCTCTGTTTTTAATGTCAAGTGTTAATTCACTTTATTTAGATTAATTAATTAATGAATATGCGGTCATATGTTTCTTTTGAGTGATAACTCTTAAGCGACAATGTTGTTGACCAAATTTCTATGATGGAATATTTTTGGCAGTTCGTAATCCGGTTAGAGTCAGCGCCGCTTGGTTCCCTGTGTTATCGATCTCAGAAAGATCTCTAACAATCGAATCTCGAATTTTTGGTCAGATCTAATTGCCTCACTCATTCATTAAGAATTAATGAGGCAAACAGACCTGACGATTTTTTTTTTAATTCTAAAGAAATCGTGAAAAAAATATTGCCATAGCCCGGGTTCGAACCGGGAACTCCAGAATTCTATCCTGGTACGTTACCAATTACGCCACCGCGGCACTAGCAACATCAATCCACGATCTCTATTTTTAATGTCAAGTGTTAAACTTTATTCAGATTAATTAATTAATCAATATGCGGTCCTATGTTTTTTTAGAGTGATAAATCTGAAGCGATAATGTTGTTGACCAAATTTCTATGATGGAATATTTTTGGCAGTTTTTAACCCGGTTAGAGTCAGCGCCGCCTGGATCCCTTTGTTATCGATCTCAGAAAGATCTCTAACAGTCGAAACTTTAATTTTTTATCAGATCTAATTGCCTCACTCATTCATTAAGAAATAATGAGGCAACCCGACCTGTCGATTTTTTTTTAATTTCAAAGAAATCGTGAAAAAATATCGCCACAGCCCGGGTTCGAACCGGGAAGTCCAGAATTCTACCCTGTTACGTTACCAATTACGCTACCGCGGCTATAGCAACATCAATTCACGATCACCATTTTTAATGTCAAGTGTTAAACTTTATTCGGATTAATTAATGAATCAATATGCGATCATATGTTTCTTTAGAGTGATAAATCTTAAGCGATAATGTTGTTGAATAAATTTCTATGATGGAATATTTTTGGCAGTTCGTAACCCGGTTAGAGTCAGCGCCGCCTGGATCCCTGTGTTATCGATCTCAGAAAGATCTCTAACAATCGAATCTTTAATTTTTTATCAGCTCTAATTGCCTCACTCATTCATTAAGAATTAATGAGGGAACCAGACGTGACGATTTTTTTTTAATTTCAAAGAAATCGTGAAAAAATATCGCCACAGCCCGGGTTCGAACCGGGAAGTCCAGAATTCTACCCTGTTACGTTACCAATTACGCTACCGCGGCTCTAGCAACATCAATTGACGATCCCTGTTTTTAATGTCAAGTGTTAATTCACTTTATTTAGATTAATTAATTAATTAATATGCGGTCATATGTTTCTTTAGAGTGATAAATCTTAAGCGACAATGTTGTTGACCAAATTTATATGATGGAATATTTTTGGCAGTTCGTAACCCGGTTAGAGTCAGCGCCGCCTGGATCCCTGTGTTATCGATCTCAGATGATCTCTAACAATCGAATCTCGAATTTTTTGTCAGATCTAATTACCTCACTCATTCATTAAGAATTAATGAGGCAACCAGACCTGACGATTTTTTTTTTAATTCTAAAGAAATCGTGAAAAAATATTGCCAGAGCCCGGGTTCGAACCGGGAACTCCATAATTGTAGTCTGGTACGTTACCAATTTCGCCACCGCGGCTCTAACAACATCAATTCACGAACTCTATTTTTAATGTCAAGTGTTAAGCTTTATTCAGATTAATTAATGAATCAATATGCGATTATATGTTTCTTTAGAGTGATACATCTTAAGCGATAATGTTGTTGACCAAATTTCTATGATGGAATATTTTTGGCAGTTCGTAACCCGGTTAGAGTCAGCGCCGCCTGGATCCCTGTGTAATCGATCTCAGAAAGATCTCTAACAATCGAATCTTTAATTTTTTGTGAGCTCTAATTGCCTCACTCATTCATTAAAAATTAATGAGGCAACCGGACCTCACGATTTTTTTTTAAATTTTAAAGAAGTCGTGAAAAAATATTGTCACAGCCTGGGTTCGAAACGGGAAGTTCAGAATTCTAGCCTGGTACGTTACCAATTAAGCCACCGCGGCTCTAGCAACATCAATTGACGATCTCTGTTTTTAATGTCAAGTGTTAATTCACTTTATTTAGATTCATTAATTAATCAATATGCGGTCATATGTTTCTTTAGAGTGATAAATCTTAAGCGACAATGTTGTTGACCAAATTTATATGATGGAATATTTTTGGCAGTTCGTAACCCGGTTAGAGTCAGCGCCGCCTGGATCCCTGTGTTATCGATCTCAGAAAGATCTCTAACAATCGAATCTCGAATTTTTTGTCAGATCTAATTGCCTCACTCATTCATTAAGAATTAACGAGGAAACCGGACCTCACGATTTTTTTTTAATTCTAAAGAAGTCGTGAAAAAATATTGCCACAGCCTGGGTTCGAAACGGGAAGTTCAGAATTCTAGCCTGGTATGTTACCAATTACGCCACCGCGGCACTAGCAACATCAATTCACGATCTCTATATTTAATGTCAAGTGTTAAACTTTATTCAGATTAATTAATTAATCAATATGCGGTCATATGTTTCTTTAGAGTGATAAATCCTAAGCGATCATGTGGTTGACCAAATTTCTATGATAGAATATTTTTGGTCGTTCGTAACCCGGTTAGAGTCAGCAACGCCTGGATCCCTATGTAACTGATCTCAAAAAGATCTCTAACAATCGAATCATTAATTTTTTGTCAATTCTAAAGAAATCGTGGAAAAATATTGCCACAGCCTGGGTTCGAAACGGGAAGTCCAGAATTCTAGCCTGGTACGTTACCAATTAAGCCACTGCGGCTCTAGCAACATCAATTGACGATCTCCATTTTTAATGTCAAGTGTTAATTTACTTTATTCAGATAAATTATTTGATCAATATGCGGTCATATGTTTCTTTAGAGTGATAAATCTTAAGCGATAATGTTGTTGACCAAATTTCTATGATGGAATATTTTTGGCAGTTCGCAACGCGGTTAGAGTCAGCGCCACCTGGATCCCTATTTAACTGATCTCAGAAAGATCTCTAACAATCGAATCATTAATTTTTTGTCAATTCTAATTGCCTCACTCATTCATTCGGAATGAATGAGGCAACCAGACCTGACGTTTTTTTTTAATTCTAAAGAAATGGTGAAAAAATATTGCCAGTGCCCGGGTTCGAACCGGGAACTCCATAATTCTAGTCTGGTACGTTACCAATTTCGCCACCGCGGCTCTAACAACATCAATTCACGAACTCTATTTTTAATGTCAAGTGTTAAGTTTATTCAGATTAATTAATGAATCAATATGCGATCATATGTTTCTTTAGAGTGATAAATCTTAAGCGATAATGTTGTTGATCAAATTTCTATAATGGAATATTTTTGGCAGTTCGTAACCTGGTTAGAGTCAGCGCCGCCTGGATCCCTTTGTTTTCGATCTCAGAAAGATCTCTAACAGTCGAATCTTTAATTTTTTATCAGATCTAATTGCCTCACTCATTCATTAAGAATTAATGAGGCAACCAGACCTGACGATTTTTTTTTAATTTCAAAGAAATCGTGAAAAAATATCGCCACAGCCTGGGTTCGAAACGGGAAGTTCAGAATTCTAGCCTGGTACGTTACCAATTAAGCCACCGCGGCTCAAGCAACATCAATTGACGATCCCTGTTTTTAATGTCAAGTGTTAATTCACTTTATTTAGATTAATTAATTAATTAATATGCGGTCATATGTTTCTTTAGAGTGATAAATCTTAAGCGACAATGTTGTTGACCAAATTTATATGATGGAATATTTTTGGCAGTTCGTAACCCGGTTAGAGTCAGCGCCGCCTGGATCCCTGTGTTATCGATCTCAGATGATCTCTAACAATCGAATCTCGAATTTTTTGTCAGATCTTATTACCTCACTCATTCATTAAGAATTAATGAGGCAACCAGACCTGACGATTTTTTTTTTAATTCTAAAGAAATCGTGAAAAAATATTGCCAGAGCCCGGGTTCGAACCGGGAACTCCATAATTGTAGTCTGGTACGTTACCAATTTCGCCACCGCGGCTCTAACAACATCAATTCACGATCTCTATATTTAATGTCAAGTGTTAAACTTTATTCAGATTAATTAATTAATCAATATGCGGTCATATGTTTCTTTAGAGTGATAAATCCTAAGCGATCATGTTGTTGACCAAATTTCTATGATAGAATATTTTTGGTAGTTCGTAACCCGGTTAGAGTCAGCAACGCCTGGATCCCTATGTAACTGATCTCAAAAAGATCTCTAACAATCGAATCATTAATTTTTTGTCAATTCTAAAGAAATCGTGGAAAAATATTGCCACAGCCTGGGTTCGAAACGGGAAGTCCAGAATTCTAGCCTGGTACGTTACCAATTAAGCCACTGCGGCTCTAGCAACATCAATTGACGATCTCCATTTTTAATGTCAAGTGTTTATTTACTTTATTCAGATAAATTATTTGATCAATATGCGGTCATATGTTTCTTTAGAGTGATAAATCTTAAGCGATAATGTTGTTGACCAAATTTCTATGATGGAATATTTTTGGCAGTTCGCAACGCGGTTAGAGTCAGCGCCACCTGGATCCCTATTTAACTGATCTCAGAAAGATCTCTAACAATCGAATCATTAATTTTTTGTCAATTCTAATTGCCTCACTCATTCATTCGGAATGAATGAGGCAACCAGACCTGACGTTTTTTTTTAATTCTAAAGAAATCGTGAAAAAATATTGCCAGTGCCCGGGTTCGAACCGGGAACTCCATAATTCTAGTCTGGTACGTTACCAATTTCGCCACCGCGGCTCTAACAACATCAATTCACGAACTCTATTTTTAATGTCAAGTGTTAAATTTATTCAGATTAATTAATGAATCAATATGCGATCATATGTTTCTTTAGAGTCATAAATCTTAAGCGACAATGTTATTGACCAAATTTCTATGATTGAATATTTTGGCAGTTCGAATCGCAGTTAGGGTCAGCGCCGCCTGGATCCCTGTGTTATCGATCTTGGAAAGATCTCTAACAATCGAATCTTTAATTTTTTGTCAGCTATAATTGCCTCACTCATTCATTAAGAATTAATGAGGCAACCAGACCTGACGATTTTTTTTTTAATTCATAGAAATCGTGAAAAAATATCGCCGCAGCCCGGGTTCGAACCGGGAAGTCCAGAATTCTACCCTGTTACGTTACCAATTACGCTACCGCGGCTCTAGCAACATCAATTCACGATCTCCATTTTCAATGTCAAGTGTTAAACTTTATTCGGAATAATTAATTAATCCATATGCGGCTGTATGTTTCCTTAGAGTGATAAATCTTAAGCGACAATGTTATTGACCAAATTTCTATGATGGAATATTTTGGCAGTTCGAATCGCAGTTAGGGTCAGCGCCGCTTGGATCCCTGTGTTATCGATCTTGGAAAGATCTCTAACAATCGAATCTTTAATTTTTTGTCAGCTATAATTACCTCACTTATTCATTAAGAATTATTGAGGCAACCGGACCGCACGATTTTTTTTTTAATTCTGAAGAAATCGTGAAAAAATATTGCCACAGCCCGGGTTCAAACCGGGAACTTCATAATTCTAGCCTGGTACGTTACCAATTTCGCCATGGCGGCTCTAGCAACATCAATTGACGATTTCTATTTTTATTTTCAAGTGTTAAACTTTATTCAGATTAATTAATTAATCAATATGCGGTCATATGTTTCTTTAGAGTGATAAATCCTAAGCGATAATGTTGTTGACCAAATTTCTATGATAGAATATTTTTGGTAGTTCGTAACCCGGTTAGAGTCAGCAGCGCCTGGATCCCTATGTAACTGATCTCAGAAAGATCTCTAACAATCGAATCATTAATTTTTTGTCAATTCTAAAGAAATCGTGAAAAAATATTGCCACAGCCTGGGTTCGAAACGGGAAGTCCAGAATTCTGGTCTGGTACGTTACCAATTTCGCCACCGCGGCTCTAACAACATCAATTCACGGACTCTATTTTTAATGTCAAGTGTTAAGCTTTATTCAGATTAATTAATGAATCAATATGCGATCATATGTTTCTTTAGAGTGATAAATCTTAAGCGATAATGTTGTTGACCAAATTTCTATAATGGAATATTTTTGACAGTTCGTAACCTGGTTAGAGTCAGCGCCGCCTGGATCCCTTTGTTATCGATCTCAGAAAGATCTCTAACAATCGAATCTCGAATTTTTTGTCAGATCTACTTGCCTCACTCATTCCTTAAGAATTAATGAGGCAACCAGACCTGACGATTTTTTTTTTAATTCTAAAGAAATCGTGAAAAAATATTGCCAGAGCCCGGGTTCGAACCGGGATTTCCATAATTCTGGTCTGGTACGTTACCAATTTCGCCACCGCGGCTCTAACAACATCAATTCACGGACTCTATTTTTAATGTCAAGTGTTAAGCTTTATTCAGATTAATTAATGAATCAATATGCGATCATATGTTTCTTTAGAGTGATAAATCTTAAGCGATAATGTTGTTGACCAAATTTCAATGATGGAATATTTTTGGCAATTCGTAACCCGGTTAGAGTCAGCGCCGCCTGGATACCTGTGTAATCGATATCAGAAAGATCTCTAACAATCGAATCTTTAATTTTTTGTGAGCTCTAATTGCCTCACTCATTCATTAAGAATTAATGAGGCAACCGGACCTCACGATTTTTTTTTTAAATTCTAAAGAAGTCGTGAAAAAATATTGCTACAGCCTGGGTTCGAAACGGGAAGTTCAGAATTCTAGCCTGGTACGTTACCAATTAAGCCACCGCGGCTCTAGCAACATCAATTGACGATCTCTGTTTTTAATGTCAACTGTTAATTCACTTTATTTAGATTAATTAATTAATCAATATGCGGTCATATGTTTCTTTAGAGTGATAAATCTTAAGCGACAATGTTGTTGACCAAATTTATATGATGGAATATTTTTGGCAGTTCGTAACCCGGTTAGAGTCAGCGCCGCCTGGATCCTTGTGTTATCGATCTCAGAAAGATCTCTAACAATCGAATCTCGAATTTTTTGTCAGATCTAATTGCCTCACTCATTCATTAAGAATTAATGAGGAAACCGGACCTCACGATTTTTTTTTAATTCTAAAGAAATCGTGAAAAAATATTGCCACAGCCTGGGTTCGAAACGGGAAGTCCAGAATTCTAGCCTGGTACGTTACCAATTAAGCCACTGCGGCTCTAGCAACATCAATTGACGATCTCTATTTTTAATGTCAAGTGTTAATTTACTTTATTCAGATTAATTATTTAATCAATATGCGGTCATATGTTTCTTTAGAGTGATAAATCTTAAGCGATAATGTTGTTGACCAAATTTCTATGATGGAATATTTTTGGCAGTTCGCAACGCGGTTAGAGTCAGCGCCGCCTGGATCCCTATGTAACTGATCTCAGAAAGATCTCTAACAATCGAATCATTAATTTTTTGTCAATTCTAATTGCCTCACTCATTCATTCGGAATTAATGAGGCAACCATACCTGACGATTTTTTTTTAATTTTAAAGAAATCGTGAAAAAATATTGCCAGTGCCCGGGTTCGAACCGGGATTTCCATAATTCTAGTCTGGTACGTTACCAATTTCGCCACCGCGGCTCTAACAACATCAATTCACGAACTCTATTTTTAATGTCAAGTGTTAAGCTTTATTCAGATTAATTAATGAATCAATATGCGATCATATGTTTCTTTAGAGTGATAAATCTTAAGCGATAATGTTGTTGAATAAATTTCTATGATGGAATATTTTTGGCAGTTCGTAACCCGGTTAGAGTCAGCGCCGCCTGGATCCCTGTGTTATCGATCTCAGAAAGATCTCTAACAATCGAATCTTTAATTTTTTAAGCTCTAATTGCCTCACTCATTCATTAAGAATTAATGAGGCAACCGGACCTCACGATTTTTTTTTAAATTCTAAAGAAGTCGTGAAAAAATATTGCCACAGCCTGGGTTCGAAACGGGAAGTTCAGAATTCTAGCCTGGTACGTTACCAATTAAGCCACCGCGGCTCAAGCAACATCAATTGACGATCCCTGTTTTTAATGTCAAGTGTTAATTCACTTTATTTAGATTAATTAATTAATTAATATGCGGTCATATGTTTCTTTAGAGTGATAAATCTTAAGCGACAATGTTGTTGACCAAATTTATATGATGGAATATTTTTGGCAGTTCGTAACCCGGTTAGAGTCAGCGCCGCCTGGATCCCTGTGTTATCGATCTCAGATGATCTCTAACAATCGAATCTCGAAATTTTTGTCAGATCTAATTACCTCACTCATTCATTAAGAATTAATGAGGCAACCAGACCTGACGATTTTTTTTTTAATTCTAAAGAAATCGTGAAAAAATATTGCCAGAGCCCGGGTTCGAACCGGGAACTCCATAATTGTAGTCTGGTACGTTACCAATTTCGCCACCGCGGCTCTAACAACATCAATTCACGAACTCTATTTTTAATGTCAAGTGTTAAGCTTTATTCAGATTAATTAATGAATCAATATGCGATTATATGTTTCTTTAGAGTGATACATCTTAAGCGATAATGTTGTTGACCAAATTTCTATGATGGAATATTTTTGGCAGTTCGTAACCCGGTTAGAGTCAGCGCCGCCTGGATCCCTGTGTAATCGATCTCAGAAAGATCTCTAACAATCGAATCTTTAATTTTTTGTGAGCTCTAATTGCCTCACTCATTCATTAAAAATTAATGAGGCAACCGGACCTCACGATTTTTTTTTAAATTTTAAAGAAGTCGTGAAAAAATATTGTCACAGCCTGGGTTCGAAACGGGAAGTTCAGAATTCTAGCCTGGTACGTTACCAATTAAGCCACCGCGGCTCTAGCAACATCAATTGACGATCTCTGTTTTTAATGTCAAGTGTTAATTCACTTTATTTAGATTCATTAATTAATCAATATGCGGTCATATGTTTCTTTAGAGTGATAAATCTTAAGCGACAATGTTGTTGACCAAATTTATATGATGGAATATTTTTGGCAGTTCGTAACCCGGTTAGAGTCAGCGCCGCCTGGATCCCTGTGTTATCGATCTCAGAAAGATCTCTAACAATCGAATCTCGAATTTTTTGTCAGATCTAATTGCCTCACTCATTCATTAAGAATTAACGAGGAAACCGGACCTCACGATTTTTTTTTAATTCTAAAGAAGTCGTGAAAAAATATTGCCACAGCCTGGGTTCGAAACGGGAAGTTCAGAATTCTAGCCTGGTATGTTACCAATTACGCCACCGCGGCACTAGCAACATCAATTCACGATCTCTATATTTAATGTCAAGTGTTAAACTTTATTCAGATTAATTAATTAATCAATATGCGGTCATATGTTTCTTTAGAGTGATAAATCCTAAGCGATCATGTGGTTGACCAAATTTCTATGATAGAATATTTTTGGTCGTTCGTAACCCGGTTAGAGTCAGCAACGCCTGGATCCCTATGTAACTGATCTCAAAAAGATCTCTAACAATCGAATCATTAATTTTTTGTCAATTCTAAAGAAATCGTGGAAAAATATTGCCACAGCCTGGGTTCGAAACGGGAAGTCCAGAATTCTAGCCTGGTACGTTACCAATTAAGCCACTGCGGCTCTAGCAACATCAATTGACGATCTCCATTTTTAATGTCAAGTGTTAATTTACTTTATTCAGATAAATTATTTGATCAATATGCGGTCATATGTTTCTTTAGAGTGATAAATCTTAAGCGATAATGTTGTTGACCAAATTTCTATGATGGAATATTTTTGGCAGTTCGCAACGCGGTTAGAGTCAGCGCCACCTGGATCCCTATTTAACTGATCTCAGAAAGATCTCTAACAATCGAATCATTAATTTTTTGTCAATTCTAATTGCCTCACTCATTCATTCGGAATGAATGAGGCAACCAGACCTGACGTTTTTTTTTAATTCTAAAGAAATGGTGAAAAAATATTGCCAGTGCCCGGGTTCGAACCGGGAACTCCATAATTCTAGTCTGGTACGTTACCAATTTCGCCACCGCGGCTCTAACAACATCAATTCACGAACTCTATTTTTAATGTCAAGTGTTAAGTTTATTCAGATTAATTAATGAATCAATATGCGATCATATGTTTCTTTAGAGTGATAAATCTTAAGCGATAATGTTGTTGACCAAATTTCTATAATGGAATATTTTTGGCAGTTCGTAACCTGGTTAGAGTCAGCGCCGCCTGGATCCCTTTGTTTTCGATCTCAGAAAGATCTCTAACAGTCGAATCTTTAATTTTTTATCAGATCTAATTGCCTCACTCATTCATTAAGAATTAATGAGGCAACCAGACCTGACGATTTTTTTTTAATTTCAAAGAAATCGTGAAAAAATATCGCCACAGCCTGGGTTCGAAACGGGAAGTTCAGAATTCTAGCCTGGTACGTTACCAATTAAGCCACCGCGGCTCAAGCAACATCAATTGACGATCCCTGTTTTTAATGTCAAGTGTTAATTCACTTCATTTAGATTAATTAATTAATTAATATGCGGTCATATGTTTCTTTAGAGTGATAAATCTTAAGCGACAATGTTGTTGACCAAATTTATATGATGGAATATTTTTGGCAGTTCGTAACCCGGTTAGAGTCAGCGCCGCCTGGATCCCTGTGTTATCGATCTCAGATGATCTCTAACAATCGAATCTCGAATTTTTTGTCAGATCTTATTACCTCACTCATTCATTAAGAATTAATGAGGCAACCAGACCTGACGATTTTTTTTTTAATTCTAAAGAAATCGTGAAAAAATATTGCCAGAGCCCGGGTTCGAACCGGGAACTCCATAATTGTAGTCTGGTACGTTACCAATTTCGCCACCGCGGCTCTAACAACATCAATTCACGATCTCTATATTTAATGTCAAGTGTTAAACTTTATTCAGATTAATTAATTAATCAATATGCGGTCATATGTTTCTTTAGAGTGATAAATCCTAAGCGATCATGTTGTTGACCAAATTTCTATGATAGAATATTTTTGGTAGTTCGTAACCCGGTTAGAGTCAGCAACGCCTGGATCCCTATGTAACTGATCTCAAAAAGATCTCTAACAATCGAATCATTAATTTTTTGTCAATTCTAAAGAAATCGTGGAAAAATATTGCCACAGCCTGGGTTCGAAACGGGAAGTCCAGAATTCTAGCCTGGTACGTTACCAATTAAGCCACTGCGGCTCTAGCAACATCAATTGACGAACTCCATTTTTAATGTCAAGTGTTTATTTACTTTATTCAGATAAATTATTTGATCAATATGCGGTCATATGTTTCTTTAGAGTGATAAATCTTAAGCGATAATGTTGTTGACCAAATTTCTATGATGGAATATTTTTGGCAGTTCGCAACGCGGTTAGAGTCAGCGCCACCTGGATCCCTATTTAACTGATCTCAGAAAGATCTCTAACAATCGAATCATTAATTTTTTGTCAATTCTAATTGCCTCACTCATTCATTCGGAATGAATGAGGCAACCAGACCTGACGTTTTTTTTTAATTCTAAAGAAATCGTGAAAAAATATTGCCAGTGCCCGGGTTCGAACCGGGAACTCCATAATTCTAGTCTGGTACGTTACCAATTTCGCCACCGCGGCTCTAACAACATCAATTCACGAACTCTATTTTTAATGTCAAGTGTTAAATTTATTCAGATTAATTAATGAATCAATATGCGATCATATGTTTCTTTAGAGTCATAAATCTTAAGCGACAATGTTATTGACCAAATTTCTATGATGGAATATTTTGGCAGTTCGAATCGCAGTTAGGGTCAGCGCCGCCTGGATCCCTGTGTTATCGATCTTGGAAAGATCTCTAACAATCGAATCTTTAATTTTTTGTCAGCTATAATTGCCTCACTCATTCATTAAGAATTAATGAGGCAACCAGACCTGACGATTTTTTTTTAAATTCATAGAAATCGTGAAAAAATATCGCCGCAGCCCGGGTTCGAACCGGGAAGTCCAGAATTCTACCCTGTTACGTTACCAATTACGCTACCGCGGCTCTAGCAACATCAATTCACGATCTCCATTTTTAATGTCAAGTGTTAAACTTTATTCGGATTAATTAATTAATCCATATGCGGCCATATGTTTCCTTAAAGTCATAAATCTTAAGCGACAATGTTATTGACCAAATTTCTATGATGGAATATTTTGGCAGTTCGAATCGCAGTTAGGGTCAGCGCCGCCTGGATCCCTGTGTTATCGATCTTGGAAAGATCTCTAACAATCGAATCTTTAATTTTGTGTCAGCTATAATTACCTCACTTATTCATTAAAAATTATTGAGGCAACCGGACCGCACGATTTTTTTTTCAATTCTGAAGAAATCGTGAAAAAATATTGCCACGGCCCGGGTTCGAACCGGGAACTCCATAATTCTAGCCTGATACGTTACCAATTTCGCCACCGCGGCTCTAGCAACATCAATTGACGATCTCTATTTTTAATGTCAAGTGTTAAACTTTATTCAGATTAATTAATGAATCAATATGCGATCATATGTTTCTTTAGAGTGATAAATCTTAAGCGATAATGTTGTTGACCAAATTTCTATAATGGAATATTTTTGGCAGTTCGTAACCTGGTTAGAGTCAGCGCCGCCTGGATCCCTTTGTTTTCGATCTCAGAAAGATCTCTAACAGTCGAATCTTTAATTTTTTATCAGATCTAATTGCCTCACTCATTCATTGAGAATTAATGAGGCAACCAGACCTGACGATTTTTTTTTAATTTCAAAGAAATCGTGAAAAAATATCGCCACAGCCTGGGTTCGAAACGGGAAGTTCAGAATTCTAGCCTGGTACGTTACCAATTAAGCCACCGCGGCTCAAGCAACATCAATTGACGATCCCTGTTTTTAATGTCAAGTGTTAATTCACTTTATTTAGATTAATTAATTAATTAATATGCGGTCATATGTTTCTTTAGAGTGATAAATCTTAAGCGACAATGTTGTTGACCAAATTTATATGATGGAATATTTTTGGCAGTTCGTAACCCGGTTAGAGTCAGCGCCGCCTGGATCCCTGTGTTATCGATCTCAGATGATCTCTAACAATCGAATCTCGAATTTTTTGTCAGATCTTATTACCTCACTCATTCATTAAGAATTAATGAGGCAACCGGACCGCACGATTTTTTTTTCAATTCTGAAGAAATCGTGAAAAAATATTGCCACGGCCCGGGTTCGAACCGGGAACTCCATAATTCTAGCCTGATACGTTACCAATTTCGCCACCGCGGCTCTAGCAACATCAATTCACGATCTCTATTTTTAATGTCAAGTGTTAAACTTTATTCAGATTAATTAATGAATCAATATGCGATCATATGTTTCTTTAGAGTGATAAATCTTAAGCGATAATGTTGTTGACCAAATTTCTATAATGGAATATTTTTGGCAGTTCGTAACCTGGTTAGAGTCAGCGCCGCCTGGATCCCTTTGTTTTCGATCTCAGAAAGATCTCTAACAGTCGAATCTTTAATTTTTTATCAGATCTAATTGCCTCACTCATTCATTAAGAATTAATGAGGCAACCAGACCTGACGATTTTTTTTTAATTTCAAAGAAATCGTGAAAAAATATCGCCACAGCCTGGGTTCGAAACGGGAAGTTCAGAATTCTAGCCTGGTACGTTACCAATTAAGCCACCGCGGCTCAAGCAACATCAATTGACGATCCCTGTTTTTAATGTCAAGTGTTAATTCACTTTATTTAGATTAATTAATTAATTAATATGCGGTCATATGTTTCTTTAGAGTGATAAATCTTAAGCGACAATGTTGTTGACCAAATTTATATGATGGAATATTTTTGGCAGTTCGTAACCCGGTTAGAGTCAGCGCCGCCTGGATCCCTGTGTTATCGATCTCAGATGATCTCTAACAATCGAATCTCGAATTTTTTGTCAGATCTTATTACCTCACTCATTCATTAAGAATTAATGAGGCAACCAGACCTGACGATTTTTTTTTTAATTCTAAAGAAATCGTGAAAAAATATTGCCAGAGCCCGGGTTCGAACCGGGAACTCCATAATTGTAGTCTGGTACGTTACCAATTTCGCCACCGCGGCTCTAACAACATCAATTCACGATCTCTATATTTAATGTCAAGTGTTAAACTTTATTCAGATTAATTAATTAATCAATATGCGGTCATATGTTTCTTTAGAGTGATAAATCCTAAGCGATCATGTTGTTGACCAAATTTCTATGATAGAATATTTTTGGTAGTTCGTAACCCGGTTAGAGTCAGCAACGCCTGGATCCCTATGTAACTGATCTCAAAAAGATCTCTAACAATCGAATCATTAATTTTTTGTCAATTCTAAAGAAATCGTGGAAAAATATTGCCACAGCCTGGGTTCGAAACGGGAAGTCCAGAATTCTAGCCTGGTACGTTACCAATTAAGCCACTGCGGCTCTAGCAACATCAATTGACGATCTCCATTTTTAATGTCAAGTGTTTATTTACTTTATTCAGATAAATTATTTGATCAATATGCGGTCATATGTTTCTTTAGAGTGATAAATCTTAAGCGATAATGTTGTTGACCAAATTTCTATGATGGAATATTTTTGGCAGTTCGCAACGCGGTTAGAGTCAGCGCCACCTGGATCCCTATTTAACTGATCTCAGAAAGATCTCTAACAATCGAATCATTAATTTTTTGTCAATTCTAATTGCCTCACTCATTCATTCGGAATGAATGAGGCAACCAGACCTGACGTTTTTTTTTAATTCTAAAGAAATCGTGAAAAAATATTGCCAGTGCCCGGGTTCGAACCGGGAACTCCATAATTCTAGTCTGGTACGTTACCCATTTCGCCACCGCGGCTCTAACAACATCAATTCACGAACTCTATTTTTAATGTCAAGTGTTAAATTTATTCAGATTAATTAATGAATCAATATGCGATCATATGTTTCTTTAGAGTCATAAATCTTAAGCGACAATGTTATTGACCAAATTTCTATGATGGAATATTTTGGCAGTTCGAATCGCAGTTAGGGTCAGCGCCGCCTGGATCCCTGTGTTATCGATCTTGGAAAGATCTCTAACAATCGAATCTTTAATTTTTTGTCAGCTATAATTGCCTCACTCATTCATTAAGAATTAATGAGGCAACCAGACCTGACGATTTTTTTTTAAATTCATAGAAATCGTGAAAAAATATCGCCGCAGCCCGGGTTCGAACCGGGAAGTCCAGAATTCTACCCTGTTACGTTACCAATTACGCTACCGCGGCTCTAGCAACATCAATTCACGATCTCCATTTTTAATGTCAAGTGTTAAACTTTATTCGGATTAATTAATTAATCCATATGCGGCCATATGTTTCCTTAAAGTCATAAATCTTAAGCGACAATGTTATTGACCAAATTTCTATGATGGAATATTTTGGCAGTTCGAATCGCAGTTAGGGTCAGCGCCGCCTGGATCCCTGTGTTATCGATCTTGGAAAGATCTCTAACAATCGAATCTTTAATTTTTTGTCAGCTATAATTACCTCACTTATTCATTAAAAATTATTGAGGCAACCGGACCGCACGATTTTTTTTTCAATTCTGAAGAAATCGTGAAAAAATATTGCCACGGCCCGGGTTCGAACCGGGAACTCCATAATTCTAGCCTGATACGTTACCAATTTCGCCACCGCGGCTCTAGCAACATCAATTGACGATCTCTATTTTTAATGTCAAGTGTTAAACTTTATTCAGATGAATAATTAATCAATATGCGGTCATATGTTTTTTTAGAGTGATAAATCCTAAGCGATAATGTTGTTGACCAAATTTCTATGATAGAATATTTTTGGTAGTTCGTAACCCGGTTAGAGTCAGCAGCGCCTGGATCCCTATGTAACTGATCTCAGAAAGATCTCTAACAATCGAATCATTAATTTTTTGTCAATTCTAAAGAAATCGTGAAAAAATATTGCCACAGCCTGGGTTCGAAACGGGAAGTCCAGAATTCTAGCCTGGTACGTTACCAATTAAGCCACTGCGGCTCTAGCAACATCAATTGACGATCTCTATTTTTAATGTCAAGTGTTAATTTACTTTATTCAGATTAATTATTTAATCAATATGCGGTCATATGTTTCTTTAGAGTGATAAATCTTAAGCGATAATGTTGTTGACCAAATTTCTATGATGGAATATTTTTGGCAGTTCGCAACGCGGTTAGAGTCAGCGCCGCCTGGATCCCTATGTAACTGATCTCAGAAAGATCTCTAACAATCGAATCATTAATTTTTTGTCAATTCTAATTGCCTCACTCATTCATTCGGAATTAATGAGGCAACCATACCTGACGATTTTTTTTTAATTTTAAAGAAATCGTGAAAAAATATTGCCAGTGCCCGGGTTCGAACCGGGATTTCCATAATTCTAGTCTGGTACGTTACCAATTTCGCCACCGCGGCTCTAACAACATCAATTCACGAACTCTATTTTTAATGTCAAGTGTTAAGCTTTATTCAGATTAATTAATGAATCAATATGCGATCATATGTTTCTTTAGAGTGATAAATCTTAAGCGATAATGTTGTTGACCAAATTTCTATGATGGAATATTTTTGGCAGTTCGTAACCCGGTTAGAGTCAGCGCCGCCTGGATCCCTGTGTTATCGATCTCAGAAAGATCTCTAACAATCGAATCTTTAATTTTTTAAGCTCTAATTGCCTCACTCATTCATTAAGAATTAATGAGGCAACCGGACCTCACGATTTTTTTTTAAATTCTAAAGAAGTCGTGAAAAAATATTGCCACAGCCTGGGTTCGAAACGGGAAGTTCAGAATTCTAGCCTGGTACGTTACCAATTAAGCCACCGCGGCTCAAGCAACATCAATTGACGATCCCTGTTTTTAATGTCAAGTGTTAATTCACTTTATTTAGATTAATTAATTAATTAATATGCGGTCATATGTTTCTTTAGAGTGATAAATCTTAAGCGACAATGTTGTTGACCAAATTTATATGATGGAATATTTTTGGCAGTTCGTAACCCGGTTAGAGTCAGCGCCGCCTGGATCCCTGTGTTATCGATCTCAGATGATCTCTAACAATCGAATCTCGAATTTTTTGTCAGATCTAATTACCTCACTCATTCATTAAGAATTAATGAGGCAACCAGACCTGACGATTTTTTTTTTAATTCTAAAGAAATCGTGAAAAAATATTGCCAGAGCCCGGGTTCGAACCGGGAACTCCATAATTGTAGTCTGGTACGTTACCAATTTCGCCACCGCGGCTCTAACAACATCAATTCACGAACTCTATTTTTAATGTCAAGTGTTAAGCTTTATTCAGATTAATTAATGAATCAATATGCGATTATATGTTTCTTTAGAGTGATACATCTTAAGCGATAATGTTGTTGACCAAATTTCTATGATGGAATATTTTTGGCAGTTCGTAACCCGGTTAGAGTCAGCGCCGCCTGGATCCCTGTGTAATCGATCTCAGAAAGATCTCTAACAATCGAATCTTTAATTTTTTGTGAGCTCTAATTGCCTCACTCATTCATTAAAAATTAATGAGGCAACCGGACCTCACGATTTTTTTTTAAATTTTAAAGAAGTCGTGAAAAAATATTGTCACAGCCTGGGTTCGAAACGGGAAGTTCAGAATTCTAGCCTGGTACGTTACCAATTAAGCCACCGCGGCTCGAGCAACATCAATTGACGATCTCTGTTTTTAATGTCAAGTGTTAATTCACTTTATTTAGATTCATTAATTAATCAATATGCGGTCATATGTTTCTTTAGAGTGATAAATCTTAAGCGACAATGTTGTTGACCAAATTTATATGATGGAATATTTTTGGCAGTTCGTAACCCGGTTAGAGTCAGCGCCGCCTGGATCCCTGTGTTATCGATCTCAGAAAGATCTCTAACAATCGAATCTCGAATTTTTTGTCAGATCTAATTGCCTCACTCATTCATTAAGAATTAACGAGGAAACCGGACCTCACGATTTTTTTTTAATTCTAAAGAAGTCGTGAAAAAATATTGCCACAGCCTGGGTTCGAAACGGGAAGTTCAGAATTCTAGCCTGGTATGTTACCAATTACGCCACCGCGGCACTAGCAACATCAATTCACGATCTCTATATTTAATGTCAAGTGTTAAACTTTATTCAGATTAATTAATTAATCAATATGCGGTCATATGTTTCTTTAGAGTGATAAATCCTAAGCGATCATCTGGTTGACCAAATTTCTATGATAGAATATTTTTGGTCGTTCGTAACCCGGTTAGAGTCAGCAACGCCTGGATCCCTATGTAACTGATCTCAAAAAGATCTCTAACAATCGAATCATTAATTTTTTGTCAATTCTAAAGAAATCGTGGAAAAATATTGCCACAGCCTGGGTTCGAAACGGGAAGTCCAGAATTCTAGCCTGGTACGTTACCAATTAAGCCACTGCGGCTCTAGCAACATCAATTGACGATCTCCATTTTTAATGTCAAGTGTTAATTTACTTTATTCAGATAAATTATTTGATCAATATGCGGTCATATGTTTCTTTAGAGTGATAAATCTTAAGCGATAATGTTGTTGACCAAATTTCTATGATGGAATATTTTTGGCAGTTCGCAACGCGGTTAGAGTCAGCGCCACCTGGATCCCTATTTAACTGATCTCAGAAAGATCTCTAACAATCGAATCATTAATTTTTTGTCAATTCTAATTGCCTCACTCATTCATTCGGAATGAATGAGGCAACCAGACCTGACGTTTTTTTTTAATTCTAAAGAAATGGTGAAAAAATATTGCCAGTGCCCGGGTTCGAACCGGGAACTCCATAATTCTAGTCTGGTACGTTACCAATTTCGCCACCGCGGCTCTAACAACATCAATTCACGAACTCTATTTTTAATGTCAAGTGTTAAGTTTATTCAGATTAATTAATGAATCAATATGCGATCATATGTTTCTTTAGAGTGATAAATCTTAAGCGATAATGGTGTTGACCAAATTTCTATAATGGAATATTTTTGGCAGTTCGTAACCTGGTTAGAGTCAGCGCCGCCTGGATCCCTTTGTTTTCGATCTCAGAAAGATCTCTAACAGTCGAATCTTTAATTTTTTATCAGATCTAATTGCCTCACTCATTCATTAAGAATTAATGAGGCAACCAGACCTGACGATTTTTTTTTAATTTCAAAGAAATCGTGAAAAAATATCGCCACAGCCTGGGTTCGAAACGGGAAGTTCAGAATTCTAGCCTGGTACGTTACCAATTAAGCCACCGCGGCTCAAGCAACATCAATTGACGATCCCTGTTTTTAATGTCAAGTGTTAATTCACTTTATTTAGATTAATTAATTAATTAATATGCGGTCATATGTTTCTTTAGAGTGATAAATCTTAAGCGACAATGTTGTTGACGAAATTTATATGATGGAATATTTTTGGCAGTTCGTAACCCGGTTAGAGTCAGCGCCGCCTGGATCCCTGTGTTATCGATCTCAGATGATCTCTAACAATCGAATCTCGAATTTTTTGTCAGATCTTATTACCTCACTCATTCATTAAGAATTAATGAGGCAACCAGACGTGACGATTTTTTTTTTAATTCTAAAGAAATCGTGAAAAAATATTGCCAGAGCCCGGGTTCGAACCGGGAACTCCATAATTGTAGTCTGGTACGTTACCAATTTCGCCACCGCGGCTCTAACAACATCAATTCACGATCTCTATATTTAATGTCAAGTGTTAAACTTTATTCAGATTAATTAATTAATCAATATGCGGTCATATGTTTCTTTAGAGTGATAAATCCTAAGCGATCATGTTGTTGACCAAATTTCTATGATAGAATATTTTTGGTAGTTCGTAACCCGGTTAGAGTCAGCAACGCCTGGATCCCTATGTAACTGATCTCAAAAAGATCTCTAACAATCGAATCATTAATTTTTTGTCAATTCTAAAGAAATCGTGGAAAAATATTGCCACAGCCTGGGTTCGAAACGGGAAGTCCAGAATTCTAGCCTGGTACGTTACCAATTAAGCCACTGCGGCTCTAGCAACATCAATTGACGATCTCCATTTTTAATGTCAAGTGTTTATTTACTTTATTCAGATAAATTATTTGATCAATATGCGGTCATATGTTTCTTTAGAGTGATAAATCTTAAGCGATAATGTTGTTGACCAAATTTCTATGAAGGAATATTTTTGGCAGTTCGCAACGCGGTTAGAGTCAGCGCCACCTGGATCCCTATTTAACTGATCTCAGAAAGATCTCTAACAATCGAATCATTAATTTTTTGTCAATTCTAATTGCCTCACTCATTCATTCGGAATGAATGAGGCAACCAGACCTGACGTTTTTTTTTAATTCTAAAGAAATGGTGAAAAAATATTGCCAGTGCCCGGGTTCGAACCGGGAACTCCATAATTCTAGTCTGGTACGTTACCAATTTCGCCACCGCGGCTCTAACAACATCAATTCACGAACTCTATTTTTAATGTCAAGTGTTAAGTTTATTCAGATTAATTAATGAATCAATATGCGATCATATGTTTCTTTAGAGTGATAAATCTTAAGCGATAATGGTGTTGACCAAATTTCTATAATGGAATATTTTTGGCAGTTCGTAACCTGGTTAGAGTCAGCGCCGCCTGGATCCCTTTGTTTTCGATCTCAGAAAGATCTCTAACAGTCGAATCTTTAATTTTTTATCAGATCTAATTGCCTCACTCATTCATTAAGAATTAATGAGGCAACCAGACCTGACGATTTTTTTTTAATTTCAAAGAAATCGTGAAAAAATATCGCCACAGCCTGGGTTCGAAACGGGAAGTTTAGAATTCTAGCCTGGTACGTTACCAATTAAGCCACCGCGGCTCAAGCAACATCAATTGACGATCCCTGTTTTTAATGTCAAGTGTTAATTCACTTTATTTAGATTAATTAATTAATTAATATGCGGTCATATGTTTCTTTAGAGTGATAAATCTTAAGCGACAATGTTGTTGACCAAATTTATATGATGGAATATTTTTGGCAGTTCGTAACCCGGTTAGAGTCAGCGCCGCCTGGATCCCTGTGTTATCGATCTCAGATGATCTCTAACAATCGAATCTCGAATTTTTTGTCAGATCTTATTACCTCACTCATTCATTAAGAATTAATGAGGCAACCAGACCTGACGATTTTTTTTTTAATTCTAAAGAAATCGTGAAAAAATATTGCCAGAGCCCGGGTTCGAACCGGGAACTCCATAATTGTAGTCTGGTACGTTACCAATTTCGCCACCGCGGCTCTAACAACATCAATTCACGATCTCTATATTTAATGTCAAGTGTTAAACTTTATTCAGATTAATTAATTAATCAATATGCGGTCATATGTTTCTTTAGAGTGATAAATCCTAAGCGATCATGTTGTTGACCAAATTTCTATGATAGAATATTTTTGGTAGTTCGTAACCCGGTTAGAGTCAGCAACGCCTGGATCCCTATGTAACTGATCTCAAAAAGATCTCTAACAATCGAATCATTAATTTTTTGTCAATTCTAAAGAAATCGTGGAAAAATATTGCCACAGCCTGGGTTCGAAACGGGAAGTCCAGAATTCTAGCCTGGTACGTTACCAATTAAGCCACTGCGGCTCTAGCAACATCAATTGACGATCTCCATTTTTAATGTCAAGTGTTTATTTACTTTATTCAGATAAATTATTTGATCAATATGCGGTCATATGTTTCTTTAGAGTGATAAATCTTAAGCGATAATGTTGTTGACCAAATTTCTATGATGGAATATTTTTGGCAGTTCGCAACGCGGTTAGAGTCAGCGCCACCTGGATCCCTATTTAACTGATCTCAGAAAGATCTCTAACAATCGAATCATTAATTTTTTGTCAATTCTAATTGCCTCACTCATTCATTCGGAATGAATGAGGCAACCAGACCTGACGTTTTTTTTAATTCTAAAGAAATCGTGAAAAAATATTGCCAGTGCCCGGGTTCGAACCGGGAACTCCATAATTCTAGTCTGGTACGTTACCAATTTCGCCACCGCGGCTCTAACAACATCAATTCACGAACTCTATTTTTAATGTCAAGTGTTAAATTTATTCAGATTAATTAATGAATCAATATGCGATCATATGTTTCTTTAGAGTCATAAATCTTAAGCGACAATGTTATTGACCAAATTTCTATGATGGAATATTTTGGCAGTTCGAATCGCAGTTAGGGTCAGCGCCGCCTGGATCCCTGTGTTATCGATCTTGGAAAGATCTCTAACAATCGAATCTTTAATTTTTTGTCAGCTATAATTGCCTCACTCATTCATTAAGAATTAATGAGGCAACCAGACCTGACGATTTTTTTTTAAATTCATAGAAATCGTGAAAAAATATCGCCGCAGCCCGGGTTCGAACCGGGAAGTCCAGAATTCTACCCTGTTACGTTACCAATTACGCTACCGCGGCTCTAGCAACATCAATTCACGATCTCCATTTTTAATGTCAAGTGTTAAACTTTATTCGGATTAATTAATTAATCCATATGCGGCCATATGTTTCCTTAAAGTCATAAATCTTAAGCGACAATGTTATTGACCAAATTTCTATGATGGAATATTTTGGCAGTTCGAATCGCAGTTAGGGTCAGCGCCGCCTGGATCCCTGTGTTATCGATCTTGGAAAGATCTCTAACAATCGAATCTTTAATTTTTTGTCAGCTATAATTACCTCACTTATTCATTAAGAATTATTGAGGCAACCGGACCGCACGATTTTTTTTTTAATTCTGAAGAAATCGTGAAAAAATATTGCCACAGCCCGGGTTCAAACCGGGAACTTCATAATTCTAGCCTGGTACGTTACCAATTTCGCCATGGCGGCTCTAGCAACATCAATTGACGATTTCTATTTTTATTTTCAAGTGTTAAACTTTATTCAGATTAATTAATTAATCAATATGCGGTCATATGTTTCTTTAGAGTGATAAATCCTAAGCGATAATGTTGTTGACCAAATTTCTATGATAGAATATTTTTGGTAGTTCGTAACCCGGTTAGAGTCAGCAGCGCCTGGATCCCTATGTAACTGATCTCAGAAAGATCTCTAACAATCGAATCATTAATTTTTTGTCAATTCTAAAGAAATCGTGAAAAAATATTGCCACAGCCTGGGTTCGAAACGGGAAGTCCAGAATTCTAGCCTGGTACGTTACCAATTAAGCCACTGCGGCTCTAGCAACATCTATTCACGATCTCCATTTTTAATGTCAAGTGTTAAACTTTATTCGGATTCATTAATTAATCCATATGCGGCCATATGTTTCTTTAGAGTGATAAATGTTAAGCGATAATGTTGTTGACCAAATTTCTATGATGGAATATTTTTGGCAGTTCGTAACCCGGTTAGAGTCAGCGCCGCCTGGATCCCTGTGTTATCGATCTCAGAAAGAGCTCTAACAATCGAATCTTTAATTTTTTGTGAGCTCTAATTGCCTCACAATTCATTAAGAATTATGGAGGCAACCGGACCTCACGATTTTTTTTTAAATTCTAAAGAAGTCGTGAAAAAATATTGCCACAGCCTGGGTTCGAAACGGGAAGTTCAGAATTCTAGCCTGGTACGTTACCAATTAAGCAACCGCGGCTCTAGCAACATCAATTCACGAACTCTATTTTTAATGTCAAGTGTTAAGCTTTATTCGGATTAATTAATGAATCAATATGCGATCATATGTTTCTTTAGAGTGATAAATCTTAAGCGATAATGTTGTTGACCAAATTTCTATGATGGAATATTTTTGGCAGTTCATAACCCGGTTAGAGTCAGCGCCACCTGGATCCCTGTGTCATCGATCTCAGAAAGATCTCTAACAATCGAATCTTTAATTTTTTGTGAGCTCTAATTGCCTCACTCATTCATTAAAAATTAATGAGGCAACCGGACCTCACGATTTTTTTTTAAATTCGAAAGAAGTCGTGAAAAAATATTGCCACAGCCTGGGTTCGAAACGGGAAGTTCAGAATTCTAGCCTGGTACGTTACCAATTAAGCCACCGCGGCTCTAGCAACATCAATTGACGATCTCTGTTTTTAATGTCAAGTGTTAATTCACTTTATTAAGATAAATTAATTAATCAATATGCGGTCATATGTTTCTTTAGAGTGATAAATCTTAAGCGACAATGTTGTTGACCAATTTTATATGATGGAATATTTTTGGCAGTTCGTAACCCGGTTAGAGTCAGCGCTGCCTGGATCCCTGTGTTATCGATCTCAGAAAGATCTCTAACAGTCGAATCTTTAATTTTTTATCAGATCTAATTGCCTCACTCATTCATTAAGAAATAATGAGGCAACCCGACCTGTCGATTTTTTTTTAATTTCAAAGAAATCGTGAAAAAAAATATCGCCACAGCCCGGGTTCGAACCGGGAAGTCCAGAATTCTACCCTGTTACGTTACCAATTACGCCACCGCGGCACTAGCAACATCAATCCACGATCTCTATTTTTAATGTCAAGTGTTAAACTTTATTCAGATTAATTAATTAATCAATATGCGGTTCTATGTTTTTTTAGAGTGATAAATCTGAAGCGATAATGTTGTTGACCAAATTTCTATGATGGAATATTTTTGGCA
The DNA here is from genome assembly GCA_963942595.1 of Cylloceria caligata. NCBI lineage: Eukaryota > Metazoa > Arthropoda > Insecta > Hymenoptera > Ichneumonidae > Cylloceria > Cylloceria caligata. Next base: position 39,640,926 of record OZ012703.1, on the reverse strand, counting down.
GTTCTTAACCCGGTTAGAGTTAGCGCCGCCTGGATCCCTTTGTTATCGATCTCAGAAAGATCTCTAACAGTCGAATCTTTAATTTTTTATCAGATCTAATTGCCTCACTCATTCATTAAGAAATAATGAGGCAACCCGACCTGTCGATTTTTTTTTAATTTCAAAGAAATCGTGAAAAAAAATATCGCCACAGCCCGGGTTCGAACCGGGAAGTCCAGAATTCTACCCTGTTACGTTACCAATTACGCTACCGCGGCTCTAGCAACATCAATTCACGATCTCCATTTTTAATGTCAAGTGTTAAACTTTATTCGGATTAATTAATTAATCCATATGCGGCCATATGTTTCCTTAGAGTGATAAATCTTAAGCGACAATGTTATTGACCAAATTTCTATGATGGAATATTTTGGCAGTTCGAATCGCAGTTAGGGTGAGCGCCGCCTGGATCCCTCTGTTACCGATCTTGGAAAGATCTCTAACAGTCGAATCTTTAATTTTTTATCAGCTCTAATTGCCTCACTCATTCATTAAGAATTAATGAGGGAACCAGACGTGACGATTTTTTTTTAATTTCAAAGAAATCGTGAAAAAATATCGCCACAGCCCGGGTTCGAACCGGGAACTCCATAATTCTAGCCTGATACGTTACCAATTTCGCCACCGCGGCTTTAGCAACATCAATTGACGATCTCTATTTTTAATGTCAAGTGTTAAACTTTATTCAGATGAATAATTAATCAATATGCGGTCATATGTTTTTTTAGAGTGATAAATCCTAAGCGATAACGTTGTTGACCAAATTTCTATGATAGAATATTTTTGGTAGTTCGTAACCCGGTTAGAGTCAGCAGCGCCTAGATCCCTATGTAACTGATCTCAGAAAGATCTCTAACAATCGAATCATTATTTTTTTGTCAATTCTAAAGAAATCGTGAAAAAATATTGCCACAGCCTGGGTTCGAAACGGGAAGTTCAGAATTCTAGCCTGGTACGTTACCAATTAAGCCACCGCGGCTCAAGCAACATCAATTGACGATCCCTGTTTTTAATGTCAAGTGTTAATTCACTTTATTTAGATTAATTAATTAATTAATATGCGGTCATATGTTTCTTTAGAGTGATAAATCTTAAGCGACAATGTTGTTGACCAAATTTATATGATGGAATATTTTTGGCAGTTCGTAACCCGGTTAGAGTCAGCGCCGCCTGGATCCCTTTGTTATCGATCTCAGAAAGATCTCTAACAGTCGAATCTCGAATTTTTTATCAGATCTAATTGCCTCACTCATTCATTAAGAATTAATGAGGGAACCAGACGTGACGATTTTTTTTTAATTTCAAAGAAATCGTGAAAAAATATCGCCACAGCCCGGGTTCGAACCGGGAAGTCCAGAATTCTACCCTGTTACGTTACCAATTACGCTACCGCGGCTCTAGCAACATCAATTCACGATCTCCATTTTTAATGTCAAGTGTTAAACTTTATTCGGAATAATTAATTAATCCATATGCGGCTGTATGTTTCCTTAGAGTGATAAATCTTAAGCGACAATGTTATTGACCAAATTTCTATGATGGAATATTTTGGCAGTTCGAATCGCAGTTAGGGTCAGCGCCGCTTGGATCCCTGTGTTATCGATCTTGGAAAGATCTCTAACAATCGAATCTTTAATTTTTTGTCAGCTATAATTACCTCACTTATTCATTAAGAATTATTGAGGCAACCGGACCGCACGATTTTTTTTTTAATTCTGAAGAAATCGTGAAAAAATATTGCCACAGCCCGGGTTCAAACCGGGAACTTCATAATTCTAGCCTGGTACGTTACCAATTTCGCCATGGCGGCTCTAGCAACATCAATTGACGATTTCTATTTTTATTTTCAACTGTTAAACTTTATTCAGATTAATTAATTAATCAATATGCGGTCATATGTTTCTTTAGAGTGATAAATCCTAAGCGATAATGTTGTTGACCAAATTTCTATGATAGAATATTTTTGGTAGTTCGTAACCCGGTTAGAGTCAGCAGCGCCTGGATCCCTATGTAACTGATCTCAGAAAGATCTCTAACAATCGAATCATTAATTTTTTGTCAATTCTAAAGAAATCGTGAAAAAATATTGCCACAGCCTGGGTTCGAAACGGGAAGTCCAGAATTCTGGTCTGGTACGTTACCAATTTCGCCACCGCGGCTCTAACAACATCAATTCACGGACTCTATTTTTAATGTCAAGTGTTAATCTTTATTCAGATTAATTAATGAATCAATATGCGATCATATGTTTCTTTAGAGTGATAAATCTTAAGCGATAATGTTGTTAACCAAATTTCTATAATGGAATATTTTTGACAGTTCGTAACCTGGTTAGAGTCAGCGCCGCCTGGATCCCTTTGTTATCGATCTCAGAAAGATCTCTAACAATCGAATCTCGAATTTTTTGTCAGATCTACTTGCCTCACTCATTCCTTAAGAATTAATGAGGCAACCAGACCTGACGATTTTTTTTTTAATTCTAAAGAAATCGTGAAAAAATATTGCCAGAGCCCGGGTTCGAACCGGGATTTCCATAATTCTGGTCTGGTACGTTACCAATTTCGCCACCGCGGCTCTAACAACATCAATTCACGGACTCTATTTTTAATGTCAAGTGTTAAGCTTTATTCAGATTAATTAATGAATCAATATGCGATCATATGTTTCTTTAGAGTGATAAATCTTAAGCGATAATGTTGTTGACCAAATTTCAATGATGGAATATTTTTGGCAGTTCGTAACCCGGTTAGAGTCAGCGCCGCCTGGATACCTGTGTAATCGATATCAGAAAGATCTCTAACAATCGAATCTTTAATTTTTTGTGAACTCTAATTGCCTCACTCATTCATTAAGAATTAATGAGGCAACCGGACCTCACGATTTTTTTTTTAAATTCTAAAGAAGTCGTGAAAAAATATTGCTACAGCCTGGGTTCGAAACGGGAAGTTCAGAATTCTAGCCTGGTACGTTACCAATTAAGCCACCGCGGCTCTAGCAACATCAATTGACGATCTCTGATTTTAATGTCAACTGTTAATTCACTTTATTTAGATTAATTAATTAATCAATATGCGGTCATATGTTTCTTTAGAGTGATAAATCTTTAGCGACAATGTTGTTGACCAAATTTATATGATGGAATATTTTTGGCAGTTCGTAACCCGGTTAGAGTCAGCGCCGCCTGGATCCTTGTGTTATCGATCTCAGAAAGATCTCTAACAATCGAATCTCGAATTTTTTGTCAGATCTAATTGCCTCACTCATTCATTAAGAATTAATGAGGAAACCGGACCTCACGATTTTTTTTTAATTCTAAAGAAGTCGTGAAAAAATATTGCCACAGCCTGGGTTCGAAACGGGAAGTTCAGAATTCTAGCCTGGTATGTTACCAATTACGCCACCGCGGCACTAGCAACATCAATTCACGATCTCTGTTTTTAATGTCAAGTGTTAATTTACTTTATTCAGATTAATTATTTAATCAATATGCGGTCATATGTTTCTTTAGAGTGATAAATCTTAAGCGATAATGTTGTTGACCAAATTTCTATGATGGAATATTTTTGGCAGTTCGCAACGCGGTTAGAGTCAGCGCCGCCTGGATCCCTATGTAACTGATCTCAGAAAGATCTCTAACAAGCGAATCATTAATTTTTTGTCAATTCTAATTGCCTCACTCATTCATTCGGAATTAATGAGGCAACCATACCTGACGATTTTTTTTTAATTCTAAAGAAATCGTGAAAAAATATTGCCAGTGCCCGGGTTCGAACCGGGAACTCCATAATTCTAGTCTGGTACGTTACCAATTTCGCCACCGCGGCTCTAGCAACATCAATTCACGATCTCCATTTTTAGTGTCAAGTGTTAAACTTTATTCGGAATAATTGATTAATCCATATGCGGCTATATGTTTCCTTAGAGTGATAAATCTTAAGCGACAATGTTATTGACCAAATTTCTATGATGGAATATTTTGGCAGTTCGAATCGCAGTTAGGGTTAGCGCCGCCTGGATCCCTATGTTATCGATCTTGGAAAGATCTCTAACAATCGAATCTTTAATTTTTTGTCAGCTATAATTACCTCACTTATTCATTAAGAATTATTGAGGCAACCGGACCGTACGATTTTTTTTTTAATTCTGAAGAAATCGTGAAAAAATATTGCCACAGCCCGGGTTCGAACCGGGAACTCCATAATTCTAGTCTGGTACGTTACCAATTTCGCCACCGCGGCTCTAACAACATCAATTCACGAACTCTATTTTTAATGTCAAGTGTCAAGTTTATTCAGAATAATTAATGAATCAATATGCGATCATATGTTTCTTTAGAGTGATAAATCTTAAGCGATAATGTTGTTGACCAAATTTCTATGATGGAATATTTTTGGCAGTTCGTAACCCGGTTAGAGTCAGCGCCGCCTGGATCCCTTTGTTATCGATCTCAGAAAGATCTCTAACAGTCGAATCTTTAATTTTTTATCAGATCTAATTGCCTCACTCATTCATTAAGAATTAATGAGGGAACCAGACGTGACGATTTTTTTTTAATTTCAAAGAAATCGTGAAAAAATATCGCCACAGCCCGGGTTCGAACCGGGAAGTCCAGAATTCTACCCTGTTACGTTACCAATTACGCTACCGCGGCTCTAGCAACATCAATTCACGATCTCCATTTTTAGAGTCAAGTGTTAAACTTTATTCGGAATAATTGATTAATCCATATGCGGCTATATGTTTCCTTAGAGTGATAAATCTTAAGCGACAATGTTATTGACCAAATTTCTATGATGGAATATTTTGGCAGTTCGAATCGCAGTTAGGGTTAGCGCCGCCTGGATCCCTGTGTTAGCGATCTTGGAAAGATCTCTAACAATCGAATCTTTAATTTTTTGTCAGCTATAATTACCTCACTTATTCATTAAAAATTATTGAGGCAACCGGACCGCACGATTTTTTTTTCAATTCTGAAGAAATCGTGAAAAAATATTGCCACAGCCCGGGTTCGAACCGGGAACTCCATAATTCTAGCCTGATACGTTACCAATTTCGCCACCGCGGCTCTAGCAACATCAATTGACGATCTCTATTTTTAATGTCAAGTGTTAAACTTTATTCAGATGAATAATTAATCAATATGCGGTCATATGTTTTTTTAGAGTGATAAATCCTAAGCGATAATGTTGTTGACCAAATTTCTATGATAGAATATTTTTGGTAGTTCGTAACCCGGTTAGAGTCAGCAGCGCCTGGATCCCTATGTAACTGATCTCAGAAAGATCTCTAACAATCGAATCATTAATTTTTTGTCAATTCTAAAGAAATCGTGAAAAAATATTGCCACAGCCTGGGTTCGAAACGGGAAGTCCAGAATTCTAGCCTGGTACGTTACCAATTAAGCCACTGCGGCTCTAGCAACATCAATTGACGATCTCTATTTTTAATGTCAAGTGTTAATTTACTTTATTCAGATTAATTATTTAATCAATATGCGGTCATATGTTTCTTTAGAGTGATAAATCTTAAGCGATAATGTTGTTGACCAAATTTCTATGATGGAATATTTTTGGCAGTTCGTAACCCGGTTAGAGTCAGCGCCGCCTGGATCCCTGTGTTATCGATCTCAGAAAGATCTCTAACAATCGAATCTTTAATTTTTTAAGCTCTAATTGCCTCACTCATTCATTAAGAATTAATGAGGCAACCGGACCTCACGATTTTTTTTTAAATTCTAAAGAAGTCGTGAAAAAATATTGCCACAGCCTGGGTTCGAAACGGGAAGTTCAGAATTCTAGCCTGGTACGTTACGAATTAAGCCACCGCGGCTCAAGCAACATCAATTGACGATCTCTGTTTTTAATGTCAAGTGTTAATTCACTTTATTTAGATTAATTAATTAATTAATATGCGGTCATATGTTTCTTTAGAGTGATAAATCTTAAGCGACAATGTTGTTGACCAAATTTATATGATGGAATATTTTTGGCAGTTCGTAACCCGGTTAGAGTCAGCGCCGCCTGGATCCCTGTGTTATCGATCTCAGATGATCTCTAACAATCGAATCTCGAATTTTTTGTCAGATCTAATTACCTCCCTCATTCATTAAGAATTAATGAGGCAACCAGACCTGACGATTTTTTTTTTAATTCTAAAGAAATCGTGAAAAAATATTGCCAGAGCCCGGGTTCGAACCGGGAACTCCATAATTGTAGTCTGGTACGTTACCAATTTCGCCACCGCGGCTCTAACAACATCAATTCACAAACTCTATTTTTAATGTCAAGTGTTAAGCTTTATTCAGATTAATTAATGAATCAATATGCGATTATATGTTTCTTTAGAGTGATAAATCTTAAGCGATAATGTTGTTGACCAAATTTCTATGATGGAATATTTTTGGCAGTTCGTAACCCGGTTAGAGTCAGCGCCGCCTGGATCCCTGTGTAATCGATCTCAGAAAGATCTCTAACAATCGAATCTTTAATTTTTTGTGAGCTCTAATTGCCTCACTCATTCATTAAAAATTAATGAGGCAACCGGACCTCACGATTTTTTTTTAAATTTTAAAGAAGTCGTGAAAAAATATTGTCACAGCCTGGGTTCGAAACGGGAAGTTCAGAATTCTAGCCTGGTACGTTACCAATTAAGCCACCGCGGCGCTAGCAACATCAATTGACGATCTCTGTTTTTAATGTCAAGTGTTACTTCACTTTATTTAGATTCATTAATTAATCAATATGCGGTCATATGTTTCTTTAGAGTGATAAATCTTAAGCGACAATGTTGTTGACCAAATTTATATGATGGAATATTTTTGGCAGTTCGTAACCCGGTTAGAGTCAGCGCCGCCTGGATCCCTGTGTTATCGATCTCAGAAAGATCTCTAACAATCGAATCTCGAATTTTTTGTCAGATCTAATTGCCTCACTCATTCATTAAGAATCAATGAGGAAACCGGACCTCACGATTTTTTTTTAATTCTAAAGAAGTCGTGAAAAAATATTGCCACAGCCTGGGTTCGAAACGGGAAGTTCAGAATTCTAGCCTGGTATGTTACCAATTACGCCACCGCAACACTAGCAACATCAATTCACGATCTCTATATTTAATGTCAAGTGTTAAACTTTATTCAGATTAATTAATTAATCAATATGCGGTCATATGTTTCTTTAGAGTGATAAATCCTAAGCGATCATGTTGTTGACCAAATTTCTATGATAGAATATTTTTGGTAGTTCGTAACCCGGTTAGAGTCAGCAACGCCTGGATCCCTATGTAACTGATCTCAAAAAGATCTCTAACAATCGAATCATTAATTTTTTGTCAATTCTAAAGAAATCGTGGAAAAATATTGCCACAGCCTGGGTTCGAAACGGGAAGTCCAGAATTCTAGCCTGGTACGTTACCAATTAAGCCACTGCGGCTCTAGCAACATCAATTGACGATCTCCATTTTTAATGTCAAGTGTTAATTTACTTTATTCAGATAAATTATTTGATCAATATGCGGTCATATGTTTCTTTAGAGTGATAAATCTTAAGCGATAATGTTGTTGACCAAATTTCTATGATGGAATATTTTTGGCAGTTCGCAACGCGGTTAGAGTCAGCGCCACCTGGATCCCTATTTAACTGATCTCAGAAAGATCTCTAACAATCGAATCATTAATTTTTTGTCAATTCTAATTGCCTCACTCATTCATTCGGAATGAATGAGGCAACCAGACCTGACGTTTTTTTTTAATTCTAAAGAAATCGTGAAAAAATATTGCCAGTGCCCGGGTTCGAACCGGGAACTCCATAATTCTAGTCTGGTACGTTACCAATTTCGCCACCGCGGCTCCAACAACATCAATTCACGAACTCTATTTTTAATGTCAAGTGTTAAGTTTATTCAGATTAATTAATGAATCAATATGCGATCATATGTTTCTTTAGAGTGATAAATCTTAAGCGATAATGTTGTTGACCAAATTTCTATAATGGAATATTTTTGGCAGTTCGTAACCTGGTTAGAGTCAGCGCCGCCTGGATCCCTTTGTTTTCGATCTCAGAAAGATCTCTAACAGTCGAATCTTTAATTTTTTATCAGATCTAATTGCCTCACTCATTCATTAAGAATTAATGAGGCAACCAGACCTGACGGTTTTTTTTTAATTTCAAAGAAATCGTGAAAAAATATCGCCACAGCCCGGGTTCGAACCGGGAAGTCCAGAATTCTACCCTGTTACGTTACCAATTACGCTACCGCGGCTCTAGCAACATCAATTCACGATCTCCATTTTTAGTGTCAAGGGTTAAACTTTATTCGGAATAATTGATAAATCCATATGCGGCTATATGTTTCCTTAGAGTGATAAATCTTAAGCGACAATGTTATTGACCAAATTTCTATGATGGAATATTTTAGCAGTTCGAATCGCAGTTAGGGTTAGCGCCGCCTGGATCCCTGTGTTATCGATCTTGGAAAGATCTCTAACAATCGAATCTTTAATTTTTTGTCAGCTATAATTACCTCACTTATTCATTAAGAATTATTGAGGCAACCGGACCGCACGATTTTTTTTTTAATTCTGAAGAAATCGTGAAAAAATATTGCCACAGCCCGGGTTCGAACCGGGAACTCCATAATTCTAGCCTGATACGTTACCAATTTCGCCACCGCGGCTCTAGCAACATCTATTGACGATCTCTATTTTTAATGTCAAGTGTTAAACTTTATTCAGATGAATAATTAATCAATATGCGGTCATATGTTTTTTTAGAGTGATAAATCCTAAGCGATAATGTTGTTGACCAAATTTCTATGATAGAATATTTTTGGTAGTTCGTAACCCGGTTAGAGTCAGCAGCGCCTGGATCCCTATGTAACTGATCTCAGAAAGATCTCTAACAATCGAATCATTAATTTTTTGTCAATTCTAAAGAAATCGTGAAAAAATATTGCCACAGCCTGGGTTCGAAACGGGAAGTCCAGAATTCTAGCCTGGTACGTTACCAATTAAGCCACTGCGGCTCTAGCAACATCAATTGACGATCTCTATTTTTAATGTAAAGTGTTAATTTACTTTATTCAGATTAATCATTTCGTCAATATGCGGTCATATGTTTCTTTAGAGTGATAAATCTTAAGCGATAATGTTGTTGACCAAATTTCTATGATGGAATATTTTTGGCAGTTCGCAACGCGGTTAGAGTCAGCGCCGCCTGGATCCCTATGTAACTGATCTCAGAAAGATCTCTAACGATCGAATCATTAATTTTTTGTCAATTCTAATTGCCTCACTCATTCATTCGGAATGAATGAGGCAACCAGACCTGACGATTTTTTTTTAATTCTAAAGAAATCGTGAAAAAATATTGCCAGTGCCCGGGTTCGAACCGGGAACTCCATAATTCTAGTCTGGTACGTTACCAATTTCGCCACCGCGGCTCTAACAACATCAATTCACGAACTGTATTTTTAATGTCAAGTGTCAAGTTTATTCAGAATAATTAATGAATCAATATGCGATCATATGTTTCTTTAGAGTGATAAATCTTAAGTGATAATGTTGTTGACCAAATTTCTATGATGGAATATTTTTGGCAGTTCGTAACCCGGTTAGAGTCAGCGCCGCCTGGATCCCTTTGTTATCGATCTCAGAAAGATCTCTAACAGTCGAATCTTTAATTTTTTATCAGATCTAATTGCCTCACTCATTCATTAAGAATTAATGAGGCAACCAGACCTGACGATTTTTTTTTAATTTCAAAGAAATCGTGAAAAAATATCGCCACAGCCCGGGTTCGAACCGGGAAGTCCAGAATTCTACCCTGTTACGTTACCAATTACGCTACCGCGGCTCTAGCAACATCAATTCACGATCTCCATTTTTAGTGTCAAGTGTTAAACTTTATTCGGAATAATTGATTAATCCATATGCGGCTATATGTTTCCTTAGAGTGATAAATCTTAAGCGACAATGTTATTGACCAAATTTCTATGATGGAATATTTTGGCAGTTCGAATCGCAGTTAGGGTTAGCGCCGCCTGGATCCCTGTGTTAGCGATCTTGGAAAGATCTCTAACAATCGAATCTTTAATTTTTTGTCAGCTATAATTACCTCACTTATTCATTAAAAATTATTGAGGCAACCGGACCGCACGATTTTTTTTTCAATTCTGAAGAAATCGTGAAAAAATATTGCCACAGCCCGGGTTCGAACCGGGAACTCCATAATTCTAGCCTGATACGTTACCAATTTCGCCACCGCGGCTCTAGCAACATCAATTGACGATCTCTATTTTTAATGTCAAGTGTTAAACTTTATTCAGATGAATAATTAATCAATATGCGGTCATATGTTTTTTTAGAGTGATAAATCCTAAGCGATAATGTTGTTGACCAAATTTCTATGATAGAATATTTTTGGTAGTTCGTAACCCGGTTAGAGTCAGCAGCGCCTGGATCCCTATGTAACTGATCTCAGAAAGATCTCTAACAATCGAATCATTAATTTTTTGTCAATTCTAAAGAAATCGTGAAAAAATATTGCCACAGCCTGGGTTCGAAACGGGAAGTCCAGAATTCTAGCCTGGTACGTTACCAATTGAGCCACTGCGGCTCTAGCAACATCAATTGACGATCTCTATTTTTAATGTCAAGTGTTAATTTACTTTATTCAGATTAATTATTTAATCAATATGCGGTCATATGTTTCTTTAGAGTGATAAATCTTAAGCGATAATGTTGTTGACCAAATTTCTATGATGGAATATTTTTGGCAGTTCGCAACGCGGTTAGAGTCAGCGCCGCCTGGATCCCTATGTAACTGATCTCAGAAAGATCTCTAACAATCGAATCATTAATTTTTTGTCAATTCTAATTGCCTCACTCATTCATTCGGAATTAATGAGGCAACCATACCTGACGATTTTTTTTTAATTTTAAAGAAATCGTGAAAAAATATTGCCAGTGCCCGGGTTCGAACCGGGATTTCCATAATTCTAGTCTGGTACGTTACCAATTTCGCCACCGCGGCTCTAACAACATCAATTCACGAACTCTATTTTTAATGTCAAGTGTTAAGCTCTATTCAGATTAATTAATGAATCAATATGCGATCATATGTTTCTTTAGAGTGATAAATCTTAAGCGATAATGTTGTTGACCAAATTTCTATGATGGAATATTTTTGGCAGTTCGTAACCCGGTTAGAGTCAGCGCCGCCTGGATCCCTGTGTTATCGATCTCAGAAAGATCTCTAACAATCGAATCTTTAATTTTTGAAGCTCTAATTGCCTCACTCATTCATTAAGAATTAATGAGGCAACCGGACCTCACGATTTTTTTTTAAATTCTAAAGAAGTCGTGAAAAAATATTGCCACAGCCTGGGTTCGAAACGGGAAGTTCAGAATTCTAGCCTGGTACGTTACCAATTAAGCCACCGCGGCTCAAGCAACATCAATTGACGATCCCTGTTTTTAATGTCAAGTGTTAATTCACTTTATTTAGATTAATTAATTAATTAATATGCGGTCATATGTTTCTTTAGAGTGATAAATCTTAAGCGACAATGTTGTTGACCAAATTTATATGATGGAATATTTTTGGCAGTTCGTAACCCGGTTAGAGTCAGCGCCGCCTGGATCCCTGTGTTATCGATCTCAGATGATCTCTAACAATCGAATCTCGAATTTTTTGTCAGATCTAATTACCTCACTCATTCATTAAGAATTAATGAGGCAACCAGACCTGACGATTTTTTTTTTAATTCTAAAGAAATCGTGAAAAAATATTGCCAGAGCCCGGGTTCGAACCGGGAACTCCATAATTGTAGTCTGGTACGTTACCAATTTCGCCACCGCGGCTCTAACAACATCAATTCACGAACTCTATTTTTAATGTCAAGTGTTAAGCTTTATTCAGATTAATTAATGAATCAATATGCGATTATATGTTTCTTTAGAGTGATACATCTTAAGCGATAATGTTGTTGACCAAATTTCTATGATGGAATATTTTTGGCAGTTCGTAACCCGGTTAGAGTCAGCGCCGCCTGGATCCCTGTGTAATCGATCTCAGAAAGATCTCTAACAATCGAATCTTTAATTTTTTGTGAGCTCTAATTGCCTCACTCATTCATTAAGAATTAATGAGGCAACCAGACCTGACGATTTTTTTTTTAATTCTAAAGAAATCGTGAAAAAATATTGCCAGAGCCCGGGTTCGAACCGGGAACTCCATAATTGTAGTCTGGTACGTTACCAATTTCGCCACCGCGGCTCTAACAACATCAATTCACGAACTCTATTTTTAATGTCAAGTGTTAAGCTTTATTCAGATTAATTAATGAATCAATATGCGATTATATGTTTCTTTAGAGTGATACATCTTAAGCGATAATGTTGTTGACCAAATTTCTATGATGGAATATTTTTGGCAGTTCGTAACCCGGTTAGAGTCAGCGCCGCCTGGATCCCTGTGTAATCGATCTCAGAAAGATCTCTAACAATCGAATCTTTAATTTTTTGTGAGCTCTAATTGCCTCACTCATTCATTAAAAATTAATGAGGCAACCGGACCTCACGATTTTTTTTTAAATTTTAAAGAAGTCGTGAAAAAATATTGTCACAGCCTGGGTTCGAAACGGGAAGTTCAGAATTCTAGCCTGGTACGTTACCAATTAAGCCACCGCGGCTCTAGCAACATCAATTGACGATCTCTGTTTTTAATGTCAAGTGTTAATTCACTTTATTTAGATTCATTAATTAATCAATATGCGGTCATATGTTTCTTTAGAGTGATAAATCTTAAGCGACAATGTTGTTGACCAAATTTATATGATGGAATATTTTTGGCAGTTCGTAACCCGGTTAGAGTCAGCGCCGCCTGGATCCCTGTGTTATCGATCTCAGAAAGATCTCTAACAATCGAATCTCGAATTTTTTGTCAGATCTAATTGCCTCACTCATTCATTAAGAATTAACGAGGAAACCGGACCTCACGATTTTTTTTTAATTCTAAAGAAGTCGTGAAAAAATATTGCCACAGCCTGGGTTCGAAACGGGAAGTTCAGAATTCTAGCCTGGTATGTTACCAATTACGCCACCGCGGCACTAGCAACATCAATTCACGATCTCTATATTTAATGTCAAGTGTTAAACTTTATTCAGATTAATTAATTAATCAATATGCGGTCATATGTTTCTTTAGAGTGATAAATCCTAAGCGATCATGTGGTTGACCAAATTTCTATGATAGAATATTTTTGGTCGTTCGTAACCCGGTTAGAGTCAGCAACGCCTGGATCCCTATGTAACTGATCTCAAAAAGATCTCTAACAATCGAATCATTAATTTTTTGTCAATTCTAAAGAAATCGTGGAAAAATATTGCCACAGCCTGGGTTCGAAACGGGAAGTCCAGAATTCTAGCCTGGTACGTTACCAATTAAGCCACTGCGGCTCTAGCAACATCAATTGACGATCTCCATTTTTAATGTCAAGTGTTAATTTACTTTATTCAGATAAATTATTTGATCAATATGCGGTCATATGTTTCTTTAGAGTGATAAATCTTAAGCGATAATGTTGTTGACCAAATTTCTATGATGGAATATTTTTGGCAGTTCGCAACGCGGTTAGAGTCAGCGCCACCTGGATCCCTATTTAACTGATCTCAGAAAGATCTCTAACAATCGAATCATTAATTTTTTGTCAATTCTAATTGCCTCACTCATTCATTCGGAATGAATGAGGCAACCAGACCTGACGTTTTTTTTTAATTCTAAAGAAATGGTGAAAAAATATTGCCAGTGCCCGGGTTCGAACCGGGAACTCCATAATTCTAGTCTGGTACGTTACCAATTTCGCCACCGCGGCTCTAACAACATCAATTCACGAACTCTATTTTTAATGTCAAGTGTTAAGTTTATTCAGATTAATTAATGAATCAATATGCGATCATATGTTTCTTTAGAGTGATAAATCTTAAGCGATAATGTTGTTGACCAAATTTCTATAATGGAATATTTTTGGCAGTTCGTAACCTGGTTAGAGTCAGCGCCGCCTGGATCCCTTTGTTTTCGATCTCAGAAAGATCTCTAACAGTCGAATCTTTAATTTTTTATCAGATCTAATTGCCTCACTCATTCATTAAGAATTAATGAGGCAACCAGACCTGACGATTTTTTTTTAATTTCAAAGAAATCGTGAAAAAATATCGCCACAGCCTGGGTTCGAAACGGGAAGTTCAGAATTCTAGCCTGGTACGTTACCAATTAAGCCACCGCGGCTCAAGCAACATCAATTGACGATCCCTGTTTTTAATGTCAAGTGTTAATTCACTTTATTTAGATTAATTAATTAATTAATATGCGGTCATATGTTTCTTTAGAGTGATAAATCTTAAGCGACAATGTTGTTGACCAAATTTATATGATGGAATATTTTTGGCAGTTCGTAACCCGGTTAGAGTCAGCGCCGCCTGGATCCCTGTGTTATCGATCTCAGATGATCTCTAACAATCGAATCTCGAATTTTTTGTCAGATCTTATTACCTCACTCATTCATTAAGAATTAATGAGGCAACCAGACCTGACGATTTTTTTTTTAATTCTAAAGAAATCGTGAAAAAATATTGCCAGAGCCCGGGTTCGAACCGGGAAGTCCAGAATTCTACCCTGTTACGTTACCAATTACGCTACCGCGGCTCTAGCAACATCAATTCACGATCTCCATTTTTAATGTCAAGTGTTAAACTTTATTCGGATTAATTAATTAATCCATATGCGGCCATATGTTTCCTTAAAGTGATAAATCTTAAGCGACAATGTTATTGACCAAATTTCTATGATGGAATATTTTGGCAGTTCGAATCGCAGTTAGGGTCAGCGCCGCCTGGATCCCTGTGTTATCGATCTTGGAAAGATCTCTAACAATCGAATCTTTAATTTTTTGTCAGCTATAATTACCTCACTTATTCATTAAGAATTATTGAGGCAACCGGACCGCACGATTTTTTTTTTAATTCTGAAGAAATCGTGAAAAAATATTGCCACAGCCCGGGTTCAAACCGGGAACTTCATAATTCTAGCCTGGTACGTTACCAATTTCGCCATGGCGGCTCTAGCAACATCAATTGACGATTTCTATTTTTATTTTCAAGTGTTAAACTTTATTCAGATTAATTAATTAATCAATATGCGGTCATATGTTTCTTTAGAGTGATAAATCCTAAGCGATAATGTTGTTGACCAAATTTCTATGATAGAATATTTTTGGTAGTTCGTAACCCGGTTAGAGTCAGCAGCGCCTGGATCCCTATGTAACTGATCTCAGAAAGATCTCTAACAATCGAATCATTAATTTTTTGTCAATTCTAAAGAAATCGTGAAAAAATATTGCCACAGCCTGGGTTCGAAACGGGAAGTCCAGAATTCTAGCCTGGTACGTTACCAATTAAGCCACTGCGGCTCTAGCAACATCAATTCACGATCTCCATTTTTAATGTCAAGTGTTAAACTTTATTCGGATTCATTAATTAATCCATATGCGGCCATATGTTTCTTTAGAGTGATAAATGTTAAGCGATAATGTTGTTGACCATATTTCTATGATGGAATATTTTTGGCAGTTCGTAACCCGGTTAGAGTCAGCGCCGCCTGGATCCCTGTGTTATCGATCTCAGAAAGAGCTCTAACAATCGAATCTTTAATTTTTTGTGAGCTCTAATTGCCTCACAATTCATTAAGAATTATGGAGGCAACCGGACCTCACGATTTTTTTTTAAATTCTAAAGAAGTCGTGAAAAAATATTGCCACAGCGTGGGTTCGAAACGGGAAGTTCAGAATTCTAGCCTGGTACGTTACCAATTAAGCAACCGCGGCTCTAGCAACATCAATTCACGAACTCTATTTTTAATGTCAAGTGTTAAGCTTTATTCGGATTAATTAATGAATCAATATGCGATCATATGTTTCTTTAGAGTGATAAATCTTAAGCGATAATGTTGTTGACCAAATTTCTATGATGGAATATTTTTGGCAGTTCATAACCCGGTTAGAGTCAGCGCCACCTGGATCCCTGTGTCATCGATCTCAGAAAGATCTCTAACAATCGAATCTTTAATTTTTTGTGAGCTCTAATTGCCTCACTCATTCATTAAAAATTAATGAGGCAACCGGACCTCACGATTTTTTTTTAAATTCGAAAGAAGTCGTGAAAAAATATTGCCACAGCCTGGGTTCGAAACGGGAAGTTCAGAATTCTAGCCTGGTACGTTACCAATTAAGCCACCGCGGCTCTAGCAACATCAATTGACGATCTCTGTTTTTAATGTCAAGTGTTAATTCACTTTATTAAGATAAATTAATTAATCAATATGCGGTCATATGTTTCTTTAGAGTGATAAATCTTAAGCGACAATGTTGTTGACCAATTTTATATGATGGAATATTTTTGGCAGTTCGTAACCCGGTTAGAGTCAGCGCTGCCTGGATCCCTGTGTTATCGATCTCAGAAAGATCTCTAACAGTCGAATCTTTAATTTTTTATCAGATCTAATTGCCTCACTCATTCATTAAGAAATAATGAGGCAACCCGACCTGTCGATTTTTTTTTAATTTCAAAGAAATCGTGAAAAAAAATATCGCCACAGCCCGGGTTCGAACCGGGAAGTCCAGAATTCTACCCTGTTACGTTACCAATTACGCCACCGCGGCACTAGCAACATCAATCCACGATCTCTATTTTTAATGTCAAGTGTTAAACTTTATTCAGATTAATTAATTAATCAATATGCGGTTCTATGTTTTTTTAGAGTGATAAATCTGAAGCGATAATGTTGTTGACCAAATTTCTATGATGGAATATTTTTGGCAGTTCTTAACCCGGTTAGAGTTAGCGCCGCCTGGATCCCTTTGTTATCGATCTCAGAAAGATCTCTAACAGTCGAATCTTTAATTTTTTATCAGATCTAATTGCCTCACTCATTCATTAAGAAATAATGAGGCAACCCGACCTGTCGATTTTTTTTTAATTTCAAAGAAATCGTGAAAAAAAATATCGCCACAGCCCGGGTTCGAACCGGGAAGTCCAGAATTCTACCCTGTTACGTTACCAATTACGCTACCGCGGCTCTAGCAACATCAATTCACGATCTCCATTTTTAATGTCAAGTGTTAAACTTTATTCGGATTAATTAATTAATCCATATGCGGCCATATGTTTCCTTAGAGTGATAAATCTTAAGCGACAATGTTATTGACCAAATTTCTATGATGGAATATTTTGGCAGTTCGAATCGCAGTTAGGGTGAGCGCCGCCTGGATCCCTGTGTTACCGATCTTGGAAAGATCTCTAACAGTCGAATCTTTAATTTTTTATCAGCTCTAATTGCCTCACTCATTCATTAAGAATTAATGAGGGAACCAGACGTGACGATTTTTTTTTAATTTCAAAGAAATCGTGAAAAAATATCGCCACAGCCCGGGTTCGAACCGGGAACTCCATAATTCTAGCCTGATACGTTACCAATTTCGCCACCGCGGCTCTAGCAACATCAATTGACGATCTCTATTTTTAATGTCAAGTGTTAAACTTTATTCAGATGAATAATTAATCAATATGCGGTCATATGTTTTTTTAGAGTGATAAATCCTAAGCGATAACGTTGTTGACCAAATTTCTATGATAGAATATTTTTGGTAGTTCGTAACCCGGTTAGAGTCAGCAGCGCCTAGATCCCTATGTAACTGATCTCAGAAAGATCTCTAACAATCGAATCATTATTTTTTTGTCAATTCTAAAGAAATCGTGAAAAAATATTGCCACAGCCTGGGTTCGAAACGGGAAGTTCAGAATTCTAGCCTGGTACGTTACCAATTAAGCCACCGCGGCTCAAGAACATCAATTGACGATCCCTGTTTTTAATGTCAAGTGTTAATTCACTTTATTTAGATTAATTAATTAATTAATATGCGGTCATATGTTTCTTTAGAGTGATAAATCTTAAGCGACAATGTTGTTGACCAAATTTATATGATGGAATATTTTTGGCAGTTCGTAACCCGGTTAGAGTCAGCGCCGCCTGGATCCCTTTGTTATCGATCTCAGAAAGATCTCTAACAGTCGAATCTCGAATTTTTTATCAGATCTAATTGCCTCACTCATTCATTAAGAATTAATGAGGGAACCAGACGTGACGATTTTTTTTTAATTTCAAAGAAATCGTGAAAAAATATCGCCACAACCCGGGTTCGAACCGGGAAGTCCAGAATTCTACCCTGTTACGTTACCAATTACGCTACCGCGGCTCTAGCAACATCAATTCACGATCTCCATTTTTAATGTCAAGTGTTAAACTTTATTCGGAATAATTAATTAATCCATATGCGGCTGTATGTTTCCTTAGAGTGATAAATCTTAAGCGACAATGTTATTGACCAAATTTCTATGATGGAATATTTTGGCAGTTCGAATCGCAGTTAGGGTCAGCGCCGCTTGGATCCCTGTGTTATCGATCTTGGAAAGATCTCTAACAATCGAATCTTTAATTTTTTGTCAGCTATAATTACCTCACTTATTCATTAAGAATTATTGAGGCAACCGGACCGCACGATTTTTTTTTTAATTCTGAAGAAATCGTGAAAAAATATTGCCACAGCCCGGGTTCAAACCGGGAACTTCATAATTCTAGCCTGGTACGTTACCAATTTCGCCATGGCGGCTCTAGCAACATCAATTGACGATTTCTATTTTTATTTTCAAGTGTTAAACTTTATTCAGATTAATTAATTAATCAATATGCGGTCATATGTTTCTTTAGAGTGATAAATCCTAAGCGATAATGTTGTTGACCAAATTTCTATGATAGAATATTTTTGGTAGTTCGTAACCCGGTTAGAGTCAGCAGCGCCTGGATCCCTATGTAACTGATCTCAGAAAGATCTCTAACAATCGAATCATTAATTTTTTGTCAATTCTAAAGAAATCGTGAAAAAATATTGCCACAGCCTGGGTTCGAAACGGGAAGTCCAGAATTCTGGTCTGGTACGTTACCAATTTCGCCACCGCGGCTCTAACAACATCAATTCACGGACTCTATTTTTAATGTCAAGTGTTAAGCTTTATTCAGATTAATTAATGAATCAATATGCGATCATATGTTTCTTTAGAGTGATAAATCTTAAGCGATAATGTTGTTGACCAAATTTCTATGATGGAATATTTTTGGCAGTTCGTAACCCAGTTAGAGTCAGCGCCGCCTGGATCCCTTTGTTATCGATCTCAGAAAGATCTCTAACAGTCGAATCTTTAATTTTTTATCAGATCTAATTGCCTCACTCATTCATTAAGAATTAATGAGGCAACCGGACCGTACGATTTTTTTTTTAATTCTAAAGAAATCGTGAAAAAATATTGCCACAGCCTGGGTTCGAAACGGGAAGTCCAGAATTCTAGCCTGGTACGTTACCAATTAAGCCACTGCGGCTCTAGCAACATCAATTCACGATCTCCATTTTTAATGTCAAGTGTTAAACTTTATTCGGATTCATTAATTAATCCATATGCGGCCATATGTTTCTTTAGAGTGATAAATGTTAAGCGATAATGTTGTTGACCAAATTTCTATGATGGAATATTTTTGGCAGTTCGTAACCCGGTTAGAGTCAGCGCCGCCTGGATCCCTGTGTTATCGATCTCAGAAAGAGCTCTAACAATCGAATCTTTAATTTTTTGTGAGCTCTAATTGCCTCACAATTCATTAAGAATTATGGAGGCAACCGGACCTCACGATTTTTTTTTAAATTCTAAAGAAGTCGTGAAAAAATATTGCCACAGCCTGGGTTCGAAACGGGAAGTTCAGAATTCTAGCCTGGTACGTTACCAATTAAGCAACCGCGGCTCTAGCAACATCAATTCACGAACTCTATTTTTAATGTCAAGTGTTAAGCTTTATTCGGATTAATTAATGAATCAATATGCGATCATATGTTTCTTTAGAGTGATAAATCTTAAGCGATAATGTTGTTGACCAAATTTCTATGATGGAATATTTTTGGCAGTTCATAACCCGGTTAGAGTCAGCGCCACCTGGATCCCTGTGTCATCGATCTCAGAAAGATCTCTAACAATCGAATCTTTAATTTTTTGTGAGCTCTAATTGCCTCACTCATTCATTAAAAATTAATGAGGCAACCGGACCTCACGATTTTTTTTTAAATTCGAAAGAAGTCGTGAAAAAATATTGCCACAGCCTGGGTTCGAAACGGGAAGTTCAGAATTCTAGCCTGGTACGTTACCAATTAAGCCACCGCGGCTCTAGCAACATCAATTGACGATCTCTGTTTTTAATGTCAAGTGTTAATTCACTTTATTAAGATAAATTAATTAATCAATATGCGGTCATATGTTTCTTTAGAGTGATAAATCTTAAGCGACAATGTTGTTGACCAATTTTATATGATGGAATATTTTTGGCAGTTCGTAACCCGGTTAGAGTCAGCGCTGCCTGGATCCCTGTGTTATCGATCTCAGAAAGATCTCTAACAGTCGAATCTTTAATTTTTTATCAGATCTAATTGCCTCACTCATTCATTAAGAAATAATGAGGCAACCCGACCTGTCGATTTTTTTTTAATTTCAAAGAAATCGTGAAAAAAAATATCGCCACAGCCCGGGTTCGAACCGGGAAGTCCAGAATTCTACCCTGTTACGTTACCAATTACGCCACCGCGGCACTAGCAACATCAATCCACGATCTCTATTTTTAATGTCGAGTGTTAAACTTTATTCAGATTAATTAATTAATCAATATGCGGTCCTATGTTTTTTTAGAGTGATAAATCTGAAGCGATAATGTTGTTGACCAAATTTCTATGATGGAATATTTTTGGCAGTTCTTAACCCGGTTAGAGTTAGCGCCGCCTGGATCCCTTTGTTATCGATCTCAGAAAGATCTCTAACAGTCGAATCTTTAATTTTTTATCAGATCTAATTGCCTCACTCATTCATTAAGAAATAATGAGGCAACCGGACCTGTCGATTTTTTTTTAATTTCAAAGAAATCGTGAAAAAAAATATCGCCACAGCCCGGGTTCGAACCGGGAAGTCCAGAATTCTACCCTGTTACGTTACCAATTACGCTACCGCGGCTCTAGCAACATCAATTCACGATCTCCATTTTTAATGTCAAGTGTTAAACTTTATTCGGATTAATTAATTAATCCATATGCGGCCATATGTTTCCTTAGAGTGATAAATCTTAAGCGACAATGTTATTGACCAAATTTCTATGATGGAATATTTTGGCAGTTCGAATCGCAGTTAGGGTGAGCGCCGCCTGGATCCCTGTGTTACCGATCTTGGAAAGATCTCTAACAGTCGAATCTTTAATTTTTTATCAGCTCTAATTGCCTCACTCATTCATTAAGAATTAATGAGGGAACCAGACGTGACGATTTTTTTTTAATTTCAAAGAAATCGTGAAAAAATATCGCCACAGCCCGGGTTCGAACCGGGAACTCCATAATTCTAGCCTGATACGTTACCAATTTCGCCACCGCGGCTCTAGCAACATCAATTGACGATCTCTATTTTTAATGTCAAGTGTTAAACTTTATTCAGATGAATAATTAATCAATATGCGGTCATATGTTTTTTTAGAGTGATAAATCCTAAGCGATAACGTTGTTGACCAAATTTCTATGATAGAATATTTTTGGTAGTTCGTAACCCGGTTAGAGTCAGCAGCGCCTAGATCCCTATGTAACTGATCTCAGAAAGATCTCTAACAATCGAATCATTATTTTTTTGTCAATTCTAAAGAAATCGTGAAAAAATATTGCCACAGCCTGGGTTCGAAACGGGAAGTCCAAAATTCTAGCCTGGTACGTTACCAATTAAGCCACTGCGGCTCTAGCAACATCAATTGACGAGCTCTATTTTTAATGTCAAGTGTTAATTTACTTTATTCAGATTAATTATTTTATCAATATGCGGTCATATGTTTCTTTAGAGTGATAAATCTTAAGCGATAATGTTGTTGACCAAATTTCTATGATGGAATATTTTTGGCAGTTCGCAACGCGGTTAGAGTCAGCGCCGCCTGGATCCCTGTGTTATCGATCTCAGGAAGATCTCTAACAATCGAATCTTTAATTTTTTGTGAGCTCTAATTGCCTCACTCATTCATTAAGAATTAATGAGGCAACCAGACCTGACGATTTTTTTTTTAATTCTAAAGAAATCGTGAAAAAATATTGCCAGAGCCCGGGTTCGAACCGGGATTTCCATAATTCTAGTCTGGTACGTTACCAATTTCGCCACCGCGGCTCTAACAACATCAATTCACGAACTCTATTTTTAATGTCAAGTGTTAAGCTTTATTCAGATTAATTAATGAATCAATATGCGATCATATGTTTCTTTAGAGTGATAAATCTTAAGCGATAATGTTGTTGACCAAATTTCTATGATGGAATATTTTTGGCAGTTCGTAACCCGGTTAGAGTCAGCGCTGCCTGGATCCCTGTGTTATCGATCTCAGAAAGATCTCTAACAATCGAATCTTTAATTTTTTAAGCTCTAATTGCCTCACTCATTCATTAAGAATTAATGAGGCAACCGGACCTCACGATTTTTTTTTAAATTCTAAAGAAGTCGTGAAAAAATATTGCCACAGCCTGGGTTCGAAACGGGAAGTTCAGAATTCTAGCCTGGTACGTTACCAATTAAGCCACCGCGGCTCAAGCAACATCAATTGACGATCCCTGTTTTTAATGTCAAGTGTTAATTCACTTTATTTAGATTAATTAATTAATTAATATGCGGTCATATGTTTCTTTAGAGTGATAAATCTTAAGCGACAATGTTGTTGACCAAATTTATATGATGGAATATTTTTGGCAGTTCGTAACCCGGTTAGAGTCAGCGCCGCCTGGATCCCTGTGTTATCGATCTCAGATGATCTCTAACAATCGAATCTCGAATTTTTTGTCAGATCTAATTACCTCACTCATTCATTAAGAATTAATGAGGCAACCAGACCTGACGATTTTTTTTTTAATTCTAAAGAAATCGTGAAAAAATATTGCCAGAGCCCGGGTTCGAACCGGGAACTCCATAATTCTAGTCTGGTACGTTACCAATTTCGCCACCGCGGCTCTAACAACATCAATTCACGAACTCTATTTTTAATGTCAAGTGTTAAGCTTTATTCAGATTAATTAATGAATCAATATGCGATCATATGTTTCTTTAGAGTGATAAATCTTAAGCGATAATGTTGTTGACCAAATTTCTATGATGGAATATTTTTGGCAGTTCGTAACCCGGTTAGAGTCAGCGCCACCTGGATCCCTGTGTAATCGATCTCAGAAAGATCTCTAACAATCGAATCTTTAATTTTTTGTGAGCTCTAATTGCCTCACTCATTCATTAAAAATTAATGAGGCAACCGGACCTCACGATTTTTTTTTAAATTCTAAAGAAGTCGTGAAAAAATATTGTCACAGCCTGGGTTCGAAACGGGAAGTTCAGAATTCTAGCCTGGTACGTTACCAATTAAGCCACCGCGGCTCTAGCAACATCAATTGACGATCTCTGTTTTTAATGTCAAGTGTTAATTCACTTTATTTAGATTCATTAATTAATCAATATGCGGTCATATGTTTCTTTAGAGTGATAAATCTTAAGCGACAATGTTGTTGACCAAATTTATATGATGGAATATTTTTGGCAGTTCGTAACCCGGTTAGAGTCAGCGCCGCCTGGATCCCTGTGTTATCGATCTCAGAAAGATCTCTAACAATCGAATCTCGAATTTTTTGTCAGATCTAATTGCCTCACTCATTCATTAAGAATTAATGAGGAAACCGGACCTCACGATTTTTTTTTAATTCTAAAGAAGTCGTGAAAAAATATTGCCACAGCCTGGGTTCGAAACGGGAAGTTCAGAATTCTAGCCTGGTATGTTACCAATTACGCCACCGCGGCACTAGCAACATCAATTCACGATCTCTGTTTTTAATGTCAAGTGTTAATTCACTTTATTTAGATTAATTAATTAATCAATATGCGGTCATATGTTTCTTTACAGTGATAAATCTTAAGCGACAATGTTGTTGACCAAATTTATATGATGGAATATTTTTGGCAGTTCGTAACCCGGTTAGAGTCAGCGCCGCCTGGATCCCTGTGTTATCGATCTCAGATGATCTCTAACAATCGAATCTCGAATTTTATGTCAGATCTAATTGCCTCACTCATTCATTAAGAATTAATGAGGCAACCATACCTGACGATTTTTTTTTAATTCTAAAGAAATCGTGAAAAAATATTGCCAGTGCCCGGGTTCGAACCGGGAACTCCATAATTCTAGTCTGGTACGTTACCAATTTCGCCACCGCGGCTCTAACAACATCAATTCACGAACTCTATTTTTAATGTCAAGTGTCAAGTTTATTCAGAATAATTAATGAATCAATATGCGATCATATGTTTCTTTAGAGTGATAAATCTTAAGCGATAATGTTGTTGACCAAATTTCTAGGATGGAATATTTTTGGCAGTTCGTAACCCGGTTAGAGTCAGCGCCGCCTGGATCCCTTTGTTATCGATCTCAGAAAGATCTCTAACAGTCGAATCTTAAATTTTTTATCAGATCTAATTGCCTCACTCATTCATTAAGAATTAATGAGGCAACCAGACCTGACGATTTTTTTTTAATTTCAAAGAAATCGTGAAAAAATATCGCCACAGCCCGGGTTCGAACCGGGAAGTCCAGAATTCTACCCTGTTACGTTACCAATTACGCTACCGCGGCTCTAGCAACATCAATTCACGATCTCCATTTTTAGTGTCAAGTGTTAAACTTTATTCGGAATAATTGATTAATCCATATGCGGCTATATGTTTCCTTAGAGTGATAAATCTTAAGCGACAATGTTATTGACCAAATTTCTATGATGGAATATTTTGGCAGTTCGAATCGCAGTTAGGGTTAGCGCCGCCTGGATCCCTGTGTTATCGATCTTGGAAAGATCTCTAACAATCGAATCTTTAATTTTTTGTCAGCTATAATTACCTCACTTATTCATTAAGAATTATTGAGGCAACCGGACCGCACGATTTTTTTTTTAATTCTGAAGAAATCGTGAAAAAATATTGCCACAGCCCAGGTTCGAACCGGGAACTCCATAATTCTAGTCTGGTACGTTACCAATTTCGCCACCGCGGCTCTAACAACATCAATTCACGAACTCTATTTTTAATGTCAAGTGTCAAGTTTATTCAGAATAATTAATGAATCAATATGCGATCATAAGTTTCTTTAGAGTGATAAATCTTAAGCGATAATGTTGTTGACCAAATTTCTATGATGGAATATTTTTGGCAGTTCGTAACCCGGTTAGAATCAGCGCCGCCTGGATCCCTGTGTTATCGATCTCAGAAAGATCTCTAACAATCGAATCTTTAATTTTTTAAGCTCTAATTGCCTCACTCATTCATTAAGAATTAATGAGGCAACCGGACCTCACGATTTTTTTTTAAATTCTAAAGAAGTCGTGAAAAAATATTGCCACAGCCTGGGTTCGAAACGGGAAGTTCAGAATTCTAGCCTGGTACGTTACCAATTAAGCCACCGCGGCTCAAGCAACATCAATTGACGATCCCTGTTTTTAATGTCAAGTGTTAATTCACTTTATTTAGATTAATTAATTAATTAATATGCAGTCATATGTTTCTTTAGAGTGATAAATGTTAAGCGACAATGTTGTTGACCAAATTTATATGATGGAATATTTTTGGCAGTTCGTAACCCGGTTAGAGTCAGCGCCGCCTGGATCCCTGTGTTATCGATCTCAGATGATCTCTAACAACCGAATCTCGAATTTTTTGTCAGATCTAATTACCTCACTCATTCATTAAGAATTAATGAGGCAACCAGACCTGACGATTTTTTTTTTAATTCTAAAGAAATCGTAAAAAAATATTGCCAGAGCCCGGGTTCGAACCGGGAACTCCATAATTCTAGTCTGGTACGTTACCAATTTCGCCACCGCGGCTCTAACAACATCAATTCACGAACTCTATTTTTAATGTCAAGTGTTAAGCTTTATTCAGATTAATTAATGAATCAATATGCGATCCAATGTTTCTTTAGAGTGATAAATCTTAAGCGATAATGTTGTTGACCAAATTTCTATGATGGAATATTTTTGGCAGTTCGTAACCCGGTTAGAGTCAGCGCCGCCTGGATCCCTGTGTAATCGATCTCAGAAAGATCTCTAACAATCGAATCTTTAATTTTTTGTGAGCTCTAATTGCCTCACTCATTCATTAAAAATTAATGAGGCAACCGGACCTCACGATTTTTTTTTAAATTCTAAAGAAGTCGTGAAAAAATATTGTCACAGCCTGGGTTCGAAACGGGAAGTTCAGAATTCTAGCCTGGTACGTTACCAATTACGCTACCGCGGCTCTAGCAACATCAATTCACGATCTCCATTTTTAGTGTCAAGGGTTGAACTTTATTCGGAATAATTGATAAATCCATATGCGGCTATATGTTTCCTTAGAGTGATAAATCTTAAGCGACAATGTTATTGACCAAATTTCTATGATGGAATATTTTGGCAGTTCGAATCGCAGTTAGGGTTAGCGCCGCCTGGATCCCTGTGTTATGGATCTTGGAAAGATCTCTAACAATCGAATCTTTAATTTTTTGTCAGCTATAATTACCTCACTTATTCATTAAGAATTATTGAGGCAACCGGACCGCACGATTTTTTTTTTTAATTCTGAAGAAATCGTGAAAAAATATTGCCACAGCCCGGGTTCGAACCGGGAACTCCATAATTCTAGCCTGATACGTTACCAATTTCGCCACCGCGGCTCTAGCAACATCTATTGACGATCTCTATTTTTAATGTCAAGTGTTAAACTTTATTCAGATGAATAATTAATCAATATGCGGTCATATGTTTTTTTAGAGTGATAAATCCTAAGCGATAATGTTGTTGACCAAATTTCTATGATAGAATATTTTTGGTAGTTCGTAACCCGGTTAGAGTCAGCAGCGCCTGGATCCCTATGTAACTGATCACAGAAAGATCTCTAACAATCGAATCATTAATTTTTTGTCAATTCTAAAGAAATCGTGGAAAAATATTGTCACAGCCTGGGTTCGAAACGGGAAGTTCAGAATTCTAGCCTGGTACGTTACCAATTAAGCCACCGCGGCTCTAGCAACATCAATTGACGATCTCTGTTTTTAATGTGAAGTGTTAATTCACTTTATTTAGATTCATTAATTAATCAATATGCGGTCATATGTTTCTTTAGAGTGATAAATCTTAAGCGACAATGTTGTTGACCAAATTTATATGATGGAATATTTTTGGCAGTTCGTAACCCGGTTAGAGTCAGCGCCGCCTGGATCCCTGTGTTATCGATCTCAGAAAGATCTCTAACAATCGAATCTCGAATTTTTTGTCAGAACTAATTGCCTCACTCATTCATTAAGAATTAATGAGGAAACCGGACCTCACGATTTTTTTTTAATTCTAAAGAAGTCGTGAAAAACTATTGCCACAGCCTGGGTTCGAAACGGGAAGTTCAGAATTCTAGCCTGGTATGTTACCAATTACGCCACCGCGGCACTAGCAACATCAATTCACGATCTCTGTTTTTAATGTCAAGTGTTAATTCACTTTATTTAGATTAATTAATTAATCAATATGCGGTCATATGTTTCTTTAGAGTGATAAATCTTAAGCGACAATGTTGTTGACCAAATTTATATGATGGAATATTTTTGGCAGTTCGTAACCCGGTTAGAGTCAGCGCCGCCTGGATCCCTGTGTTATCGATCTCAGAAAGATCTCTAACAATCGAATCTCGAATTTTTTGTCAGATCTAATTGCCTCACTCATTCATTAAGAATTAATGAGGAAACCGGACCTCACGATTTTTTTTTAATTCTAAAGAAGTCGTGAAAAACTATTGCCACAGCCTGGGTTCGAAACGGGAAGTTCAGAATTCTAGCCTGGTATGTTACCAATTACGCCACCGCGGCACTAGCAACATCAATTCACGATCTCTGTTTTTAATGTCAAGTGTTAATTCATTTTATTTAGATTAATTAATTAATCAATATGCGGTCATATGTTTCTTTAGAGTGATAAATCTTAAGCGACAATGTTGTTGACCAAATTTATATGATGGAATATTTTTGGCAGTTCGTAACCCGGTTAGAGTCCGCGCCGCCTGGATCCCTGTGTTATCGATCTCAGATGATCTCTAACAATCGAATCTCGAATTTTATGTCAGATCTAATTGCCTCACTCATTCATTAAGAATTAATGAGGCAACCATACCTGACGATTTTTTTTTAATTCTAAAGAAATCGTGAAAAAATATTGCCATAGCCCGGGTTCGAACCGGGAACTCCAGAATTCTAGCCTGATACGTTACCAATTACGCCACCGCGGCACTAGCAACATCAATCCACGATCTCTATTTTTAATGTCAAGTGTTAAACTTTATTCAGATTAATTAATTAATCAATATGCGGTCCTATGTTTCTTTAGAGTGATAAATCTGAAGCGATAATGTTGTTGACCAAATTTCTATGATGGAATATTTTTGGCAGTTCGTAACCCGGTTAGAGTCAGCGCCGCATTGATCCCTTTGTTATCGATCTCAGAAAGATCTCTAACAGTCGAATCTTTAATTTTTTATCAGATCTAATTGCCTCACTCATTCATTAAGAATTAATGAGGCAACCAGACCTGACGATTTTTTTTTAATTTCAAAGAAATCGTGAAAAAATATCGACACAGCCCGGGTTCGAACCGGGAAGTCCAGAATTCTACCCTGTTACGGTACCAATTACGCTACCGCGGCTCTAGCAACATCAATTCACGATCTCCATTTTTAGTGTCAAGTGTTAAACTTTATTCGGAATAATTGATTAATCCATATGCGGCTATATGTCTCCTTAGAGTGATAAATCTTAAGCGACAATGTTATTGACCAAATTTCTATGATGGAATATTTTGGCAGTTCGAATCGCAGTTAGGGTTAGCGCCGCCTGGATCCCTGTGTTATCGATCTTGGAAAGATCTCTAACAATCGAATCTTTAATTTTTTGTCAGCTATAATTACCTCACTTATTCATTAAGAATTATTGAGGCAACCGGACCGCACGATTTTTTTTTTAATTCTGAAGAAATCGTGAAAAAATATTGCCACAGCCCGGGTTCGAACCGCGAACTCCATAATTCTAGTCTGGTACGTTACCAATTTCCATACCGCGGCTCTAACAACATCAATTCACGAACTCTATTTTTAATGTCAAGTGTCAAGTTTATTCAGAATAATTAATGAATCAATATGCGATCATATGTTTCTTTAGAGTGATAAATCTTAAGCGATAATGTTGTTGACCAAATTTCTATGATGGAATATTTTTGGCAGTTCGTAACCCAGTTAGAGTCAGCGCCGCCTGGATCCCTTTGTTATCGATCTCAGAAAGATCTCTAACAGTCGAATCTTTAATTTTTTATCAGATCTAATTGCCTCACTCATTCATTAAGAATTAATGAGGCAACCAGACCTGACGATTTTTTTTTAATTTCAAAGAAATCGTGAAAAAATATCGCCACAGCCCGGGTTCGAACCGGGAAGTCCAGAATTCTACCCTGTTACGTTACCAATTACGCTACCGCGGCTCTAGCAACATCAATTCACGATCTCCATTTTTAGTGTCAAGGGTTAAACTTTATTCGGAATAATTGATAAATCCATATGCGGCTATATGTTTCCTTAGAGTGATAAATCTTAAGCGACAATGTTATTGACCAAATTTCTATGATGGAATATTTTGGCAGTTCGAATCGCAGTTAGGGTTAGCGCCGCCTGGATCCCTGTGTTATCGATCTCAGAAAGATCTCTAACAGTCGAATCTTTAATTTTTTGTCAGCTCTAAATGCTTCACTCATTCATTAAGAATTAATGAGGCAACCAGACCTGACAGATTTTTTTTAATTCTGACGAAATCGTGAAAAAATATTGCCACAGCCCGGGTTAGAACCGGGAACTCCAGAATTTTAGCCTGGTTTGTTACCAATTACGCTACCGTGGCTCTAGCAACATCAATTCACGATCTCTATTTTTAATGTCAAGTGTTAAACTTTATTCAGATTAATTAATTAATAAATATGCGGTCATATGTTTCTTTAGAGTGATAAATCTTAAGTGATAATGTTGTTGACCAAATTTCTATGCTCGAATATTTTTGGCAGTTCGTAACCCGGTTAGAGACAGCGCTGCCTGGATCCCCGTGTTATCGATCTCAGAAAGATCTCTAACAATCGAATATTTGATTTTTTGTCAGATCTAATTGCCTCACACATTCATTAAGAATTAATGAGGCAACCAGACCTGACGATTTTTTTTTAATTCTAAAGAAATCGTGAAAAAATATTGCCACAACCCGGGTTCGAACCGGGAAGTCCAGAATTCCACCCTGTTACGTTACCAATTACGTCACCGCGGCTCTAGCAACATCAATTCACGATCTTCATTTTTTATTTTAAGTGTTAAACTTTATTCAGATTAATTCATTAATCAATATGCGGTCATATGTTTCTTTAGAGTGAAAAATCTTAAGCGACAATGTTTTTGTCCGAATCTCTTTGATGGAATATTTTTGGCAGTTCGCAAACCGGTTAGAGTCAGCGCCGCCTGGATCCCTGGGTTATCGATCTCAGAAAGATCGCTAACAACGGAATCTTCTATTTTTTGTCAGCTTTAATTACCTCACTCATTCATTAATAATTAATGAGCTAAAAAGACCTGACGATTTTTTTTTATTTCAAAACGAATCGTGAAAAATATTGCCACCGCCCGGGTACGAACCGGGAGCGCCAGAATTCTAGCCTCGTACGTCACCAATTACGCCACCGCGGCTTTAGCAATATTAATTGACGGTCTCTATTTTTAATGTCAGGTGTTAAGCTTTATTCAGATTAACTCATTAATCAATATGCGGTCATATGTTTCTTTAGAGTGAAAAATCTTAAGCGACAATGTTTTTGTCCGAATCTCTTTGATGGAATATTTTTGGCAGTTCGCAAACCGGTTAGAGTCAGCGCCGCCTGGATCCCTGTGTTATCGATCTCAGAAAGATCGCTAACAATGGAATCTTCTATTTTTTGTAAGCTTTAATTACCTCACTCATTCATTAATAATTAATGAGCTAAAAAGACCTGACGATTTTTTTTTCATTCTAAAGAAATCGTGAAAAAATATTGCCACAGCCCGGGTTCGAACCGGGAAGTCCAGAATTCTAGCCTGTTACGTTACCATTTACGCCACCGCGGCTCTAGCAACATCAATTCACGATTTCTATTTTTAATGTCAAGTGTTAAACTTTATTCGGATTAATTAATTAATCAATATGCGGCCATATATTTCTTAGAGTGATAAATCTTAAGCGACAATGTTATTGAACAAATTTCTATGATGGAATACTTTTGGCAGTTCGCAAACCGGTTAGAGTCAGCGCCGCCTGGATCCCTGTGTTATCGATCTCAGAAAGATCGCTAACAATGGAATCTTCTATTTTTTGTCAGCTTTAATTACCTCACTCATTCATTAATAATTAATGAGCTAAAAAGACCTGACGATTTTTTTTTTAATTCAAAACGAATCGTGAAAAATATTGCCACAGCCCGGGTACGAACCGGGAGCGCCAGAATTCTAGCCTCGTACGTCACCAATTACGCCACCGCGGCTTTAGCAATATTAATTCACGATCTCTATTTTTAATGTCAAGTGTTAAACTTTATTCAGATTAATTAATTTATCAATATACGGTCATATGTTTCTTTAGAGTGATAAATCTTAAGCGACCATGTTATTGACCAAATTTCTAGGATGGAATATTGTTCTCAGTTCGCAACGCGGTTAGAGTCAGCGCCGCCTGGATCCCTATGTAACTGATCTCAGAAAGATCTCTAACAATCGAATCATTAATTTTTTGTGAGCTCTAATTGCCTCACTCATTCATTAAGAGTTAATGAGGCAACCAGACCTGACGATTTTTTTTTAATTCTAAAGAAATCGTGAAAAAATATTGCCATAGCCCGGGAGCGAACCGGGAACTCCAGAATTCTAGCCTGATACGTTAACAATTACGCCACCGCGGCACTAGCAACATCGATCCACGATCTCTATTTTTAATGTCAAGTGTTAAACTTTATTCAGATTAATTAATTAATCAATATGCGGTCCTATGTTTCTTTAGAGTGATAAATCTGAAGCGATAATGTTGTTGACCAAATTTCTATGATGGAATATTTTTGGCAGTTCGTAACCCGGTTAGAGTCAGCGCCGCCTGGATCCCTTTGTTATCGATCTCAGAAAGATCTCTAACAATCGAATCTTAAATTTTTTGTCAGCTCTAATTGCCTCACTCATTCATTAATAATTACTGAGCTAAAAAGACCTGACGATTTTTTTTTTATTCTAAAGAAATCGTGAAAAAATATTGCCACAGCCCGGGTTCGAACCGGGAAGTCCAGAGTTCTAGCCTGTTACGTTACCAATTACGCCACCGCAGCTCTAGCAACATCAATTCACGATCTCTATTTTTAATGTCAAGTGTTAAACTTTATTCAGATTAATTAATTTATCAAAATGCGGTCATATGTTTCTTTGGAGCGATAAATCTTAATCGACAATGTTATTGATCAAATTTCTATGATGGATTATTTTTTGCAGTTCGCAGCCCGGTTAGAGTCAGCGCCGCCTAGATCCCTGTGTTATCGATCTCAGAAAGATCTCTAACAATCGAATCTTTAATTTTTTGTCAGCTCTAATTGCCTCACTCATTCATTAAGAATTAATGAGGCAACCAAACCTCACAATTTATTTTTAAATTCTAAAGAAATCGTGAAAAAATATTGCCACAGCCTGGGTTCGAAACGGGAAGTCCAGAATTCTAGCCTGGTACGTTACCAATTAAGCCACCGCGGCACTAGCAACATCAATTGACGATCTCTATTTTTAATGTCAAGTGTAAATTCACTTTATTCAGATTAATTAATTAATCAATATGCGGACATATGTTTCTTTTGAGTGATGAATCTTAAGCGACAATGTTGTTGACCAAATTTCTATGATGAAATATTTTTGGCAGTTCGCAACCCGGTTCGAGTCAGCGCCGCCTGGATCCCTGTGTTATCGATCTCAGAACGATCTCTAACAGTCGAATCTTTAATTTTTTGTCAGATCTAATTTCCTCACTTATTCATTAAGAATTATTGAGGCAACCGGACCGCACGATTTTTTTTTCAATTCTAAAGAAATCGTGAAAAAACATTGCCACAGCCCGGGTTCGAACCGGGAACTCCATAATTTCAGCCTGGTTTGTTACCAATTACGCCACCGTGGCTCTAGCAACATTAATTCACGATCTCTGGTTTTAATGTCAAGTGTTAAACTTTATTCAGATTAATTAATAGATCAATATGCGGTCATATGTTTCTTTAGAGTGAAAAATGTTAAGCGAGAATATTATTGACCAAATTTCTTTGATGGAATATTTTTGGCAGTTCCCAAACCGGTTAGAGTCAGCGCCGCCTGGATCCCTGTGTTATCGATCTCAGAAAGATCGCTAACAATCGAATCTTAAATTTTTTGTCAGCTCTAATTGCCTCACTTATTCATTAATAATTGATGAGCTAAAAAGACCTGACGATTTTTTTTTATTCTAAAGAAATCGTGAAAAAATATTGCCACAGCCTGGGTTCGAACCGGGAAGTCCAGAATTCTGGCCTGTTACGTTACCAATTACGCCACCGCGGCTCTAGCAACATCAATTCACGATCTCTATTTTTAATCTCAAGTGTTAAACTCTATTCGGATTAATTAATTAATCAATATGCGGCCATATATTTCTTAGAGTGATTGATCTTAAGCGACAATGTTATTGACCAAATTTCTATGATGGAATACTTTTGGCAGTTCGCAACGCGGTTAGAGTCAGTGCCGTCTGGATCCCTATGTTACTGATCTCAGAAAGATCTCTAACAATCGTATCATGAATTTTTTGTCAATTCTAATTGCCTCACTCATTCATTCGGAATGAATGAGGCAACCAGACCTGACGATTTTTTTTTAATTCTAAAGAAATCGTGAAAAAATATTGCCAGAGCCCGGGTTCGAACCGGAAACTCCATAATTCTAGACTGGTACGTTACCAATTTCGCCACCGCGGCTCTAACAACGTCAATTACGATCTCTATTTTTAATGTCAAGTGTGAAGCTTTATTCAGATTAATTAATGAATCAATATGCGATCATATGTTTCTTTAGAGTGATAAATCTTAAGCGATAATGTTGTTGACCAAATTTCTATGCTGGAATATTTTTGGCAGTTCGTAACCCGGTTAGAGTCAGCGCCGCCTGGATCCCTGTGTTATCGATCTCAGAAAGATATCTAACAATCGAATATTTAATTTTTTGTCAGATCTAATTGCCTCACTCATTCATTAAGAATTAATGAGGCAACCAGACCTGACGATTTTTTTTAAATTCTAAAGAAATCGTGAAAAAATATTGCCACAACCCGGGTTTTAACCGGGAAGTCCAGAATTCCACCCTGTTACGTTACCAATTACGTCACCGCGGCTCTAGCAACATCAATTCACGATCTCCATTTTTTATTTTAAGTGTTAAACTTTATTCAGATTAATTCATTAATCAATATGCGGTCATATGTTTCTTTAGAGTGAAAAATCTTAAGCGACAATGTTTTTGACCGAATCTCTTTGATGGAATATTTTTGGCAGTTCGCAAACCGGTTAGAGTCAGCGCCGCCTGGATCCCTGTGTTATCGATCACAGAAAGATCGCTAACAATGGAATCTTCTATTTTTTGTCAGATCTAATTGCCTCACTCATTCATTAAAAATTAATGAGGCAACCAGACCTGACGATTTTTTTTTAATTCCAAAGAAATCGTGAAAAAATATTGCCACAGCCCGGGTTCGAACCGGGAAGTCCAGAATTTTAGCCTGGTTTGTTACCAATTACGCTACCGTGGCTCTAGCAACATCAATTCACGATCTCTATTTTTAATGTCAAGTGTTAAACTTTATTCAGATTAATTAATTAATCAATATGCGGTCATATGTTTCTTTAGAGTGATAAATCCTAAGCGATAATGTTGTTGACCAAATTTCTATGATAGAATATTTTTGGTAGTTCGAATCGCAGTTAAGGTCAGCGCCGCCTGGATCCCTGTGTTATCGATCTTGGAAAGATCTCTAACAATCGAATCTTTAATTTTTTGTCAGCTATAATTACCTCACTTATTCATTAAGAATTATTGAGGCAACCGGACCGCACGATTTTTTTTTTATTGTGAAGAAATCGTGAAAAAATATTGCCACAGCCCGGGTTCGAACCGGGAACTCCATAATTCTAGCCTGGTACGTTACCAATTTCGCCATCGTGGCTCTAGCAACATCAATTGACGATATCTATTTTTAATGTCAAGTGTTAAACTTTATTCAGATTAATTAATTAATCAATATGCGGTCATATGTTTCTTTAGAGTGATAAATCCTAAGCGATAATGTTGTTGACCAAATTTCTATGATAGAATATTTTTGGTAGTTCGTAACCCGGTTAGAGTCAGCAGCGCCTGGATCCCTATGTAACTGATCTCAGAAAGATCTCTAACAATCGAATCATTAATTTTTTGTCAATTCTAATTGCCTCACTCATTCATTCGGAATGAATGAGGCAACCAGACCTGACGATTTTTTTTAATTCTAAAGAAATCGTGAAAAAATATTGCCAGAGCCCGGGTTCGAACCGGGAACTCCAGAATTCTAGTCTGGTACGTTACCAATTTCGCCACCGCGGCTCTAACAACATCAATTCACGAACTCTATTTTTAATGTCAAGTGTTAAGCTTTATTCAGATTAATTAATGAATCAATATGCGATCATATGTTTCTTTAGAGTGATAAATCTTAAGCGATAATGTTGTTGACCAAATTTCTATGATGGAATATTTTTGGCAGTTCGTAACCCGGTTAGAGTCAGCGCCGCCTGGATCCCTGTGTTATCGATCTCAGAAAGATCTCTAACAATCGAATCTTTAATTTTTTGTGAGCTCTAATTGCCTCACTCATTCATTAAGAATTAATGAGGCAACCGGACCTCACGATTTTTTTTTTAATTCTAAAGAAGTCGTGAAAAAATATCGCCACAGCCCGGGTTCGAACCGGGAAGTCCAGAATTCTAACCTGTTACGTTACTAATTACGCTACCGCGGCTCTAGCAATATCAATTCACGATCTCCATTTTTAATGTCAAGTGTTAAACTTTATTCGGATTAATTAATTAATCCATATGCGGCCATATGTTTCCTTAGAGTGATATATCTTAAGCGACAATGTTATTGACCAAATTTCTATGATGGAATATTTTGGCAGTTCGAATCGCAGTTAGGGTCAGCGCCGCCTGGATCCCTGTGTTATCGATCTTGTAAAGATCTCTAACAATCGAATCTTTAATATTTTGTCAGCTATAATTACCTCACTCATTCATTAAGATATATTGAGGCAACCGGACAGCACGATTTTTTTTTTAATTCTGAAGAAATCGTGAAAAAATATTGCCACAGCCCGGATTCGAACCGGGAACTCCAGAATTCTAGCCTGGTACGTTACCAATTTCGCCACCGCGGCTCTAGCAACATCAATTGACGATCTCTATTTTTAATGTCAAGTGTTAAACTTTTTTCAGATTAATTAATTAATCAATATGCGGTCATATGTTTCTTTAGAGTGATAAATCCTAAGCGATAATGTTGTTGACCAAATTTCTATGATAGAATATTTTTGGTAGTTCGTAACCCGGTTAGAGTCAGCAGCGCCTGGATCCCTATGTAACTGATCTCAGAAAGATCTCTAACAATCGAATCATTAATTTTTTGTGAGCTCTAATTGCCTCACTCATTCATTAAGAGTTAATGAGGCAACCAGAGCTGACGATTTTTTTTTTAATTCTAAAGAAATCGTGAAAAAATATTGCCATAGCCCGGGTGCGAACCGGGAACTCCAGAATTCTAGCCTGATACGTTACCAATTACGCCACTGCGGCACTAGCAACATCGATCCACGATCTCTATTTTTAATGTCAAGTGTTAAACTTTATTCAGATTAATTAATTAATCAATATGCGGTCCTATGTTTCTTTAGAGTGATAAATCTGAAGCGATAATGTTGTTGACCAAATTTCTATGATGGAATATTTTTGGCAGTTCGTAACCCGGTTAGAGTCAGCGCCGCCTGGATCCCTTTGTTATCGATCTCAGAAAGATCTCTAACAATCGAATCTTAAATTTTTTGTCAGCTCTAATTGCCTCACTCATTCATTAATAATTTCTGAGCTAAAAAGACCTGACGATTTTTTTTTTATTCTAAAGAAATCGTGAAAAAATATTGCCACAGCCCGGGTTCGAACCGGGAAGTCCAGAATTCTAGCCTGTTACGTTACCAATTACGCCACCGCAGCTCTAGCAACATCAATTCACGATCTCTATTTTTAATGTCAAGTGTTAAACTTTATTCAGTTTAATTAATTTATCAATATGCGGTCATATGTTTCCTTGGAGCGATAAATCTTAATCGACAATGTTATTGATCAAATTTCTATGATGGATTATTTTTTGCAGTTCGCAGCCCGGTTAGAGTCAGCGCCGCCTAGATCCCTGTGTTATCGATCTCAGAAAGATCTCTAACAATCGAATCTTTAATTTTTTGTCAGCTCTAATTGCCTCACTCATTCATTAAGAATTAATGAGGCAACCAAACCTCACAATTTATTTTTAAATTCTAAAGAAATCGTGAAAAAATATTGCCACAGCCTGGGTTCGAAACGGGAAGTCCAGAATTCTAGCCTGGTACGTTACCAATTAAGCCACCGCGGCACTAGCAACATCAATTGACGATCTCTATTTTTAATGTCAAGTGTAAATTCACTTTATTCAGATTAATTAATTAATCAATATGCGGACATATGTTTCTTTTGAGTGATGAATCTTAAGCGACAATGTTGTTGACCAAATTTCTATGATGAAATATTTTTGGCAGTTCGCAACCCGGTTAGAGTCAGCGCCGCCTGGATCCCTGTGTTATCGATCTCAGAACGATCTCTAACAGTCGAATCTTTAATTTTTTGTCAGATCTAATTTCCTCACTTATTCATTAAGAATTATTGAGGCAACCGGACCGCACGATTTTTTTTTTAATTCTAAAGAAATCGTGAAAAAACATTGCCACAGCCCGGGTTCGAACCGGGAACTCCATAATTTCAGCCTGGTTTGTTACCAATTACGCCACCGTGGCTCTAGCAACATTAATTCACGATCTCTGGATTTAATGTCAAGTGTTGAACTTTATTCAGATTAATTAATAGATCAATATGCGGTCATATGTTTCTTTAGAGTGAAAAATGTTAAGCGAGAATATTATTGACCAAATTTCTTTGATGGAATATTTTTGGCAGTTCGTAACCCGGTTAGAGTCAGCAGCGCCTGGATCCCTATGTAACTGATCTCAGAAAGATCTCTAACAATCGAATCATTAATTTTTTGTCAATTCTAAAGAAATCGTGAAAAAATATTGCCACAGCCTGGGTTCGAACCGGGAACTCCATAATTTCAGCCTGGTTTGTTACCAATTACGCCACCGTGGCTCTAGCAACATTAATTCACGATCTCTGGTTTTAATGTCAAGTGTTGAACTTTATTCAGATTAATTAATAGATCAATATGCGGTCATATGTTTCTTTAGAGTGAAAAATGTTAAGCGAGAATATTATTGACCAAATTTCTTTGATGGAATATTTTTGGCAGTTCGTAACCCGGTTAGAGTCAGCGCCGCCTGGATCCCTGTGTTATCGATCTCAGATGATCTCTAACAATCGAATCTCGAATTTTATGTCAGATCTAATTGCCTCACTCATTCATTAAGAATTAATGAGGCAACCATACCTGACGATTTTTTTTTAATTTCAAAGAAATCGTGAAAAAATATCGCCACAGCCCGGGTTCGATCCGGGAAGTCCAGAATTCTACCCTGTTACGTTACCAATTACGCTACCGCGGCTCTAGCAACATCAATTCACGATCTCCATTTTTAGTGTCAAGGGTTAAACTTTATTCGGAATAATTGATAAATCCATATGCGGCTATATGTTTCCTTAGAGTGATAAATCTTAAGCGACAATGTTATTGACCAAATTTCTATGATGGAATATTTTGGCAGTTCGAATCGCAGTTAGGGTTAGCGCCGCCTGGATCCCTGTGTTATCGATCTTGGAAAGATCTCTAACAATCGAATCTTTAATTTTTTGTCAGCTATAATTACCTCACTTATTCATTAAGAATTATTGAGGCAACCGGACCGCACGATTTTTTTTTTAATTCTGAAGAAATCGTGAAAAAATATTGCCACAGCCCGGGTTCGAACCGGGAACTCCATAATTCTAGCCTGATACGTTACCAATTTCGCCACCGCGGCTCTAGCAACATCTATTGACGATCTCTATTTTTAATGTCAAGTGTTAAACTTTATTCAGATGAATAATTAATCAATATGCGGTCATATGTTTTTTTAGAGTGATAAATCCTAAGCGATAATGTTGTTGACCAAATTTCTATGATAGAATATTTTTGGTAGTTCGTAACCCGGTTAGAGTCAGCAGCGCCTGGATCCCTATGTAACTGATCTCAGAAAGATCTCTAACAATCGAATCATTAATTTTTTGTCAATTCTAAAGAAATCGTGAAAAAATATTGCCACAGCCTGGGTTCGAAACGGGAAGTCCAGAATTCTAGCCTGGTACGTTATCAATTAAGCCACTGCGGCTCTAGCAACATCAATTGACGATCTCTATTTTTAATGTCAAGTGTTAATTTACTTTATTCAGATTAATTATTTTATCAATATGCGGTCATATGTTTCTTTAGAGTGATAAATCTTAAGCGATAATGTTGTTGACCAAATTTCTATGATGGAATATTTTTGGCAGTTCGCAACGCGGTTAGAGTCAGCGCCGCCTGGATCCCTGTGTTATCGATCTCAGGAAGATCTCTAACAATCGAATCTTTAATTTTTTGTGAGCTCTAATTGCCTCACTCATTCATTAAGAATTAATGAGGCAACCAGACCTGACGATTTTTTTTTTAATTCTAAAGAAATCGTGAAAAAATATTGCCAGAGCCCGGGTTCGAACCGGGATTTCCATAATTCTAGTCTGGTACGTTACCAATTTCGCCACCGCGGCTCTAACAACATCAATTCACGAACTCTATTTTTAATGTCAAGTGTTAAGCTTTATTCAGATTAATTAATGAATCAATATGCGATCATATGTTTCTTTAGAGTGATAAATCTTAAGCGATAATGTTGTTGACCAAATTTCTATGATGGAATATTTTTGGCAGTTCGTAACCCGGTTAGAGTCAGCGCCGCCTGGATCCCTGTGTTATCGATCTCAGAAAGATCTCTAACAATCGAATCTCGAATTTTTTGTCAGATCTAATTGCCTCACTCATTCATTAAGAATTAATGAGGAAACCGGACCTCACGATTTTTTTTAAATTCTAAAGAAGTCGTGAAAAACTATTGCCACAGCCTGGGTTCGAAACGGGAAGTTCAGAATTCTAGCCTGGTATGTTACCAATTACGCCACCGCGGCACTAGCAACATCAATTCACGATCTCTGTTTTTAATGTCAAGTGTTAATTCACTTTATTTAGATTAATTAATTAATCAATATGCGGTCATATGTTTCTTTAGAGTGATAAATCTTAAGCGACAATGTTGTTGACCAAATTTATATGATGGAATATTTTTGGCAGTTCGTAACCCGGTTAGAGTCAGCGCCGCCTGGATCCCTGTGTTATCGATCTCAGATGATCTCTAACAATCGAATCTCGAATTTTATGTCAGATCTAATTGCCTCACTCATTCATTAAGAATTAATGAGGCAACCATACCTGACGATTTTTTTTTAATTCTAAAGAAATCGTGAAAAAATATTGCCAGTGCCCGGGTTCGAACCGGGAACTCCATAATTCTAGTCTGGTACGTTACCAATTTCGCCACCGCGGCTCTAACAACATCAATTCACGAACTCTATTTTTAATGTCAAGTGTCAAGTTTATTCAGAATAATTAATGAATCAATATGCGATCATATGTTTCTTCAGAGTGATAAATCTTAAGCGATAATGTTGTTGACCAAATTTCTATGATGGAAT
Organism: Cylloceria caligata; assembly: GCA_963942595.1. Lineage (NCBI taxonomy): Eukaryota > Metazoa > Arthropoda > Insecta > Hymenoptera > Ichneumonidae > Cylloceria > Cylloceria caligata. The sequence continues at coordinate 39,599,541 of OZ012703.1, read as the reverse complement.
ATTTTTGGCAGTTCGTAACCCGGTTAGAGTCAGCGCCGCCTGGATCCCTTTGTTATCGATCTCAGAAAGATCTCTAACAGTCGAATCTTTAATTTTTTATCAGATCTAATTGCCTCACTCATTCATTAAGAATTAATGAGGCAACCAGACCTGACGATTTTTTTTTAATTTCAAAGAAATCGTGAAAAAATATCGCCACAGCCCGGGTTCGAAACGGGAAATCCAGAATTCTACCCTGTTACGTTACCAATTACGCTACCGCGGCTCTAGCAACATCAATTTACGATCTCCATTTTTAGTGTCAAGTGTTAAACTTTATTCGGAATAATTGATTAATCCATATGCGGCTATATGTTTCCTTAGAGTGATAAATCTTAAGCGACAATGTTATTGACCAAATTTCTATGATGGAATATTTTGGCAGTTCGAATCGCAGTTAGGGTTAGCGCCGCCTGGATCCCTGTGTTATCGATCTTGGAAAGATCTCTAACAATCGAATCTTTAATTTTTTGTCAGCTATAATTACCTCACTTATTCATTAAGAATTATTGAGGCAACCGGACCGCACGATTTTTTTTTTAATTCTGAAGAAATCGTGAAAAAATATTGCCACAGCCCGGGTTCGAACCGGGAACTCCATAATTCTAATCTGGTACGTTACCAATTTCCATACCGCGGCTCTAACAACATCAATTCACGAACTCTATTTTTAATGTCAAGTGTCAAGTTTATTCAGAATAATTAATGAATCAATATGCGATCATATGTTTCTTTAGAGTGATAAATCTTAAGCGATAATGTTGTTGACCAAATTTCTATGATGGAATATTTTTGGCAGTTCGTAACCCAGTTAGAGTCAGCGCCACCTGGATCCCTTTGTTATCGATCTCAGAAAGATCTCTAACAGTCGAATCTTTAATTTTTTATCAGATCTAATTGCCTCACTCATTCATTAAGAATTAATGAGGCAACCAGACCTGACGATTTTTTTTTAATTTCAAAGAAATCGTGAAAAAATATCGCCACAGCCCGGGTTCGAACCGGGAAGTCCAGAATTCTACCCTGTTACGTTACCAATTACGCTACCGCGGCTCTAGCAACATCAATTCACGATCTCCATTTTTAGTGTCAAGGGTTGAACTTTATTCGGAATAATTGATAAATCCATATGCGGCTATATGTTTCCTTAGAGTGATAAATCTTAAGCGACAATGTTATTGACCAAATTTCTATGATGGAATATTTTGGCAGTTCGAATCGCAGTTAGGGTTAGCGCCGCCTGGATCCCTGTGTTATCGATCTTGGAAAGATCTCTAACAATCGAATCTTTAATTTTTTGTCAGCTATAATTACCTCACTTATTCATTAAGAATTATTGAGGCAACCGGACCGCACGATTTTTTTTTTAATTCTGAAGAAATCGTGAAAAAATGTTGCCACAGCCCGGGTTCGAACCGGGAACTCCATAATTCTAGCCTGATACGTTACCAATTTCGCCACCGCGGCTCTAGCAACATCTATTGACGATCTCTATTTTTAATGTCAAGTGTTAAACTTTATTCAGATGAATAATTAATCAATATGCGGTCATATGTTTTTTTAGAGTGATAAATCCTAAGCGATAATGTTGTTGACCAAATTTCTATGATAGAATATTTTTGGTAGTTCGTAACCCGGTTAGAGTCAGCAGCGCCTGGATCCCTATGTAACTGATCTCAGAAAGATCTCTAACAATCGAATCATTAATTTTTTGTCAATTCTAAAGAAATCGTGAAAAAATATTGCCACAGCCTGGGTTCGAAACGGGAAGTCCAGAATTCTAGCCTGGTACGTTACCAATTAAGCCACTGCGGCTCTAGCAACATCAATTGACGATCTCTATTTTTAATGTCAAGTGTTAATTTACTTTATTCAGATTAATTATTTCGTCAATATGCGGTCATATGTTTCTTTAGAGTGATAAATCTTAAGCGATAATGTTGTTGACCAAATTTCTATGATGGAATATTTTTGGCAGTTCGCAACGCGGTTAGAGTCAGCGCCGCCTGGATCCCTATGTAACTGATCTCAGAAAGATCTCTAACAATCGAATCATTAATTTTTTGTCAATTCTAATTGCCTCACTCATTCATTCGGAATGAATGAGGCAACCAGACCTGACGATTTTTTTTTAATTCTAAAGAAATCGTGAAAAATTATTGCCAGTGCCCGGGTTCGAACCGGGAATTCCATAATTCTAGTCTGGTACGTTACCAATTTCGCCACCGCGGCTCTAAAAACATCAATTCACGAACTCTATTTTTAATGTCAAGTGTCAAGTTTATTCAGAATAATTAATGAATCAATATGCGATCATATGTTTCTTTAGAGTGATAAATCTTAAGCGATAATGTTGTTGACCAAATTTCTATGATGGAATATTTTTGGCAGTTCGTAACCCGGTTAGAGTCAGCGCCGCCTGGATCCCTTTGTTATCGATCTCAGAAAGATCTCTAACAGTCGAATCTTTAATTTTTTATCAGATCTAATTGCCTCACTCATTCATTAAGAATTAATGAGGCAACCAGACCTGACGATTTTTTTTTAATTTCAAAGAAATCGTGAAAAAATATCGCCACAGCCCGGGTTCGAACCAGGAAGTCCAGAATTCTACCCTGTTACGTTACCAATTACGCTACCGCGGCTCTAGCAACATCAATTCACGATCTCCATTTTTAGTGTCAAGTGTTAAACTTTATTCGGAATAATTGATTAATCCATATGCGGCTATATGTTTCCTTAGAGTGATAAATCTTAAGCGACAATGTTATTGACCAAATTTCTATGATTGAATATTTTGGCAGTTCGAATCGCAGTTAGGGTTAGCGCCGCCTGGATCCCTGTGTTAGCGATCTTGGAAAGATCTCTAACAATCGAATCTTTAATTTTTTGTCAGCTATAATTACCTCACTTATTCATTAAGAATTATTGAGGCAACCGGACCGCACGATTTTTTTTTCAATTCTGAAGAAATCGTGAAAAAATATTGCCACAGCCCGGGTTCGAACCGGGAACTCCATAATTCTAGCCTGATACGTTACCAATTTCGCCACCGCGGCTCTAGCAACATCAATTGACGATCTCTATTTTTAATGTCAAGTGTTAAACTTTATTCAGATGAATAATTAATCAATATGCGGTCATATGTTTTTTTAGAGTGATAAATCCTAAGCGATAATGTTGTTGACCAAATTTCTATGATAGAATATTTTTGGTAGTTCGTAACCCGGTTAGAGTCAGCAGCGCCTGGATCCCTATGTAACTGATCTCAGAAAGATCTCTAACAATCGAATCATTAATTTTTTGTCAATTCTAAAGAAATCGTGAAAAAATATTGCCACAGCCTGGGTTCGAAACGGGAAGTCCAGAATTCTAGCCTGGTACGTTACCAATTAAGCCACTGCGGCTCTAGCAACATCAATTGACGATCTCTATTTTTAATGTCAAGTGTTAAACTTTATTCAGATTAATTAATTAATCAATATACGGTCATATGTTTCTTTAGAGTGATAAATCTTAAGCGACTATGTTATTGACTAAATTTCTAGGACGGAATATTTTTGGCAGTTCGCAACGCGGTTAGAGTCAGCGCTGCCTGGATACCTATGTTACTGATCTCAGAAAGATCTCTAACAATCGTATCATTAATTTTTTGTCAATTTTAATTGCCTCACTCATTCATTCGGAATGAATGAAGCAACCAGACCTGACGATTTTTTTTTAATTCTAAAGAAATCGTGAAAAAATATTGCCAGAGCCCGGGTTCGAACCGGGAACTCCATAATTCTAGTCTGGTACGTTACCAATTCCGCCACCGCGGCTCTAACAACGTCAATTGGCGGTCTCTATTTTTAATGTCAAGTGTTAAGCTTTATTCAGATTAATTAATTAATAAATATGCGGTCATATGTTTCTTTAGAGTGATAAATCTTAAGTGATAATGTTGTTGACCAAATTTCTATGCTCGAATATTTTTGGCAGTTCGTAACCCGGTTAGAGACAGCGCTGCCTGGATCCCTGTGTTATCGATCTCAGAAAGATCTCTAACAATCGAATATTTGATTTTTTGTCAGATCTAATTGCCTCACACATTCATTAAGAATTAATGAGGCAACCAGACCTGACGATTTTTTTTTAATTCTAAAGAAATCGTGAAAAAATATTGCCACAACCCGGGTTCGAACCGGGAAGTCCAGAATTCCACCCTGTTACGTTACCAATTACGTCACCGCGGCTCTAGCAACATCAATTCACGATCTTCATTTTTTATTTTAAGTGTTAAACTTTATTCAGATTAATTCATTAATCAATATGCGGTCATATGTTTCTTTAGAGTGAAAAATCTTAAGCGACAATGTTTTTGTCCGAATTTCTTTGATGGAATATTTTTGGCAGTTCGCAAACCGGTTAGAGTCAGCGCCGCCTGGATCCCTGGGTTATCGATCTCAGAAAGATCGCTAACAACGGAATCTTCTATTTTTTGTCAGCTTTAATTACCTCACTCATTCATTAATAATTAATGAGCTAAAAAGACCTGACGATTTTTTTTTATTTCAAAACGAATCGTGAAAAATATTGCCACCGCCCGGGTACGAACCGGGAGCGCCAGAATTCTAGCCTCGTACGTCACCAATTACGCCACCGCGGCTTTAGCAATATTAATTGACGGTCTCTATTTTTAATGTCAGGTGTTAAGCTTTATTCAGATTAACTCATTAATCAATATGCGGTCATATGTTTCTTTAGAGTGAAAAATCTTAAGCGACAATGTTTTTGTCCGAATCTCTTTGATGGAATATTTTTGGCAGTTCGCAAACCGGTTAGAGTCAGCGCCGCCTGGATCCCTGTGTTATCGATCTCAGAAAGATCGCTAACAATGGAATCTTCTATTTTTTGTAAGCTTTAATTACCTCACTCATTCATTAATAATTAATGAGCTAAAAAGACCTGACGATTTTTTTTTCATTCTAAAGAAATCGTGAAAAAATATTGCCACAGCCCGGGTTCGAACCGGGAAGTCCAGAATTCTAGCCTGTTACGTTACCATTTACGCCACCGCGGCTCTAGCAACATCAATTCACGATTTCTATTTTTAATGTCAAGTGTTAAACTTTATTCGGATTAATTAATTAATCAATATGCGGCCATATATTTCTTAGAGTGATAAATCTTAAGCGACAATGTTATTGAACAAATTTCTATGATGGAATACTTTTGGCAGTTCGCAAACCGGTTAGAGTCAGCGCCGCCTGGATCCCTGTGTTATCGATCTCAGAAAGATCGCTAACAATGGAATCTTCTATTTTTTGTCAGCTTTAATTACCTCACTCATTCATTAATAATTAATGAGCTAAAAAGACCTGACGATTTTTTTTTTATCTCAAAACGAATCGTGAAAAATATTGCCACAGCCCGGGTACGAACCGGGAGCGCCAGAATTCTAGCCTCGTAAGTCACCAATTACGCCACCGCGGCTTTAGCAATATTAATTCACGATCTCTATTTTTAATGTCAAGTGTTAAACTTTATTCAGATTAATAAATTTAGCAATATACGGTCATATGTTTCTTTAGAGTGATAAATCTTAAGCGACCATGTTATTGACCAAATTTCTACGATGGAATATTGTTCTCAGTTCGCAACGCGGTTAGAGTCAGCGCCGCCTGGATCCCTATGTTACTGATCTCAGAAAGATCTCTAACAGTCGTATCATTAATTTTTTGTCAATTCTAATTCTCTCACTCATTAATTCGGAATGAATGAAGCAACCAGACCTGACGATCTTTTTTTAATTCTGAAGAAATCGTGAAAAAATATTGCCACAGCCCGGGTTCGAACCGGGAACTCCAGAATTCTAGCCTGGTACGTTACCAATTTCGCCACCGCGGCTCTAGCAACATCAATTGACGATCTCTATTTTTAATGTCAAGTGTCAAACTTTATTCAGATTATATAATTAATCAATATGCGGTCATATGTTTCTTTAGAGTGATAAATCCTAAGCGATCATGTTGTTGACCAAATTTTTATGATAGAATATTTTTGGTGGTTCGTAACCCGGTTAGAGTCAGCAGCGCCTGGATCCCTATGTAACTGATCTCAGAAAGATCTCTAACAATCGAATCATTAATTTTTTGTCAATTCTAAAGAAATCGTGAAAAAATATTGCCACAGCCTGGGTTCGAAACGGGAAGTCCAGAATTCTAGCCTGGTACGTTACCAATTAAGCCACTGCGGCTCTAGCAACATCAATTGACGATCTCTATTTTTAATGTCAAGTGTTAATTTACTTTATTCAGATTAATTATTTAATCAATATGCGATCATATGTTTCTTTAGATTGATAAATCTTAAGCGATAATGTTGTTGGCCAAATTTCTATGATGGAATATTTTTGGCAGTTCGCAACGCGGTTAGAGTCAGCGCCGCCTGGATCCCTGTGTTATCGATCTCAGAAAGATCTCTAACAATCGAATCTTTAATTTTTTGTGAGCTCTAATTGCCTCACTCATTCATTAAGAGTTAATGAGGCAACCAGACCTGACGATTTTTTTTTAATTCTAAAGAAATCGTGAAAAAATATTGCCATAGCCCGGGTTCGAACCGGGAACTCCAGAATTCTAGCCTGATACGTTACCAATTACGCCACCGCGGCACCAGCAACATCAATCCACGATCTCTATTTTTAATGTCAAGTGTTAAACTTTATTCAGATTAATTAATTAATCAATATGCGGTCCTATGTTTCTTTAGAGTGATAAATCTGAAGCGATAATGTTGTTGACCAAATTTCTATGATGGAATATTTTTGGCAGTTCGTAACCCGGTTAGAGTCAGCGCCGCATTGATCCCTTTGTTATCGATCTCAGAAAGATCTCTAACAATCGAATCTTCAATTTTTTGTCAGATCTAATTGCCTCACTCATTCATTAAAAATTAATGAGGCAACCAGACCTGACGATTTTTTTTTAATTCCAAAGAAATCGTGAAAAAATATTGCCACAGCCCGGGTTCGAACCGGGAAGTCCAGAATTCTAGCCTGTTACGTTACCAATTATGCCACCGCGGCACTAGCAACATCATTTGACGATCTCTATTTTTAATGTCAAGTGTTAAACTTTATTCAGATTAATTAATTAATCAATATACGGTCATATGTTTCTTTAGAGTGATAAATCTTATGCGACTATGTTATTGACCAAATTTCTAGGACGGAATATTTTTGGCAGTTCGCAACGCGGTTAGAATCAGCGCTGCCTGGATCCCTATGTTACTGATCTCAGAAAGATCTCTAACAATCGTATCATTAATTTTTTGTCAATTTTAATTGCCTCACTTATTCATTCGGAATGAATGAAGCAACCAGACCTGACGATTTTTTTTTAATTCTAAAGAAATCGTGAAAAAATATTGCCAGAGCCCGGGTTCGAACCGGGAACTCCATAATTTCAGCCTGGTTTGTTACCAATTACGCCACCGTGGCTCTAGCAACATCAATTCACGATCTCTGGTTTTAATGTCAAGTGTTAAACTTTATTCAGATTAATTTATAGATCAATAAGCGGTCATATGTTTCTTTAGAGCAGGGGTCTCTAAACTTTCCAGCCTTAGGGCCATACTGATTACTCCAGTAAGTTTCGAGGGCCAAAACCATATTATCATTGTTGCCGTTGGTAAAAAGTGAAATAGTCCACTGATGAAAAAAAAAGTCCGAAAAAGTACGCAACGTTTAAAAAAGGCTGCAAATCGGACTAAAGTCCGCAAAACGGCAACACTGCATTTTATTAATTTTCCTGTCATTATCTGTAATTTCTAGATTAGGGCCGGACAAAATCTGTCCTCGGGCCGAATGTGGCCCTCGGGCCGTAGTTTGGAGACCCCTGCTTTAGAGTGAAAAATGTTAAGCGACAATGTTATTGACCAAATTTCTTTGATGGAATATTTTTGGCGGTTCCCATACCGGTTAGAGTCAGCGCCGCCTGGATCACTGTGTTATCGATCTCAGAAAGATCGCTAACAATCGAATCTTAAATTTTTTGACAGCTCTAATTGCCTCACTCATTCATTAATAATTAATGAGCTAAAAAGACCTGACGATTTTTTTTTTATTCTAAAGAAATCGTGAAAAAATATTGCCACAGCCCGGGTTCGAACCGGGAAGTCCAGAATTCTAGCCTGTTACGTTACCATTTACGCAACCGCGGCTCTAGCAACATCAATTCACGATCTCTATTTTTAATGTCAAGTGTTAAACTTTATTCGGATTAATTAATTAATCAATATGCGGCCATATATTTCTTAGAGTGATAAATCTTAAGCGACAATGTTATTGAACAAATTTCTATGATGGAATACTTTTGGCAGTTCGCAAACCGGTTAGAGTCAGCGCCGCCTGGATCCCTGTGTTATCGATCTCAGAAAGATCGCTAACAATGGAATCTTCTATTTTTTGTCAGCTTTAATTACCTCACTCATTCATTACTAATTAATGAGCTAAAAAGACCTGACGATTTTTTTTTAATTCTAAAGAAATCGTGAAAAAATATTGCCAGAGCCCGGGTTCGAAATGGGAAGTCCAGAATTCTAGCCTGGTACGTTACCAATTATGCCACTGCGGCTCTAGCAACATGAATTCACGATCTCTATTTTTAATGTCAAGTGTTAAACTTTATTCAGATGAATTAATTTATCAATATGCGGTCATAAGTTTCTTTGGAGCGATAAATCTTAAGCGACAATGTTATTGATCAAATTTCTATGATGGAATCCTTTTAGCAGTTTGCATCCTGGTTAGGGTCAGCGCCGCCTGGATCCCTGTGTTATCGATCTCAGAAAGATCTTTAACACTCAAATCTATAATTTTTTGTCAACTCTAATTGCCTCACTCATTCATTAAGAATTAATGAGGCAACTAGACCTCACGATTTTTTTTTAAATTCTAAAGAAATCGTGAAAAAATATTGCCACAGCCTGGGTTCGAAATGGGAAGTCCAGAATTCTAGCCTGGTACGTTACCAATTATGCCACCGCGGCTCTAGCAACATCAATTGACGATCTCTATTTTTAATGTCAAGTGAAACTTCACTTTATTCAGATTAATTAATTAATCAATATGCGGTCTTATGTTTATTTAGAGTGATAAATCTTAAGCGACAATGTTGTTGACCAAATTTCTATGATGGAATATTTTTGGCAGTTCGTAACCCGGTTAGAGTCAGCGCCGCCTGGATCCCTGTGTTATCGATCTCAGAAAGATCGCTAACAATGGAATCTTCTATTTTTTGTCAGCTTTAATTACCTCACTCATTCATTAATAATTAATGAGCTAAAAAGACCTGACGATTTTTTTTTTAATTCAAAACTAATCGTGAAAAATATTGCCACAGCCCGGGTATGAACCGGGAGCGCCAGAATTCTAGCCTCGTACGTCACCAATTACGCCACCGCGGCTTTAGGAATATTAATTCACGATCTCTATTTTTAATGTCAAGTGTTAAACTTTATTCAGATTAATTAATTTATCAATATACGGTCATATATTTCTTTAGAGTGATAAATCTTAAGCGACCATGTTATTGACCAAATTTCTAGGATGGAATATTGTTCTCAGTTCGCAACGCGGTTAGAGTCAGCGCCGCCTGGATCCCTATGTTACTGATCTCAGAAAGATCTCTAACAGTCGTATCATTAATTTTTTGTCAATTCTAATTCTCTCATTCATTCATTCGGAATGAATGAAGCAACCAGACCTGACGATCTTTTTTTAATTCTGAAGAAATCGTGAAAAAATATTGCCACAGCCCGGGTTCGAACCGGGAACTCCAGAATTCTAGCCTGGTACGTTACCAATTTCGCCACCGCGGCTCTAGCAACATCAATTGACGATCTCTATTTTTAATGTCAAGTGTCAAACTTTATTCAGATTAATTAATTAATCAATATGCGGTCATATGTTTCTTTAGAGTGATAAATCCTAAGCGATAATGTTGTTGACCAAATTTTTATGATAGAATATTTTTGGTGGTTCGTAACCCGGTTAGAGTCAGCAGCGCCTGGATCCCTATGTAACCGATCTCAGAAAGATCTCTAACAATCGAATCATTAATTTTTTGTCAATTCTAAAGAAATCGTGAAAAAATATTGCCACAGCCTGGGTTCGAAACGGGAAGTCCAGAATTCTAGCCTGGTACGTTACCAATTAAGCCACTGCGGCTCTAGCAACATCAATTGACGATCTCTATTTTTAATGTCAAGTGTTAATTTACTTTATCCAGATTAATTATTTAATCAATATGCGATCATATGTTTCTTTAGATTGATAAATCTTAAGCGATAATGTTGTTGACCAAATTTCTATGATGGAATATCTTTGGCAGTTCGCAACGCGGTTAGAGTCAGCGCCGCCTGGATCCCTATGTCACTGATCTCAGAAAGATCTCTAACAATCGAATCATTAATTTTTTGTCAATTCTAATTGCCTCACTCATTCATTCGGAATGAATGAGGAAACCAGACCTGACGATTTTTTTTTAATTCTAAAGAAATCGTGAAAAAATATCGCCACAGCCCGGGTTCGAACCGAGAAGTCCAGAATTCTACCCTGTTACGTTACCAATTACGCTACCGCGGCTCTAGCAACATCAATTCACTATCTCCATTTTTAATGTCAAGTGTTAAACTTTATTCGGATTAATTGATTAATCCATATGCGGCCATATGTTTCCTTAGAGTGATAAATCTTAAGCGACAATGTTATTGACCAAATTTCTATGATGGAATATTTTGGCAGTTCGAATCGCAGTTAGGGTCAGCGCCGCCTGGATCCCTGTGTTATCGATCTTGGGAAGATCTCTAACAATCGAATCTTTAATTTTTTGTCAGCTATAATTACCTCACTTATTCATTAAGAATTATTGAGGCAACCGGACCGCACGATTTTTTTTTAATTCTGAAGAAATCGTGAAAATATATTGCCACAGCCCGGGTTCGAACCGGGAACTCCATAATTCCAGCCTGGTACGTTACCAATTTCGCCACCGCGGCTCTAGCAACATCAATTGACGATCTCTATTTTTAATGTCAAGTGTTAAACTTTATTCAGATTAATTAATTAATCAATATGCGGTCATATGTTTCTTTAGAGTGATAAATCCTAAGCGATAATGTTGTTGACCAAATTTCTATGATAGAATATTTTTGGTAGTTCGTAACCCGGTTAGAGTCAGCAGCGCCTGGATCCCTATGTAACTGATCTCAGAAAGATCTCTAACAATCGAATCATTAATTTTTTGTGAGCTCTAATTGCCTCACTCATTCATTAAGAGTTAATGAGGCAACCAGACCTGACGATTTTTTTTTTAATTCTAAAGAAATCGTGAAAAAATATTGCCATAGCCCGGGTGCGAACCGGGAACTCCAGAATTCTAGCCTGATACGTTAACAATTACGCCACCGCGGCACTAGCAACATCGATCCACGATCTCTATTTTTAATGTCAAGTGTTAAACTTTATTCAGATTAATTAATTAATCAATATGCGGTCTTATGTTTCTTTAGAGTGATAAATCTGAAGCGATAATGTTGTTGACCAAATTTCTATGATGGAATATTTTTGGCAGTTCGTAACCCGGTTAGAGTCAGCGCCGCCTGGATCCCTTTGTTATCGATCTCAGAAAGATCTCTAACAATCGAATCTTAAATTTTTTGTCAGCTCTAATTGCCTCACTCATTCATTAATAATTACTGAGCTAAAAAGACCTGACGATTTTTTTTTTATTCTAAAGAAATCGTGAAAAAATATTGCCACAGCCCGGGTTCGAACCGGGAAGTCCAGAGTTCTAGCCTGTTACGTTACCAATTACGCCACCGCAGCTCTAGCAACATCAATTCACGATCTCTATTTTTAATGTCAAGTGTTAAACTTTATTCAGATTAATTAATTTATCAATATGCGGTCATATGTTTCTTTGGAGCGATAAATCTTAATCGACAATGTTATTGATCAAATTTCTATGATGGATTATTTTTTGCAGTTCGCAGCCCGGTTAGAGTCAGCGCCGCCTAGATCCCTGTGTTATCGATCTCAGAAAGATCTCTAACAATCGAATCTTTAATTTTTTGTCAGCTCTAATTGCCTCACTCATTCATTAAGAATTAATGAGGCAACCAAACCTCACAATTTATTTTTAAATTCTAAAGAAATCGTGAAAAAATATTGCCACAGCCTGGGTTCGAAACGGGAAGTCCAGAATTCTAGCCTGGTACGTTACCAATTAAGCCACCGCGGCACTAGCAACATCAATTGACGATCTCTATTTTTAATGTCAAGTGTAAATTCACTTTATTCAGATTAATTAATTAATCAATATGCGGTCATATGTTTCTTTAGAGTGATAAATCTTAAGCGATAATGTTGTTGACCAAATTTCTATGATGGAATATTTTTGGCAGTTCGCAACGCGGTTAGAGTCAGCGCCGCCTGGATCCCTGTGTTATCGATCTCAGGAAGATCTCTAACAATCGAATCTTTAATTTTTTGTCAGATCTAATTTCCTCATTTATTCATTAAGAATTATTGAGGCAACCGGACCGCACGATTTTTTTTTTAATTCTAAATAAATCGTGAAAAAACATTGCCACAGCCCGGGTTCGAACCGGGAACTCCATAATTTCAGCCTGGTTTGTTACCAATTACGCCACCGTGGCTCTAGCAACATTAATTCACGATCTCTGGTTTTAATGTCAAGTGTTAAACTTTATTCAGATTAATTAATAGATCAATATGCGGTCATATGTTTCTTTAGAGTGAAAAATGTTAAGCGAGAATATTATTGACCAAATTTCTTTGATGGAATATTTTTGGCAGTTCCCAAACCGGTTAGAGTCAGCGCCGCCTGGATCCCTGTGTTATCGATCTCAGAAAGATCGCTAACAATCGAATCTTAAATTTTTTGTCAGCTCTAATTGCCTCACTTATTCATTAATAATTGATGAGCTAAAAAGACCTGACGATTTTTTTTTATTCTAAAGAAATCGTGAAAAAATATTGCCACAGCCTGGGTTCGAACCGGGAAGTCCAGAATTCTAGCCTGTTACGTTACCAATTACGCCACCGCGGCTCTAGCAACATCAATTCACGATCTCTATTTTTAATGTCAAGTGTTAAACTCTATTCGGATTAATTAATTAATCAATATGCGGCCATATATTTCTTAGAGTGATTGATCTTAAGCGACAATTTTATTGACCAAATTTCTATGATGGAATACTTTTGGCAGTTCGCAACGCGGTTAGAGTCAGTGCCGTCTGGATCCCTATGTTACTGATCTCAGAAAGATCTCTAACAATCGTATCATGAATTTTTTGTCAATTCTAATTGCCTCACTCATTCATTCGGAATGAATGAGGCAACCAGACCTGACGATTTTTTTTTAATTCTAAAGAAATCGTGAAAAAATATTGCCAGAGCCCGGGTTCGAACCGGAAACTCCATAATTCTAGACTGGTACGTTACCAATTTCGCCACCGCGGCTTTAACAACGTCAATTACGATCTCTATTTTTAATGTCAAGGGTGAAGCTTTATTCAGATTAATTAATGAATCAATATGCGATCATATGTTTCTTTAGAGTGATAAATCTTAAGCGATAATGTTGTTGACCAAATTTCTATGCTGGAATATTTTTGGCCGTTCGTAACCCGGTTAGAGTCAGCGCCGCCTGGATCCCTGTGTTATCGATCTCAGAAAGATATCTAACAATCGAATATTTAATTTTTTGTCAGATCTAATTGCCTCACTCATTCATTAAGAATTAATGAGGCAACCAGACCTGACGATTTTTTTTAAATTCTAAAGAAATCGTGAAAAAATATTGCCACAACCCGGGTTTGAACCGGGAAGTCCAGAATTCCACCCTGTTACGTTACCAATTACGTCACCGCGGCTCTAGCAACATCAATTCACGATCTCCATTTTTTATTTTAAGTGTTAAACTTTATTCAGATTAATTCATTAATCAATATGCGGTCATATGTTTCTTTAGAGTGAAAAATCTTAAGCGACAATGTTTTTGACCGAATCTCTTTGATGGAATATTTTTGGCAGTTCGCAAACCGGTTAGAGTCAGCGCCGCCTGGATCCCTGTGTTATCGATCACAGAAAGATCGCTAACAATGGAATCTTCTATTTTTTGTCAGCTTTAATTACCTCACTCATTCATTAATAATTAATGAGCTAAAAAGACCTGACGATTTTTTTTTTAATTCAAAACGAATCGTGAAAAATATTGCCACAGCCCGGGTACGAACCGGGAGCGCCAGAATTTTAGGCTCGTACGTCACCAATTACGCCACCGCGGCTTTAGCAATATTAATTTACGATCTCTATTTTTAATGTCAAGTGTTAAACTTTATTCAGATTAATTAATTAATCAATATACGGTCATATGTTTCTTTAGAGTGATAAATCTTAAGCGACAATGTTATTGACCAAATTTCTATGATGGAATAATTTTAGCAGTTTGCATCGTGGTTAGGGTCAGCGCCGCCTGGATCCCTGTGTTATCGATCTCAGAAAGATCTCTAAGAGTCAAATCTTTAATTTTTTGTCAGCTCTAATTGCTTCACTCATTCATTAAGAATTAATGAGGCAACCAGACCTGACGATTTTGTTTTTAATTCTGACGAAATCGTGAAAAAATATTGCCACAGCCCGGGTTAGAACCGGGAACTCCAGAATTTTAGCCTGGTTTGTTACCAATTACGCTACCGTGGCTCTAGCAACATCAATTCACGATCTCTATTTTTAATGTCAAGTGTTAAACTTTATTCAGATTAATTAATTAATCAATATGCGGTCATATGTTTCTTTAGAGTGATAAATCCTAAGCGATAATGTTGTTGACCAAATTTCTATGATAGAATATTTTTGGTAGTTCGAATCGCAGTTAAGGTCAGCGCCGCCTGGATCCCTGTGTTATCGATCTTGGAAAGATCTCTAACAATCGAATCTTTAATTTTTTGTCAGCTATAATTACCTCACTTATTCATTAAGAATTATTGAGGCAACCGGACCGCACGATTTTTTTTTTTATTGTGAAGAAATCGTGAAAAAATATTGCCACAGCCCGGGTTCGAACCGGGAACTCCATAATTCTAGCCTGGTACGTTACCAATTTCGCCATCGTGGCTCTAGCAACATCAATTGACGATATCTATTTTTAATGTCAAGTGTTAAACTTTATTCAGATTAATTAATTAATCAATATGCGGTCATATGTTTCTTTAGAGTGATAAATCCTAAGCGATAATGTTGTTGACCAAATTTCTATGATAGAATATTTTTGGTAGTTCGTAACCCGGTTAGAGTCAGCAGCGCCTGGATCCCTATGTAACTGATCTCAGAAAGATCTCTAACAATCGAATCATTAATTTTTTGTCAATTCTAATTGCCTCACTCATTCATTCGGAATGAATGAGGCAACCAGACCTGACGATTTTTTTTAATTCTAAAGAAATCGTGAAAAAATATTGCCAGAGCCCGGGTTCGAACCGGGAACTCCAGAATTCTAGTCTGGTACGTTACCAATTTCGCCACCGCGGCTCTAACAACATCAATTCACGAACTCTATTTTTAATGTCAAGTGTTAAGCTTTATTCAGATTAATTAATGAATCAATATGCGATCATATGTTTCTTTAGAGTGATAAATCTTAAGCGATAATGTTGTTGACCAAATTTCTATGATGGAATATTTTTGGCAGTTCGTAACCCGGTTAGAGTCAGCGCCGCCTGGATCCCTGTGTTATCGATCTCAGAAAGATCTCTAACAATCGAATCTTTAATTTTTTGTAAGCTCTAATTGCCTCACTCATTCATTAAGAATTAATGAGGCAACCGGACCTCACGATTTTTTTTTTAATTCTAAAGAAGTCGTGAAAAAATATCGCCACAGCCCGGGTTAGAACCGGGAAGTCCAGAATTCTAACCTGTTACTTTACTAATTACGCTACCGCGGCTCTAGCAATATCAATTCACGATCTCCATTTTTAATGTCAAGTGTTAAACTTTATTCGGATTAATTAATTAATCCATATGCGGCCATATGTTTCCTTAGAGTGATATATCTTAAGCGACAATGTTATTGACCAAATTTCTATGATGGAATATTTTGGCAGTTCGAATCGCAGTTAGGGTCAGCGCCGCCTGGATCCCTGTGTTATCGATCTTGTAAAGATCTCTAACAATCGAATCTTTAATATTTTGTCAGCTATAATTACCTCACTCATTCATTAAGATATATTGAGGCAACCGGACAGCACGATTTTTTTTTTAATTCTGAAGAAATCGTGAAAAAATATTGCCACAGCCCGGATTCGAACCGGGAACTCCAGAATTCTAGCCTGGTACGTTACCAATTTCGCTACCGCGGCTCTAGCAACATCAATTGACGATCTCTATTTTTAATGTCAAGTGTCAAACTTTTTTCAGATTAATTAATTAATCAATATGCGGTCATATGTTTCTTTAGAGTGATAAATCCTAAGCGATAATGTTGTTGACCAAATTTCTATGATAGAATATTTTTGGTAGTTCGTAACCCGGTTAGAGTCAGCAGCGCCTGGATTCCTATGTAACTGATCTCAGAAAGATCTCTAACAATCGAATCATTAATTTTTTGTCAATTCTAAAGAAATCGTGAAAAAATATTGCCACAGCCTGGGTTCGAAACGGGAAGTCCAGAATTCTAGCCTGGTACGTTACCAATTAAGCCACTGCGGCTCTAGCAACATCAATTGACGATCTCTATTTTTAATGTCAAGTGTTAATTTACTTTATCCAGATTAATTATTTAATCAATATGCGATCATATGTTTCTTTAGATTGATAAATCTTAAGCGATAATGTTGTTGACCAAATTTCTATGATGGAATATCTTTGGCAGTTCGCAACGCGGTTAGAGTCAGCGCCGCCTGGATCCCTATGTCACTGATCTCAGAAAGATCTCTAACAATCGAATCATTAATTTTTTGTCAATTCTAATTGCCTCACTCATTCATTCGGAATGAATGAGGCAACCAGACCTGACGATTTTTTTTTAATTCTAAAGAAATCGTGAAAAAATATCGCCACAGCCCGGGTTCGAACCGAGAAGTCCAGAATTTCACCCTGTTACGTTACCAATTACGCTACCGCGGCTCTAGCAACATCAATTCACTATCTCCATTTTTAATGTCAAGTGTTAAACTTTATTCGGATTAATTGATTAATCAATATGCGGCCATATATTTCTTTAGAGTGATAAATCTTAAGCGACAATGTTATTGACCAAATTTCTATGATGGAATAATTTTAGCAGTTTGCATCGTGGTTAGGGTCAGCGCCGCCTGGATCCCTGTGTTATCGATCTCAGAAAGATCTCTAAGAGTCAAATCTTTAATTTTTTGTCAGCTCTAATTGCTTCACTCATTCATTAAGAATTAATGAGGCAACCAGACCTGACGATTTTTTTTTAAATTCTGACGAAATCGTGAAAATATATTGCCACAGCCCGGATTAGAACCGGGAACTCCAGAATTTTAGCCTGGTTTGTTACCAATTACGCTACCGTGGCTCTAGCAACATCAATTCACGATCTCTATTTTTAATGTCAAGTGTTAAACTTTATTCAGATTAATTAAGTAATAAATATGCGGTTATATGATTCTTTAGAGTGATAAATCTTAAGCGACAATGTTATTAACCAAATTTCTATGATGGATTGTTTAGGGAGTTCGCAACCCAGTTAGAGTCAGCGCCTCCTGGATCACTGTGTTAACGATCTCAGAAAGCTCTCTAACAATCGAATCTTTAATTTTTTGTCAGCTCTAATTGCCTCACTCATTTATTAAGAATTAATAAGGCAACCGGACCTGACAATTTTTTAAAAAAATTTAAAAAAATCGTGAAAAAATATTGCCACAGCCTGGGTTCGAAATGGGAAGTCCAGAATTCTAGCCTGGTACGTTACCAATTATGCCACCGCGGCTCTAGCAACATGAATTCACGATCTCTATTTTTAATGTCGAGTGTTAAACTTTATTCAGATGAATTAATTTATCAATATGCGGTCATATGTTTCTTTGGAGCGATAAATCTTAAGCGACAATGTTATTGATCAAATTTCTATGATGGAATACTTTTAGCAGTTTGCATCGTGGTTAGGGTCAGCGCCGCCTGGATCCCTGTGTTATCGATCTCAGAAAGATCTTTAACAGTCAAATCTATAATTTTATGTCAACTCTAATTGCCTCACTCATTCATTAAGAATTAATGAGGCAACTAGACCTCACGATTTTTTTTTAAATTCTAAAGAAATCGTGAAAAAATATTGCCACAGCCTGGGTTCGAAATGGGAAGTCCAGAATTCTAGCCTGGTACGTTACCAATTATGCCACCGCGGCTCTAGCAACATCAATTGACGATCTCTATTTTTAATGTCAAGTGAAACTTCACTTTATTCAGATTAATTAATTAATCAATATGCGGTCTTATGTTTATTTAGAGTGATAAATCTTAAGCGACAATGTTGTTGACCAAATTTCTATGATGGAATATTTTTGGCAGTTCGTAACCCGGTTAGAGTCAGCGCCGCCTGGATCCCTGTGTTATCGATCTCAGAAAGATCGCTAACAATAGAATCTTTAATTTTTTGTCTGCTTTAATTGTCTCACTCATTCATTAATAATTAATGAGCTAAAAAGACCTGACGATTTTTTTTTTAATTCAAAACGAATCGTGAAAAATATTGCCACAGCCCGGGTACGAACCGGGAACGCCAGAATTCTAGCCTCGTACGTTACCAATTACGCCGCCGTGGCTTTAGCAATATTAATTCACGATCTCTATTTTTAATGTCAAGTGTTAAACTTTATTCAGATTAATTAATTAATCAATATACGGTCATATGTTCCTTTAGACTCATAAATCTTAAGCGACTATGTTATTGACCAAATTTCTAGGATGGAATATTTTTCTCAGTTCGCAACGCGGTTAGAGTCAGCGCCGCCTGGATCCCTATGTTACCGATCTCAGAAAAATCTCTAACAATCGTATCATTAATTTTTTGTCAATTCTAATTCCCTCACTCATTCATTCGGAATGAATGAAGCAACCAGACCTGACGATCTTTTATTAATTCTAAAGAAATCGTGAAAAAATATTGCGAGAACCCGGGTTCGAACCCGGAACTCCATAATTCTAGTCTAGTACGTTACCAATTTCGCCACCGCGGCTCTAACAACGTCAATTGACGATCTCTATTTTTAATGTCAAGTGTTAAGCTTTATTCAGATTAATTAATGAATCAATATGCGATCATATATTTCTTTAGAGTGATAAATCGTAAGCGATAATGTTGTTGACCAAATTTCTATGATGGAATATTTTTGGCAGTTCGTAACCCGGTTAGAGTCAGCGCCGCCTGGATCCCTGTGTTATCGATCTCAGAAAGATCTCTAACAATCAAATCTTTAATTTTTTGTCAGATCTAATTGCCTCACTCATTCATTAAGAATTATAGAGGCAACCAGACCTGACGATTTTTTTTTAATTCTAAAGAAATCGTGAAAAAATATTGCCACAACCCGGGTTCGAACCGGGAAGTCAAGAATTCTAGCCTGTCACGTTACCAATTACGCCACCGCTGCTCTAGCAACATCAATTCAAGATCTCTATTTTTAATGTCAAGTGTTAAACTTTATTCAGATTAATTAAGTAATAAATATGCGGTCATATGTTTCTTTAGAGTGATAAATCTTAAGCGACAATGTTATTAACCAAATTTCTATGATGGATTGTTTAGGGAGTTCGCAACCCAGTTAGAGTCAGCGCCTCCTAGATCACTGTGTTATCGATCTCAGAAAGCTCTCTAACAATCGAATCTTTAATTTTTTGTCAGCTCTAATTGCCTCACTCATTTATTAAGAATTAATAAGGCAACCGGACCTGACAATTTTTTAAAAAAATTTAAAGAAATCGTGAAAAAATATTGCCACAGCCTGGGTTCGAAATGGGAAGTCCAGAATTCTAGCCTGGTACGTTACCAATTATGCCACCGCGGCTCTAGCAACATGAATTCACGATCTCTATTTTTAATGTCAAGTGTTAAACTTTATTCAGATGAATTAATTTATCAATATGCGGTCATATGTTTCTTTGCAGCAATAAATCTTAAGCGACAATGTTATTGATCAAATTTCGATGATGGAATACTTTTAGCAGTTTGCATGGTGGTTAGGGTCAGCGCCGCCTGGATCCCTGTGTTATCGATCTCAGAAAGATCTTTAACAGTCAAATCTATAATTTTTTGTCAACTCTAATTGCCTCACTCATTCATTAAGAATTAATGAGGCAACTAGACCTCACGATTTTTTTTTAAATTCTAAAGGAATCGTGAAAAAATATTGCCACAGCCTGGGTTCGAACTGGGAACTCCATAATTCTAGACTGGTACGTTACCAATTTCGCCACCGCGGCTCTAACAACGTCAATTACGATCTCTATTTTTAATGTCAAGTGTTAAGCTTTATTCAGATTAATTAATGAATTAATATGCGATCATATGTTTCTTTAGAGTGATAAATCTTAAGCGATAATGTTGTTGACCAAATTTCTATGCTGGAATATTTTTGGCAGTTCGTAACCCGGTTAGAGTCAGCGCCGCCTGGATCCCTGTGTTATCGATCTCAGAAAGATCTCTAACAATCGAATATTTAATTTTTTGTCAGATCTAATTGCCTCACTCATTCATTAAGAATTAATGAGGCAACCAGACCGGACGATTTTTTTTTAATTCTAAAGAAATCGTGAAAAAATATTGCCACAACCCGGGTTCGAACCGGGAAGTCCAGAATTCCACCCTGTTACGTTACCAATTACGTCACCGCGGCTCTAGCAACATCAATTCACGATCTCCATTTTTTATTTTAAGTGTTAAACTTTATTCAGATTAATTCATTAATCAATATGCGGTCATATGTTTCTTTAGAGTGAAAAATGTTAAGCGAGAATATTATTGACCAAATTTCTTTGATGGAATATTTTTGGCAGTTCCCAAACCGGTTAGAGTCAGCGCCGCCTGGATCCCTGTGTTATCGATCTCAGAAAGATCGCTAACAATCGAATCTTAAATTTTTTGTCAGCTCTAATTGCCTCACTTATTCATTAATAATTGATGAGCTAAAAAGACCTGACGATTTTTTTTTATTCTAAAGAAATCGTGAAAAAATATTGCCACAGCCTGGGTTCGAACCGGGAAGTCCAGAATTCTAGCCTGTTACGTTACCAATTACGCCACCGCGGCTCTAGCAACATCAATTCACGATCTCTATTTTTAATGTCAAGTGTTAAACTCTATTCGGATTAATTAATTAATCAATATGCGGCCATATATTTCTTAGAGTGATTGATCTTAAGCGACAATTTTATTGACCAAATTTCTATGATGGAATACTTTTGGCAGTTGGCAACGCGGTTAGAGTCAGTGCCGTCTGGATCCCTATGTTACTGATCTCAGAAAGATCTCTAACAATCGTATCATGAATTTTTTGTCAATTCTAATTGCCTCACTCATTCATTCGGAATGAATGAGGCAACCAGACCTGACGATTTTTTTTTAATTCTAAAGAAATCGTGAAAAAATATTGCCAGAGCCCGGGTTCGAACCGGAAACTCCATAATTCTAGACTGGTACGTTACCAATTTCGCCACCGCGGCTTTAACAACGTCAATTACGATCTCTATTTTTAATGTCAAGGGTGAAGCTTTATTCAGATTAATTAATGAATCAATATGCGATCATATGTTTCTTTAGAGTGATAAATCTTAAGGGATAATGTTGTTGACCAAATTTCTATGCTGGAATATTTTTGGCCGTTCGTAACCCGGTTAGAGTCAGCGCCGCCTGGATCCCTGTGTTATCGATCTCAGAAAGATATCTAACAATCGAATATTTTATTTTTTGTCAGATCTAATTGCCTCACTCATTCATTAAGAATTAATGAGGCAACCAGACCTGACGATTTTTTTTAAATTCTAAAGAAATCGTGAAAAAATATTGCCACAACCCGGGTTTGAACCGGGAAGTCCAGAATTCCACCCTGTTACGTTACCAATTACGTCACCGCGGCTCTAGCAACATCAATTCACGATCTCCATTTTTTATTTTAAGTGTTAAACTTTATTCAGATTAATTCATTAATCAATATGCGGTCATATGTTTCTTTAGAGTGAAAAATCTTAAGCGACAATGTTTTTGACCGAATCTCTTTGATGGAATATTTTTGGCAGTTCGCAAACCGGTTAGAGTCAGCGCCGCCTGGATCCCTGTGTTATCGATCACAGAAAGATCGCTAACAATGGAATCTTCTATTTTTTGTCAGCTTTAATTACCTCACTCATTCATTAATAATTAATGAGCTAAAAAGACCTGACGATTTTTTTTTTAATTCAAAACGAATCGTGAAAAATATTGCCACAGCCCGGGTACGAACCGGGAGCGCCAGAATTTTAGGCTCGTACGTCACCAATTACGCCACCGCGGCTTTAGCAATATTAATTTACGATCTCTATTTTTAATGGCAAGTGTTAAACTTTATTCAGATTAATTAATTAATCAATATACGGTCATATGTTTCTTTAGAGTGATAAATCTTAAGCGACAATGTTATTGACCAAATTTCTATGATGGAATAATTTTAGCAGTTTGCATCGTGGTTAGGGTCAGCGCCGCCTGGATCCCTGTGTTATCGATCTCAGAAAGATCTCTAAGAGTCAAATCTTTAATTTTTTGTCAGCTCTAATTGCTTCACTCATTCATTAAGAATTAATGAGGCAACCAGACCTGACGATTTTGTTTTTAATTCTGACGAAATCGTGAAAAAATATTGCCACAGCCCGGGTTAGAACCGGGAACTCCAGAATTTTAGCCTGGTTTGTTACCAATTACGCTACCGTGGCTCTAGCAACATCAATTCACGATCTCTATTTTTAATGTCAAGTGTTAAACTTTATTCAGATTAATTAATTAATCAATATGCGGTCATATGTTTCTTTAGAGTGATAAATCCTAAGCGATAATGTTGTTGACCAAATTTCTATGATAGAATATTTTTGGTAGTTCGAATCGCAGTTAAGGTCAGCGCCGCCTGGATCCCTGTGTTATCGATCTTGGAAAGATCTCTAACAATCGAATCTTTAATTTTTTGTCAGCTATAATTACCTCACTTATTCATTAAGAATTATTGAGGCAACCGGACCGCACGATTTTTTTTTTTATTGTGAAGAAATCGTGAAAAAATATTGCCACAGCCCGGGTTCGAACCGGGAACTCCATAATTCTAGCCTGGTACGTTACCAATTTCGCCATCGTGGCTCTAGCAACATCAATTGACGATATCTATTTTTAATGTCAAGTGTTAAACTTTATTCAGATTAATTAATTAATCAATATGCGGTCATATGTTTCTTTAGAGTGATAAATCCTAAGCGATAATGTTGTTGACCAAATTTCTATGATAGAATATTTTTGGTAGTTCGTAACCCGGTTAGAGTCAGCAGCGCCTGGATCCCTATGTAACTGATCTCAGAAAGATCTCTAACAATCGAATCATTAATTTTTTGTCAATTCTAATTGCCTCACTCATTCATTCGGAATGAATGAGGCAACCAGACCTGACGATTTTTTTTAATTCTAAAGAAATCGTGAAAAAGTATTGCCAGAGCCCGGGTTCGAACCGGGAACTCCAGAATTCTAGTCTGGTACGTTACCAATTTCGCCACCGCGGCTCTAACAACATCAATTCACGAACTCTATTTTTAATGTCAAGTGTTAAGCTTTATTCAGATTAATTAATGAATCAATATGCGATCATATGTTTCTTTAGAGTGATAAATCTTAAGCGATAATGTTGTTGACCAAATTTCTATGATGGAATATTTTTGGCAGTTCGTAACCCGGTTAGAGTCAGCGCCGCCTGGATCCCTGTGTTATCGATCTCAGAAAGATCTCTAACAATCGAATCTTTAATTTTTTGTAAGCTCTAATTGCCTCACTCATTCATTAAGAATTAATGAGGCAACCGGACCTCACGATTTTTTTTTTAATTCTAAAGAAGTCGTGAAAAAATATCGCCACAGCCCGGGTTAGAACCGGGAAGTCCAGAATTCTAACCTGTTACTTTACTAATTACGCTACCGCGGCTCTAGCAATATCAATTCACGATCTCCATTTTTAATGTCAAGTGTTAAACTTTATTCGGATTAATTAATTAATCCATATGCGGCCATATGTTTCCTTAGAGTGATATATCTTAAGCGACAATGTTATTGACCAAATTTCTATGATGGAATATTTTGGCAGTTCGAATCGCAGTTAGGGTCAGCGCCGCCTGGATCCCTGTGTTATCGATCTTGTAAAGATCTCTAACAATCGAATCTTTAATATTTTGTCAGCTATAATTACCTCACTCATTCATTAAGATATATTGAGGCAACCGGACAGCACGATTTTTTTTTTAATTCTGAAGAAATCGTGAAAAAATATTGCCACAGCCCGGATTCGAACCGGGAACTCCAGAATTCTAGCCTGGTACGTTACCAATTTCGCCACCGCGGCTCTAGCAACATCAATTGACGATCTCTATTTTTAATGTCAAGTGTCAAACTTTTTTCAGATTAATTAATTAATCAATATGCGGTCATATGTTTCTTTAGAGTGATAAATCCTAAGCGATAATGTTGTTGACCAAATTTCTATGATAGAATATTTTTGGTAGTTCGTAACCCGGTTAGAGTCAGCAGCGCCTGGATTCCTATGTAACTGATCTCAGAAAGATCTCTAACAATCGAATCATTAATTTTTTGTCAATTCTAAAGAAATCGTGAAAAAATATTGCCACAGCCTGGGTTCGAAACGGGAAGTCCAGAATTCTAGCCTGGTACGTTACCAATTAAGCCACTGCGGCTCTAGCAACATCAATTGACGATCTCTATTTTTAATGTCAAGTGTTAATTTACTTTATCCAGATTAATTATTTAATCAATATGCGATCATATGTTTCTTTAGATTGATAAATCTTAAGCGATAATGTTGTTGACCAAATTTCTATGATGGAATATCTTTGGCAGTTCGCAACGCGGTTAGAGTCAGCGCCGCCTGGATCCCTATGTCACTGATCTCAGAAAGATCTCTAACAATCGAATCATTAATTTTTTGTCAATTCTAATTGCCTCACTCATTCATTCGGAATGAATGAGGCAACCAGACCTGACGATTTTTTTTTAATTCTAAAGAAATCGTGAAAAAATATCGCCACAGCCCGGGTTCGAACCGAGAAGTCCAGAATTCTACCCTGTTACGTTACCAATCACGCTACCGCGGCTCTAGCAACATCAATTCACTATCTCCATTTTTAATGTCAAGTGTTAAACTTTATTCGGATTAATTGATTAATCAATATGCGGCCATATATTTCTTTAGAGTGATAAATCTTAAGCGACAATGTTATTGACCAAATTTCTATGATGGAATAATTTTAGCAGTTTGCATCGTGGTTAGGGTCAGCGCCGCCTGGATCCCTGTGTTATCGATCTCAGAAAGATCTCTAAGAGTCAAATCTTTAATTTTTTGTCAGCTCTAATTGCTTTACTCATTCATTAAGAATTAATGAGGCAACCAGACCTGACGATTTTTTTTTTAATTCTGACGAAATCGTGAAAATATATTGCCACAGCCCGGATTAGAACCGGGAACTCCAGAATTTTAGCCTGGTTTGTTACCAATTACGCTACCGTGGCTCTAGCAACATCAATTCACGATCTCTATTTTTAAAGTCAAGTGTTAAACTTTATTCAGATTAATTAAGTAATAAATATGCGGTTATATGATTCTTTAGAGTGATAAATCTTAAGCGACAATGTTATTAACCAAATTTCTATGATGGATTGTTTAGGGAGTTCGCATCCCAGTTAGAGCCAGCGCCTCCTGGATCACTGTGTTAACGATCTCAGAAAGCTCTCTAACAATCGAATCTTTAATTTTTTGTCAGCTCTAATTGCCTCACTCATTTATTAAGAATTATAAAGGCAACCGGACCTGACAATTTTTTAAAAAAATTTAAAAAATTCGTGAAAAAATATTGCCACAGCCTGGGTTCGAAATGGGAAGTCCAGAATTCTAGCCTGGTACGTTACCAATTATGCCACCGCGGCTCTAGCAACATGAATTCACGATCTCTATTTTTAATGTCGAGTGTTAAACTTTATTCAGATGAATTAATTTATCAATATGCGGTCATATGTTTCTTTGGAGCGATAAATCTTAAGCGACAATGTTATTGATCAAATTTCTATGATGGAATACTTTTAGCAGTTTGCATCGTGGTTAGGGTCAGCGCCGCCTGGATCCCTGTGTTATCGATCTCAGAAACATCTTTAACAGTCAAATCTATAATTTTATGTCAACTCTAATTGCCTCACTCATTCATTAAGAATTAATGAGGCAACTAGACCTCACGATTTTTTTTTAAATTCTAAAGAAATCGTGAAAAAATATTGCCACAGCCTGGGTTCGAAATGGGAAGTCCAGAATTCTAGCCTGGTACGTTACCAATTATGCCACCGCGGCTCTAGCAACATCAATTGACGATCTCTATTTTTAATGTCAAGTGAAACTTCACTTTATTCAGATTAATTAATTAATCAATATGCGGTCTTATGTTTATTTAGAGTGATAAATCTTAAGCGACAATGTTGTTGACCAAATTTCTATGATGGAATATTTTTGGCAGTTCGTAACCCGGTTAGAGTCAGCGCCGCCTGGATCCCTGTGTTATCGATCTCAGAAAGATCGCTAACAATAGAATCTTTAATTTTTTGTCTGCTTTAATTGTCTCACTCATTCATTAATAATTGATGAGCTAAAAAGACCTGACGATTTTTTTTTTAATTCAAAACGAATCGTGAAAAATATTGCCACAGCCCGGGTACGAATCGGGAACGCCAGAATTCTAGCCTCGTACGTTACCAATTACGCCGCCGTGGCTTTAGCAATATTAATTCACGATCTCTATTTTTAATGTCAAGTGTTAAACTTTATTCAGATTAATTAATGAATCAATATACGGTCATATGTTCCTTTAGACTCATAAATCTTAAGCGACTATGTTATTGACCAAATTTCTAGGATGGAATATTTTTCTCAGTTCGCAACGCGGTTAGAGTCAGCGCCGCCTGGATCCCTATGTTACCGATCTCAGAAAGATCTCTAACAATCGTATCATTAATTTTTTGTCAATTCTAATTCCCTCACTCATTCATTCGGAATGAATGAAGCAACCAGACCTGACGATCTTTTATTAATTCTAAAGAAATCGTGAAAAAATATTGCCAGAGCCCGGGTTCGAACCCGGAACTCCATAATTCTAGTCTAGTACGTTACCAATTTCGCCACCGCGGCTCTAACAACGTCAATTGACGATCTCTATTTTTAATGTCAAGTGTTAAGCTTTATTCAGATTAATTAATGAATCAATATGCGATCATATATTTCTTTAGAGTGATAAATCTTAAGCGATAATGTTGTTGACCAAATTTCTATGATGGAATATTTTTGGCAGTTCGTAACCCGGTTAGAGTCAGCGCCGCCTGGATCCCTGTGTTATCGATCTCAGAAAGATCTCTAACAATCGAATCTTTAATTTTTTGTCAGATCTAATTGCCTCACTCATTCATTAAGAATTAATGAGGCAACCAGACCTGACGATTTTTTTTTAATTCTAAAGAAATCGTGAAAAAATATTGCCACAACCCGGGTTCGAACCGGGAAGTCAAGAATTCTAGCCTGTCACGTTACCAATTACGCCACCGCTGCTCTAGCAACATCAATTCAAGATCTCTATTTTTAATGTCAAGTGTTAAACTTTATTCAGATTAATTAAGTAATAAATATGCGGTCATATGTTTCTTTAGAGTGATAAATCTTAAGCGACAATGTTATTAACCAAATTTCTATGATGGATTCTTTAGGGAGTTCGCAACCCAGTTAGAGTCAGCGCCTCCTAGATCACTGTGTTATCGATCTCAGAAAGCTCTCTAACAATCGAATCTTTAATTTTTTGTCAGCTCTAATTGCCTCACTCATTTATTAAGAATTAATAAGGCAACCGGACCTGACAATTTTTTAAAAAAATTTAAAGAAATCGTGAAAAAATATTGCCACAGCCTGGGTTCGAAATGCGAAGTCCAGAATTCTAGCCTGGTACGTTACCAATTATGCCACCGCGGCTCTAGCAACATGAATTCACGATCTCTATTTTTAATGTCAAGTGTTAAACTTTATTGAGATGAATTAATTTATCAATATGCGGTCATATGTTTCTTTGCAGCAATAAATCTTAAGCGACAATGTTATTGATCAAATTTCGATGATGGAATACTTTTAGCAGTTTGCATGGTGGTTAGGGTCAGCGCCGCCTGGATCCCTGTGTTATCGATCTCAGAAAGATCTTTAACAGTCAAATCTATAATTTTTTGTCAACTCTAATTGCCTCACTCATTCATTAAGAATTAATGAGGCAACTAGACCTCACGATTTTTTTTTAAATTCTAAAGGAATCGTGAAAAAATATTGCCACAGCCTGGGTTCGAACTGGGAACTCCATAATTCTAGACTGGTACGTTACCAATTTCGCCACCGCGGCTCTAACAACGTCAATTACGATCTCTATTTTTAATGTCAAGTGTTAAGCTTTATTCAGATTAATTAATGAATTAATATGCGATCATATGTTTCTTTACAGTGATAAATCTTAAGCGATAATGTTGTTGACCAAATTTCTATGCTGGAATATTTTTGGCAGTTCGTAACCCGGTTAGAGTCAGCGCCGCCTGGATCCCTGTGTTATCGATCTCAGAAAGATCTCTAACAATCGAATATTTAATTTTTTGTCAGATCTAATTGCCTCACTCATTCATTAAGAATTAATGAGGCAACCAGACCTGACGATTTTTTTTTAATTCTAAAGAAATCGTGAAAAAATATTGCCACAATCCGGGTTCGAACCGGGAAGTCCAGAATTCCACCCTGTTACGTTACCAATTACGTCACCGCGGCTCTAGCAACATCAATTCACGATCTCCATTTTTTATTTTAAGTGTTAAACTTTATTCAGATTAATTCATTAATCAATATGCGGTCATATGTTTCTTTAGAGTGAAAAATCTTAAGCGACAATGTTTTTGTCCGAATCGCTTTGATGGAATATTTTTGGCAGTTCGCAAACCGGTTAGAGTCAGCGCCGCCTGGATCCCTGGGTTATCGATCTCAGAAAGATCGCTAACAATGGAATCTTCTATTTTTTGTCAGCTTTAATTACCTCACTCATTCATTAATAATTAATGAGCTAAAAAGACCTGACGATTTTTTTTTATTTCAAAACGAATCGTGAAAAATATTGCCACCGCCCGGGTACGAACCGGGAGCGCCAGAATTCTAGCCTCGTACGTCACCAATTACGCCACCGCGGCTTTAGCAATATTAATTGACGGTCTCTATTTTTAATGTCAGGTGTTAAGCTTTATTCAGATTAATTAATAAATCAATATGCGATCATATGTTTCTATAGAGTGATATATCTTAAGCGATAATGTTGTTGACCAAATTTCTATGATGGAATATTTTTGGCAGTTCGTAACCCGGTTAGAGTCAGCGCCGCCTGGATCCCTGTGTTATCGATCTCAGAAAGATCGCTAACAATGGAATCTTCTATTTTTTGTCAGCTTTAATTACCTCACTCATTCATTAATAATTAATGAGCTAAAAAGACCTGACGATTTTTTTTTTAATTCAAAACTAATCGTGAAAAATATTGCCACAGCCCGGGTACGAACCGGGAGCGCCAGAATTCTAGCCTCGTACGTCACCAATTACGCCACCGCGGCTTTAGCAATATTAATTCACGATCTCTATTTTTAATGTCAAGTGTTAAACTTTATTCAGATTAATTAATTTATCAATATACGGTCATATGTTTCTTTAGAGTGATAAATCTTAAGCGACCATGTTATTGACCAAATTTCTAGGATGGAATATTGTTCTCAGTTCGCAACGCGGTTAGAGTCAGCGCCGCCTGGATCCCTATGTTACTGATCTCAGAAAGATCTCTAACAGTCGTATCATTAATTTTTTGTCAATTCTAATTCTCTCATTCATTCATTCGGAATGAATGAAGCAACCAGACCTGACGATCTTTTTTTAATTCTGAAGAAATCGTGAAAAAATATTGCCACAGCCCGGGTTCGAACCGGGAACTCCAGAATTCTAGCCTGGTACGTTACCAATTTCGCCACCGCGGCTCTAGCAACATCAATTGACGATCTCTATTTTTAATGTCAAGTGTCAAACTTTATTCAGATTAATTAATTAATCAATATGCGGTCATATGTTTCTTTAGAGTGATAAATCCTAAGCGATAATGTTGTTGACCAAATTTTTATGATTGAATATTTTTGGTGGTTCGTAACCCGGTTAGAGTCAGCAGCGCCTGGATCCCTATGTAACTGATCTCAGAAAGATCTCTAACAATCGAATCATTAATTTTTTGTCAATTCTAAAGAAATCGTGAAAAAATATTGCCACAGCCTGGGTTCGAAACGGGAAGTCCAGAATTCTAGCCTGGTACGTTACCAATTAAGCCACTGCGGCTCTAGCAACATCAATTGACGATCTCTATTTTTAATGTCAAGTGTTAATTTACTTTATCCAGATTAATTATTTAATCAATTTGCGATCATATGTTTCTTTAGATTGATAAATCTTAAGCGATAATGTTGTTGACCAAATTTCTATGATGGAATATCTTTGGCAGTTCGCAACGCGGTTAGAGTCAGCGCCGCCTGGATCCCTATGTCACTGATCTCAGAAAGATCTCTAACAATCGAATCATTAATTTTTTGTCAATTCTAATTGCCTCACTCATTCATTCGGAATGGATGAGGCAACCAGACCTGACGATTTTTTTTTAATTCTAAAGAAATCGTGAAAAAATATCGCCACAGCCCGGGTTCGAACCGAGAAGTCCAGAATTCTACCCTGTTACGTTACCAATTACGCTACCGCGGCTCTAGCAACATCAATTCACTATCTCCATTTTTAATGTCAAGTGTTAAACTTTATTCGGATTAATTGATTAATCCATATGCGGCCATATGTTTCCTTAGAGTGATAAATCTTAAGCGACAATGTTATTGACCAAATTTCTATGATGGAATATTTTGGCAGTTCGAATCGCAGTTAGGGTCAGCGCCGCCTGGATCCCTGTGTTATCGATCTTGGGGAGATCTCTAACAATCGAATCTTTAATTTTTTGTCAGCTATAATTACCTCACTTATTCATTAAGAATTATTGAGGCAACCGGACCGCACGATTTTTTTTTAATTCTGAAGAAATCGTGAAAATATATTGCCACAGCCCGGGTTCGAACCGGGAACTCCATAATTCCAGCCTGGTACGTTACCAATTTCGCCACCGCGGCTCTAGCAACATCAATTGACGATCTCTATTTTTAATGTCAAGTGTTAAACTTTATTCAGATTAATTAATTAATCAATATGCGGTCATATGTTTCTTTAGAGTGATAAATCCTAAGCGATAATGTTGTTGACCAAATTTCTATGATAGAATATTTTTGGTAGTTCGTAACCCGGTTAGAGTCAGCAGCGCCTGGATCCCTATGTAACTGATCTCAGAAAGATCTCTAACAATCGAATCATTAA
Source organism: Cylloceria caligata (assembly GCA_963942595.1). Taxonomy (NCBI): domain Eukaryota; kingdom Metazoa; phylum Arthropoda; class Insecta; order Hymenoptera; family Ichneumonidae; genus Cylloceria; species Cylloceria caligata. The sequence continues at coordinate 39,567,692 of OZ012703.1, read as the reverse complement.
TTTTTTGTGAGCTCTAATTGCCTCACTCATTCATTAAGAGTTAATGAGGCAACCAGACCTGACGATTTTTTTTTTAATTCTAAAGAAATCGTGAAAAAATATTGCCATAGCCCGGGTGCGAACCGGGAACTCCAGAATTCTAGCCTGATACGTTACCAATTACGCCACCGCGGCACTAGCAACATCGATCCACGATCTCTATTTTTAATGTCAAGTGTTAAACTTTATTCAGATTAATTAATTAATCAATATGCGGTCCTATGTTTCTTTAGAGTAATAAATCTGAAGCGATAATGTTGTTGACCAAATTTCTATGATGGAATATTTTTGGCAGTTCGTAACCCGGTTAGAGTCAGCGCCGCCTGGATCCCTTTGTTATCGATCTCAGAAAGATCTCTAATAATCGAATCTTAAATTTTTTGTCAGCTCTAATTGCCTCACTCATTCATTAATAATTACTGAGCTAAAAAGACCTGACGATTTTTTTTTTATTCTAAAGAAATCGTGAAAAAATATTGCCACAGCCCGGGTTCGAACCGGGAAGTCCAGAATTCTAGCCTGTTACGTTACCAATTACGCCACCGCAGCTCTAGCAACATCAATTCACGATCTCTATTTTTAATGTCAAGTGTTAAGCTTTATTCAGATTAATTAATTTATCAATATGCGGTCATATGTTTCTTTGGAGCGATAAATCTTAATCGACAATGTTATTGATCAAATTTCTATGATGGATTATTTTTTGCAGTTCGCAGCCCGGTTAGAGTCAGCGCCGCCTAGATCCCTGTGTTATCGATCTCAGAAAGATCTCTAACAATCGAATCTTTAATTTTTTGTCAGCTCTAATTGCCTCACTCATTCATTAAGAATTAATGAGGCAACCAAACCTCACAATTTATTTTTAAATTCTAAAGAAATCGTGAAAAAATATTGCCACAGCCTGGGTTCGAAACGGGAAGTCCAGAATTCTAGCCTGGTACGTTACCAATTAAGCCACCGCGGCACTAGCAACATCAATTGACGATCTCTATTTTTAATGTCAAGTGTAAATTCACTTTATTCAGATTAATTAATTAATCAATATGCGGACATATGTTTCTTTTGAGTGATGAATCTTAAGCGACAATGTTGTTGACCAAATTTCTATGATGAAATATTTTTGGCAGTTCGCAACCCGGTTAGAGTCAGCGCCGCCTGGATCCCTGTGTTATCGATCTCAGAACGATCTCTAACAGTCGAATCTTTAATTTTTTGTCAGATCTAATTTCCTCACTTATTCATTAAGAATTATTGAGGCAACCGGACCGCACGATTTTTTTTTTAATTCTAAAGAAATCGTGAAAAAACATTGCCACAGCCCGGGTTCGAACCGGGAACTCCATAATTTCAGCCTGGTTTGTTACCAATTACGCCACCGTGGCTCTAGCAACATTAATTCACGATCTCTGGTTTTAATGTCAAGTGTTAAACTTTATTCAGATTAATTAATAGATCAATATGCGGTCATATGTTTCTTTAGAGTGAAAAATGTTAAGCGAGAATATTATTGACCAAATTTCTTTGATGGAATATTTTTGGCAGTTCCCAAACCGGTTAGAGTCAGCGCCGCCTGGATCCCTGTGTTATCGATCTCAGAAAGATCGCTAACAATCGAATCTTAAATTTTTTGTCAGCTCTAATTGCCTCACTTATTCATTAATAATTGATGAGCTAAAAAGACCTGACGATTTTTTTTTATTCCAAAGAAATCGTGAAAAAATATTGCCACAGCCTGGGTTCGAACCGGGAAGTCCAGAATTCTAGCCTGTTACGTTACCAATTACGCCACCGCGGCTCTAGCAACATCAATTCACGATCTCTATTTTTAATGTCAAGTGTTAAACTCTATTCGGATTAATTAATTAATCAATATGCGGCCATATATTTCTTAGAGTGATTGATCTTAAGCGACAATGTTATTGACCAAATTTCTATGATGGAATACTTTTGGCAGTTCGCAACGCGGTTAGAGTCAGTGCCGTCTGGATCCCTATGTTACTGATCTCAGAAAGATCTCTAACAATCGTATCATGAATTTTTTGTCAATTCTAATTGCCTCACTCATTCATTCGGAATGAATGAGGCAACCAGACCTGACGATTTTTTTTTAATTCTAAAGAAATCGTGAAAAAATATTGCCAGAGCCCGGGTTCGAACCGGAAACTCCATAATTCTAGACTGGTACGTTACCAATTTCGCCACCGCGGCTCTAACAACGTCAATTACGATCTCTATTTTTAATGTCAAGTGTTAAATTTTATTCAGATTAATTAATTAATCAATATGCGGTCATATGTTTCTTTAGAGTGATAAATCCTAAGCGATAATGTTGTTGACCAAATTTCTATGATAGAATATTTTTGGTAGTTCGAATCGCAGTTAAGGTCAGCGCCGCCTGGATCCCTGTGTTATCGATCTTGGAAAGATCTCTAACAATCGAATCTTTAATTTTTTGTCAGCTATAATTACCTCACTTATTCATTAAGAATTATTGAGGCAACCGGACCGCACGATTTTTTTTTTATTGTGAAGAAATCGTGAAAAAATATTGCCACAGCCCGGGTTCGAACCGGGAACTCCATAATTCTAGCCTGGTACGTTACCAATTTCGCCATCGTGGCTCTAGCAACATCAATTGACGATATCTATTTTTAATGTCAAGTGTTAAATTTTATTCAGATTAATTAATTAATCAATATGCGGTCATATGTTTCTTTAGAGTGATAAATCCTAAGCGATAATGTTGTTGACCAAATTTCTATGATAGTATATTTTAGGTAGTTCGTAACCCGGTTAGAGTCAGCAGCGCCTGGATCCCTATGTAACTGATCTCAGAAAGATCTCTAACAATCGAATCATTAATTTTTTGTCAATTCTAATTGCCTCACTCATTCATTCGGAATGAATGAGGCAACCAGACCTGACGATTTTTTTTAATTCTAAAGAAATCGTGAAAAAATATTGCCAGAGGCCGGGTTCGAACCGGGAACTCCAGAATTCTAGTCTGGTACGTTACCAATTTCGCCACCGCGGCTCTAACAACATCAATTCACGAACTCTACTTTTAATGTCAAGTGTTAAGCTTTATTCAGATTAATTAATGAATCAATATGCGATCATATGTTTCTTTAGAGTGATAAATCTTAAGCGATAATGTTGTTGACCAAATTTCTATGATGGAATATTTTTGGCAGTTCGTAACCCGGTTAGAGTCAGCGCCGCCTGGATCCCTGTGTTATCGATCTCAGAAAGATCTCTAACAATCGAATCTTTAATTTTTTGTGACCTCTAATTGCCTCACTCATTCATTAAGAATTAATGAGGCAACCGGACCTCACGATTTTTTTTTTAATTCTAAAGAAGTCGTGAAAAAATATCGCCACAGCCCGGGTTCGAACCGGGAAGTCCAGAATTCTAACCTGTTACGTTACTAATTACGCTACCAAGGCTCTAGCAATATCAATTCACGATCTCCATTTTTAATGTCAAGTGTTAAACTTTATTCGGATTAATTAATTGATCCATATGCGGCCATATGTTTCCTTAGAGTGATATATCTTAAGCGACAATGTTATTGACCAAATTTCTATGATGGAATATTTTGGCAGTTCGAATCGCAGTTAGGGTCAGCGCCGCCTGGATCCCTGTGTTATCGATCTTGTAAAGATCTCTAACAATCGAATCTTTAATATTTTGTCAGCCATAATTACCTCACTCATTCATTAAGATATATTGAGGCAACCGGACAGCACGATTTTTTTTTTAATTCTGAAGAAATCGTGAAAAAATATTGCCACAGCCCGGATTCGAACCGGGAACTCCAGAATTCTAGCCTGGTACGTTACCAATTTCGCCACCGCGGCTCTAGCAACATCAATTGACGATCTCTATTTTTAATGTCAAGTGTCAAACTTTTTTCAGATTAATTAATTAATCAATATGCGGTCATATGTTTCTTTAGAGTGATAAATCCTAAGCGATAATGTTGTTGACCAAATTTCTATGATAGAATATTTTTGGTAGTTCGTAACCCGGTTAGAGTCAGCAGCGCCTGGATTCCTATGTAACTGATCTCAGAAAGATCTCTAACAATCGAATCATTAATTTTTTGTCAATTCTAAAGAAATCGTGAAAAAATATTGCCACAGCCTGGGTTCGAAACGGGAAGTCCAGAATTCTAGCCTGGTACGTTACCAATTAAGCCACTGCGGCTCTAGCAACATCAATTGACGATCTCTATTTTTAATGTCAAGTGTTAATTTACTTTATCCAGATTAATTATTTAATCAATATGCGATCATATGTTTCTTTAGATTGATAAATCTTAAGCGATAATGTTGTTGACCAAATTTCTATGATGGAATATCTTTGGCAGTTCGCAACGCGGTTAGAGTCAGCGCCGCCTGGATCCCTATGTCACTGATCTCAGAAAGATCTCTAACAATCGAATCATTAATTTTTTGTCAATTCTAATTGCCTCACTCATTCATTCGGAATGAATGAGGCAACCAGACCTGACGATTTTTTTTTAATTCTAAAGAAATCGTGAAAAAATATCGCCACAGCCCGGGTTCGAACCGAGAAGTCCAGAATTCTACCCTGTTACGTTACCAATTACGCTACCGCGGCTCTAGCAACATCAATTCACTATCTCCATTTTTAATGTCAAGTGTTAAACTTTATTCGGATTAATTGATTAATCAATATGCGGCCATATATTTCTTTAGAGTGATAAATCTTAAGCGACAATGTTATTGACCAAATTTCTATGATGGAATAATTTTAGCAGTTTGCATCGTGGTTAGGGTCAGCGCCGCCTGGATCCCTGTGTTATCGATCTTGTAAAGATCTCAAACAATCGAATCTTTAATATTTTGTCAGCTATAATTACCTCACTCATTCATTAAGATATATTGAGGCAACCGGACAGCACGATTTTTTTTTTAATTCTGAAGAAATCGTGAAAAAATATTGCCACAGCCCGGATTCGAACCGGGAACTCCAGAATTCTAGCCTGGTACGTTACCAATTTCGCCACCGCGGCTCTAGCAACATCAATTGACGATCTCTATTTTTAATGTCAAGTGTCAAACTTTTTTCAGATTAATTAATTGATCAATATGCGGTCATATGTTTCTTTAGAGTGATAAATCCTAAGCGATAATGTTGTTGACCAAATTTCTATGATAGAATATTTTTGGTAGTTCGTAACCCGGTTAGAGTCAGCAGCGCCTGGATTCCTATGTAACTGATCTCAGAAAGATCTCTAACAATCGAATCATTAATTTTTTGTCAATTCTAAAGAAATCGTGAAAAAATATTGCCACAGCCTGGGTTCGAAACGGGAAGTCCAGAATTCTAGCCTGGTACGTTACCAATTAAGCCACTGCGGCTCTAGCAACATCAATTGACGATCTCTATTTTTAATGTCAAGTGTTAATTTACTTTATCCAGATTAATTATTTAATCAATATGCGATCATATGTTTCTTTAGATTGATAAATCTTAAGCGATAATGTTGTTGACCAAATTTCTATGATGGAATATCTTTGGCAGTTCGCAACGCGGTTAGAGTCAGCGCCGCCTGGATCCCTATGTCACTGATCTCAGAAAGATCTCTAACAATCGAATCATTAATTTTTTGTCAATTCTAATTGCCTCACTCATTCATTCGGAATGAATGAGGCAACCAGACCTGACGATTTTTTTTAAATTCTAAAGAAATCGTGAAAAAATATCGCCACAGCCCGGGTTCGAACCGAGAAGTCCAGAATTCTACCCTGTTACGTTACCAATCACGCTACCGCGGCTCTAGCAACATCAATTCACTATCTCCATTTTTAATGTCAAGTGTTAAACTTTATTCGGATTAATTGATTAATCAATATGCGGCCATATATTTCTTTAGAGTGATAAATCTTAAGCGACAATGTTATTGACCAAATTTCTATGATGGAATAATTTTAGCAGTTTGCATCGTGGTTAGGGTCAGCGCCGCCTGGATCCCTGTGTTATCGATCTCAGAAAGATCTCTAAGAGTCAAATCTTTAATTTTTTGTCAGCTCTAATTGCTTCACTCATTCATTAAGAATTAATGAGGCAACCAGACCTGACGATTTTTTTTTTAATTCTGACGAAATCGTGAAAATATATTGCCACAGCCCGGATTAGAACCGGGAACTCCAGAATTTTAGCCTGGTTTGTTACCAATTACGCTACCGTGGCTCTAGCAACATCAATTCACGATCTCTATTTTTAAAGTCAAGTGTTAAACTTTATTCAGATTAATTAAGTAATAAATATGCGGTTATATGATTCTTTAGAGTGATAAATCTTAAGCGACAATGTTATTAACCAAATTTCTATGATGGATTGTTTAGGGAGTTCGCAACCCAGTTAGAGCCAGCGCCTCCTGGATCACTGTGTTAACGATCTCAGAAAGCTCTCTAACAATCGAATCTTTAATTTTTTGTCAGCTCTAATTGCCTCACTCATTTATTAAGAATTAATAAGGCAACCGGACCTGACAATTTTTTAAAAAAATTTAAAAAATTCGTGAAAAAATATTGCCACAGCCTGGGTTCGAAATGGGAAGTCCAGAATTCTAGCCTGGTACGTTACCAATTATGCCACCGCGGCTCTAGCAACATGAATTCACGATCTCTATTTTTAATGTCGAGTGTTAAACTTTATTCAGATGAATTAATTTATCAATATGCGGTCATATGTTTCTTTGGAGCGATAAATCTTAAGCGACAATGTTATTGATCAAATTTCTATGATGGAATACTTTTAGCAGTTTGCATCGTGGTTAGGGTCAGCGCCGCCTGGATCCCTGTGTTATCGATCTCAGAAACATCTTTAACAGTCAAATCTATAATTTTATGTCAACTCTAATTGCCTCACTCATTCATTAAGAATTAATGAGGCAACTAGACCTCACGATTTTTTTTTAAATTCTAAAGAAATCGTGAAAAAATATTGCCACAGCCTGGGTTCGAAATGGGAAGTCCAGAATTCTAGCCTGGTACGTTACCAATTATGCCACCGCGGCTCTAGCAACATCAATTGACGATCTCTATTTTTAATGTCAAGTGAAACTTCACTTTATTCAGATTAATTAATTAATCAATATGCGGTCTTATGTTTATTTAGAGTGATAAATCTTAAGCGACAATGTTGTTGACCAAATTTCTATGATGGAATATTTTTGGCAGTTCGTAACCCGGTTAGAGTCAGCGCCGCCTGGATCCCTGTGTTATCGATCTCAGAAAGATCGCTAACAATAGAATCTTTAATTTTTTGTCTGCTTTAATTGTCTCACTCATTCATTAATAATTGATGAGCTAAAAAGACCTGACGATTTTTTTTTTAATTCAAAACGAATCGTGAAAAATATTGCCACAGCCCGGGTACGAACCGGGAACGCCAGAATTCTAGCCTCGTACGTTACCAATTACGCCGCCGTGGCTTTAGCAATATTAATTCACGATCTCTATTTTTAATGTCAAGTGTTAAACTTTATTCAGATTAATTAATGAATCAATATACGGTCATATGTTCCTTTAGACTCATAAATCTTAAGCGACTATGTTATTGACCAAATTTCTAGGATGGAATATTTTTCTCAGTTCGCAACGCGGTTAGAGTCAGCGCCGCCTGGATCCCTATGTTACCGATCTCAGAAAGATCTCTAACAATCGTATCATTAATTTTTTGTCAATTCTAATTCCCTCACTCATTCATTCGGAATGAATGAAGCAACCAGACCTGACGATCTTTTATTAATTCTAAAGAAATCGTGAAAAAATATTGCCAGAGCCCGGGTTCGAACCCGGAACTCCATAATTCTAGTCTAGTACGTTACCAATTTCGCCATTGCGGCTCTAACAACGTCAATTGACGATCTCTATTTTTAATGTCAAGTGTTAAGCTTTATTCAGATTAATTAATGAATCAATATGCGATCATATATTTCTTTAGAGTGATAAATCTTAAGCGATAATGTTGTTGACCAAATTTCTATGATGGAATATTTTTGGCAGTTCGTAACCCGGTTAGAGTCAGCGCCGCCTGGATCCCTGTGTTATCGATATCAGAAAGATCTCTAACAATCGAATCTTTAATTTTTTGTCAGATCTAATTGCCTCACTCATTCATTAAGAATTAATGAGGCAACCAGACCTGACGATTTTTTTTTAATTCTAAAGAAATCGTGAAAAAATATTGCCACAACCCGGGTTCGAACCGGGAAGTCAAGAATTCTAGCCTGTCACGTTACCAATTACGCCACCGCTGCTCTAGCAACATCAATTCAAGATCTCTATTTTTAATGTCAAGTGTTAAACTTTATTCAGATTAATTAAGTAATAAATATGCGGTCATATGTTTCTTTAGAGTGATAAATCTTAAGCGACAATGTTATTAACCAAATTTCTATGATGGATTCTTTAGGGAGTTCGCAACCCAGTTAGAGTCAGCGCCTCCTAGATCACTGTGTTATCGATCTCAGAAAGCTCTCTAACAATCGAATCTTTAATTTTTTGTCAGCTCTAATTGCCTCACTCATTTATTAAGAATTAATAAGGCAACCGGACCTGACAATTTTTTAAAAAAATTTAAAGTAATCGTGAAAAAATATTGCCACAGCCTGGGTTCGAAATGCGAAGTCCAGAATTCTAGCCTGGTACGTTACCAATTATGCCACCGCGGCTCTAGCAACATGAATTCACGATCTCTATTTTTAATGTCAAGTGTTAAACTTTATTCAGATGAATTAATTTATCAATATGCGGTCATATGTTTCTTTGCAGCAATAAATCTTAAGCGACAATGTTATTGATCAAATTTCGATGATGGAATACTTTTAGCAGTTTGCATGGTGGTTAGGGTCAGCGCCGCCTGGATCCCTGTGTTATCGATCTCAGAAAGATCTTTAACAGTCAAATCTATAATTTTTTGTCAACTCTAATTGCCTCACTCATTCATTAAGAATTAATGAGGCAACTAGACCTCACGATTTTTTTTTAAATTCTAAAGGAATCGTGAAAAAATATTGCCACAGCCTGGGTTCGAACTGGGAACTCCATAATTCTAGACTGGTACGTTACCAATTTCGCCACCGCGGCTCTAACAACGTCAATTACGATCTCTATTTTTAATGTCAAGTGTTAAGCTTTATTCAGATTAATTAATGAATTAATATGCGATCATATGTTTCTTTACAGTGATAAATCTTAAGCGATAATGTTGTTGACCAAATTTCTATGCTGGAATATTTTTGGCAGTTCGTAACCCGGTTAGAGTCAGCGCCGCCTGGATCCCTGTGTTATCGATCTCAGAAAGATCTCTAACAATCGAATATTTAATTTTTTGTCAGATCTAATTGCCTCACTCATTCATTAAGAATTAATGAGGCAACCAGACCTGACGATTTTTTTTTAATTCTAAAGAAATCGTGAAAAAATATTGCCACAACCCGGGTTCGAACCGGGAAGTCCAGAATTCCACCCTGTTACGTTACCAATTACGTCACCGCGGCTCTAGCAACATCAATTCACGATCTCCATTTTTTATTTTAAGTGTTAAACTTTATTCAGATTAATTCATTAATCAATATGCGGTCATATGTTTCTTTAGAGTGAAAAATCTTAAGCGACAATGTTTTTGTCCGAATCGCTTTGATGGAATATTTTTGGCAGTTCGCAAACCGGTTAGAGTCAGCGCCGCCTGGATCCCTGGGTTATCGATCTCAGAAAGATCGCTAACAATGGAATCTTCTATTTTTTGTCAGCTTTAATTACCTCACTCATTCATTAATAATTAATGAGCTAAAAAGACCTGACGATTTTTTTTTATTTCAAAACGAATCGTGAAAAATATTGCCACCGCCCGGGTACGAACCGGGAGCGCCAGAATTCTAGCCTCGTACGTCACCAATTACGCCACCGCGGCTTTAGCAATATTAATTGACGGTCTCTATTTTTAATGTCAGGTGTTAAGCTTTATTCAGATTAATTAATAAATCAATATGCGATCATATGTTTCTATAGAGTGATATATCTTAAGCGATAATGTTGTTGACCAAATTTCTATGATGGAATATTTTTGGCAGTTCGTAACCCGGTTAGAGTCAGCGCCGCCTGGATCCCTGTGTTATCGATCTCAGAAAGATCGCTAACAATGGAATCTTCTATTTTTTGTCAGCTTTAATTACCTCACTCATTCATTAATAATTAATGAGCTAAAAAGACCTGACGATTTTTTTTTTAATTCAAAACTAATCGTGAAAAATATTGCCACAGCCCGGGTACGAACCGGGAGCGCCAGAATTCTAGCCTCGTACGTCACCAATTACGCCACCGCGGCTTTAGCAATATTAATTCACGATCTCTATTTTTAATGTCAAGTGTTAAACTTTATTCAGATTAATTAATTTATCAATATACGGTCATATGTTTCTTTAGAGTGATAAATCTTAAGCGACCATGTTATTGACCAAATTTCTAGGATGGAATATTGTTCTCAGTTCGCAACGCGGTTAGAGTCAGCGCCGCCTGGATCCCTATGTTACTGATCTCAGAAAGATCTCTAACAGTCGTATCATTAATTTTTTGTTAATTCTAATTCTCTCATTCATTCATTCGGAATGAATGAAGCAACCAGACCTGACGATCTTTTTTTAATTCTGAAGAAATCGTGAAAAAATATTGCCACAGCCCGGGTTCGAACCGGGAACTCCAGAATTCTAGCCTGGTACGTTACCAATTTCGCCACCGCGGCTCTAGCAACATCAATTGACGATCTCTATTTTTAATGTCAAGTGTCAAACTTTATTCAGATTAATTAATTAATCAATATGCGGTCATATGTTTCTTTAGAGTGATAAATCCTAAGCGATAATGTTGTTGACCAAATTTTTATGATTGAATATTTTTGGTGGTTCGTAACCCGGTTAGAGTCAGCAGCGCCTGGATCCCTATGTAACTGATCTCAGAAAGATCTCTAACAATCGAATCATTAATTTTTTGTCAATTCTAAAGAAATCGTGAAAAAATATTGCCACAGCCTGGGTTCGAAACGGGAAGTCCAGAATTCTAGCCTGGTACGTTACCAATTAAGCCACTGCGGCTCTAGCAACATCAATTGACGATCTCTATTTTTAATGTCAAGTGTTAATTTACTTTATCCAGATTAATTATTTAATCAATTTGCGATCATATGTTTCTTTAGATTGATAAATCTTAAGCGATAATGTTGTTGACCAAATTTCTATGATGGAATATCTTTGGCAGTTCGCAACGCGGTTAGAGTCAGCGCCGCCTGGATCCCTATGTCACTGATCTCAGAAAGATCTCTAACAATCGAATCATTAATTTTTTGTCAATTCTAATTGCCTCACTCATTCATTCGGAATGGATGAGGCAACCAGACCTGACGATTTTTTTTTAATTCTAAAGAAATCGTGAAAAAATATCGCCACAGCCCGGGTTCGAACCGAGAAGTCCAGAATTCTACCCTGTTACGTTACCAATTACGCTACCGCGGCTCTAGCAACATCAATTCACTATCTCCATTTTTAATGTCAAGTGTTAAACTTTATTCGGATTAATTGATTAATCCATATGCGGCCATATGTTTCCTTAGAGTGATAAATCTTAAGCGACAATGTTATTGACCAAATTTCTATGATGGAATATTTTGGCAGTTCGAATCGCAGTTAGGGTCAGCGCCGCCTGGATCCCTGTGTTATCGATCTTGGGGAGATCTCTAACAATCGAATCTTTAATTTTTTGTCAGCTATAATTACCTCACTTATTCATTAAGAATTATTGAGGCAACCGGACCGCACGATTTTTTTTTAATTCTGAAGAAATCGTGAAAATATATTGCCACAGCCCGGGTTCGAACCGGGAACTCCATAATTCCAGCCTGGTACGTTACCAATTTCGCCACCGCGGCTCTAGCAACATCAATTGACGATCTCTATTTTTAATGTCAAGTGTTAAACTTTATTCAGATTAATTAATTAATCAATATGCGGTCATATGTTTCTTTAGAGTGATAAATCCTAAGCGATAATGTTGTTGACCAAATTTCTATGATAGAATATTTTTGGTAGTTCGTAACCCGGTTAGAGTCAGCAGCGCCTGGATCCCTATGTAACTGATCTCAGAAAGATCTCTAACAATCGAATCATTAATTTTTTGTGAGCTCTAATTGCCTCACTCATTCATTAAGAGTTAATGAGGCAACCAGACCTGACGATTTTTTTTTTAATTCTAAAGAAATCGTGAAAAAATATTGCCATAGCCCGGGTGCGAACCGGGAACTCCAGAATTCTAGCCTGATACGTTACCAATTACGCCACCGCGGCACTAGCAACATCGATCCACGATCTCTATTTTTAATGTCAAGTGTTAAACTTTATTCAGATTAATTAATTAATCAATATGCGGTCCTATGTTTCTTTAGAGTGATAAATCTGAAGCGATAATGTTGTTGACCAAATTTCTATGATGGAATATTTTTGGCAGTTCGTAACCCGGTTAGAGTCAGCGCCGCCTGGATCCCTTTGTTATCGATCTCAGAAAGATCTCTAATAATCGAATCTTAAATTTTTTGTCAGCTCTAATTGCCTCACTCATTCATTAATAATTACTGAGCTAAAAAGACCTGACGATTTTTTTTTATTCTAAAGAAATCGTGAAAAAATATTGCCACAGCCCGGGTTCGAACCGGGAAGTCCAGAATTCTAGCCTGTTACGTTACCAATTACGCCACCGCAGCTCTAGCAACATCAATTCACGATCTCTATTTTTAATGTCAAGTGTTAAGCTTTATTCAGATTAATTAATTTATCAATATGCGGTCATATGTTTCTTTGGAGCGATAAATCTTAATCGACAATGTTATTGATCAAATTTCTATGATGGATTATTTTTTGCAGTTCGCAGCCCGGTTAGAGTCAGCGCCGCCTAGATCCCTGTGTTATCGATCTCAGAAAGATTTCTAACAATCGAATCTTTAATTTTTTGTCAGCTCTAATTGCCTCACTCATTCATTAAGAATTAATGAGGCAACCAAACCTCACAATTTATTTTTAAATTCTAAATAAATCGTGAAAAAATATTGCCACAGCCTGGGTTCGAAACGGGAAGTCCAGAATTCTAGCCTGGTACGTTACCAATTAAGCCACCGCGGCACTAGCAACATCAATTGACGATCTCTATTTTTAATGTCAAGTGTAAATTCACTTTATTCAGATTAATTAATTAATCAATATGCGGACATATGTTTCTTTTGAGTGATGAATCTTAAGCGACAATGTTGTTGACCAAATTTCTATGATGAAATATTTTTGGCAGTTCGCAACCCGGTTAGAGTCAGCGCCGCCTGGATCCCTGTGTTATCGATCTCAGAACGATCTCTAACAGTCGAATCTTTAATTTTTTGTCAGATCTAATTTCCTCACTTATTCATTAAGAATTATTGAGGCAACCGGACCGCACGATTTTTTTTTTAATTCTAAAGAAATCGTGAAAAAACATTGCCACAGCCCGGGTTCGAACCGGGAACTCCATAATTTCAGCCTGGTTTGTTACCAATTACGCCACCGTGGCTCTAGCAACATTAATTCACGATCTCTGGTTTTAATGTCAAGTGTTAAACTTTATTCAGATTAATTAATAGATCAATATGCGGTCATATGTTTCTTTAGAGTGAAAAATGTTAAGCGAGAATATTATTGACCAAATTTCTTTGATGGAATATTTTTGGCAGTTCCCAAACCGGTTAGAGTCAGCGCCGCCTGGATCCCTGTGTTATCGATCTCAGAAAGATCGCTAACAATCGAATCTTAAATTTTTTGTCAGCTCTAATTGCCTCACTTATTCATTAATAATTGATGAGCTAAAAAGACCTGACGATTTTTTTTTATTCTAAAGAAATCGTGAAAAAATATTGCCACAGCCTGGGTTCGAACCGGGAAGTCCAGAATTCTAGCCTGTTACGTTACCAATTACGCCACCGCGGCTCTAGCAACATCAATTCACGATCTCTATTTTTAATGTCAAGTGTTAAACTCTATTCGGATTAATTAATTAATCAATATGCGGCCATATATTTCTTAGAGTGATTGATCTTAAGCGACAATGTTATTGACCAAATTTCTATGATGGAATACTTTTGGCAGTTCCCAAACCGGTTAGAGTCAGCGCCGCCTGGATCCCTGTGTTATCGATCTCAGAAAGATCGCTAACAATCGAATCTTAAATTTTTTGTCAGCTCTAATTGCCTCACTTATTCATTAATAATTGATGAGCTAAAAAGACCTGACGATTTTTTTTTATTCTAAAGAAATCGTGAAAAAATATTGCCACAGCCTGGGTTCGAACCGGGAAGTCCAGAATTCTAGCCTGTTACGTTACCAATTACGCCACCGCGGCTCTAGCAACATCAATTCACGATCTCTATTTTTAATGTCAAGTGTTAAACTCTATTCGGATTAATTAATTAATCAATATGCGGCCATATATTTCTTAGAGTGATTGATCTTAAGCGACAATGTTATTGACCAAATTTCTATGATGGAATACTTTTGGCAGTTCGCAACGCGGTTAGAGTCAGTGCCGTCTGGATCCCTATGTTACTGATCTCAGAAAGATCTCTAACAATCGTATCATGAATTTTTTGTCAATTCTAATTGCCTCACTCATTCATTCGGAATGAATGAGGCAACCAGACCTGACGATTTTTTTTTAATTCTAAAGAAATCGTGAAAAAATATTGCCAGAGCCCGGGTTCGAACCGGAAACTCCATAATTCTAGACTGGTACGTTACCAATTTCGCCACCGCGGCTCTAACAACGTCAATTACGATCTCTATTTTTAATGTCAAGTGTGAAGCTTTATTCAGATTAATTAATGAATCAATATGCGATCATATGTTTCTTTAGAGTGATAAATCTTAAGCGATAATGTTGTTGACCAAATTTCTATGCTGGAATATTTTTGGCAGTTCGTAACCCGGTTAGAGTCAGCGCCGCCTGGATCCCTGTGTTATCGATCTCAGAAAGATATCTAACAATCGAATATTTAATTTTTTGTCAGATCTAATTGCCTCACTCATTCATTAAGAATTAATGAGGCAACCAGACCTGACGATTTTTTTTAAATTCTAAAGAAATCGTGAAAAAATATTGCCACAACCCGGGTTTGAACCGGGAAGTCCAGAATTCCACCCTGTTACGTTACCAATTACGTCACCGCGGCTCTAGCAACATCAATTCACGATCTCCATTTTTTATTTTAAGTGTTAAACTTTATTCAGATTAATTCATTAATCAATATGCGGTCATATGTTTCTTTAGAGTGAAAAATCTTAAGCGACAATGTTTTTGACCGAATCTCTTTGATGGAATATTTTTGGCAGTTCGCAAACCGGTTAGAGTCAGCGCCGCCTGGATCCCTGTGTTATCGATCACAGAAAGATCGCTAACAATGGAATCTTCTATTTTTTGTCAGCTTTAATTACCTCACTCATTCATTAATAATTAATGAGCTAAAAAGACCTGACGATTTTTTTTTTAATTCAAAACGAATCGTGAAAAATATTGCCACAGCCCGGGTACGAACCGGGAGCGCCAGAGTTTTTGCCTCGTACGTCACCAATTACGCCACCGCGGCTTTAGCAATATTAATTTACGATCTCTATTTTTAATGTCAAGTGTTAAACTTTATTCAGATTAATTAATTAATCAATATACGGTCATATGTTTCTTTGGAGCGATAAATCTTAATCGACAATGTTATTGATCAAATTTCTATGATGGATTATTTTTTGCAGTTCGCAGCCCGGTTAGAGTCAGCGCCGCCTAGATCCCTGTGTTATCGATCTCAGAAAGATCTCTAACAATCGAATCTTTAATTTTTTGTCAGCTCTAATTGCCTCACTCATTCATTAAGAATTAATGAGGCAACCAAACCTCACAATTTATTTTTAAATTCTAAAGAAATCGTGAAAAAATATTGCCACAGCCTGGGTTCGAAACGGGAAGTCCAGAATTCTAGCCTGGTACGTTACCAATTAAGCCACCGCGGCACTAGCAACATCAATTGACGATCTCTATTTTTAATGTCAAGTGTAAATTCACTTTATTCAGATTAATTAATTAATCAATATGCGGACATATGTTTCTTTTGAGTGATGAATCTTAAGCGACAATGTTGTTGACCAAATTTCTATGGTGAAATATTTTTGGCAGTTCGCAACCCGGTTAGAGTCAGCGCCGCCTGGATCCCTGTGTTATCGATCTCAGAACGATCTCTAACAGTCGAATCTTTAATTTTTTGTCAGATCTAATTTCCTCACTTATTCATTAAGAATTATTGAGGCAACCGGACCGCACGATTTTTTTTTTAATTCTAAAGAAATCGTGAAAAAACATTGCCACAGCCCGGGTTCGAACCGGGAACTCCATAATTTCAGCCTGGTTTGTTACCAATTACGCCACCGTGGCTCTAGCAACATTAATTCACGATCTCTGGTTTTAATGTCAAGTGTTAAACTTTATTCAGATTAATTAATAGATCAATATGCGGTCATATGTTTCTTTAGAGTGAAAAATGTTAAGCGAGAATATTATTGACCAAATTTCTATGATAGAATATTTTTGGTAGTTCGAATCGCAGTTAAGGTCAGCGCCGCCTGGATCCCTGTGTTATCGATCTTGGAAAGATCTCTAACAATCGAGTCTTTAATTTTTTGTCAGCTATAATTACCTCACTTATTCATTAAGAATTATTGAGGCAACCGGACCGCACGATTTTTTTTTTTATTGTGAAGAAATCGTGAAAAAATATTGCCACAGCCCGGGTTCGAACCGGGAACTCCATAATTCTAGCCTGGTACGTTACCAATTTCGCCATCGTGGCTCTAGCAACATCAATTGACGATATCTATTTTTAATGTCAAGTGTTAAACTTTATTCAGATTAATTAATTAATCAATATGCGGTCATATGTTTCTTTAGAGTGATAAATCCTAAGCGATAATGTTGTTTACCAAATTTCTATGATAGAATATTTTTGGTAGTTCGTAACCCGGTTAGAGTCAGCAGCGCCTGGATCCCTATGTAACTGATCTCAGAAAGATCTCTAACAATCGAATCATTAATTTTTTGTCAATTCTAATTGCCTCACTCATTCATTCGGAATGAATGAGGCAACCAGACCCGACGATTTTTTTTAATTCTAAAGAAATCGTGAAAAAATATTGCCAGAGCCCGGGTTCGAACCGGGAACTCCAGAATTCTAGTCTGGTACGTTACCAATTTCGCCACCGCGGCTCTAACAACATCAATTCACGAACTCTATTTTTAATGTCAAGTGTTAAGCTTTATTCAGATTAATTAATGAATCAATATGCGATCATATGTTTCTTTAGAGTGATAAATCTTAAGCGATAATGTTGTTGACCAAATTTCTATGATGGAATATTTTTGGCAGTTCGTAACCCGGTTAGAGTCAGCGCCGCCTGGATCCCTGTGTTATCGATCTCAGAAAGATCTCTAACAATCGAATCTTTAATTTTTTGTGAGCTCTAATTGCCTCACTCATTCATTAAGAATTAATGAGGCAACCGGACCTCACGATTTTTTTTTTAATTCTAAAGAAGTCGTGAAAAAATATCGCCACAGCCCGGGTTCGAACCGGGAAGTCCAGAATTCTAACCTGTTACGTTACGAATTACGCTACCGCGGCTCTAGCAATATCAATTCACGATCTCCATTTTTAATGTCAAGTGTTAAACTTTATTCGGATTAATTAATTAATCCATATGCGGCCATATGTTTCCTTAGAGTGATATATCTTAAGCGACAATGTTATTGACCAAATTTCTATGATGGAATATTTTGGCAGTTCGAATCGCAGTTAGGGTCAGCGCCGCCTGGATCCCTGTGTTATCGATCTTGTAAAGATCTCTAACAATCGAATCTTTAATATTTTGTCAGCTATAATTACCTCACTCATTCATTAAGATATATTGAGGCAACCGGACAGCACGATTTTTTTTTTAATTCTGAAGAAATCGTGAAAAAATATTGCCACAGCCCGGATTCGAACCGGGAACTCCAGAATTCTAGCCTGGTACGTTTCCAATTTCGCCACCGCTGCTCTAGCAACATCAATTCAAGATCTCTATTTTTAATGTCAAGTGTCAAACTTTTTTCAGATTAATTAATTAATCAATATGCGGTCATATGTTTCTTTAGAGTGATAAATCCTAAGCGATAATGTTGTTGACCAAATTTCTATGATAGAATATTTTTGGTAGTTCGTAACCCGGTTAGAGTCAGCAGCGCCTGGATTCCTATGTAACTGATCTCAGAAAGATCTCTAACAATCGAATCATTAATTTTTTGTCAATTCTAAAGAAATCGTGAAAAAATATTGCCACAGCCTGGGTTCGAAACGGGAAGTCCAGAATTCTAGCCTGGTACGTTACCAATTAAGCCACTGCGGCTCTAGCAACATCAATTGACGATCTCTATTTTTAATGTCAAGTGTTAATTTACTTTATCCAGATTAATTATTTAATCAATATGCGATCATATGTTTCTTTAGATTGATAAATCTTAAGCGATAATGTTGTTGACCAAATTTCTATGATGGAATATCTTTGGCAGTTCGCAACGCGGTTAGAGTCAGCGCCGCCTGGATCCCTATGTCACTGATCTCAGAAAGATCTCTAACAATCGAATCATTAATTTTTTGTCAATTCTAATTGCCTCACTCATTCATTCGGAATGAATGAGGCAACCAGACCTGACGATTTTTTTTTAATTCTAAAGAAATCGTGAAAAAATATCGCCACAGCCCGGGTTCGAACCGAGAAGTCCAGAATTCTACCCTGTTACGTTACCAATTACGCTACCGCGGCTCTAGCAACATCAATTCACTATCTCCATTTTTAATGTCAAGTGTTAAACTTTATTCGGATTAATTGATTAATCAATATGCGGCCATATATTTCTTTAGAGTGATAAATCTTAAGCGACAATGTTATTGACCAAATTTCTATGATGGAATAATTTTAGCAGTTTGCATCGTGGTTAGGGTCAGCGCCGCCTGGATCCCTGTGTTATCGATCTCAGAACGATCTCTAACAGTCGAATCTTTAATTTTTTGTCAGATCTAATTTCCTCACTTATTCATTAAGAATTATTGAGGCAACCGGACCGCACGATTTTTTTTTTAATTCTAAAGAAATCGTGAAAAAACATTGCCACAGCCCGGGTTCGAACCGGGAACTCGATAATTTCAGCCTGGTTTGTTACCAATTATGCCACCGTGGCTCTAGCAACATTAATTCACGATCTCTGGTTTTAATGTCAAGTGTTAAACTTTATTCAGATTAATTAATAGATCAATATGCGGTCATATGTTTCTTTAGAGTGAAAAATGTTAAGCGAGAATATTATTGACCAAATTTCTATGATAGAATATTTTTGGTAGTTCGAATCGCAGTTAAGGTCAGCGCCGCCTGGATCCCTGTGTTATCGATCTTGGAAAGATCTCTAACAATCGAATCTTTAATTTTTTGTCAGCTATAATTACCTCACTTATTCATTAAGAATTATTGAGGCAACCGGACCGCACGATTTTTTTTTTTATTGTAAAGAAATCGTGAAAAAATATTGCCACAGCCCGGGTTCGAACCGGGAACTCCATAATTCTAGCCTGGTACGTTACCAATTTCGCCATCGTGGCTCTAGCAACATCAATTGACGATATCTATTTTTAATGTCAAGTGTTAAACTTTATTCAGATTAATTAATTAATCAATATGCGGTCATATGTTTCTTTAGAGTGATAAATCCTAAGCGATAATGTTGTTTACCAAATTTCTATGATAGAATATTTTTGGTAGTTCGTAACCCGGTTAGAGTCAGCAGCGCCTGGATCCCTATGTAACTGATCTCAGAAAGATCTCTAACAATCGAATCATTAATTTTTTGTCAATTCTAATTGCCTCACTCATTCATTCGGAATGAATGAGGCAACCAGACCTGACGATTTTTTTTAATTCTAAAGAAATCGTGAAAAAATATTGCCAGAGCCCGGGTTCGAACCGGGAACTCCAGAATTCTAGTCTGGTACGTTACCAATTTCGCCACCGCGGCTCTAACAACATCAATTCACGAACTCTATTTTTAATGTCAAGTGTTAAGCTTTATTCAGATTAATTAATGAATCAATATGCGATCATATGTTTCTTTAGAGTGATAAATCTTAAGCGATAATGTTGTTGACCAAATTTCTATGATGGAATATTTTTGGCAGTTCGTAACCCGGTTAGAGTCAGCGCCGCCTGGATCCCTGTGTTATCGATCTCAGAAAGATCTCTAACAATCGAATCTTTAATTTTTTGTGAGCTCTAATTGCCTCACTCATTCATTAAGAATTAATGAGGCAACCGGACCTCACGATTTTTTTTTTAATTCTAAAGAAGTCGTGAAAAAATATCGCCACAGCCCGGGTTCGAACCGGGAAGTCCAGAATTCTAACCTGTTACGTTACTAATTACGCTACCGCGGCTCTAGCAATATCAATTCACGATCTCCATTTTTAATGTCAAGTGTTAAACTTTATTCGGATTAATTAATTAATCCATATGCGGCCATATGTTTCCTTAGAGTGATATATCTTAAGCGACAATGTTATTGACCAAATTTCTATGATGGAATATTTTGGCAGTTCGAATCGCAGTTAGGGTCAGCGCCGCCTGGATCCCTGTGTTATCGATCTTGTAAAGATCTCTAACAATCGAATCTTTAATATTTTGTCAGCTATAATTACCTCACTCATTCATTAAGATATATTGAGGCAACCGGACAGCACGATTTTTTTTTTAATTCTGAAGAAATCGTGAAAAAATATTGCCACAGCCCGGATTCGAACCGGGAACTCCAGAATTCTAGCCTGGTACGTTTCCAATTTCGCCACCGCTGCTCTAGCAACATCAATTCAAGATCTCTATTTTTAATGTCAAGTGTCAAACTTTTTTCAGATTAATTAATTAATCAATATGCGGTCATATGTTTCTTTAGAGTGATAAATCCTAAGCGATAATGTTGTTGACCAAATTTCTATGATAGAATATTTTTGGTAGTTCGTAACCCGGTTAGAGTCAGCAGCGCCTGGATTCCTATGTAACTGATCTCAGAAAGATCTCTAACAATCGAATCATTAATTTTTTGTCAATTCTAAAGAAATCGTGAAAAAATATTGCCACAGCCTGGGTTCGAAACGGGAAGTCCAGAATTCTAGCCTGGTACGTTACCAATTAAGCCACTGCGGCTCTAGCAACATCAATTGACGATCTCTATTTTTAATGTCAAGTGTTAATTTACTTTATCCAGATTAATTATTTAATCAATATGCGATCATATGTTTCTTTAGATTGATAAATCTTAAGCGATAATGTTGTTGACAAATTTCTATGATGGAATATCTTTGGCAGTTCGCAACGCGGTTAGAGTCAGCGCCGCCTGGATCCCTATGTCACTGATCTCAGAAAGATCTCTAACAATCGAATCATTAATTTTTTGTCAATTCTAATTGCCTCACTCATTCATTCGGAATGAATGAGGCAACCAGACCTGACGATTTTTTTTTAATTCTAAAGAAATCGTGAAAAAATATTGCCACAGCCTGGGTTCGAAATGGGAAGTCCAGAATTCTAGCCTGGTACGTTACCAATTATGCCACCGCGGCTCTAGCAACATCAATTGACGATCTCGATTTTTAATGTCAAGTGAAACTTCACTTTATTCAGATTAATTAATTAATCAATATGCGGTCTTATGTTTATTTAGAGTGATAAATCTTAAGCGACAATGTTGTTGACCAAATTTCTATGATGGAATATTTTTGGCAGTTCGTAACCCGCTTAGAGTCAGCGCCGCCTGGATCCCTGTGTTATCGATCTCAGAAAGATCGCTAACAATAGAATCTTTAATTTTTTGTCTGCTTTAATTGTCTCACTCATTCATTAATAATTAATGAGCTAAAAAGACCTGACGATTTTTTTTTTAATTCAAAACGAATCGTGAAAAATATTGCCACAGCCCGGGTACGAACCGGGAACGCCAGAATTCTAGCCTCGTACGTTACCAATTACGCCGCCGTGGCTTTAGCAATATTAATTCACGATCTCTATTTTTAATGTCAAGTGTTAAACTTTATTCAGATTAATTAATTAATCAATATACGGTCATATGTTCCTTTAGACTCATAAATCTTAAGCGACTATGTTATTGACCAAATTTCTAGGATGGAATATTTTTCTCAGTTCGCAACGCGGTTAGAGTCAGCGCCGCCTGGATCCCTATGTTACTGATCTCAGAAAGATCTCTAACAATCGTATCATTAATTTTTAGTCAATTCTAATTCCCTCACTCATTCATTAAGAATTAATGAGGCAACCGGACCTCACGATTTTTTTTTTAATTCTAAAGAAGTCGTGAAAAAATATTGCCACAGCCTGGGTTCGAAACGGGAAGTCCAGAATTCTAGGCTGGTACGTTACCATTTAAGCCACCGTGGCTCTAGCAGCATCAATTGACGATCTCTATTTTTAATGTCAAGTGTTAAGCTTTATTCAGATTAATTAATGAATCAATATGCGATCATATATTTCTTTAGAGTGATAAATCTTAAGCGATAATGTTGTTGACCAAATTTCTATGATGGAATATTTTTGGCAGTTCGTAACCCGGTTAGAGTCAGCGCCGCCTGGATCCCTGTGTTATCGATCTCAGAAAGATCTCTAACAATCGAATCTTTAATTTTTTGTCAGATCTAATTGCCTCACTCATTCATTAAGAATTAATGAGGCAACCAGACCTGACGATTTTTTTTTAATTCTAAAGAAATCGTGAAAAAATATTGCCACAACCCGGGTTCGAACCGGGAAGTCAAGAATTCTAGCCTGTCACGTTACCAATTACGCCACCGCTGCTCTAGCAACATCAATTCAAGATCTCTATTTTTAATGTCAAGTGTTTAACTTTATTCAGATTAATTAAGTAATAAATATGCGGTCATATGTTTCTTTAGAGTGATAAATCTTAAGCGACAATGTTATTAACCAAATTTCTATGATGGATTGTTTAGGGAGTTCGCAACCCAGTTAGAGTCAGCGCCTCCTAGATCACTGTGTTATCGATCTCAGAAAGCTCTCTAACAATCGAATCTTTAATTTTTTGTCAGCTCTAATTGCCTCACTCATTTATTAAGAATTAATAAGGCAACCGGACCTGACAATTTTTTTAAAAAATTTAAAGAAGTCGTGAAAAAATATTGCCACAGCCTGGGTTCGAAATGGGAAGTCCAGAATTCTAGCCTGGTACGTTACCAATTATGCCACCGCGGCTCTAGCAACATGAATTCACGATCTCTATTTTTAATGTCAAGTGTTAAACTTTATTCAGATGGATTAATTTATCAATATGCGGTCATATGTTTCTTTGCAGCAATAAATCTTAAGCGACAATGTTATTGATCAAATTTCGATGATGGAATACTTTTAGCAGTTTGCATGGTGGTTAGGGTCAGCGCCGCCTGGATCCCTGTGTTATCGATCTCAGAAAGATCTTTAACAGTCAAATCTATAATTTTTTGTCAACTCTAATTGCCTCACTCATTCATTAAGAATTAATGAGGCAACTAGACCTCACGATTTTTTTTTAATTCTAAAGAAATCGTGAAAAAATATTGCCAGAGCCCGGGTTCGAACCGGAAACTCCATAATTCTAGACTGGTACGTTACCAATTTCGCCACCGCGGCTCTAACAACGTCAATTACGATCTCTATTTTTAATGTCAAGTGTGAAGCTTTATTCAGATTAATTAATGAATCAATATGCGATCATATGTTTCTTTAGAGTGATAAATCTTAAGCGATAATGTTGTTGACCAAATTTCTATGCTGGAATATTTTTGGCAGTTCGTAACCCGGTTAGAGTCAGCGCCGCCTGGATCCCTGTGTTATCGATCTCAGAAAGATATCTAACAATCGAATATTTAATTTTTTGTCAGATCTAATTGCCTCACTCATTCATTAAGAATTAATGAGGCAACCAGACCTGACGATTTTTTTTAAATTCTAAAGAAATCGTGAAAAAATATTGTCACAACCCGGGTTTGAACCGGGAAGTCCAGAATTCCACCCTGTTACGTTACCAATTACGTCACCGCGGCTCTAGCAACATCAATTCACGATCTCCATTTTTTATTTTAAGTGTTAAACTTTATTCAGATTAATTCATTAATCAATATGCGGTCATATGTTTCTTTAGAGTGAAAAATCTTAAGCGACAATGTTTTTGACCGAATCTCTTTGATGGAATATTTTTGGCAGTTCGCAAACCGGTTAGAGTCAGCGCCGCCTGGATCCCTGTGTTATCGATCACAGAAAGATCGCTAACAATGGAATCTTCTATTTTTTGTCAGCTTTAATTACCTCACTCATTCATTAATAATTAATGAGCTAAAAAGACCTGACTATTTTTTTTTTAATTCAAAACGAATCGTGAAAAATATTGCCACAGCCCGGGTACGAACCGGGAGCGCCAGAGTTTTTGCCTCGTACGTCACCAATTACGCCACCGCGGCTTTAGCAATATTAATTTACGATCTCTATTTTTAATGTCAAGTGTTAAACTTTATTCAGATTAATTAATTAATCAATATACGGTCATATGTTTCTTTGGAGCGATAAATCTTAATCGACAATGTTATTGATCAAATTTCTATGATGGATTATTTTTTGCAGTTCGCAGCCCGGTTAGAGTCAGCGCCGCCTAGATCCCTGTGTTATCGATCTCAGAAAGATCTCTAACAATCGAATCTTTAATTTTTTGTCAGCTCTAATTGCCTCACTCATTCATTAAGAATTAATGAGGCAACCAAACCTCACAATTTATTTTTAAATTCTAAAGAAATCGTGAAAAAATATTGCCACAGCCTGGGTTCGAAACGGGAAGTCCAGAATTCTAGCCTGGTACGTTACCAATTAAGCCACCGCGGCACTAGCAACATCAATTGACGATCTCTATTTTTAATGTCAAGTGTAAATTCACTTTATTCAGATTAATTAATTAATCAATATGCGGACATATGTTTCTTTTGAGTGATGAATCTTAAGCGACAATGTTGTTGACCAAATTTCTATGGTGAAATATTTTTGGCAGTTCGCAACCCGGTTAGAGTCAGCGCCGCCTGGATCCCTGTGTTATCGATCTCAGAACGATCTCTAACAGTCGAATCTTTAATTTTTTGTCAGATCTAATTTCCTCACTTATTCATTAAGAATTATTGAGGCAACCGGACCGCACGATTTTTTTTTTAATTCTAAAGAAATCGTGAAAAAACATTGCCACAGCCCGGGTTCGAACCGGGAACTCCATAATTTCAGCCTGGTTTGTTACCAATTACGCCACCGTGGCTCTAGCAACATTAATTCACGATCTCTGGTTTTAATGTCAAGTGTTAAACTTTATTCAGATTAATTAATAGATCAATATGCGGTCATATGTTTCTTTAGAGTGAAAAATGTTAAGCGAGAATATTATTGACAAAATTTCTATGATAGAATATTTTTGGTAGTTCGAATCGCAGTTAAGGTCAGCGCCGCCTGGATCCCTGTGTTATCGATCTTGGAAAGATCTCTAACAATCGAGTCTTTAATTTTTTGTCAGCTATAATTACCTCACTTATTCATTAAGAATTATTGAGGCAACCGGACCGCACGATTTTTTTTTTTATTGTGAAGAAATCGTGAAAAAATATTGCCACAGCCCGGGTTCGAACCGGGAACTCCATAATTCTAGCCTGGTACGTTACCAATTTCGCCATCGTGGCTCTAGCAACATCAATTGACGATATCTATTTTTAATGTCAAGTGTTAAACTTTATTCAGATTAATTAATTAATCAATATGCGGTCATATGTTTCTTTAGAGTGATAAATCCTAAGCGATAATGTTGTTTACCAAATTTCTATGATAGAATATTTTTGGTAGTTCGTAACCCGGTTAGAGTCAGCAGCGCCTGGATCCCTATGTAACTGATCTCAGAAAGATCTCTAACAATCGAATCATTAATTTTTTGTCAATTCTAATTGCCTCACTCATTCATTCGGAATGAATGAGGCAACCAGACCTGACGATTTTTTTTAATTCTAAAGAAATCGTGAAAAAATATTGCCAGAGCCCGGGTTCGAACCGGGAACTCCAGAATTCTAGTCTGGTACGTTACCAATTTCGCCACCGCGGCTCTAACAACATCAATTCACGAACTCTATTTTTAATGTCAAGTGTTAAGCTTTATTCAGATTAATTAATGAATCAATATGCGATCATATGTTTCTTTAGAGTGATAAATCTTAAGCGATAATGTTGTTGACCAAATTTCTATGATGGAATATTTTTGGCAGTTCGTAACCCGGTTAGAGTCAGCGCCGCCTGGATCCCTGTGTTATCGATCTCAGAAAGATCTCTAACAATCGAATCTTTAATTTTTTGTGAGCTCTAATTGCCTCACTCATTCATTAAGAATTAATGAGGCAACCGGACCTCACGATTTTTTTTTTAATTCTAAAGAAGTCGTGAAAAAATATCGCCACAGCCCGGGTTCGAACCGGGAAGTCCAGAATTCTAACCTGTTACGTTACGAATTACGCTACCGCGGCTCTAGCAATATCAATTCACGATCTCCATTTTTAATGTCAAGTGTTAAACTTTATTCGGATTAATTAATTAATCCATATGCGGCCATATGTTTCCTTAGAGTGATATATCTTAAGCGACAATGTTATTGACCAAATTTCTATGATGGAATATTTTGGCAGTTCGAATCGCAGTTAGGGTCAGCGCCGCCTGGATCCCTGTGTTATCGATCTTGTAAAGATCTCTAACAATCGAATCTTTAATATTTTGTCAGCTATAATTACCTCACTCATTCATTAAGATATATTGAGGCAACCGGACAGCACGATTTTTTTTTTAATTCTGAAGAAATCGTGAAAAAATATTGCCACAGCCCGGATTCGAACCGGGAACTCCAGAATTCTAGCCTGGTACGTTTCCAATTTCGCCACCGCTGCTCTAGCAACATCAATTCAAGATCTCTATTTTTAATGTCAAGTGTCAAACTTTTTTCAGATTAATTAATTAATCAATATGCGGTCATATGTTTCTTTAGAGTGATAAATCCTAAGCGATAATGTTGTTGACCAAATTTTTATGATAGAATATTTTTGGTAGTTCGTAACCCGGTTAGAGTCAGCAGCGCCTGGATTCCTATGTAACTGATCTCAGAAAGATCTCTAACAATCGAATCATTCATTTTTTGTCAATTCTAAAGAAATCGTGAAAAAATATTGCCACAGCCTGGGTTCGAAACGGGAAGTCCAGAATTCTAGCCTGGTACGTTACCAATTAAGCCACTGCGGCTCTAGCAACATCAATTGACGATCTCTATTTTTAATGTCAAGTGTTAATTTACTTTATCCAGATTAATTATTTAATCAATATGCGATCATATGTTTCTTTAGATTGATAAATCTTAAGCGATAATGTTGTTGACCAAATATCTATGATGGAATATCTTTGGCAGTTCGCAACGCGGTTAGAGTCAGCGCCGCCTGGATCCCTATGTCACTGATCTCAGAAAGATCTCTAACAATCGAATCATTAATTTTTTGTCAATTCTAATTGCCTCACTCATTCATTCGGAATGAATGAGGCAACCAGACCTGACGATTTTTTTTTAATTCTAAAGAAATCGTGAAAAAATATCGCCACAGCCCGGGTTCGAACCGAGAAGTCCAGAATTCTACCCTGTTACGTTACCAATTACGCTACCGCGGCTCTAGCAACATCAATTCACTATCTCCATTTTTAATGTCAAGTGTTAAACTTTATTCGGATTAATTGATTAATCAATATGCGGCCATATATTTCTTTAGAGTGATAAATCTTAAGCGACAATGTTATTGACCAAATTTCTATGATGGAATAATTTTAGCAGTTTGCATCGTGGTTAGGGTCAGCGCCGCCTGGATCCCTGTGTTATCGATCTCAGAACGATCTCTAACAGTCGAATCTTTAATTTTTTGTCAGATCTAATTTCCTCACTTATTCATTAAGAATTATTGAGGCAACCGGACCGCACGATTTTTTTTTTAA
Source organism: Cylloceria caligata (assembly GCA_963942595.1). Taxonomy (NCBI): domain Eukaryota; kingdom Metazoa; phylum Arthropoda; class Insecta; order Hymenoptera; family Ichneumonidae; genus Cylloceria; species Cylloceria caligata. The sequence goes on along the minus strand of OZ012703.1, from coordinate 39,539,398 downwards.
TTCTAAAGAAATCGTGAAAAAACATTGCCACAGCCCGGGTTCGAACCGGGAACTCCATAATTTCAGCCTGGTTTGTTACCAATTATGCCACCGTGGCTCTAGCAACATTAATTCACGATCTCTGGTTTTAATGTCAAGTGTTAAACTTTATTCAGATTAATTAATAGATCAATATGCGGTCATATGTTTCTTTAGAGTGAAAAATGTTAAGCGAGAATATTATTGACCAAATTTCTATGATAGAATATTTTTGGTAGTTCGAATCGCAGTTAAGGTCAGCGCCACCTGGATCCCTGTGTTATCGATCTTGGAAAGATCTCTAACAATCGAATCTTTAATTTTTTGTCAGCTATAATTACCTCACTTATTCATTAAGAATTATTGAGGCAACCGGACCGCACGATTTTTTTTTTTATTGTGAAGAAATCGTGAAAAAATATTGCCACAGCCCGGGTTCGAACCGGGAACTCCATAATTCTAGCCTGGTACGTTACCAATTTCGCCATCGTGGCTCTAGCAACATCAATTGACGATATCTATTTTTAATGTCAAGTGTTAAACTTTATTCAGATTAATTAATTAATCAATATGCGGTCATATGTTTCTTTAGAGTGATAAATCCTAAGCGATAATGTTGTTTACCAAATTTCTATGATAGAATATTTTTGGTAGTTCGTAACCCGGTTAGAGTCAGCAGCGCCTGGATCCCTATGTAACTGATCTCAGAAAGATCTCTAACAATCGAATCATTAATTTTTTGTCAATTCTAATTGCCTCACTCATTCATTCGGAATGAATGAGGCAACCAGACCTGACGATTTTTTTTAATTCTAAAGAAATCGTGAAAAAATATTGCCAGAGCCCGGGTTCGAACCGGGAACTCCAGAATTCTAGTCTGGTACGTTACCAATTTCGCCACCGCGGCTCTAACAACATCAATTCACGAACTCTATTTTTAATGTCAAGTGTTAAGCTGTATTCAGATTAATTAATGAATCAATATGCGATCATATGTTTCTTTAGAGTGATAAATCTTAAGCGATAATGTTGTTGACCAAATTTCTATGATGGAATATTTTTGGCAGTTCGTAACCCGGTTAGAGTCAGCGCCGCCTGGATCCCTGTGTTATCGATCTCAGAAAGATCTCTAACAATCGAATCTTTAATTTTTTGTGAGCTCTAATTGCCTCACTCATTCATTAAGAATTAATGAGGCAACCGGACCTCACGATTTTTTTTTTAATTCTAAAGAAGTCGTGAAAAAATATCGCCACAGCCCGGGTTCGAACCGGGAAGTCCAGAATTCTAACCTGTTACGTTACTAATTACGCTACCGCGGCTCTAGCAATATCAATTCACGATCTCCATTTTTAATGTCAAGTGTTAAACTTTATTCGGATTAATTAATTAATCCATATGCGGCCATATGTTTCCTTAGAGTGATATATCTTAAGCGACAATGTTATGGACCAAATTTCTATGATGGAATATTTTGGCAGTTCGAATCGCAGTTAGGGTCAGCGCCGCCTGGATCCCTGTGTTATCGATCTTGTAAAGATCTCTAACAATCGAATCTTTAATATTTTGTCAGCTATAATTACCTCACTCATTCATTAAGATATATTGAGGCAACCGGACAGCACGATTTTTTTTTTAATTCTGAAGAAATCGTGAAAAAATATTGCCACAGCCCGGATTCGAACCGGGAACTCCAGAATTCTAGCCTGGTACGTTTCCAATTTCGCCACCGCTGCTCTAGCAACATCAATTCAAGATCTCTATTTTTAATGTCAAGTGTCAAACTTTTTTCAGATTAATTAATTAATCAATATGCGGTCATATGTTTCTTTAGAGTGATAAATCCTAAGCGATAATGTTGTTGACCAAATTTCTATGATAGAATATTTTTGGTAGTTCGTAACCCGGTTAGAGTCAGCAGCGCCTGGATTCCTATGTAACTGATCTCAGAAAGATCTCTAACAATCGAATCATTAATTTTTTGTCAATTCTAAAGAAATCGTGAAAAAATATTGCCACAGCCTGGGTTCGAAACGGGAAGTCCAGAATTCTAGCCTGGTACGTTACCAATTAAGCCACTGCGGCTCTAGCAACATCAATTGACGATCTCTATTTTTAATGTCAAGTGTTAATTTACTTTATCCAGATTAATTATTTAATCAATATGCGATCATATGTTTCTTTAGATTGATAAATCTTAAGCGATAATGTTGTTGACAAATTTCTATGATGGAATATCTTTGGCAGTTCGCAACGCGGTTAGAGTCAGCGCCGCCTGGATCCCTATGTCACTGATCTCAGAAAGATCTCTAACAATCGAATCATTAATTTTTTGTCAATTCTAATTGCCTCACTCATTCATTCGGAATGAATGAGGCAACCAGACCTGACGATTTTTTTTTAATTCTAAAGAAATCGTGAAAAAATATTGCCACAGCCTGGGTTCGAAATGGGAAGTCCAGAATTCTAGCCTGGTACGTTACCAATTATGCCACCGCGGCTCTAGCAACATCAATTGACGATCTCTATTTTTAATGTCAAGTGAAACTTCACTTTATTCAGATTAATTAATTAATCAATATGCGGTCTTATGTTTATTTAGAGTGATAAATCTTAAGCGACAATGTTGTTGACCAAATTTCTATGATGGAATATTTTTGGCAGTTCGTAACCCGCTTAGAGTCAGCGCCGCCTGGATCCCTGTGTTATCGATCTCAGAAAGATCGCTAACAATAGAATCTTTAATTTTTTGTCTGCTTTAATTGTCTCACTCATTCATTAATAATTAATGAGCTAAAAAGACCTGACGATTTTTTTTTTAATTCAAAACGAATCGTGAAAAATATTGCCACAGCCCGGGTACGAACCGGGAACGCCAGAATTCTAGCCTCGTACGTTACCAATTACGCCGCCGTGGCTTTAGCAATATTAATTCACGATCTCTATTTTTAATGTCAAGTGTTAAACTTTATTCAGATTAATTAATTAATCAATATACGGTCATATGTTCCTTTAGACTCATAAATCTTAAGCGACTATGTTATTGACCAAATTTCTAGGATGGAATATTTTTCTCAGTTCGCAACGCGGTTAGAGTCAGCGCCGCCTGGATCCCTATGTTACTGATCTCAGAAAGAACTCTAACAATCGTATCATTAATTTTTAGTCAATTCTAATTCCCTCACTCATTCATTAAGAATTAATGAGGCAACCGGACCTCACGATTTTTTTTTTAATTCTAAAGAAGTCGTGAAAAAATATTGCCACAGCCTGGGTTCGAAACGGGAAGTCCAGAATTCTAGGCTGGTACGTTACCATTTAAGCCACCGTGGCTCTAGCAGCATCAATTGACGATCTCTATTTTTAATGTCAAGTGTTAAGCTTTATTCAGATTAATTAATGAATCAATATGCGATCATATATTTCTTTAGAGTGATAAATCTTAAGCGATAATGTTGTTGACCAAATTTCTATGATGGAATATTTTTGGCAGATCGTAACCCGGTTAGAGTCAGCGCCGCCTGGATCCCTGTGTTATCGATCTCAGAAAGATCTCTAACAATCGAATCTTTAATTTTTTGTCAGATCTAATTGCCTCACTCATTCATTAAGAATTAATGAGGCAACCAGACCTGACGATTTTTTTTTAATTCTAAAGAAATCGTGAAAAAATATTGCCACAACCCGGGTTCGAACCGGGAAGTCAAGAATTCTAGCCTGTCACGTTACCAATTACGCCACCGCTGCTCTAGCAACATCAATTCAAGATCTCTATTTTTAATGTCAAGTGTTTAACTTTATTCAGATTAATTAAGTAATAAATATGCGGTCATATGTTTCTTTAGAGTGATAAATCTTAAGCGACAATGTTATTAACCAAATTTCTATGATGGATTGTTTAGGGAGTTCGCAACCCAGTTAGAGTCAGCGCCTCCTAGATCACTGTGTTATCGATCTCAGAAAGCTCTCTAACAATCGAATCTTTAATTTTTTGTCAGCTCTAATTGCCTCACTCATTTATTAAGAATTAATAAGGCAACCGGACCTGACAATTTTTTTAAAAAATTTAAAGAAGTCGTGAAAAAATATTGCCACAGCCTGGGTTCGAAATGGGAAGTCCAGAATTCTAGCCTGGTACGTTACCAATTATGCCACCGCGGCTCTAGCAACATGAATTCACGATCTCTATTTTTAATGTCAAGTGTTAAACTTTATTCAGATGAATTAATTTATCAATATGCGGTCATATGTTTCTTTGCAGCAATAAATCTTAAGCGACAATGTTATTGATCAAATTTCGATGATGGAATACTTTTAGCAGTTTGCATGGTGGTTAGGGTCAGCGCCGCCTGGATCCCTGTGTTATCGATCTCAGAAAGATCTTTAACAGTCAAATCTATAATTTTTTGTCAACTCTAATTGCCTCACTCATTCATTAAGAATTAATGAGGCAACTAGACCTCACGATTTTTTTTTAAATTCTAAAGGAATCGTGAAAAAATATTGCCACAGCCTGGGTTCGAACCGGGAACTCCATAATTCTAGACTGGTACGTTACCAATTTCGCCACCGCGGCTCTAACAACGTCAATTACGATCTCTATTTTTAATGTCAAGTGTTAAGCTTTATTCAGATTAATTAATGAATTAATATGCGATCATATGTTTCTTTAGAGTGATAAATCTTAAGCGATAATGTTGTTGACCAAATTTCTATGCTGGAATATTTTTGGCAGTTCGTAACCCGGTTAGAGTCAGCGCCGCCTGGATCCCTGTGTTATCGATCTCAGAAAGATCTCTAACAATCGAATATTTAATTTTTTGTCAGATCTAATTGCCTCACTCATTCATTAAGAATTAATGAGGCAACCAGACCTGACGATTTTTTTTTAATTCTAAAGAAATCATGAAAAAATATTGCCACAACCCGGGTTCGAACCGGGAAGTCCAGAATTCCACCCTGTTACGTTACCAATTACGTCACCGCGGCTCTAGCAACATCAATTCACGATCTCCATTTTTTATTTTAAGTGTTAAACTTTATTCAGATTAATTCATTAATCAATATGCGGTAATATGTTTCTTTAGAGTGAAAAATCTTAAGCGACAATGTTTTTGTCCGAATCGCTTTGATGGAATATTTTTGGCAGTTCGCAAACCGGTTAGAGTCAGCGCCGCCTGGATCCCTGGGTTATCGATCTCAGAAAGATCGCTAACAATGGAATCTTCTATTTTTTGTCAGCTTTAATTACCTCACTCATTCATTAATAATTAATGAGCTAAAAAGACCTGACGATTTTTTTTTATTTCAAAACGAATCGTGAAAAATATTGCCACCGCCCGGGTACGAACCGGGAGCGCCAGAATTCTAGCCTCGTACGTCACCAATTACGCCACCGCGGCTTTAGCAATATTAATTGACGGTCTCTATTTTTAATGTCAGGTGTTAAGCTTTATTCAGATTAATTAATAAATCAATATGCGATCATATGTTTCTATAGAGTGATATATCTTAAGCGATAATGTTGTTGACCAAATTTCTATGATGGAATATTTTTGGCAGTTCGTAACCCGGTTAGAGTCAGCGCCGCCTGGATCCCTGTGTTATCGATCTCAGAAAGATCGCTAACAATGGAATCTTCTATTTTTTGTCAGCTTTAATTACCTCACTCATTCATTAATAATTAATGAGCTAAAAAGACCTGACGATTTTTTTTTTAATTCAAAACTAATCGTGAAAAATATTGCCACAGCCCGGGTACGAACCGGGAGCGCCAGAATTCTAGCCTCGTACGTCACCAATTACGCCACCGCGGCTTTAGCAATATTAATTCACGATCTCTATTTTTAATGTCAAGTGTTAAACTTTATTCAGATTAATTAATTTATCAATATACGGTCATATGTTTCTTTAGAGTGATAAATCTTAAGCGACCATGTTATTGACCAAATTTCTAGGATGGAATATTGTTCTCAGTTCGCAACGCGGTTAGAGTCAGCGCCGCCTGGATCCCTGTGTTATCGATCTCAGAACGATCGCTAACAATCGAATCTTAAATTTTTTGTCAGCTCTAATTGCCTCACTTATTCATTAATAATTGATGAGCTAAGAAGACCTGACGATTTTTTTTTATTCTAAAGAAATCGTGAAAAAATATTGCCACAGCCTGGGTTCGAACCGGGAAGTCCAGAATTCTAGCCTGTTACGTTACCAATTACGCCACCGCGGCTCTAGCAACATCAATTCACGATCTCTATTTTTAATGTCAAGTGTTAAACTCTATTCGGATTAATTAACTAATCAATATGCGGCCATATATTTCTTAGAGTGATTGATCTTAAGCGACAATGTTGTTGACCAAATTTCTATGATGGAATACTTTTGGCAGTTCGCAACGCGGTTAGAGTCAGTGCCGTCTGGATCCCTATGTTACTGATCTCAGAAAGATCTCTAACAATCGTATCATGAATTTTTTGTCAATTCTAATTGCCTCACTCATTCATTCGGAATGAATGAGGCAACCAGACCTGACGATTTTTTTTTAATTCTAAAGAAATCGTGAAAAAATATTGCCAGAGCCCGGGTTCGAACCGGAAACTCCAGAATTCTAGCCTGGTACGTTACCAATTAAGCCACTGCGGCTCTAGCAACATCAATTGACGATCTCTATTTTTAATGTCAAGTGTTAATTTACTTCATCCAGATTAATTATTTAATCAATATGCGATCATATGTTTCTTTAGATTGATAAATCTTAAGCGATAATGTTGTTGACCAAATTTCTATGATGGAATATCTTTGGCAGTTCGCAACGCGGTTAGAGTCAGCGCCGCCTGGATCCCTATGTCACTGATCTCAGAAAGATCTCTAACAATCGAATCATTAATTTTTTGTCAATTCTAATTGCCTCACTCATTCATTCGGAATGGATGAGGCAACCAGACCCGACGATTTTTTTTTAATTCTAAAGAAATCGTGAAAAAATATCGCCACAGCCCGGGTTCGAACCGAGAAGTCCAAAATTCTACCCTGTTACGTTACCAATTACGCTACCGCGGCTCTAGCAACATCAATTCACTATCTCCATTTTTAATGTCAAGTGTTAAACTTTATTCGGATTAATTGATTAATCCATATGCGGCCATATGTTTCCTTAGAGTCATAAATCTTAAGCGACAATGTTATTGACCTAATTTCTATGATGGAATATTTTGGCAGTTCGAATCGCAGTTAGGGTCAGCGCCGCCTGGATCCCTGTGTTATCGATCTTGGGAAGATCTCTAACAATCGAATCTTTAATTTTTTGTCAGCTATAATTACCTCACTTATTCATTAAGAATTATTGAGGCAACCGGACCGCACGATTTTTTTTTAATTCTGAAGAAATCGTGAAAATATATTGCCACAGCCCGGGTTCGAACCGGGAACTCCATAATTCCAGCCTGGTACGTTACCAATTTCGCCACCGCGGCTCTAGCAACATCAATTGACGATCTCTATTTTTAATGTCAAGTGTCAAACTTTATTCAGATTAATTAATTAATCAATATGCGGTCATATGTTTCTTTAGAGTGATAAATCCTAAGCGATAATGTTGTTGACCAAATTTCTATGATAGAATATTTTTGGTAGTTCGTAACCCGGTTAGAGTCAGCAGCGCCTGGATCCCTATGTAACTGATCTCAGAAAGATCTCTAACAATCGAATCATTAATTTTTTGTCAGCTCTAATTGCCTCACTCATTCATTAAGAATTAATGAGGCAACCAAACCTCACAATTTATTTTTAAATTCTAAAGAAATCGTGAAAAAATATTGCCACAGCCTGGGTTCGAAACGGGAAGTCCAGAATTCTAGCCTGGTACGTTACCAATTAAGCCACCGCGGCACTAGCAACATCATTTGACGATCTCTATTTTTAATGTCAAGTGTAAATTCACTTTATTCAGATTAATTAATTAATCAATATGCGGACATATGTTTCTTTTGAGTGATGAATCTTAAGCGACAATGTTGTTGACCAAATTTCTATGATGAAATATTTTTGGCAGTTCGCAACCCGGTTAGAGTCAGCGCCGCCTGGATCCCTGTGTTATCGATCTCAGAACGATCGCTAACAATCGAATCTTAAATTTTTTGTCAGCTCTAATTGCCTCACTTATTCATTAATAATTGATGAGCTAAGAAGACCTGACGATTTTTTTTTATTCTAAAGAAATCGTGAAAAAATATTGCCACAGCCTGGGTTCGAACCGGGAAGTCCAGAATTCTAGCCTGTTACGTTACCAATTACGCCACCGCGGCTCTAGCAACATCAATTCACGATCTCTATTTTTAATGTCAAGTGTTAAACTCTATTCGGATTAATTAACTAATCAATATGCGGCCATATATTTCTTAGAGTGATTGATCTTAAGCGACAATGTTGTTGACCAAATTTCTATGATGGAATACTTTTGGCAGTTCGCAACGCGGTTAGAGTCAGTGCCGTCTGGATCCCTATGTTACTGATCTCAGAAAGATCTCTAACAATCGTATCATGAATTTTTTGTCAATTCTAATTGCCTCACTCATTCATTCGGAATGAATGAGGCAACCAGACCTGACGATTTTTTTTTAATTCTAAAGAAATCGTGAAAAAATATTGCCAGAGCCCGGGTTCGAACCGGAAACTCCATAATTCTAGACTGGTACGTTACCAATTTCGCCACCGCGGCTCTAACAACGTCAATTACGATCTCTATTTTTAATGTCAAGTGTGAAGCTTTATTCAGATTAATTAATGAATCAATATGCGATCATATGTTTCTTTAGAGTGATAAATCTTAAGCGATAATGTTGTTGACCAAATTTCTATGCTGGAATATTTTTGGCAGTTCGTAACCCGGTTAGAGTCAGCGCCGCCTGGATCCCTGTGTTATCGATCTCAGAAAGATATCTAACAATCGAATATTTAATTTTTTGTCAGATCTAATTGCCTCACTCATTCATTAAGAATTAATGAGGCAACCAGACCTGACGATTTTTTTTAAATTCTAAAGAAATCGTGAAAAAATATTGCCACAACCCGGGTTTGAACCGGGAAGTCCAGAATTCCACCCTGTTACGTTACCAATTACGTCACCGCGGCTCTAGCAACATCAATTCACGATCTCCATTTTTTATTTTAAGTGTTAAACTTTATTCAGATTAATTCATTAATCAATATGCGGTCATATGTTTCTTTAGAGTGAAAAATCTTAAGCGACAATGTTTTTGACCGAATCTCTTTGATGGAATATTTTTGGCAGTTCGCAAACCGGTTAGAGTCAGCGCCGCCTGGATCCCTGTGTTATCGATCACAGAAAGATCGCTAACAATGGAATCTTCTATTTTTTGTCAGCTTTAATTACCTCACTCATTCATTAATAATTAATGAGCTAAAAAGACCTGACGATTTTTTTTTTAATTCAAAACGAATCGTGAAAAATATTGCCACAGCCCGGGTACGAACCGGGAGCGCCAGAATTTTAGCCTCGTACGTCAACAATTACGCCACCGCGGCTTTAGCAATATTAATTTACGATCTCTATTTTTAATGTCAAGTGTTAAACTTTATTCAGATTAATTAATTGATCAATATACGGTCATATGTTTCTTTAGAGTGATAAATCTTAAGCGACAATGTTATTGACCAAATTTCTATGATGGAATAATTTAAGCAGTTTGCATCGTGGTTAGGGTCAGCGCCGCCTGGATCCCTGTGTTATCGATCTCAGAAAGATCTCTAAGAGTCAAATCTTTAATTTTTTGTCAGCTTTAATTGCTTCACTCATTCATTAAGAATTAATGAGGCAACCAGACCTGACGATTTTGTTTTTAATTCTGACGAAATCGTGAAAAAATATTGCCACAGCCCGGGTTAGAACCGGGAACTCCAGAATTTTAGCCTGGTTTGTTACCAATTACGCTACCGTGGCTCTAGCAACATCAAATCACGATCTCTATTTTTAATGTCAAGTGTTAAACTTTATTCGGATTAATTAATTAATCCATATGCGGCCATATGTTTCCTTAGAGTGATATATCTTAAGCGACAATGTTATTGACCAAATTTCTATGATGGAATATTTTGGCAGTTCGAATCGCAGTTAGGGTCAGCGCCGCCTGGATCCCTGTGTTATCGATCTTGTAAAGATCTCTAACAATCGAATCTTTAATATTTTGTCAGCTATAATTACCTCACTCATTCATTAAGATATATTGAGGCAACCGGACAGCACGATTTTTTTTTTAATTCTGAAGAAATCGTGAAAAAATATTGCCACAGCCCGGATTCGAACCGGGAACTCCAGAATTCTAGCCTGGTACGTTTCCAATTTCGCCACCGCTGCTCTAGCAACATCAATTCAAGATCTCTATTTTTAATGTCAAGTGTCAAACTTTTTTCAGATTAATTAATTAATCAATATGCGGTCATATGTTTCTTTAGAGTGATAAATCCTAAGCGATAATGTTGTTGACCAAATTTCTATGATAGAATATTTTTGGTAGTTCGTAACCCGGTTAGAGTCAGCAGCGCCTGGATTCCTATGTAACTGATCTCAGAAAGATCTCTAACAATCGAATCATTAATTTTTTGTCAATTCTAAAGAAATCGTGAAAAAATATTGCCACAGCCTGGGTTCGAAACGGGAAGTCCAGAATTCTAGCCTGGTACGTTACCAATTAAGCCACTGCGGCTCTAGCAACATCAATTGACGATCTCTATTTTTAATGTCAAGTGTTAATTTACTTTATCCAGATTAATTATTTAATCAATATGCGATCATATGTTTCTTTAGATTGATAAATCTTAAGCGATAATGTTGTTGACCAAATTTCTATGATGGAATATCTTTGGCAGTTCGCAACGCGGTTAGAGTCAGCGCCGCCTGGATCCCTATGTCACTGATCTCAGAAAGATCTCTAACAATCGAATCATTAATTTTTTGTCAATTCTAATTGCCTCACTCATTCATTCGGAATGAATGAGGCAACCAGACCTGACGATTTTTTTTTAATTCTAAAGAAATCGTGAAAAAATATTGCCACAGCCTGGGTTCGAAATGGGAAGTCCAGAATTCTAGCCTGGTACGTTACCAATTATGCCACCGCGGCTCTAGCAACATCAATTGACGATCTCTATTTTTAATGTCAAGTGAAACTTCACTTTATTCAGATTAATTAATTAATCAATATGCGGTCTTATGTTTATTTAGAGTGATAAATCTTAAGCGACAATGTTGTTGACCAAATTTCTATGATGGAATATTTTTGGCAGTTCGTAACCCGCTTAGAGTCAGCGCCGCCTGGATCCCTGTGTTATCGATCTCAGAAAGATCGCTAACAATAGAATCTTTAATTTTTTGTCTGCTTTAATTGTCTCACTCATTCATTAATAATTAATGAGCTAAAAAGACCTGACGATTTTTTTTTTAATTCAAAACGAATCGTGAAAAATATTGCCACAGCCCGGGTACGAACCGGGAACGCCAGAATTCTAGCCTCGTACGTTACCAATTACGCCGCCGTGGCTTTAGCAATATTAATTCACGATCTCTATTTTTAATGTCAAGTGTTAAACTTTATTCAGATTAATTAATTAATCAATATACGGTCATATGTTCCTTTAGACTCATAAATCTTAAGCGACTATGTTATTGACCAAATTTCTAGGATGGAATATTTTTCTCAGTTCGCAACGCGGTTAGAGTCAGCGCCGCCTGGATCCCTATGTTACTGATCTCAGAAAGATCTCTAACAATCGTATCATTAATTTTTTGTCAATTCTAATTCCCTCACTCATTCATTAAGAATTAATGAGGCAACCGGACCTCACGATTTTTTTTTTAATTCTAAAGAAGTCGTGAAAAAATATTGCCACAGCCTGGGTTCGAAACGGGAAGTCCAGAATTCTAGGCTGGTACGTTACCATTTAAGCCACCGTGGCTCTAGCAGCATCAATTGACGATCTCTATTTTTAATGTCAAGTGTTAAGCTTTATTCAGATTAATTAATGAATCAATATGCGATCATATATTTCTTTAGAGTGATAAATCTTAAGCGATAATGTTGTTGACCAAATTTCTATGATGGAATATTTTTGGCAGTTCGTAACCCGGTTAGAGTCAGCGCCGCCTGGATCCCTGTGTTATCGATCTCAGAAAGATCTCTAACAATCGAATCTTTAATTTTTTGTCAGATCTAATTGCCTCACTCATTCATTAAGAATTAATGAGGCAACCAGACCTGACGATTTTTTTTTAATTCTAAAGAAATCGTGAAAAAATATTGCCACAACCCGGGTTCGAACCGGGAAGTCAAGAATTCTAGCCTGTCACGTTACCAATTACGCCACCGCTGCTCTAGCAACATCAATTCAAGATCTCTATTTTTAATGTCAAGTGTTAAACTTTATTCAGATTAATTAAGTAATAAATATGCGGTCATATGTTTCTTTAGAGTGATAAATCTTAAGCGACAATGTTATTAACCAAATTTCTATGATGGATTGTTTAGGGAGTTCGCAACCCAGTTAGAGTCAGCGCCTCCTAGATCACTGTGTTATCGATCTCAGAAAGCTCTCTAACAATCGAATCTTTAATTTTTTGTCAGCTCTAATTGCCTCACTCATTTATTAAGAATTAATAAGGCAACCGGACCTGACAATTTTTTTAAAAAATTTAAAGAAATCGTGAAAAAATATTGCCACAGCCTGGGTTCGAAATGGGAAGTCCAGAATTCTAGCCTGGTACGTTACCAATTATGCCACCGCGGCTCTAGCAACATGAATTCACGATCTCTATTTTTAATGTCAAGTGTTAAACTTTATTCAGATGAATTAATTTATCAATATGCGGTCATATGTTTCTTTGCAGCAATAAATCTTAAGCGACAATGTTATTGATCAAATTTCGATGATGGAATACTTTTAGCAGTTTGCATGGTGGTTAGGGTCAGCGCCGCCTGGATCCCTGTGTTATCGATCTCAGAAAGATCTTTAACAGTCAAATCTATAATTTTTTGTCAACTCTAATTGCCTCACTCATTCATTAAGAATTAATGAGGCAACTAGACCTCACGATTTTTTTTTAAATTCTAAAGGAATCGTGAAAAAATATTGCCACAGCCTGGGTTCGAACCGGGAACTCCATAATTCTAGACTGGTACGTTACCAATTTCGCCACCGCGGCTCTAACAACGTCAATTACGATCTCTATTTTTAATGTCAAGTGTGAAGCTTTATTCAGATTAATTAATGAATCAATATGCGATCATATGTTTCTTTAGAGTGATAAATCTTAAGCGATAATGTTGTTGACCAAATTTCTATGCTGGAATATTTTTGGCAGTTCGTAACCCGGTTAGAGTCAGCGCCGCCTGGATCCCTGTGTTATCGATCTCAGAAAGATATCTAACAATCGAATATTTAATTTTTTGTCAGATCTAATTGCCTCACTCATTCATTAAGAATTAATGAGGCAACCAGACCTGACGATTTTTTTTAAATTCTAAAGAAATCGTGAAAAAATATTGCCACAACCCGGGTTTGAACCGGGAAGTCCAGAATTCCACCCTGTTACGTTACCAATTACGTCACCGCGGCTCTAGCAACATCAATTCACGATCTCCATTTTTTATTTTAAGTGTTAAACTTTATTCAGATTAATTCATTAATCAATATGCGGTCATATGTTTCTTTAGAGTGAAAAATCTTAAGCGACAATGTTTTTGACCGAATCTCTTTGATGGAATATTTTTGGCAGTTCGCAAACCGGTTAGAGTCAGCGCCGCCTGGATCCCTGTGTTATCGATCACAGAAAGATCGCTAACAATGGAATCTTCTATTTTTTGTCAGCTTTAATTACCTCACTCATTCATTAATAATTAATGAGCTAAAAAGACCTGACGATTTTTTTTTTAATTCAAAACGAATCGTGAAAAATATTGCCACAGCCCGGGTACGAACCGGGAGCGCCAGAATTTTAGCCTCGTACGTCAACAATTACGCCACCGCAGCTTTAGCAATATTAATTTACGATCTCTATTTTTAATGTCAAGTGTTAAACTTTATTCAGATTAATTAATTGATCAATATACGGTCATATGTTTCTTTAGAGTGTTAAATCTTAAGCGACAATGTTATTGACCAAATTTCTATGATGGAATAATTTAAGCAGTTTGCATCGTGGTTAGGGTCAGCGCCGCCTGGATCCCTGTGTTATCGATCTCAGAAAGATCTCTAAGAGTCAAATCTTTAATTTTTTGTCAGCTTTAATTGCTTCACTCATTCATTAAGAATTAATGAGGCAACCAGACCTGACGATTTTGTTTTTAATTCTGACGAAATCGTGAAAAAATATTGCCACAGCCCGGGTTAGAACCGGGAACTCCAGAATTTTAGCCTGGTTTGTTACCAATTACGCTACCGTGGCTCTAGCAACATCAATTCACGATCTCTATTTTTAATGTCAAGTGTTAAACGTTATTCAGATTAATTAATTAATCAATATGCGGTCATATATTTCTTTAGAGTGATAAATCCTAAGCGATAATGTTGTTGACCAAATTTCTATGATAGAATATTTTTGGTAGTTCGAATCGCAGTTGCGGTCAGCGCCGCCTGGATCCCTGTGTTATCGATCTTGGAAAGATCTCTAACAATCGAATCTTTAATTTTTTGTCAGCTATAATTACCTCACTTATTCATTAAGAATTATTGAGGCAACCGGACCGCACGATTTTTTTTTTTATTGTGAAGAAATCGTGAAAAAATATTGCCACAGCCCGGGTTCGAACCGGGAACTCCATAATTCTAGCCTGGTACGTTACCAATTTCGCCATCGTGGCTCTAGCAACATCAATTGACGATATCTATTTTTAATGTCAAGTGTTAAACTTTATTCAGATTAATTGATTAATCAATATGCGGTCATATGTTTCTTTAGAGTGATAAATCCTAAGCGATAATGTTGTTGACCAAATTTCTATGATAGAATATTTTTGGTAGTTCGTAACCCGGTTAGAGTCAGCAGCGCCTGGATCCCTATGTAACTGATCTCAGAAAGATCTCTAACAATCGAATCATTAAGTTTTTGTCAATTCTAAAGAAATCGTGAAAAAATATTGCCACAGCCTGGGTTCGAAACGGGACATCCAGAATTCTAGCCTGGTACGTTACCAATTAAGCCACTGCGGCTCTAGCAACATTAATTGACGATCTCTATTTTTAATGTCAAGTGTTAATTTACTTTATTCAGATTAATTATTTAATCAATATGCGGTCATATGTTTCTTTAGAGTGATAAATCTTAAGCGATAATGTTGTTGACCAAATTTCTATGATGAAATATTTTTGGCAGTTCGCAACGTGGTTAGAGTCAGCGCCGCTTGGATCCCTATGTCACTGATCTCAGAAAGATCTCTAACAATCGAATCATTAATTTTTTGTCAATTCTAATTGCCTCACTCATTCATTCGGAATGGATGAGGCAACCAGACCTGACGATTTTTTTTTAATTCTAAAGAAATCGTGAAAAAATATCGCCACAGCCCGGGTTCGAACCGAGAAGTCCAAAATTCTACCCTGTTACGTTACCAATTACGCTACCGCGGCTCTAGCAACATCAATTCACTATCTCCATTTTTAATGTCAAGTGTTAAACTTTATTCGGATTAATTGATTAATCCATATGCGGCCATATGTTTCCTTAGAGTGATAAATCTTAAGCGACAATGTTATTGACCTAATTTCTATGATGGAATATTTTGGCAGTTCGAATCGCAGTTAGGGTCAGCGCCGCCTGGATCCCTGTGTTATCGATCTTGGGAAGATCTCTAACAATCGAATCTTTAATTTTTTGTCAGCTATAATTACCTCACTTATTCATTAAGAATTATTGAGGCAACCGGACCGCACGATTTTTTTTTAATTCTGAAGAAATCGTGAAAATATATTGCCACAGCCCGGGTTCGAACCGGGAACTCCATAATTCCAGCCTGGTACGTTACCAATTTCGCCACCGCGGCTCTAGCAACATCAATTGACGATCTCTATTTTTAATGTCAAGTGTTAAACTTTATTCAGATTAATTAATTAATCAATATGCGGTCATATGTTTCTTTAGAGTGATAAATCCTAAGCGATAATGTTGTTGACCAAATTTCTATGATAGAATATTTTTGGTAGTTCGTGACCCGGTTAGAGTCAGCAGCGCCTGGATCCCTATGTAACTGATCTCAGAAAGATCTCTAACAATAGAATCATTAATTTTTTGTCAGCTCTAATTGCCTCACTCATTCATTAAGAATTAATGAGGCAACCAAACCTCACAATTTATTTTTAAATTCCAAAGAAATCGTGAAAAAATATTGCCACAGCCTGGGTTCGAAACGGGAAGTCCAGAATTCTAGCCTGGTACGTTACCAATTAAGCCACCGCGGCACTAGCAACATCAATTGACGATCTCTATTTTTAATGTCAAGTGTAAATTCACTTTATTCAGATTAATTAATTAATCAATATGCGGACATATGTTTCTTTTGAGTGATGAATCTTAAGCGACAATGTTGTTGACCAAATTTCTATGATGAAATATTTTTGGCAGTTCGCAACCCGGTTAGAGTCAGCGCCGCCTGGATCCCTGTGTTATCGATCTCAGAACGATCTCTAACAGTCGAATCTTTAATTTTTTGTCAGATCTAATTTCCTCACTTATTCATTAAGAATTATTGAGGCAACCAGACCGCACGATTTTTTTTTTAATTCTAAAGAAATCGTGAAAAAACATTGCCACAGCCCGGGTTCGAACCGGGAACTCCATAATTTCAGCCTGGTTTGTTACCAATTACGCCACCGTGGCTCTAGCAACATTAATTCACGATCTCTGGTTTTAATGTCAAGTGTTAAACTTTATTCAGATTAATTATTAGATCAATATGCGGTCATATGTTTCTTTAGAGTGAAAAATGTTAAGCGAGAATATTATTGACCAAATTTCTTTGATGGAATATTTTTGGCAGTTCCCAAACCGGTTAGAGTCAGCGCCGCCTGGATCCCTGTGTTATCGATCTCAGAAAGATCGCTAACAATCGAATCTTAAATTTTTTGTCAGCTCTAATTGCCTCACTTATTCATTAATAATTGATGAGCTAAAAAGACCTGACGATTTTTTTTTATTCTAAAGAAATCGTGAAAAAATATTGCCACAGCCTGGGTTCGAACCGGGAAGTCCAGAATTCTAGCCTGTTACGTTACCAATTACGCCACCGCGGCTCTAGCAACATCAATTCACGATCTCTATTTTTAATGTCAAGTGTTAAACTCTATTCGGATTAATTAACTAATCAATATGCGGCCATATATTTCTTAGAGTGATTGATCTTAAGCGACAATGTTGTTGACCAAATTTCTATGATGGAATACTTTTGGCAGTTCGCAACGCGGTTAGAGTCAGTGCCGTCTGGATCCCTATGTTACTGATCTCAGAAAGATCTCTAACAATCGTATCATGAATTTTTTGTCAATTCTAATTGCCTCACTCATTCATTCGGAATGAATGAGGCAACCAGACCTGACGATTTTTTTTTAATTCTAAAGAAATCGTGAAAAAATATTGCCAGAGCCCGGGTTCGAACCGGAAACTCCATAATTCTAGACTGGTACGTTACCAATTTCGCCACCGCGGCTCTAACAACGTCAATTACGATCTCTATTTTTAATGTCAAGTGTGAAGCTTTATTCAGATTAATTAATGAATCAATATGCGATCATATGTTTCTTTAGAGTGATAAATCTTAAGCGATAATGTTGTTGACCAAATTTCTATGCTGGAATATTTTTGGCAGTTCGTAACCCGGTTAGAGTCAGCGCCGCCTGGATCCCTGTGTTATCGATCTCAGAAAGATATCTAACAATCGAATATTTAATTTTTTGTCAGATCTAATTGCCTCACTCATTCATTAAGAATTAATGAGGCACCCAGACCTGACGATTTTTTTTAAATTCTAAAGAAATCGTGAAAAAATATTGCCACAACCCGGGTTTGAACCGGGAAGTCCAGAATTCCACCCTGTTACGTTACCAATTACGTCACCGCGGCTCTAGCAACATCAATTCACGATCTCCATTTTTTATTTTAAGTGTTAAACTTTATTCAGATTAATTCATTAATCAATATGCGGTCATATGTTTCTTTAGAGTGAAAAATCTTAAGCGACAATGTTTTTGACCGAATCTCTTTGATGGAATATTTTTGGCAGTTCGCAAACCGGTTAGAGTCAGATCCGCCTGGATCCCTGTGTTATCGATCACAGAAAGATCGCTAACAATGGAATCTTCTATTTTTTGTCAGCTTTAATTACCTCACTCATTCATTAATCATTAATGAGCTAAAAAGACCTGACGATTTTTTTTTTAATTCAAAACGAATCGTGAAAAATATTGCCACAGCCCGGGTACGAACCGGGAGCGCCAGAATTTTAGCCTCGTACGTCAACAATTACGCCACCGCGGCTTTAGCAATATTAATTTACGATCTCTATTTTTAATGTCAAGTGTTAAACTTTATTCAGATTAATTAATTGATCAATATACGGTCATATGTTTCTTTAGAGTGATAAATCTTAAGCGACAATGTTATTGACCAAATTTCTATGATGGAATAATTTTAGCAGTTTGCATCGTGGTTAGGGTCAGCGCCGCCTGGATCCCTGTGTTATCGATCTTGGAAAGATCTCTAACAATCGAATCTTTAATTTTTTGTCAGCTATAATTACCTCACTTATTCATTAAGAATTATTGAGGCAACCGGACCGCACGATTTTTTTTTTATTGTGAAGAAATCGTGAAAAAATATTGCCACAGCCCGGGTTCGAACCGGGAACTCCATAATTCTAGCCTGGTACGTTACCAATTTCGCCATCGTGGCTCTAGCAACATCAATTGACGATATCTATTTTTAATGTCAAGTGTTAAACTTTATTCAGATTAATTGATTAATCAATATGCGGTCATATGTTTCTTTAGAGTGATAAATCCTAAGCGATAATGTTGTTGACCAAATTTCTATGATAGAATATTTTTGGTAGTTCGTAACCCGGTTAGAGTCAGCAGCGCCTGGATCCCTATGTAACTGATCTCAGAAAGATCTCTAACAATCGAATCATTAAGTTTTTTTCAATTCTAAAGAAATCGTGAAAAAATATTGCCACAGCCTGGGTTCGAAACGGGACGTCCAGAATTCTAGCCTGGTACGTTACCAATTAAGCCACTGCGGCTCTAGCAACATTAATTGACGATCTCTATTTTTAATGTCAAGTGTTAATTTACTTTATTCAGATTAATTATTTAATCAATATGCGGTCATATGTTTCTTTAGAGTGATAAATCTTAAGCGATAATGTTGTTGACCAAATTTCTATGATGAAATATTTTTGGCAGTTCGCAACGTGGTTAGAGTCAGCGCCGCTTGGATCCCTATGTAACTGATCTCAGAAAGATCTCTAACAATCGAATCATTAATTTTTTGTCAATTCTAATTGCCTCACTCATTCATTCGGAATGAATGAGGCAACCAGACCTGACGATTTTTTTTAATTCTAAAGAAATCGTGAAAAAATATTGCCAGAGCCCGGGTTCGAACCGGGAACTCCAGAATTCTAGTCTGGTACGTTACCAATTTCGCCACCGCGGCTCTAACAACATCAATTCACGAACTCTATTTTTAATGTCAAGTGTTAAGCTTTATTCAGATTAATTAATGAATCAATATGCGATCATATGTTTCTTTAGAGTGATAAATCTTAAGCGATAATGTTGTTGACCAAATTCCTATGATGGAATATTTTTGGCAGTTCGTAACCCGGTTAGAGTCAGCGCCGCCTGGATCCCTGTGTTATCGATCTCAGAAAGATCTCTAACAATCGAATTTTTAATTTTTTGTGAGCTCTAATTGCCTCACTCATTCATTAAGAATTAATGAGGCAACCGGACCTCACGATTTTTTTTTTAATTCTAAAGAAGTCGTGAAAAAATATCGCCACAGCCCGGGTTCGAACCGGGAAGTCCAGAATTCTAACCTGTTACGTTACTAATTACGCTACCGCGGCTCTAGCAATATCAATTCACGATCTCCATTTTTAATGTCAAGTGTTAAACTTTATTCGGATTAATTAATTAATCCATATGCGGCCATATGTTTCCTTAGAGTGATATATCTTAAGCGACAATGTTATTGACCAAATTTCTATGATGGAATATTTTGGCAGTTCGAATCGCAGTTAGGGTCAGCGCCGCCTGGATCCCTGTGTTATCGATCTTGTAAAGATCTCTAACAATCGAATCTTTAATATTTTGTCAGCTATAATTACCTCACTCATTCATTAAGATATATTGAGGCAACCGGACAGCACGATTTTTTTTTTAATTCTGAAGAAATCGTGAAAAAATATTGCCACAGCCCGGATTCGAACCGGGAACTCCAGAATTCTAGCCTGGTACGTTACCAATTTCGCCACCGCGGCTCTAGCAACATCAATTGACGATCTCTATTTTTAATGTCAAGTGTCAAACTTTTTTCAGATTAATTAATTAATCAATATGCGGTCATATGTTTCTTTAGAGTGATAAATCCTAAGCGATAATGCTGTTGACCAAATTTCTATGATAGAATATTTTTGGTAGTTCGTAACCGAAGAGGTTCTCGACATCGTGACGAGCGAGTGGACGCGTTTCTCGGAGAGCTCGAAAGATTGTAGAAAGAAAAGTGGAAAAGCGAAGAATTCAGAGTGAAAAGTGGTAGGAGGGCTGAAGGAGAAGGTGTATTTGGGGTACGAGAGTAGGTTTTTGTATAAGTGAAAGATTAAGTGAGGTGTTGGGTGTATAACCGAGGCGCGAAGCTTGAGAGGTTAAGCATGGGAGATACGGGAAAGGAAAAAAAAGGAGAGAAAGCGGAAGGAGAGAGTAGGAAGAACAATGAAGTGCTAGAAGTTAACGCGCGGTTGACAGATGGAGCCACAGGAAAGGTGCATGCTGACATACCCGAAAAAAGGCACAGAGGGAGGCCGACGAAGGAGGCGGTCGGTAAAAGTGCATCCAAAGCTGTCGGCAAAATAGATCGCTACCTGATCAAAGAGGCAGTGGTAAACGGATGTACAAATGAAGGGTTCGTCACAAAAAGCAAGCTGCGTCACACGCCGATCAAAAAGGGGCACAGCAAAGACGAGGAACAAGAAACGGATGAAGAAACGGAAGAATATATAAAGGACTGCGTCATCGAGGGAGAAGAGACCATTAAGGAGAAGGGTGATGTGCAAAGTGTCGGAAGTGAAAGCAGAGAGCTCGACGATGGAGGGTATCGGGAAAATGAGGATGAAGGCGTCGATGACCCAAGTGAGGGAGAGGAGGAGGATATGATAGGAGCGGATATAGGCGGAAGCTTGGATGACGGCTATTCCGATCGCAGCGAGCGAGAGAGGGCGGAGAGTAGCGTGGGAAAGCATTGGTTTGTTGAAGTTCGGAAAGCAGAGGAAAGACAGAAAGGAGAGATGAGGAAACGTATTGAAGATTTCGAAAAAAGATCGAAAATGTGGTGGGAGGAGAGAACGAAGAAAATTTACGAGGAGATCGAAGGGCATATGAAGCGTTGGTATAGGGAGGAGATAAATAAAATGAAAGAAGAATGTATGGTGGAGAGGGCCGAGTATTGTGATAATTGTGAGAAGAGTCGAAAGGAGATACGAGAGCTGAGAAGCACGATGAGAGAATTAAGGGGGAGTGCAGAGAGAGACAGAAAACGGTGGGAGGAGGACCGTCGCATGCTTATGGACAGCATCAACGAAAAGGAAAAGAAACAAGAAAGAAAAGGACCGGAGAAGACAACGATAAGAGGTGGAATAAGGGATGGAAACTGCAGCTATGACTCAACCAGCGAGGCATCTTTAGTGTATTCGACGGAGAAAGTAAGGGGTGTCAGAGGAGAGGTATCGAGGGAGGAAAAAAATTTAAGGCAAATAATGCAGAGGAAGCCGAGACCGCTAAACGAGTGGGATTTAAAAGAAGAGAAAGGAAAAAGGGAGTACAGAAAAAACAACGTAAGCATTTATTTCCCGGAGGTGAAAGGAATTGCAAAACACAGGATTTTGGACGAGGTTGCTGAAAGATGTGGGCAAGATATCAGAGGAAAAACGATGAAGAAATTCGAGAGTGGGGGACTGGTGATAGCAAGATATAAGAATTGGAACGAAAAAATGGAGATGATGAATAGAAAGAGGGAATTGAAGGGAACGGACATTTGGATAAAAAATGACCTGACTAAAAGAGAAAAAGACGTGCAAAAATGGCTGCGCGAGGTTGCGGAAAACGAAAAGAGGCTTGGAAGAAGTGCGGAAGTAAGCTACATGAGGATAAAATTCGGGGATGGATGGTGGAGATGGAACGACCGAAGAGGGAACATCGAACTTCAAACGTATGAGAGGAAGGGGAGGCAATCTGGTCGGGATGTGCTGCAGCCCTTTCGGATTGGGAGAGAACAATGAAGGCAAGGAAGAGGAAGAAAGAAGAGAGAAGAGAGAAGATTCGACTGGGAAGCTGAGAGGAGGAAGAGGAGAGAAAGATGTGGAAATAACAGATTTTAAAGTATTATTGTGGAATGTGGCAGGAATATTCAAAATCGGAGAAGCGTGGGAATTCTTAGAAAAGGCGGACATAGTGGTCTTGCAAGAAACTTGGGTTGAAAAAAAGGACGAGTGTAAAGTAGTGCAAAGTATGAGTTCAAAATTCATTTGGAGTTTTAAAGCGGCGATTAAAGAAAAAGGAGTAAAAAAAGGAAGAGCAAAAGGGGGACAGGCAATAGGAGTAAAGAAGGAATGGGAAGGAGGATGGGATATAAAGGAGTGGGAGTATGGGTTAATTTTGTGCAATTGTAAGTTAAGAGAAACCATATCTATAATAACAGTATATAATAATATTGGAATGGGAAAAATTAAAAAGGATTTGAGTGAGGTAACACTTGAAGAAGCTGGCAATAAGGATAAAGTTGTGATCTTGGGAGACATGAATGCGAGAATTGGAAATGAACAAGCGATAGTCATAGAGGAAATGGATGACGAGGACTACGAAATAAGAAAATCGCAGGACATGTTGCTGAATTCGGAAGGAAAAAAGATGTTGAGTATGTGTGAAGATTTGGGGTTGAAAGTGTTAAACGGGAGAACGAAAGGGGATAGGGAGGGTAAAGTAACTTTTGTCGGTGGCGGAGAAGAATGTTGTGGATCGGTAATAGATTATGCAATTGTCTTGGACAGGGGAGGACAGGAGGAAATTAAAAGGATGGAGGTGATAAACCGAATAGAATCTGATCACCTGCCATTAATGATATATATGTGGGGAAAGGAAACGGAAGAGCAGGTATGTGTAGAAAGGGGCGAGGATGAGGAGTGTAAAATGGAAAAACTTATATGGAATGAAGAAAAAGGTGAGGAATATATTAGCGAATTGCAAAAGGATGTAAGCATTGAAGAAGGCAAAGAGAAGTGGGAGGGGTTAAAGAAAAAGATATTAAAAGCCGCGAAAAAAGTGGGGATGTTGAAAACATACGGAAAGAGTAAGAGGGTGAGAAGATTACCAAGATGGTTCAACGATGATTGTAAAAAACAAAGAGAGGAAGTTTGGAAAAAACTAAAAGAATTTACGAAGTATAGAAAAGTGGAGATGAAGAGAGAACTGGTAACAGAAAGAAGAAAAATGAAGTTAACGATAAAAGAGGCTAAAGAAAAATGGAGGTATGGTATTTGGGAACAAGTAGGGAAAGCCAAAGATATGGCTAAATGGTGGAAGGCCATTAGTAATTTTAGGAACAAGCACAGAGGAACAATTGGAGAAAAAATATCGAAAAAGGAATGGAAAGACCATTTCGAGAAATTGCTAAACGGAGAGAAGAAGCAGGGGAGAGAGGGGACTGAAAACAAAGAGGTTTGGGATAAAGGGGGGCTGGATGTTAATGAAGAAAATTGGGGGACAGAAAAAGAATTTTATGAGGAGTTTACAATGACAGAATTGGAGGAAGCTTTGAAAGACATGAAAGAGAGAAAAGCTGCTGGGGAGGATGGAATTGTAGTAGAATTTGTAAAGGGGATACCGAAAGAACGGAGGGAAGAACTGAGAGAGGCGATGAATAGTATTTGGAGGGAAGGAATTGTAGCGAAAGGATGGGAAACGGCAAGGATCGTGCCAATTTACAAGGAGGGGGACAGGGAAAAAGCGGAAAATTATAGAGGAGTATCACTATTGAATGTGGGATATAAAGTTATGACAAAGATGATGACGATAAGATTGAGTAAATGGATTGAAAAGAATGGTAAATTGAAGGAAAGTCAAGCTGGTTTTCGGAGAGGAAGAGGTACGAGAGACCAAATATTTACGTTAAATGCTGTGATAAATAAGAAATTGAAGGGGAAAGGTGGAAGACTATATGTGGCGTTTATAGATTTTAAGGCTGCTTTTGATAGAGTAAACAGAGAAAAAATGATTACGAAACTAAAACAAAAAGGAATCGGGGGTAGAATGTTGGAAATGATAAAGGGAATATATAAGGAAACAAGAGCAGAGGTGCAAGCGAGAGGAAAAATTTCGGATAACTTTAGAACAAAGAGAGGAGTAAGGCAGGGATGTGCATTGAGCGCTGTGCTGTTTAATTTATATTTAGATGATCTGGAAGATAGGTGGGAAAGGAAAAATGAAGGTGGAGTTGTAATAGGAATGGAAAAAGTCTTTGCAATAAAATATGCAGATGATGTGGCGGCAATTGCAGAGACGACAAGTGGGTTAAAAAGTATTCTAAAGGACTTAGAAACCTGGGCAGAGGAAAATATGATGGAAGTAAATGCAAAAAAAACAAAAGTAATGATATTTAGAAATGGAGGAAAGATTAAGAAAGAAGAGAATTGGAAATATAAAGGAGAGGAGGTGCAGATAGTAAACAATTTTAAATACTTGGGATATTGGTTTACGTGTAAAAATTCTAATTGGATGCACGGGAAAAAGACGGCAGGAAAGGCGCAAAAGGCAATGAATGCAGTATGGGGTGTGTGGCGGAGAGCAGGAAGAGATTTAATGGAGGAGAGGCTTTATTTGTTGAACTCTATAGTAAGGGCGGGAGCTATGTACGGAGTGGAAATTTGGGGATTAGGTGAAATAAGCATATTTGAGAGAATACAGAGTAGATATTGTAAGATGGCGTTAGGGGTAAAAAGAAACACACCAAATTATATATGGAGAAGAGAGCTGGGTGTGCCTACAATGAAATACCTGATAAGGGAAAGAGCACTAAGATATATGGTGGAGATATTGGGAATGAATGAAAAGAGATGGCCAAAAATATGTCTGATGGAGGAAGTAAGGTCGATGGTAAATAGTATGCCGACAAAGTGGGGGAGGGACCTAGAGACTGTATTAAAAGATATGGGCATACAAGATGTAATAGGGATGATTTGGGAAAGAAGGGAGGTGAGAGAAATTGAAGCAAGAATAAAGATCGGGTTAGAAAACCTTAAGAATGAGACGTTGAAAAAGGAGGAGGAGAAGATAAAGGCATCAACGTACAATGATAGGTATAAATTTATTGTGGAGAATGAGAACATGCCGTGGAAATATTGGTCTGAGGAAAATGTAAAGGGCAGGGACAAAGAGGTATGGGCTAGAATGAGATGTGGGAACATAGGGAGAGCGGGTAAGAAAGAAGAGTGTGATTGGATGTGCAGAATATGTTCCGAGCAAGTTGAGACGTTTGAGCATATACTAATGTGTAAGAAAAGTAGAAAGATAGTGACGAATGAAACAGGAAAAGGTGTGGAAATATGGATGGAAGGGATAGAAGAGATGGCGATATGTGGAGAGGTGATAAAGATGTTAGGGGGAGGAATACAAAAAGATATATGCGAATATATAAGGGAAATTGAGGAAGAGTGGAAAAAAAGGAGTGTGGAAGTAAGGAAAGAGAGAGTGGAGGAATAAGTGGTCAAAGTAGAGAGAGTAGAGTAGATATGAGGAAAATAGATTTAAGAAAATAGATTTAAGGAAATGGATGAAAAATGAGAAATTAAAAGAACTGTAAATAACGACAGGAAAGGCATAAGCTTTGTAAAAAACTATGTAATAGTTATGCAAATAAAACACTATTGATTGATTGGTAGTTCGTAACCCGGTTAGAGTCAGCAGCGCCTGGATTCCTATGTAACTGATCTCAGAAAGATCTCTAACAATCGAATCATTAATTTTTTGTCAATTCTAAAGAAATCGTGAAAAAATATTGCCACAGCCTGGGTTCGAAACGGGAAGTCCAGAATTCTAGCCTGGTACGTTACCAATTAAGCCACTGCGGCTCTAGCAACATCAATTGACGATCTCTATTTTTAATGTCAAGTGTTAATTTACTTTATCCAGATTAATTATTTAATCAATATGCGATCATATGTTTCTTTAGATTGATAAATCTTAAGCGATAATGTTGTTGACCAAATTTCTATGATGGAATATCTTTGGCAGTTCGCAACGCGGTTAGAGTCAGCGCCGCCTGGATCCCTATGTCACTGATCTCAGAAAGATCTCTAACAATCGAATCATTAATTTTTTGTCAATTCTAATTGCCTCACTCATTCATTCGGAATGAATGAGGCAACCAGACCTGACGATTTTTTTTTAATTCTAAAGAAATCGTGAAAAAATATCGCCACAGCCCGGGTTCCAACCGAGAAGTCCAGAATTCTACCCTGTTACGTTACCAATTACGCTACCGCGGCTCTAGCAACATCAATTCACTATCTCCATTTTTAATGTCAAGTGTTAAACTTTATTCGGATTAATTGATTAATCCATATGCGGCCATATGTTTCCTTAGAGTGATAAATCTTAAGCGACAATGTTATTGACCAAATTTCTATGATGGAATATTTTGGCAGTTCGAATCGCAGTTAGGGTCAGCGCCGCCTGGATCCCTGTGTTATCGATCTTGGGAAGATCTCTAACAATCGAATCTTTAATTTTTTGTCAGCTATAATTACCTCACTTATTCATTAAGAATTATTGAGGCAACCGGACCGCACGAATTTTTTTTAATTCTGAAGAAATCGTGAAAATATATTGCCACAGCCCGGGTTCGAACCGGGAACTCCATAATTCCAGCCTGGTACGTTATTAATTTCGCCACCGCGGCTCTAGCAACATCAATTGACGATCTCTATTTTTAATGTCAAGTGTTAAACTTTATTCAGATTAATTAATTAATCAATATGCGGTCATATGTTTCTTTAGAGTGATAAATCCTAAGCGATAATGTTGTTGACCAAATTTCTATGATAGAATATTTTTGGTAGTTCGTAACCCGGTTAGAGTCAGCGCCGCCTGGATCCCTATGTCACTGATCTCAGAAAGATCTCTAACAATCGAATCATTAATTTTTTGTCAATTCTAATTGCCTCACTCATTCATTCGGAATGAATGAGGCAACCAGACCTGACGATTTTTTTTTAATTCTAAAGAAATCGTGAAAAAATATCGCCACAGCCCGGGTTCCAACCGAGAAGTCCAGAATTCTACCCTGTTACGTTACCAATTACGCTACCGCGGCTCTAGCAACATCAATTCACTATCTCCATTTTTAATGTCAAGTGTTAAACTTTATTCGGATTAATTGATTAATCCATATGCGGCCATATGTTTCCTTAGAGTGATAAATCTTAAGCGACAATGTTATTGACCAAATTTCTATGATGGAATATTTTGGCAGTTCGAATCGCAGTTAGGGTCAGCGCCGCCTGGATCCCTGTGTTATCGATCTTGGGAAGATCTCTAACAATCGAATCTTTAATTTTTTGTCAGCTATAATTACCTCACTTATTCATTAAGAATTATTGAGGCAACCGGACCGCACGAATTTTTTTTAATTCTGAAGAAATCGTGAAAATATATTGCCACAGCCCGGGTTCGAACCGGGAACTCCATAATTCCAGCCTGGTACGTTATTAATTTCGCCACCGCGGCTCTAGCAACATCAATTGACGATCTCTATTTTTAATGTCAAGTGTTAAACTTTATTCAGATTAATTAATTAATCAATATGCGGTCATATGTTTCTTTAGAGTGATAAATCCTAAGCGATAATGTTGTTGACCAAATTTCTATGATAGAATATTTTTGGTAGTTCGTAACCCGGTTAGAGTCAGCAGCGCCTGGATCCCTATGTAACTGATCTCAGAAAGATCTCTAACAATCGAATCATTAATTTTTTGTGAGCTCTAATTGCCTCACTCATTCATTAAGAGTTAATGAGGCAACCAGACCTGACGATTTTTTTTAATTCTAAAGAAATCGTGAAAAAATATTGCCATAGCCCGGGTGCGAACCGGGAACTCCAGAATTCTAGCCTGATACGTTACCAATTACGCGACCGCGGCACTAGCAACATCGATCCACGATCTCTATTTTTAATGTCAAGTGTTAAACTTTATTCAGATTAATTAATTAATCAATATGCGGTCCTATGTTTCTTTAGAGTGATAAATCTGAAGCGATAATGTTGTTGACCAAATTTCTATGATGGAATATTTTTGGCAGTTCGTAACCCGGTTAGAGTCAGCGCCGCCTGGATCCCTGTGTTATCGATCTCAGAAAGATCGCTAACAATCGAATCTTAAATTTTTTGTCAGCTCTAATTGCCTCACTTATTCATTAATAATTGATGAGCTAAAAAGACCTGACGATTTTTTTTTATTCTAAAGAAATCGTGAAAAAATATTGCCACAGCCTGGGTTCGAACCGGGAAGTCCAGAATTCTAGCCTGTTACGTTACCAATTACGCCACCGCGGCTCTAGCAACATCAATTCACGATCTCTATTTTTAATGTCAAGTGTTAAACTCTATTCGGATTAATTAACTAATCAATATGCGGCCATATATTTCTTAGAGTGATTGATCTTAAGCGACAATGTTGTTGACCAAATTTCTATGATGGAATACTTTTGGCAGTTCGCAACGCGGTTAGAGTCAGTGCCGTCTGGATCCCTATGTTACTGATCTCAGAAAGATCTCTAACAATCGTATCATGAATTTTTTGTCAATTCTAATTGCCTCACTCATTCATTCGGAATGAATGAGGCAACCAGACCTGACGATTTTTTTTTAATTCTAAAGAAATCGTGAAAAAATATTGCCAGAGCCCGGGTTCGAACCGGAAACTCCATAATTCTAGACTGGTACGTTACCAATTTCGCCACCGCGGCTCTAACAACGTCAATTACGATCTCTATTTTTAATGTCAAGTGTGAAGCTTTATTCAGATTAATTAATGAATCAATATGCGATCATATGTTTCTTTAGAGTGATAAATCTTAAGCGATAATGTTGTTGACCAAATTTCTATGCTGGAATATTTTTGGCAGTTCGTAACCCGGTTAGAGTCAGCGCCGCCTGGATCCCTGTGTTATCGATCTCAGAAAGATATCTAACAATCGAATATTTAATTTTTTGTCAGATCTAATTGCCTCACTCATTCATTAAGAATTAATGAGGCACCCAGACCTGACGATTTTTTTTAAATTCTAAAGAAATCGTGAAAAAATATTGCCACAACCCGGGTTTGAACCGGGAAGTCCAGAATTCCACCCTGTTACGTTACCAATTACGTCACCGCGGCTCTAGCAACATCAATTCACGATCTCCATTTTTTATTTTAAGTGTTAAACTTTATTCAGATTAATTCATTAATCAATATGCGGTCATATGTTTCTTTAGAGTGAAAAATCTTAAGCGACAATGTTTTTGACCGAATCTCTTTGATGGAATATTTTTGGCAGTTCGCAAACCGGTTAGAGTCAGATCCGCCTGGATCCCTGTGTTATCGATCACAGAAAGATCGCTAACAATGGAATCTTCTATTTTTTGTCAGCTTTAATTACCTCACTCATTCATTAATCATTAATGAGCTAAAAAGACCTGACGATTTTTTTTTTAATTCAAAACGAATCGTGAAAAATATTGCCACAGCCCGGGTACGAACCGGGAGCGCCAGAATTTTAGCCTCGTACGTCAACAATTACGCCACCGCGGCTTTAGCAATATTAATTTACGATCTCTATTTTTAATGTCAAGTGTTAAACTTTATTCAGATTAATTAATTGATCAATATACGGTCATATGTTTCTTTAGAGTGATAAATCTTAAGCGACAATGTTATTGACCAAATTTCTATGATGGAATAATTTTAGCAGTTTGCATCGTGGTTAGGGTCAGCGCCGCCTGGATCCCTGTGTTATCGATCTCAGAAAGATCTCTAAGAGTCAAATCTTTAATTTTTTGTCAGCTTTAATTGCTTCACTCATTCATTAAGAATTAATGAGGCAACCAGACCTGACGATTTTGTTTTTAATTCTGACGAAATCGTGAAAAAATATTGCCACAGCCCGGGTTAGAACCGGGAACTCCAGAATTTTAGCCTGGTTTGTTACCAATTACGCTACCGTGGCTCTAGCAACATCAATTCACGATCTCTATTTTTAATGTCAAGTGTTAAACGTTATTCAGATTAATTAATTAATCAATATGCGGTCATATATTTCTTTAGAGTGATAAATCCTAAGCGATAATGTTGTTGACCAAATTTCTATGATAGAATATTTTTGGTAGTTCGAATCGCAGTTAAGGTCAGCGCCGCCTGGATCCCTGTGTTATCGATCTTGGAAAGATCTCTAACAATCGAATCTTTAATTTTTTGTCAGCTATAATTACCTCACTTATTCATTAAGAATTATTGAGGCAACCGGACCGCACGATTTTTTTTTTATTGTGAAGAAATCGTGAAAAAATATTGCCACAGCCCGGGTTCGAACCGGGAACTCCATAATTCTAGCCTGGTACGTTACCAATTTCGCCATCGTGGCTCTAGCAACATCAATTGACGATATCTATTTTTAATGTCAAGTGTTAAACTTTATTCAGATTAATTGATTAATCAATATGCGGTCATATGTTTCTTTAGAGTGATAAATCCTAAGCGATAATGTTGTTGACCAAATTTCTATGATAGAATATTTTTGGTAGTTCGTAACCCGGTTAGAGTCAGCAGCGCCTGGATCCCTATGTAACTGATCTCAGAAAGATCTCTAACAATCGAATCATTAAGTTTTTTTCAATTCTAAAGAAATCGTGAAAAAATATTGCCACAGCCTGGGTTCGAAACGGGACGTCCAGAATTCTAGCCTGGTACGTTACCAATTAAGCCACTGCGGCTCTAGCAACATTAATTGACGATCTCTATTTTTAATGTCAAGTGTTAATTTACTTTATTCAGATTAATTATTTAATCAATATGCGGTCATATGTTTCTTTAGAGTGATAAATCTTAAGCGATAATGTTGTTGACCAAATTTCTATGATGAAATATTTTTGGCAGTTCGCAACGTGGTTAGAGTCAGCGCCGCTTGGATCCCTATGTAACTGATCTCAGAAAGATCTCTAACAATCGAATCATTAATTTTTTGTCAATTCTAATTGCCTCACTCATTCATTCGGAATGAATGAGGCAACCAGACCTGACGATTTTTTTTAATTCTAAAGAAATCGTGAAAAAATATTGCCAGAGCCCGGGTTCGAACCGGGAACTCCAGAATTCTAGTCTGGTACGTTACCAATTTCGCCACCGCGGCTCTAACAACATCAATTCACGAACTCTATTTTTAATGTCAAGTGTTAAGCTTTATTCAGATTAATTAATGAATCAATATGCGATCATATGTTTCTTTAGAGTGATAAATCTTAAGCGATAATGTTGTTGACCAAATTCCTATGATGGAATATTTTTGGCAGTTCGTAACCCGGTTAGAGTCAGCGCCGCCTGGATCCCTGTGTTATCGATCTCAGAAAGATCTCTAACAATCGAATCTTTAATTTTTTGTGAGCTCTAATTGCCTCACTCATTCATTAAGAATTAATGAGGCAACCGGACCTCACGATTTTTTTTTTAATTCTAAAGAAGTCGTGAAAAAATATCGCCACAGCCCGGGTTCGAACCGGGAAGTCCAGAATTCTAACCTGTTACGTTACTAATTACGCTACCGCGGCTCTAGCAATATCAATTCACGATCTCCATT
Source organism: Cylloceria caligata (assembly GCA_963942595.1). Lineage (NCBI taxonomy): Eukaryota > Metazoa > Arthropoda > Insecta > Hymenoptera > Ichneumonidae > Cylloceria > Cylloceria caligata. The sequence goes on along the minus strand of OZ012703.1, from coordinate 39,507,220 downwards.
TTTAATGTCAAGTGTTAAACTTTATTCGGATTAATTAATTAATCCATATGCGGCCATATGTTTCCTTAGAGTGATATATCTTAAGCGACAATGTTATTGACCAAATTTCTATGATGGAATATTTTGGCAGTTCGAATCGCAGTTAGGGTCAGCGCCGCCTGGATCCCTGTGTTATCGATCTTGTAAAGATCTCTAACAATCGAATCTTTAATATTTTGTCAGCTATAATTACCTCACTCATTCATTAAGATATATTGAGGCAACCGGACAGCACGATTTTTTTTTTAATTCTGAAGAAATCGTGAAAAAATATTGCCACAGCCCGGATTCGAACCGGGAACTCCAGAATTCTAGCCTGGTACGTTACCAATTTCGCCACCGCGGCTCTAGCAACATCAATTGACGATCTCTATTTTTAATGTCAAGTGTCAAACTTTTTTCAGATTAATTAATTAATCAATATGCGGTCATATGTTTCTTTAGAGTGATAAATCCTAAGCGATAATGTTGTTGACCAAATTTCTATGATAGAATATTTTTGGTAGTTCGTAACCCGGTTAGAGTCAGCAGCGCCTGGATTCCTATGTAACTGATCTCAGAAAGATCTCTAACAATCGAATCATTAATTTTTTGTCAATTCTAAAGAAATCGTGAAAAAATATTGCCACAGCCTGGGTTCGAAACGGGAAGTCCAGAATTCTAGCCTGGTACGTTACCAATTAAGCCACTGCGGCTCTAGCAACATCAATTGACGATCTCTATTTTTAATGTCAAGTGTTAATTTACTTTATCCAGATTAATTATTTAATCAATATGCGATCATATGTTTCTTTAGATTGATAAATCTTAAGCGATAATGTTGTTGACCAAATTTCTATGATGGAATATCTTTGGCAGTTCGCAACGCGGTTAGAGTCAGCGCCGCCTGGATCCCTATGTCACTGATCTCAGAAAGATCTCTAACAATCGAATCATTAATTTTTTGTCAATTCTAATTGCCTCACTCATTCATTCGGAATGAATGAGGCAACCAGACCTGACGATTTTTTTTTAATTCTAAAGAAATCGTGAAAAAATATCGCCACAGCCCGGGTTCCAACCGAGAAGTCCAGAATTCTACCCTGTTACGTTACCAATTACGCTACCGCGGCTCTAGCAACATCAATTCACTATCTCCATTTTTAATGTCAAGTGTTAAACTTTATTCGGATTAATTGATTAATCCATATGCGGCCATATGTTTCCTTAGAGTGATAAATCTTAAGCGACAATGTTATTGACCAAATTTCTATGATGGAATATTTTGGCAGTTCGAATCGCAGTTAGGGTCAGCGCCGCCTGGATCCCTGTGTTATCGATCTTGGGAAGATCTCTAACAATCGAATCTTTAATTTTTTGTCAGCTATAATTACCTCACTTATTCATTAAGAATTATTGAGGCAACCGGACCGCACGAATTTTTTTTAATTCTGAAGAAATCGTGAAAATATATTGCCACAGCCCGGGTTCGAACCGGGAACTCCATAATTCCAGCCTGGTACGTTATTAATTTCGCCACCGCGGCTCTAGCAACATCAATTGACGATCTCTATTTTTAATGTCAAGTGTTAAACTTTATTCAGATTAATTAATTAATCAATATGCGGTCATATGTTTCTTTAGAGTGATAAATCCTAAGCGATAATGTTGTTGACCAAATTTCTATGATAGAATATTTTTGGTAGTTCGTAACCCGGTTAGAGTCAGCAGCGCCTGGATCCCTATGTAACTGATCTCAGAAAGATCTCTAACAATCGAATCATTAATTTTTTGTGAGCTCTAATTGCCTCACTCATTCATTAAGAGTTAATGAGGCAACCAGACCTGACGATTTTTTTTAATTCTAAAGAAATCGTGAAAAAATATTGCCATAGCCCGGGTGCGAACCGGGAACTCCAGAATTCTAGCCTGATACGTTACCAATTACGCGACCGCGGCACTAGCAACATCGATCCACGATCTCTATTTTTAATGTCAAGTGTTAAACTTTATTCAGATTAATTAATTAATCAATATGCGGTCCTATGTTTCTTTAGAGTGATAAATCTGAAGCGATAATGTTGTTGACCAAATTTCTATGATGGAATATTTTTGGCAGTTCGTAACCCGGTTAGAGTCAGCGCCGCCTGGATCCCTTTGTTATCGATCTCAGAAAGATCTCTAACAATCGAATCTTAAATTTTTTGTCAGCTCTAATTGCCTCACTCATTCATTAATAATTACTGAGCTAAAAAGACCTGACGATTTTTTTTTAATTCTAAAGAAATCGTGAAAAAATATTGCCACAGCCCGGGTTCGAACCGGGAAGTCCAGAATTCTAGCCTGTTACGTTACCAATTACGCCACCGCAGCTCTAGCAACATCAATTCACGATCTCTATTTTTAATGTGAAGTGTTAAACTTTATTCAGATTAATTAATTTATCAATATGCGGTCATATGTTTCTTTGGAGCGATAAATCTTAATCGACAATGTTATTGATCAAATTTCTATGATGGATTATTTTTTGCAGTTCGCAGCCCGGTTAGAGTCAGCGCCGCCTAGATCCCTGTGTTATCGACCTCAGAAAGATCTCTAACAATCGAATCTTTAATTTTTTGTCAGCTCTAATTGCCTCACTCATTCATTAAGAATTAATGAGGCAACCAAACCTCACAATTTATTTTTAAATTCTAAAGAAATCGTGAAAAAATATTGCCACAGCCTGGGTTCGAAACGGGAAGTCCAGAATTCTAGCCTGGTACGTTACCAATTAAGCCACCGCGGCACTAGCAACATCAATTGACGATCTCTATTTTTAATGTCAAGTGTAAATTCACTTTATTCAGATTAATTAATTAATCAATATGCGGACATATGTTTCTTTTGAGTGATGAATCTTAAGCGACAATGTTGTTGACCAAATTTCTATGATGAAATATTTTTGGCAGTTCGCAACCCGGTTAGAGTCAGCGCCGCCTGGATCCCTGTGTTATCGATCTCAGAACGATCTCTAACAGTCGAATCTTTAATTTTTTGTCAGATCTAATTTCCTCACTTATTCATTAAGAATTATTGAGGCAACCGGACCGCACGATTTTTTTTTTAATTCTAAAGAAATCGTGAAAAAACATTGCCACAGCCCGGGTTCGAACCGGGAACTCCATAATTTCAGCCTGGTTTGTTACCAATTACGCCACCGTGGCTCTAGCAACATTAATTCACGATCTCTGGTTTTAATGTCAAGTGTTAAACTTTATTCAGATTAATTAATAGATCAATATGCGGTCATATGTTTCTTTAGAGTGAAAAATGTTAAGCGAGAATATTATTGACCAAATTTCTTTGATGGAATATTTTTGGCAGTTCCCAAACCGGTTAGAGTCAGCGCCGCCTGGATCCCTGTGTTATCGATCTCAGAAAGATCGCTAACAATCGAATCTTAAATTTTTTGTCAGCTCTAATTGCCTCACTTATTCATTAATAATTGATGAGCTAAAAAGACCTGACGATTTTTTTTTATTCTAAAGAAATCGTGAAAAAATATTGCCACAGCCTGGGTTCGAACCGGGAAGTCCAGAATTCTAGCCTGTTACGTTACCAATTACGCCACCGCGGCTCTAGCAACATCAATTCACGATCTCTATTTTTAATGTCAAGTGTTAAACTCTATTCGGATTAATTAATTAATCAATATGCGGCCATATATTTCTTAGAGTGATTGATCTTAAGCGACAATGTTATTGACCAAATTTCTATGATGGAATACTTTTGGCAGTTCGCAACGCGGTTAGAGTCAGTGCCGTCTGGATCCCTATGTTACTGATCTCAGAAAGATCTCTAACAATCGTATCATGAATTTTTTGTCAATTCTAATTGCCTCACTCATTCATTCGGAATGAATGAGGCAACCAGACCTGACGATTTTTTTTTAATTCTAAAGAAATCGTGAAAAAATATTGCCAGAGCCCGGGTTCGAACCGGAAACTCCATAATTCTAGACTGGTACGTTACCAATTTCGCCACCGCGGCTCTAACAACGTCAATTACGATCTCTATTTTTAATGTCAAGTGTGAAGCTTTATTCAGATTAATTAATGAATCAATATGCGATCATATGTTTCTTTAGAGTGATAAATCTTAAGCGATAATGTTGTTGACCAAATTTCTATGCTGGAATATTTTTGGCAGTTCGTAACCCGGTTAGAGTCAGCGCCGCCTGGATCCCTGTGTTATCGATATCAGAAAGATATCTAACAATCGAATATTTAATTTTTTGTCAGATCTAATTGCCTCACTCATTCATTAAGAATTAATGAGACAACCAGACCTGACGATTTTTTTTAAATTCTAAAGAAATCGTGAAAAAATATTGCCACAACCCGGGTTTGAACCGGGAAGTCCAGAATTCCACCCTGTTACGTTACCAATTACGTCACCGCGGCTCTAGCAACATCAATTCACGATCTCCATTTTTTATTTTAAGTGTTAAACTTTATTCAGATTAATTCATTAATCAATATGCGGTCATATGTTTCTTTAGAGTGAAAAATCTTAAGCGACAATGTTTTTGACCGAATCTCTTTGATGGAATATTTTTGGCAGTTCGCAAACCGGTTAGAGTCAGCGCCGCCTGGATCCCTGTGTTATCGATCACAGAAAGATCGCTAACAATGGAATCTTCTATTTTTTGTCAGCTTTAATTACCTCACTCATTCATTAATAATTAATGAGCTAAAAAGACCTGACGATTTTTTTTTTAATTCAAAACGAATCGTGAAAAATATTGCCACAGCCCGGGTACGAACCGGGAGCGCCAGAATTTTAGCCTCGTACGTCAACAATTACGCCACCGCGGCTTTAGCAATATTAATTTACGATCTCTATTTTTAATGTCAAGTGTTAAACTTTATTCAGATTAATTAATTGATCAATATACGGTCATATGTTTCTTTAGAGTGATAAATCTTAAGCGACAATGTTATTGACCAAATTTCTATGATGGAATAATTTTAGCAGTTTGCATCGTGGTTAGGGTCAGCGCCGCCTGGATCCCTGTGTTATCGATCTCAGAAAGATCTCTAAGAGTCAAATCTTTAATTTTTTGTCAGCTTTAATTGCTTCACTCATTCATTAAGAATTAATGAGGCAACCAGACCTGACGATTTTGTTTTTAATTCTGACGAAATCGTGAAAAAATATTGCCACAGCCCGGGTTAGAACCGGGAACTCCAGAATTTTAGCCTGGTTTGTTACCAATTACGCTACCGTGGCTCTAGCAACATCAATTCACGATCTCTATTTTTAATGTCAAGTGTTAAACTTTATTCAGATTAATTAATTAATCAATATGCGGTCATATATTTCTTTAGAGTGATAAATCCTAAGCAATAATGTTGTTGACCAAATTTCTATGATAGAATATTTTTGGTAGTTCGAATCGCAGTTAAGGTCAGCGCCGCCTGGATCCCTGTGTTATCGATCTTGGAAAGATCTCTAACAATCGAATCTTTAATTTTTTGTCAGCTCTAATTACCTCACTTATTCATTAAGAATTATTGAGGCAACCGGACCGCACGATTTTTTTTTTTATTGTGAAGAAATCGTGAAAAAATATTGCCACAGCCCGGGTTCGAACCGGGAACTCCATAATTCTAGCCTGGTACGTTACCAATTTCGCCATCGTGGCTCTAGCAACATCAATTGACGATATCTATTTTTAATGTCAAGTGTTAAACTTTATTCAGATTAATTAATTAATCAATATGCGGTCATATGTTTCTTTAGAGTGATAAATCCTAAGCGATAATGTTGTTGACCAAATTTCTATGATAGAATATTTTTGGTAGTTCGTAACCCGGTTAGAGTCAGCAGCGCCTGGATCCCTATGTAACTGATCTCAGAAAGATCTCTAACAATCGAATCATTAAGTTTTTGTCAATTCTAAAAAAATCGTGAAAAAATATTGCCACAGCCTGGGTTCGAAACGGGACGTCCAGAATTCTAGCCTGGTACGTTACCAATTAAGCCACTGCGGCTCTAGCAACATTAATTGACGATCTCTATTTTTAATGTCAAGTGTTAATTTACTTTATTCAGATTAATTATTTAATCAATATGCGGTCATATGTTTCTTTAGAGTGATAAATCTTAAGCGATAATGTTGTTGACCAAATTTCTATGATGAAATATTTTTGGCAGTTCGCAACGTGGTTAGAGTCAGCGCTGCTTGGATCCCTATGTAACTGATCTCAGAAAGATCTCTAACAATCGAATCATTAATTTTTTGTCAATTCTAATTGCCTCACTCATTCATTCGGAATGGATGAGGCAACCAGACCTGACGATTTTTTTTTAATTCTAAAGAAATCGTGAAAAAATATCGCCACAGCCCGGGTTCGAACCGAGAAGTCCAAAATTCTACCCTGTTACGTTACCAATTACGCTACCGCGGCTCTAGCAACATCAATTCACTATCTCCATTTTTAATGTCAAGTGTTAAACTTTATTCGGATTAATTGATTAATCCATATGCGGCCATATGTTTCCTTAGAGTGATAAATCTTAAGCGACAATGTTATTGACCTAATTTCTATGATGGAATATTTTGGCAGTTCGAATCGCAGTTAGGGTCAGCGCCGCCTGGATCCCTGTGTTATCGATCTTGGGAAGATCTCTAACAATCGAATCTTTAATTTTTTGTCAGCTATAATTACCTCACTTATTCATTAAGAATTATTGAGGCAACCGGACCGCACGATTTTTTTTTAATTCTGAAGAAATCGTGAAAATATATTGCCACAGCCCGGGTTCGAACCGGGAACTCCATAATTCTAGCCTGGTACGTTACCAATTTCGCCATCGTGGCTCTAGCAACATCAATTGACGATATCTATTTTTAATGTCAAGTGTTAAACTTTATTCAGATTAATTAATTAATCAATATGCGGTCATATGTTTCTTTAGAGTGATAAATCCTAAGCGATAATGTTGTTGACCAAATTTCTATGATAGAATATTTTTGGTAGTTCGTAACCCGGTTAGAGTCAGCAGCGCCTGGATCCCTATGTAACTGATCTCAGAAAGATCTCTAACAATCGAATCATTAAGTTTTTGTCAATTCTAAAAAAATCGTGAAAAAATATTGCCACAGCCTGGGTTCGAAACGGGACGTCCAGAATTCTAGCCTGGTACGTTACCAATTAAGCCACTGCGGCTCTAGCAACATTAATTGACGATCTCTATTTTTAATGTCAAGTGTTAATTTACTTTATTCAGATTAATTATTTAATCAATATGCGGTCATATGTTTCTTTAGAGTGATAAATCTTAAGCGATAATGTTGTTGACCAAATTTCTATGATGAAATATTTTTGGCAGTTCGCAACGTGGTTAGAGTCAGCGCTGCTTGGATCCCTATGTAACTGATCTCAGAAAGATCTCTAACAATCGAATCATTAATTTTTTGTCAATTCTAATTGCCTCACTCATTCATTCGGAATGAATGAGGCAACCAGACCTGACGATTTTTTTTAATTCTAAAGAAATCGTGAAAAAATATTGCCAGAGCCCGGGTTCGAACCGGGAACTCCAGAATTCTAGTCTGGTACGTTACCAATTTCGCCACCGCGGCTCTAACAACATCAATTCACGAACTCTATTTTTAATGTCAAGTGTTAAGCTTTATTCAGATTAATTAATGAATCAATATGCAATCATATGTTTCTTTAGAGTGATAAATCTTAAGCGATAATGTTGTTGACCAAATTCCTATGATGGAATATTTTTGGCAGTTCGTAACCCGGTTAGAGTCAGCGCCGCCTGGATCCCTGTGTTATCGATCTCAGAAAGATCTCTAACAATCGAATCTTTAATTTTTTGTGAGCTCTAATTGCCTCACTCATTCATTAAGAATTAATGAGGCAACCGGACCTCACGATTTTTTTTTTAATTCTAAAGAAGTCGTGAAAAAATATCGCCACAGCCCGGGTTCGAACCGGGAAGTCCAGAATTCTAACCTGTTACGTTACTAATTACGCTACCGCGGCTCTAGCAATATCAATTCACGATCTCCATTTTTAATGTCAAGTGTTAAACTTTATTCGGATTAATTAATTAATCCATATGCGGCCATATGTTTCCTTAGAGTGATATATCTTAAGCGACAATGTTATTGACCAAATTTCTATGATGGAATATTTTTGGCAGTTCGTAACCCGGTTAGAGTCAGCGCCGCCTGGATCCCTGTGTTATCGATCTCAGAAAGATCGCTAACAATGGAATCTTCTATTTTTTGTCAGCTTTAATTACCTCACTCATTCATTAATAATTAATGAGCTAAAAAGACCTGACGATTTTTTTTTTAATTCAAAACTAATCGTGAAAAATATTGCCACAGCCCGGGTACGAACCGGGAGCGCCAGAATTCTAGCCTCGTACGTCACCAATTACGCCACCGCGGCTTTAGCAATATTAATTAACGATCTCTATTTTTAATGTCAAGTGTTAAACTTTATTCAGATTAATTAATTTATCAATATACGGTCATATGTTTCTTTAGAGTGATAAATCTTAAGCGACCATGTTATTGACCAAATTTCTAGGATGGAATATTGTTCTCAGTTCGCAACGCGGTTAGAGTCAGCGCCGCCTGGATCCCTATGTTACTGATCTCAGAAAGATCTCTAACAGTCGTATCATTAATTTTTTGTCAATTCTAATTCTCTCATTCATTCATTCGGAATGAATGAAGCAACCAGACCTGACGATCTTTTTTTAATTCTGAAGAAATCGTGAAAAAATATTGCCACAGCCCGGGTTCGAACCGGGAACTCCAGAATTCTAGCCTGGAACGTTACCAATTTCGCCACCGCGGCTCTAGCAACATCAATTGACGATCTCTATTTTTAATGTCAAGTGTCAAACTTTATTCAGATTAATTAATTAATCAATATGCGGTCATATGTTTCTTTAGAGTGATAAATCCTAAGCGATAATGTTGTTGACCAAATTTCTATGATAGAATATTTTTGGTAGTTCGTAACCCGGTTAGAGTCAGCAGCGCCTGGATTCCTATGTAACTGATCTCAGAAAGATCTCTAACAATCGAATCATTAATTTTTTGTCAATTCTAAAGAAATCGTGAAAAAATATTGCCATAGCCTGGGTTCGAAACGGGAAGTCCAGAATTCTAGCCTGGTACGTTACCAATTAAGCCACTGCGGCTCTAGCAACATCAATTGACGATCTCTATTTTTAATGTCAAGTGTTAATTTACTTTATCCAGATTAATTATTTAATCAATATGCGATCATATGTTTCTTTAGATTGATAAATCTTAAGCGATAATGTTGTTGACCAAATTTCTATGATGTAATATCTTTGGCAGTTCGCAACGCGGTTAGAGTCAGCGCTGCCTGGATCCCTATGTCACTGATCTCAGAAAGATCTCTAACAATCGAATCATTAATTTTTTGTCAATTCTAATTGCCTCACTCATTCATTCGGAATGGATGAGGCAACCAGACCTGACGATTTTTTTTTAATTCTAAAGAAATCGTGAAAAAATATCGCCACAGCCCGGGTTCGAACCGAGAAGTCCAAAATTCTACCCTGTTACGTTACCAATTACGCTACCGCGGCTCTAGCAACATCAATTCACTATCTCCATTTTTAATGTCAAGTGTTAAACTTTATTCGGATTAATTGATTAATCCATATGCGGCCATATGTTTCCTTAGAGTGATAAATCTTAAGCGACAATGTTATTGACCTAATTTCTATGATGGAATATTTTGGCAGTTCGAATCGCAGTTAGGGTCAGCGCCGCCTGGATCCCTGTGTTATCGATCTTGGGAAGATCTCTAACAATCGAATCTTTAATTTTTTGTCAGCTATAATTACCTCACTTATTCATTAAGAATTATTGAGGCAACCGGACCGCACGATTTTTTTTTAATTCTGAAGAAATCGTGAAAATATATTGCCACAGCCCGGGTCCGAACCGGGAACTCCATAATTCCAGCCTGGTACGTTACCAATTTCGCCACCGCGGCTCTAGCAACATCAATTGACGATCTCTATTTTTAATGTCAAGTGTTAAACTTTATTCAGATTAATTAATTAATCAATATGCGGTCATATGTTTCTTTAGAGTGATAAATCCTAAGCGATAATGTTGTTGACCAAATTTCTATGATAGAATATTTTTGGTAGTTCGTAACCCGGTTAGAGTCAGCAGCGCCTGGATCCCTATGTAACTGATCTCAGAAAGATCTCTAACAATCGAATCATTAATTTTTTGTCAGCTCTAATTGCCTCACTCATTCATTAAGAATTAATGAGGCAACCAAACCTCACAATTTATTTTTAAATTCTAAAGAAATCGTGAAAAAATATTGCCACAGCCTGGGTTCGAAACGGGAAGTCCAGAATTCTAGCCTGGTACGTTACCAATTAAGCCACCGCGGCACTAGCAACATCAATTGACGATCTCTATTTTTAATGTCAAGTGTAAATTCACTTTATTCAGATTAATTAATTAATCAATATGCGGACATATGTATCTTTTGAGTGATGAATCTTAAGCGACAATGTTGTTGACCAAATTTCTATGATGAAATATTTTTGGCAGTTCGCAACCCGGCTAGAGTCAGCGCCGCCTGGATCCCTGTGTTATCGATCTCAGAACGATCTCTAACAGTCGAATCTTTAATTTTTTGTCAGATCTAATTTCCTCACTTATTCATTAAGAATTATTGAGGCAACCGGACCGCACGATTTTTTTTTTAATTCTAAAGAAATCGTGAAAAAACATTGCCACAGCCCGGGTTCGAACCGGGAACTCCATAATTTCAGCCTGGTTTGTTACCAATTACGCCACCGTGGCTCTAGCAACATTAATTCACGATCTCTGGTTTTAATGTCAAGTGTTAAACTTTATTCAGATTAATTAATAGATCAATATGCGGTCATATGTTTCTTTAGAGTGAAAAATGTTAAGCGAGAATATTATTGACCAAATTTCTTTGATGGAATATTTTTGGCAGTGTTACGTCAAAATCGCGGCCTATCTTACGAACCCACGAATTTAACATAGATTTCACGTTTCGGTGTATCTTTTCCGTGCTCTGGTCAAGGAGAATAAATTCTCCCTTTACCACACCCGACGAGAAAATACCGAAGACGCAAGCCCGTTTTTGAGTCTAACCTCGCGGAAAATTACTCGGGATAGGGCTGGAGTGCGTTTTGTTCTTGGTTGGGGATAATCACTTCACGAATAATGGGGAGGGACTTGAATGACAATTTCACGCGGAGCAAGATTTCACTTTAATTGGTAATTGAAAATTATACTTACGGTTGTTTGTTACTGTGGTTCTTACTGTTGAACGTTGGTTGGGCGTAGATTAGTGTAGTCAGACAGACTAAAAATCGAACGTTGGCGTTGGTGCGTATTAATAATTATTTATTGAAATAAAACTACATGAGTAGTTGAATGTTGCACGTTTAATATTCCCGATTTCGTATATTCGACTCGTACATTTTGTTCGTACGCAAGTCGGCTAGATCGCCGTTCAGCCCTAGCGATAAGGCGTTCGTCGTGGCGCAGAGAGTCGCCCCAGCCTCGCTTTCCTGCAGAGGAAGCTCTATTGAAACGCGTTACCGTTTTCTCTCTTTCTCGATTCGTTTTACTTTTAGTATTTAGCTGTAAAATAATCTTAACATTTCATTTTATCATATATATATATGTATAACATATTCCATATATATATAATTTACTAGTAAAACAAGTAATTTTATACATGAAAACGAGAGAGAGAGAGAGAGTTCTTCTCTTGAGAATGACTCGCCTAGCTTGGTTACTCGTACATTTCGTTCGTACGCAAGTCAGCTAGATCGCTGTTCAGACCTCGCCCAAGGCGTTTTCGTTGCGCGGAGTGTCGGCCAGCCTCGCTTTCCCGCAGCAGAAGCTTCATTGCAACTCAATTTCAGTCTCATCTCTTTCTCGCTTTTCTGTCTATTTTTCCCTATTTTACCATAAATTAATCCTAATATTTCCTTTATCCCTTCTATATAGGCATAACGTGTTCTATATATTTATGATGGTGTTTTTACTATAAATTCCAATATTTTACGAGAGACATATTAATGTAATCCCAAGAGAAAAGGGGAATTAATCCTGATGTACTGATCTTTCTTCTATTACCCGACTATACTTGGTAAGCTCATTAATTCGATGTGGGTTGTACTCGTTTTCGAGTGACAGCTATGGGTAGTTTCCATATGGAAGCATAATTGTTCTTTTTGCTGCTGATATTTTGTCTACAGTATTCGCGTGAACATTTTAATAGTCATAACTCTTTCGTTTAAATCAACAGTTCCTCTGCTTTTGTTAATTGTTTCACTTAGTTAATAATTGTTCGTTATTTCATCATCTTTGTAAAGAGAGAGAGAGAGAGAGAAGACTTCAGGCAAGAGCGAGAAGAAAGGGTGCGGTCGCTTGGTCACGTGATAGCGTTCCCTCCAACCGCTCCCTTATGACCAACAACGCCCCGACGGCGACTAGCCGAACCCCTGGTCTAGGATTGAGGGTAAGGCCGCGCTGAATCATAGATCCATAAATGGCAGTCGATAACCGGGTCTACGCAGTAGATCCCATGGTTTGAAAGTTTGCCTTCTGACCGGGAGCGCCGAAAAATTCCATCTTTACAAGATTAATTCCTCCTGGGAGACGGTCGGTAGGGCCGCATCTTCACCCTGTTCCGATCTCCGTCGCTAAAATCGCTCTCCTCTCCTCTTAAGAAGTTCGAGAATAAAAGAAAAATGTGAGAGGTTACTTTTACTGTAGCGAAACTAAAACAGAAGAACTTTAACGTAATCGAAATAAAAAAAGATAAATGCGACGTTACGTCAGGACGTAACACCTCCCCCCTTAAAACGATTATTAGGAGAAGCCTAATAATCGAATCCGAGGGTGAAGCTAACAATTTTCCAATTATGCTTATCGTACTATTCTTTTTCTTTAACGACTTGTCTCTTGCAGGATCTTGGAATCTGTATGTGGTACTAGCTTTTGGTTCGTACCATGATGAATTCGTTAAACACAAACAAAACGTTACTTTTAATAGAGTAAGGATATTTGATTGGCAACGGTTTGGCCATATTGCTATTCTTGCTTTGGTTAAATATTGTTCTACGTTAAGTGTATGTATATGTATGATTATATTTCTTCGGATTTATCCGTACTATGCTTAGTAGGAATATTATAGTGTTATATATAAGTGTTATGTTATTGTACTTATACATCTGTCCCTTTATTTATGGGCATTTGTATTTCTCTCTTTTTTTTTTTTTTCTAATATTTTTTTCACTTGTTTACTTTGTTTATTCGCTTCTTGATTTTACTGTTATATTTTCTTTTCTTTGAAATGTTTAACCCCTTTTCTTTTTTTCCTTGCAACCGTACAATAAGCTAGGTGAATTCTTTTCTTAAATGTTACTTATGATTAAATAACGGTGAATATTGAACGTGACTTTCTGGTTACAGTGTATGTGTTTTTAATTCTACTTCTTCTTGTAATTCGTGATCTTTATCCAAATATTTGCTACGTTGGAGTATTTGCTCTTTCTCTCTTTTTGTAACTCAAATATTATTTATGTCTAATGACACGGTTAAAATATCCTTTTTCTTCTTTTCTTATACCACGCATCGGGGTGGTTAACTTGATTTGAATAATAGCAACTGACGTATGTAGGAATATGTAGGTATGAATTTTCTCATACAGACTTGGTGTTAATTCAATAGTTCGTGGACGTTGGTTTCTGAAGTTCGTGAAATTCTTGGAGTTCTTGAAGTTCTTAGCCCTTTTGAAGTTCTTGACGTTCTAAACGTTTTGAAGTTCTTGGCGTTCTAAGCGTTTTGAAGTTCTTGATGTTCTAAGCGTTTTGAAGTTCTTGGCGTTCGTGAAGTTTCTTTAGAGTTGTTGGTGTTCGTGAAGTTCTTAAAATTTTTGTCCATATAGTGCTGGACGTTCGTGTGGATTCTCCTATTGTCTCGCCTTCATGATGGTTGGCTCCCTGAGATTTGGTATAAGGATTCAACGATCGTCTAGTATGAAACGAATGCTTCCTTTTGCTCTGAGGAGATGTAACTGTTTGGTTGAGGTATCCAGGGCAGTACGGTGGCCCTCGGAATGAGTGACTTGTAAACTCTTGTGTCTGTGAAACATAATGTGCATTACTAATATGCGATATCATAGGGTGGTTAACGATTATTATTATTATTGTATTTTTTTTTTCTTTGGCCTTTTTTTTTTTTATATTATTTTGTTTTATTTTAAGTATATAGGTATATTTATATATATATATGTTTTTTTTTTCTTTTTCTTTTTATTCTTATTCTGAGAAAAATTCAACAACCCCTTTTTTTTTTAGTGCGGAAAGGTATAAATAAAATAATTCTGTGTATTATGAATCAACATATATATGTAAGGGTATAGTTATATAGTTTTAGCTCAAAATGGATTTACTTACGTGAATATTTGGTGTTGGGAGAAGTTTTCCTTGCATTATTCCTTCGCTTATACTTTTTTTTTTTTTTTTTTTTTTTTTTCATATTTTTATTTTTATATTTACCATTTGTGTAACGAAAGTGTTACCAGTGTCCCATTATGGCGTTTTTGAATAGTCACACGTCTTGTTGATAAGAGAGTGAATATCGTCGGTGGGGGCTTGTGGCTGGTGGCGTAATGTAGAGTCGCTTTCCAACAAGTAATCCACCAAGTTTTGGATCGTAATCTGTTCGGTACTACGGGGGGGCTTTGGGAATAGGAAGGGGAGGTATTGGAGAAACAGCGGTGGGACTAGTGACTGATCTTTCCAAATTAGAAAATGTGGGTATCTTGGTCCTGCTTCTAGTGACAGGGCTAGGAATCATACTTTGAACTTTGACAATTTATGCTTGACTGAAAGATAATTCATTAACCGAACCTGAGTTGATTTTAATTAACCTACACAATTACGGTTCTAGCTATTTATTGTCGTTATCGATATACTTCTTAGGTTTTTTCTTTGTTTACGTTATCCTATTCGGAGTCGAGCACGATGCACTGTATCTCCGAGTTGCATTCGTCGCATGTTTCTCTATTTTTGCTGCATTTGTAACAATTATTTGCGTGGAGACAGGGGAGAAACGTCACGCTTATAGGTTGGTGATGGCAGGTTTGACATGACGGAGTGGCAGCATCTTCCTCGTGGGAGGGTGTCAGCGATGGTGTGGATAGGTCCAATGACTCCGCCCAAGGGGTAGGAGGTCGGAAATTGCGACGATGTGAGGTAACTAGTTTTTCGTCTGACTCGTCTTTGTCCGTCGTATCGGGATGTTGGTTCGCATAATTATCTTGGTTAGTGGGCGATGGAGGGGGAGCGGGAGGTCTGTGAAGCGGTGATGTAATTGAGTCGGTAAGACTGGTGGACAAGGAGGAGCATGGGAATGTATTCATAGTCATGCTCAGGAATCGACAACCTGGATTTAACAAGACGTGTAAGTGTAAAGGGTTTGGGCCCGTTCCCCAACGCTTTACTTTGATACCGCAATAAAAACAAGTTACTCTGTCCTTTTTCCCAGAATAAAAGAATCCGGCATTTACTAATGCTACTGGTTTTATCGGTAGCGTCTCAGGCCAGGAAATGAAACTTTCCATGCGGTCAGTATAGTTTTCGTAGGTGGGGTATGAGGGTTGTAGGCCGTCGTCCCTGGAACATACCCATTCTAAATAGTCGAGGGTGCCCCGGAGCCTTTCTAATAGTCTGGCGACAACTCTCGGATCGCAGGTAGGGGGGCTCTCGTACAGTTCTGTCTGAGAGGCGGGGGTTAAGGAAGAGAAAGGATGGCGGCGCGGTGTTCGACCGGGCGGTCGGCTTCCGATACTCATTATTACGTAACGACAGTGAGGGCCCCGTGTAGCATGCTTTTCCCAAGGGTCGTCATAAATTTCGCAATTGTTTAATGATACTCCGCAATGAAAACACCTGATTTTAGTCTGGTGGCCCGTGAAAAAGAATCCGGCTGCCGCTAATACTGCAATACTAATTTCACAATTTCCAGGCCAGTAGGTGAAGCTGTCTACCCGTTTAACATAGTCTTCGAATGCGGGATACATGGGAGTTAAATCGCTCTTTTTTGGAGGCATATCCTCGTGGCAATCAGGGGTCGCGTTTACTCTTACTTCTACTCTGCAATCGTGGCGTTCTTTTTCACGAGAAAGGGGTACATCTAGTGGATCGGCCCCGATGGGAACGTTCCCACAAGGTATGCCGCGGACGAAACGACATTGTTCTTGCCACCTACGGTGGTCATGCATTGGTATATCACCAACTTCCCATTCTTTAATAGTGATTCTGCAATCAAAACAACTGACCTCGTCGTCCTGTCCGGTGTAATAAAATCCTGCAGCGGCAAGTTGCCGCGGGTCTAGAAAATTTACTGGCCAACCACGGTAACTGTCGAGACGCACTTGTTCGTATGAGTACATGCCGCGTGGGTCTTTTGATGACATGCTTATTGAGAATCCGCACTCTTTTATAATTAAATTTTTTTTTTTAAGATGCAGGTATAAATAGTAGTGTATTTATCTAGTTATGTTAATAAAAATATTTATGCGTATATTTACTGGTATATGTTAATATTCTTAAATATGGTTATTGTAGCATTCTCTTTATATTTGGTTGTACTCGCTCTCTCCTTTGAAGTCTAAAACTGATCAGGGTGCACTAAGTTATATATATTTCTTTTTCCAAGAGGTTTTATTCAATACCTTTGTCTCTGAGTGCGTTTCCTGGTATCTCGTTCACGTCGGCGAATCGGTAATTATGTTTGCCTTGTTTTGAAACCTTTAAGAAAAATTCCTATTCACTTAATACTTGAACATATTGATCATTGCTATTATCAGGGGTACAAATTGAAAATGCGGGTTTGATAACAGATGGCGTTACTAACGTTATACGCATCAGGCAGTACTGTGACTATGTTCATGTCAAAGCTACGTCTTATAGCTTTAATTTTCAGTATGTGTCAATTTGTCGCAGTGTCAAATTCATAGTTTTTTTGAGCTCTCAATATGTCGAGTTTCGTGCCAACAAAACAGCATTTGCGGGAAGTTTTAATTTACTTCTTTAATTTGAAGAAAAGTGCTGCTGAAGCACATCGATTGGTCTCCGAGGCTTATCCGAGTCATGTTCCATCGGTTTCAACGTGCGAGAGATGGTTTGTGCGGTTTAGAAGTGGTGATTTTGACGTTGAGGACAAAGAGCGGCCGGGCCAAGTGAAAAAGTTTGAGAATGCTGAATTGGAGGCAATACTCAATGAAGACTCGTGTCAAACTCAACAAGAGCTCGCAGATTCATTGGGAGTGACACAACAAGCCATTTCCCATCGTATAAAAGCCCTCGGAATGATCCAAAAGCAAGGACATTGGGTGCCGTATGAGCTGAAGCCGAGAGACGTCGAGCGCCGTTTTTTTGCATGCGAACTGCTGCTCGAACGGCAAAAACGGAAGGGTTTTTTGCATCGCATTGTCACTGGTGATGAAAAGTGGATCCATTACGATAACCCGAAGCGCAAAAAATCATATGGTTACCCCGGCCATGCATCATCATCGACGGCCAAACCAAATATTCACGGCGCCAAGCTCATGCTCTGTATTTGGTGGGACCAGCTGGGTGTGGTGTATTATGAGCTATTGAAATCGAACGAAACCATCACAGGAGCACTATACCGAACTCAATTGATGCGTTTGAGCCGCGCACTCAAAGAAAAACGGCCACAATACGAGCAAAGACACGACAAAGTAATTTTGCAACATGACAACGCTCGGCCACATGTTGCAGCGCCGGTCAAAACATACCTACAAACGCTGAAATGGGAAGTCTTACCCCACCCGCCGTATAGCCCAGATATTGCTCCTTCCGATTACCACCTTTTCCGATCGATGACACATGGCCTAGCTGACCAGCGCTTCCATTCTTACGAAGAAGCCCAAAAATGGGTCGATGACTGGATAGCAGCCAAGCCGGCCGAATTTTTTCGCGACGGTATCCGTAAATTGCCAGAAAGATGGGAAAAAGTTGTGGCTAGCGATGGACAATACTTTGAATAATTCATTTGTTACCATTTTTTCAGAATAAACGTTCAAAAATAGAAAAAAATCCCGCATTTTCAATTTGTACTCCTGATATTATTATTGTTATTACTATTATTACCATTATTATTGTTACTATTATTATTACTACTATGATTATATTTATGTATTATTTCTTTTCATAATTAATATGTTTATTTATCGGATAGAGTATTTGGTGGACGACTTTGCACTGTTTTCTGCCAAACTTGTCTCCTAGTATTGAAATATCGTTGATAAAAATAAATAAGGAATGCTATTAGAGCTTATTGTAGTTTTATATTTACTCCCGTATGATATATATATATATGGTTTTATTTTTATTTTTATTTTCTGATTTTTCATTCGTATATATCAATTTTATTATGTAAATTCTATGTTTATTATTACATGATATCCAAAAAGAAAGTGCCGCATGAATGCGTACCATTTAAACATCGTATATTTTTACGCAAATATCTTTCGGGAAAAATTATTTCGAAAATGTTAGTAGGCAATTCTCGATTTTTTTTAATCGATTTGAATGTACAATAATGTCTTTGTTTGGGAGTTTAATACGTACGTTACCGTTCGTTAATATAGTCTTTATTTCGTGCGGACCGGTATAGTGGTCACCGAGTTTTCCGGGTTTTGGTCCTTTAAGCAAAAATACTGGTTCACCCACTTTAAATGCTACAGGATTAATTTTCTTGTCTTGATATATTTTGGAATTTTCTTTAGCCTTTATCAAATTTTGTCGTCCCAAACCCTGTATTTCATGGATTTGCGTGACCAGTTGCGTTAGGTATTCGTCGTACGTGGCGAGTTTTTCCATCTCGGCAGGGGGCATACTAGAAGGGGTGCGAGCTATCTTGCCAAAAACCATTTCGTATGGAGTATGCTTGGTACCTTCGTGTACATTCGTGTTGTAATTGTAAATAGCCATTTCAACCCATTCATCCCAATTATTTTGTTTAGTAGTGAATTGTTTAAGATATTCACCGAGGGCATGATGCGATCTTTCCAATGATCCATTGGATTGAGGGTGAAATGCTGTCGTTCTGACTTTACGTATTTTAAACAATTTCGCAATTTGTTTTAAGAAATTACTCAAAAAATTACTACCTTGGTCAGTAAGTACCGCTTTGGGTGAGCCGAAATAACAAATAAATCGTTTGACAAATGCTTCTGCTATCGTTACTGCTTTTGCGTTAGGTAAAGGGATTGCTACTGAATATTTAGTTAATTGATCTTGAATTGTAAGTATGTATTCATTTTCTTGCTTAGTTTTCGGCAGAGGGCCTACTATGTCCATTGCAATTTTATCGAAAGCTATTGCTGGAGTATCTGTTATAATCATAGGTTGTTTAGTTTTTACGCGGACTAGTTTCTTTAATTGACATTGTAAACACCGTTGAATATACAATTGGACGTCGGTTTTTAAATTTTTCCAATAATACAAATGACGAATTCGATTATATGTTTTACTGACACCTCTGTGTCCGCCTATGGTTGACGAATGCATTTCTTCAATAATCTCATTTTGTCTTTCCACTGGAGGTTGTCTAACTAACCCGTGACAAATAATGATTTTAACGTCGCTTTGTGCGAATATTAACCGAATTTGAGTCATAATATTTTCCCATGGCACGTTTAACATAAAACTTGATTTTGCAATGCTAACGGTTTGCAATGATAACTTGTCAATTAAATAACGAGCACTTTTTAAAGCTTCTACTATATTTTCCAAAATTAACGTGGGACCTTCTCCAGAATTATCTGTGATTGGCAAAGCTATATTGAATCTTTGAGCTCGTTTCATAATAGATTGAGCTTTCTTTAATTCTAGATTCTTTAAGTGTGGAAAATTGTCGTTATCTCGAAGTGCAATAGCTCCAGTGTCTATCGGTGCACAGTCGGTGGAAACAAAATAAACTAAATTATCTTTTCGAGTGTGAAATAAATCTCGTGACTGTTTGACGTTGGAAGCAATAATCCTACCCTTCGTATTTTTATGCAGGATCGTGGCGGGCAATGTAAATGAATTCTCGGGTTCTACGTCGGACATGTTGTCGCTTAGGGGTTCTGTCTCGCTACTTTGAAAGAGTTCACGTGCATATTTTCCCTGTACTGTTCTGCTTGAATTTTCCCGAGGGTTATGGTCCTCGAGTTCGCTTTCGTCGCTGAATTCGTTGTTCTTAAGAGGCCTATCGTTGTGGGGTAGGACCGGTAATGGCACATATGTTTGGCTACTCGGTCGATCTGAAGAAGTATCAGATGGCAAAGGAAAGTTCTCAACACTGCAGGTCACTTGTTTAGTCTTAGTTTCAATGTTTTCATTCTTGCGTGTCTCCCGAGGCATATTAGCTTTCATTTTTACGGTGGGTTTCTTTAGTGGTGCCTTGTTCGCTGCAGGCGTCTGAAAAATTTCGTTTTCGTGACCGGTGGTCGTTGATTTGTATGGAGAAGCTATGTCTTCCAGCTGTTCGAAAGGATCAACCGACTCACGTACCCAGTCACATTCTTCTACATCGTTAAGATAACCGAAATTTCCAGGGACATCGTTGCTTAGATTTTCTTCCTCTTCGGAATCTTCTTCTAATAGTCGAGCTATATCGGTGTCTGATAAGATGTGTTAATTATTTTTACTGTGACTTTCTGGAGGATTCGACCGAACCATGTAAATATCGTCTGTGGTAGTCAATGACTCTATGGGGTTTCTTGAGAGCGCGTCGGCGTTAACGTTAGTTTTTCCGGCCTTGTACACTACATCGTATTCGTACTCGGCGAGTTTCAGTCGCCAGCGCAAGATTTTAGGATTTCCATCTGTAGCCCGTCGGAACCACAACAGCGGTTTATGGTCGGTTACTACAGTGAAGTGGTGCCCATACAGATATGGCCGAAAGTGAAGTATAGAGTATACTATAGCCAATGCTTCCTTTTCGTAGGTATCGTATCGTTCTTCGACTAGACTCAAAGCTCGCGAGGCGTAAGCGCATGGATGATCGTTGTTAATTTCTCCTTGTGAAAGTATACTACCGATAGCATAACCCGATGCATCTGTCGTTAAAATAAAAGGCTTGGAAAAATCAGGATATCGCAAAACTGGAGCCGTACAAAGTTTATTCTTTAAAATTTCGAATGACTGTTGTTGTTCGGGTCCCCAATCAAATATATTTTCTTTGCGTAGTAAAGTCGTGAGGGGTTTTGATATCTTGGCGTATCCTTCTATAAACCGCCTATAATAACCTGTTAATCCCAGAAATTGTCGAATATTTTTAACATTTTTAAGTACGGGATATTCACGTACTGCTTCTAATTTCTTAGGATCGGGCCGAACTCCGTTATTCCCAATTATATGTCCTAAATACGCGACTTCTCTTTTTAAAAATTCGCATTTATCTGGTTGTAATTTTAAATTTGCTGCTTCTAATCGTTTAATTAGTTCGCGATATATCTTCTCGTGTTCTTCGAGATTGTAGGCATAAATGACAATATCGTCCAAATAAACAAATAGTCCTTTCCCGAGAAGCCCACTTAGTGTGAGGTCCATTGCTCTTTGAAACGTCGGAGGGGCGTTCCGAAGGCCGAACGGCATTCTAACGAATTCGAAATGGCCACGTGGCGTAGTAAATGCGGTCTTATGACGATCTTCTGGAGAGACTTCTATCTGATGGAATCCTGATGCTAAATCGAATACAGAAAAGTATTGTGCACCGCCTAATTGATCTAATATATCGTTGATGTTGGGTATGGGGTACGCGTCGGCGATCGTTTTTTCGTTCAGCGATCGGTAATCGAACACGACTCTCCATTTTTTATTACCCTGAGAGTCGGCTTTCTTGGGAACGACCCAGACAGGACAATTGTATGGCGAGGTGGAAGGTATTATTACTCCTTTACCGAGCATATCCTCTATTTGCTTGCCTATTTCTTCTTTAGTACATTCTGGCCATCTGTATCCTCGAGTATTTATAGGAAGATCGTCGGTAGTAGGAATGCGATGTTGCAATATAGTGGTGCATGTCAACGTATCTCCTGGGATTTGGTATAAATGTGCGCTTTCCTTTAAAAGCGTCTCGATACTTGCTTTTTCTTCTTCATTCAATTCGGCAAGTCTTAATAATTCCTTAATTTGATTATAGCGGTCGATCATTACCGATTCTGATATTGCGTAACATGAATTTTCGCGAATGAAAGGTTGAATTTCGCGAGTGATATTAGCTATACTGAGTTTTTGTGTTAAAGAAATGTTCATGATTTTATACGTTTTTGGACTATTTTTCTCGCTTCTCAAACGTGTATTTTTATCTTTAATGCTTTCTATAATATTTTCCTCTTTTGACGGTTCAAATGTACAAACTGTTCGTAAATTCTTCGAGTCTTCATAATTTTCGAAATTGACAGTTTGATCGCAATGGTTTACAGGCACGAAAGGTTCAACAGGTTTCTGGCAAAATACTTCTTTATTTTCCATCGTTATTACTTCTTTTATTGACTCTGATGCTTTGCTAAAATCTGAATAATTGACTTTTACTGATTCAATTGTTTCAATGTTTCTATTCTCTCAGAGTATTTGTTCTTTGGTTGACTTTCTAAATTCCTCATTGTAATTATTAATATCATCAAAAGGTTCTGTCCTTTCCATCGGCACAGATATCCCTATGAAATCTGGATCGAGTTTTCGCATATCTCCAACAAGTTCTGTCCGTTCGGTCGGCGCAGTTACGTCTGTGAAGCTCGAACAACCCGCATGATTAACACAATTAGACTCGCTATCTCTTGCCGATATTTTAGTTTTTATTGGATTTGAATTAACGACGTTTTCTTTTTGAACATAATTTTCATATACTTGAGAGGATTCTGTCCTTTCCATAGGCACAGATTTTCCCAAAAAATTTGAGCTGAGCTCCCTTAAGTCTCCAACGACCGCTGCCCGTTTCGACGGCACAGACACCCCTGTGGAGCCAAGGCAAGACTCCTCATTGACACAGTAAATTTTCGTCTCTATCGAATTCGGATAGACAACGTTCTTTTCGTTTTCACAACTTAATTCGGTACACCCCATTGGTGTCTCTGTTTTTATCGAATTCGAACAAATAACACTTTTTTCCTGAACACTGTCATCAAAATATTGAAAGGGTTCTGTCCTTTCCATAGGCACAGATTGTCCCAAAAATTTTGAGCTGAGCTCCCTTAATTCTCCAACGAGCGCTGCCCGTTTCGTCGGCACAGACACCCCTGTGGAGCCAAGGCAAGTCTCCTCATTAACACAGTTTACTTTCGTCTCTATCGAGTTCGGATAGACAACGTTTTCTCTAGATACAATAATCTCTACAGGTTCAATATAAGTGCTCTCCTTGCTCGAATCCGACGTACAAAGTTCCGTAAAATTTCGCGAACTAGACTGCAATTTTTCAACTTGATCTTCTATTTTTACTTTACCAATTTCTTTACTTGATTTTTCATTTTTCACACGATTTTCGTAAACTTCTTCAATAATTTCTGAACAATTTCTTATTTCTTCCTTTATAATTTTTTTCACAAAATCAACCATAGAATCTCCGCGAGATAGTGTCTCTGATAAGAACGCATTTTCTCCCGTCGGGATGAATTTTTTTCCAATATTTTCACTTGAATTGATTTTATCTTCATTAGTTTCGTGACTCAGTCCGTCCGAGGACTTATTTTCTTTAATTAATTCAACTTTACTTGTTACCTGTTGTTCCTTTTTCGTTTTTGAATCGTCAGTAGATTCTCTTATTCCTGTACTGTAAGTTAATTCCTCCGATGACATTAACTCCAGTACTGGTACCTGGACTTGAACCGAATACCTATTGCTATTTGTCACATAAATGTAAGCTTTACCATTATTATTAATGACAAACCCGCTCTCTATGTTTATACCTTCACCTGCATCCAGGGGAGGCAGATAACCTTCCCGTAAATCCAAATTCTTTACTCTCACGAAGCACAATTTGGTGGACTCTGCAGGGATAACAATAGTTTCCTGAGTTGCAAATGGTATTCTTACATTCTGCATTTTCAATTGTCTTTTCTCATAGTCAATTTTCACGCGGTTGCCGTCAAGGTATTCCGAACCCAATATACCAGCTTCCTTTATGGGGAAGTTATTATCTACAATATGGAAAGTAGCGAAACGTCCGAAGGCTTGTATTGTAATATGACCCAAAGTAAAAATTGAATTTGTTGTTATTCCATTAAGTTGTAAAATTTCTCCGTGATTTATAGCGATATGTTCATTTACAAATTGTTTCTTTAAAATATTCGGCCCGGCTCCCGTATCAACCATAAGAGTGATAGGGGATATTACTTCCGATGCCGTTATCGTAACCGTCGGAACACTACTTTCTCGATGCAATTGTATATTAAAGATACGGACTACTCGCGGTTGAGGGTCGAAGCTGCGATTGAAATAGTACGGATCGGATGCATGTTTAGCGGAGTCTCCCTGGGCGCACCCGTACTCGGAAGACCACTTCGGTTTCCCGTACTTCCATATGTTGCTTCGTTCTCCCTTCGAGCGGGACACTCACGGATAAAATGACCGGGTTGTTTGCAATAAAAACATGGTCCTGTTGAATTCATGGAATTATTATTGAAATTATTAATATTTCCGCGATTTTCCGATCGATTGTTATTTAAAGGCTGGGAATGATTGTTACGATAAGGACAAATATGGGCCCCGTGGCCTTCTTTTTTACATATTTGGCACCGAATATCGCTAGGATTTTGGTATCGGAGATTGACTGGTACCTGTGTTTGCGGTAAAGACATTAGTTTGGGGGGGACTGAGGGTGATTGTGGACATCTATTCGCTGTGTGTCCATGATTTTTACAAAAGTGACAAAACATCGGTGTATTTCCCGACTCTTTCCTTTCAGGAGGAAAAATTTTATAACAACGGTCGGCAGTGTGCCCACGCTTGTTACATACCTGGCATATAGTGAGCGGAGGACCGTCAAAGACGGGTTTATTATTATTTGAAGGGGGGAAGATTTTAAGACATTTGTCGGCCGAATGTCCTGTTCTTTTACAGATCTGACATATGATAAATGAAGGAGCTTCGAGGCTAGATTTATTGTTATTTGAAGGTGGAAAAATTTTAAAACATTTGTCTGCCGAATGTCCAGTCTTCTGACAAATCTGACATATGTTCGGTCCTTTATCGACATTTCCCGTATTTTGTAACCCAACAGCCAACGTTTGGCTAGTCTTTTGAGTCGAACATTCTTTAGCATTGTGCCCTTTTTTATTGCACAACTGGCAATGCACTTCCTCGCTTGCTACCACGTGTACTCCTCGTTTCGCCTCGGGCTTAGGGACCCTTGGACTCGACGTTACTTGCTCACCGCTACGCAAGGCTGCTTGAGACACTAAACTCTTTTCGGTCTGCACTGCTAGCTTTATTAATTCTTCAAGATTATTATTAGGAGTTAACCGTTGTTCGATTTCCGGTTTTAAACCGTGTAGAAAACAAGCAGGAAGGCTTTGTTTAGTATTATCAATAAAAGCGCCAGCCAAGGGATTATCTTCGCTCGCATCGTAATTTTCAAGTATCAAATTTCCCAAATCTCGTACACGATTCGAATAGGCAATAACAGACTCGCTTTCTCTCTGGTATATTGATCCTAATTCACCTTGCAACTGATATACATTTCGCGTGGGTGCATAAATATCTTTGAGAAATTTACCCAAATCTTCTATTTTTTCAAAAGTTTGCCCTTGTATAGTGCGACGGGGTTCGCCAATTATTTTTATGCGGACTGCTTTTACTAAATTTGATTCGGCGCCTGGCCCCATCATGGCCAAGGCTTCCTTGCATCCTTGGATAAACATCCCCAATGACAAAGTATGACCATCATAATTCGGTATGACAGCCAATGCATCTCGAAGAGACAACGTTTGGTTGTTATTAACCATTATGGGAGGAGGGTCGGGTACAGGGTCGCTAGTTTCAAGAGAAAAGTTCGCTGGTGGTATTTTACTGGGCTTTTTGTCTGGACTCGACCTTTTTCCCGTGGGGTGGGAGGAACAACCAGGAATAGCAGGTTCGTATTCCGACAGCAGGTGTAAATTTTTCAACAAATTCTGTGGTACAATGTGGGAGGGTTTAATTATTGATTTTAATTTAGATTTTTCACAAGTATTCCTTCTTCCTGTCGAAGTGGACAGTGTTTTATTATGACTCACGAAGAGCGGTGTTCCAATGGGTGAGTTGAATGGGGTAGACCCCCCTGCAGGAGTATAAAATATGTCGCTGGAGTTCGAAAGGCCTAACGCGGGCGTGGTGACTACGGGGTTCGGGGTAGTTATGACTGGTGTATTCGTACCTGTCGTCTCGTGTGTAGCGGGCTGCGGCTCGACGTCTTTTACAATATGTTCGGGGGATGCGGGGATCTGAACTGGAATTTCGTTACAGGGATCTC
Source organism: Cylloceria caligata (assembly GCA_963942595.1). Lineage (NCBI taxonomy): Eukaryota > Metazoa > Arthropoda > Insecta > Hymenoptera > Ichneumonidae > Cylloceria > Cylloceria caligata. The sequence continues at coordinate 39,480,597 of OZ012703.1, read as the reverse complement.
TATATATTACGAGTGGTAAATATTGGTGACCAGGTTCTTCCAAAAATCCAACCACAGACAATAAATTGTTTCCCGATCTCGCTGCAAGTGTTTCTTGCACTCGATTCGTGAATTGTTCAAAACTTTCTGAATTCTTTGAAATTTCTTGAATCTGTAACGGACTATTTGCTGTGCTATAATTATCAAGTTTATCTGATAAAATTTCTTCAGTACTTGAAGAATCACTTGCTTCCTCGCAATTTATTTCCGTTTTTGTAATAATTAAATGACTTGACGTTAATTCCAAGGAGCGTATAAGACTATTTTCGTCTACTTTAATTAATTCCGGATTTTCCTGATTAATGTCGCTACTTTTCTCTGTATCCGCAATAATTTCTTCCGTTGGATTCGTTATGGAGGGAGTCTCGGGATGCGAACTGTTAATACTTTCGTCGGAAGATTCTTCGACTGTTTCAAATTGGGATTTAGGAGGGCTCTGTATTCGAGATTTCTTTTTTCGGTCTTCAGGATAATCATGTATTACATTATCATCAAGTCTTAGCTTTGATCGAGTCGAACTCATTTATGATGGATTTTATATAAGTATAATAATATATTTGCTCTCTCTCTTTTTTTTTTTATACCGCATCAAAGAGACATACAACTATACATAAGAATATTATGAGACTAAAAATTGCGCGGGAGGAGGAAATAGGAATAACTTTCTTTTCGTTACTTGTAACGAGGAAAAATTATAGAACTTTATTCCTTTAATTTTGTTTCAAAATTTCCCTGAGATGAAATCAAATGTGGTTTTTCCTTCAGGAGGATAACTTTATGTTTATTCAACGATTCGATCTTAGTGATACGAGGCTTGCAAGGTGTTACTATCGGATGATAGCGTATCCCTTCTATCGAATGAGCCTCGTAATCAGCGACAAGTTCGTCTAGAAAATTTTTCCGCTCAATTTCTCGGATTTGCTTAAGGCGTTTTATTCTATATTCACTCGGTATTTTTGTGTCGACGCCCTGTGTGACTTTACTGCTGCTTGCTTCGTACGTAATTTCCCTTAATAAATATGGTATCTCTTTGTTAGAGAGGCCCGTGCAATCTGCCTTTACACTGTCTGAATGATTCTTATATTTCTTTGTTTGTTCACCTATAGGTCCCTGAAAACCTGTTATTTTTTCTTGGTTAAGGAAAATACCTTCGTTATCTTTTGTAGATTTGATGCTAGCGACTCCAAAATTCTGCTCGTTATACGATTCACTTGCTGTTACTGTTAAAGGACGATTCGTCTTACTAGAATTTAAATGTCTATTCCTTTCTTGCCTCGTATAGTCGTTATGTACTGCAATTGTGTCGTCGCAATCTTTCTTATATTCAGTTATTTCTTTTCCTTCGAGAGGAATGATTTTATTATCGCTTTCTATTTCAATATTAAAGGCTCTAAAATCTTGCTCGTTATACGATTTGCACGCAATTGTTGGAACTTGGTACTGTGTTTTTAAGATTTGTCGTTTTAATCTCTGCGCTTGAATTTTCCTTCCTGCTCTATGGGTTTTAGGCATGGATAAATGATTCGGGTCAATAGTGGTAGGGTAATTGTTAGAATAAGTAAGTAGTACGTGTAGTTATGTCTGTCTTGTTGGTATAATGTGTTTCGTGAGCGAACCTTGCTAGCCTTAACCCCACTTACGCGAGGAGCTAAAACAAAGGATTTCTTTCACTAGTGTAATGTGTTTTGTGAGCGAGCCTTGCCAGCCTTAACCCCACTTACGCGGAGGGCTGAAACATAGGATTTCTCTTCACTAGTGTAATGTGTTTTGTGAGCGAGCCTTGCCAGCCTTAACCCCACTTACGCGAGGAGCTGAAACATAGGATTTCTCTTCACTAGTGTAATGTGTTTTGTGAGCGAGCCTTGCCAGCCTTAACCCCACTTACGCGAGGAGCTGAAACATAGGATTTCTCTTCACTAGTGTAATGTGTTTTGTGAGCGAGCCTTGCCAGCCTTAACCCCACTTACGCGAGGAGCTGAAACATAGGATTTCTCTTCACTAGTGTAATGTGTTTTGTGAGCGAGCCTTGCCAGCCTTAACCCCACTTACGCGAGGAGCTGAAACATAGGATTTCTCTTCACTAGTGTAATGTGTTTTGTGAGCGAGCCTTGCCAGCCTTAACCCCACTTACGTGAGGAGCTAAAACATAGGATTTCTCTTCACTAGTGTAATGTGTGTTGTGAACGAGCCTTGCTAGCCCCGAACTCACTTGCGTGAGGAGCTAAAACATAGGATTTCTCTTCACTAGTGTAATGTGTATTGTGAACGAGCCTTGCCAGCCTTAACCCCACTTACGCGGAGAGCTGAAACATAGGATTTCTCTTCACTAGTGTAATGTGTTTTGTGATGATTGTGTTGTTAGTACTTTGCAAAATCTTGGGGTTCCAGTGGAAGGTCACTACCTTTCCGGTATTGATTCTTTCAAACGTACCGCTGTAGAGCACGTCGGAGGTAATACGCGGCAACGAACGCACGTTTGAAATTTTGATATTCTGAGAGAGGTTTTCTTGGATTTCCCTCTCGACACTGGCGATATCGTCCAATTTTAAGGGTATACCCAAAACGCGAGAATAATGATCTATTTCCGCAAATTTACTGGCAGAGTGATTTTGTGTATTAATTATTTGCTTGAACATAGAAAAGAAACGGCGTATGGCCCTTCGTCGACCACCTCTACGTTGTCTCATGTGTTAGGTTGAAAAGTAGATAGTTGAGGTAGGGTTTTAGAATGCTGTCTGCTGGTGTAAGCGAGACGGTGGATTTAATAAATGAGGTAGGGTTTTAGAATGCTGTCTGCTGGTGTAAGCGAGACGGTGGATTTAATAAATGAGGTAGGGTTTTAGAACGCTGTCTGCTGGTGTAAGCGAGACGGTGGATTGAATGAATAAGGTAGGGTTTTCAGGACGATGTCTGCTGGTGTAAGCGAGACGGTGGGTTTGTTAAATGAGGTAGGGTTTTAGAACGCTGTCTGCTGGTGTAAGCGAGACGGTGGATTGAATGAATAAGGTAGGGTTTTCAGGACGATGTCTGCTGGTGTAAGCGAGACGGTGGGTTTGTTAAATGAGGTAGGGTTTTAGAACGCTGTCTGCTGGTGTAAGCGAGACGGTGGATTTAATGAATGAGGTGGGTTTTTTAGAATGTTGTCTGCTGGTGTAAGCGAGACGGTGGATTGAATGAATAAGGTAGGGTTTTCAGGACGATGTCTGCTGGTGTAAGCGAGACGGTGGGTTTGTTAAAGGTCTGTGGCTGAAAGAGCAGCACGTGCAGGCGGAGGTGCAATGTTATGAGCGGTGGATGGAGGTGAACGATTCTAGTGATCGTTCGAGGGGGTTGTTAAGATGAGCAACGTAGGAGTGAATAGCAGAACTGTTTTGTAATTCTATTAATATTTTCTGAATTGTGTGCCAACTGTTTTAACGCTTGGTAGATTGGCAGATTTTATGTAAATGATAGTACCAAAAAGTTAATGTTACGGAGCGAATCGTATAAAAACAACACAAGAAGTCTGATGTTTGTCTGGTTAAAACAAATATAATCTTACTCTCTATAATTAATATTTGGTGAAGCTATTTTCCTTGTAGTTCTCCTCACGTATGTTTTAGCAGTTATTCTTTCTTGCTGTTTTATTCGTTCTAAACCAAGTTGATTTAAGAAAATTTCTGGCGTGACTTCTTCAATGAGCTCTTGTGCGAGCACCTCGAGTTCCTATATACGCACTTGAAGTACAAATAATTTTTCCAATGGTCCCATATAATGGAGTACAACTTATGAATACGTATACATATATGTATGTATATATATATATACATCCACGTATATTTTCTCTACCTTTTTTTTTTTTATTCACCAGTCATTATCGAATATTAGTTTCCACATTTGATTTCCACAAGGTCAATTTACTTACAAAGAAGGCTTACCGTATAACTTGAATTATAGCTGGGATTCTTCTAAAAAGATGGTAAATTTTTATGAAATGGCTTGGCTCGTTAAAATTCACTAAAAAGAAGAAAAAATCTATTCCTGTGACATAAATCAACTCTTAAAAATGCAATAAAAGGGGAAAGGTTAGAATTTATGAATTAGATCGTTTTATAAAAACTCAGTAGCAATGAATGATAGTTTTTCATGAAGTGCATTGAGTCGTTAAATTCAATAAAAAGTAAAGGAATCAATTTCTTTAAAATAAATCAATTCTCGAAAATTCGGTAAAAAGGGAAAAGGTGGATTTTATAAATTAAATCGTTTTCTAAAAACTCAGTAATAAATGATGATAAATTTTCATAACATGCATTGAATCGTTAAAATTCAATAAAAAGTAAAAAATCGATTTCTTTAAAATAAATCAATTCTCGAAAATGCGGTAAAAAGGGAAAAGGTGGATTTTATAAATTAAATCGTTTTCCAAAAACTCAGTAATAAATGATGATAATTTTCCTGAAATGCATTGAATCGTTAAAATTCAATAAAAAGAGAAAAATCAAGTTCTTTAAAATAAATCAATTCTCGAAAATGCGGTAAAAAGGGAAAAGGTGAATTTTATAAATTAAATCGTTTTCTTAAACCTCAGTAATAAATGATGATAATTTTCTTGAAATGCATTGAATCGTTAAAATTCAATAAAAAGTAAAAAATCAATTTCCTTAAAATAAATCAATTCTTGAAAATGCGGTAAAAAGGGAAAAGGTGGATGTTATAAATTAAATCGTTTTCTAAACACTCAGTAATAAATGGTGATAAATTTTTATGGAATGCTTTGAATCGTTAAAATTCAATAAAAAGTAAAAAATCAATTTCTTTAAAATAAATCAATTCTCGAAAATGCGGTAAAAAGGGAAAAGGTGGATTTTATAAATTAAATCGTTTTCTAAAAACTCAATAATAAAGAAGGATTATTTTTCGTGAAATGCATTGATTCACTAAAACTCAATAAAAATAAAAAAATCGATTTTCGAAGATTAAATCGGCTTACAAAACCACGGTAAAAAGGGCAAAGTAAAAATATTTTCTTTCCAGTTGATTCTTTTATACAATATTAGTTTGAACAAAACTAACACTCTAGGATCCCGGACGAGCCCCCAGAATTTGTTACGTCAAAATCGCGGCCTATCTTACGAACCCACGAATTTAACATAGATTTCACGTTTCGGTGTATCTTTTCCGTGCTCTGGTCAAGGAGAATAAATTCTCCCTTTACCACACCCGACGAGAAAATACCGAAGACGCAAGCCCGTTTTTGAGTCTAACCTCGCGGAAAATTACTCGGGATAGGGCTGGAGTGCGTTTTGTTCTTGGTTGGGGATAATCACTTCACGAATAATGGGGAGGGACTTGAATGACAATTTCACGCGGAGCAAGATTTCACTTTAATTGGTAATTGAAAATTATACTTACGGTTGTTTGTTACTGTGGTTCTTACTGTTGAACGTTGGTTGGGCGTAGATTAGTGTAGTCAGACAGACTAAAAATCGAACGTTGGCGTTGGTGCGTATTAATAATTATTTATTGAAATAAAACTACATGAGTAGTTGAATGTTGCACGTTCAATATTCCCGATTTTACAAACGTTAATAATTATAAGTACTGTACTCTTACTCTGTACTACTTGAAACTATACTTTGTGAAAATTAAGCCGTGGTGAAAAATTATCGTGCTGGACTACTTTATTTCCCGGCAAACAGTACTACTTGTTGCCTTGGAAAATTTCTAATTCACTGCCGGCGACTTATTGACTGCCAGGCTAGTGATTAGTCCTCTAGTTGACCCCCCGTGAAACTGTATCGAAGTTGACTCCCCGTGAAACTGTGTCGACGGCCGATTTTCGCGGCCTTTTATAGGGCTCCTGAGCGTCGAAAATTCTTGTCGTCAAGCGCGTAAAAGAAGAGAAGGGATAAAACCCTATCCTGATTATAAGAATTTCCCCGTGGTCTATCTCGACCATACACATATTCATTCCCCTTACTCCGCAGAGTAGCTTCTCGACATGCAGAGCCATAGATCTATGCAAGTGCATCGGTATGGCGCGCTCTGATTTGTCCGCGCGATGTGCTACACAGAGGACCACGCGATTAGGTGAGGGAACGCGTTCGAAGCGTTTTTCCCCTGAAAATGAGGCGATTTTTACCACCCCGCTTCTTGGCCTACTTTCAATAGACTTTCCTAGTTTAGGTAATATCCTTATGCTAGCTTCTCTGTAGATGTGTCTATGGTAATGGCTTAGTTTTTCAGCGTTTTTACGGAACTTAAATAAATCCTTCACATGAAACCACTAATAATAATTTTGTTACAGCTTCTGTAGTTAACTTTGACGTATGCAACCTGATGTCTGCGTTAATCTCTTATTAGTATAAATGGTTTCGTTGAGTTATGGCTTATTCCAAACATCATTGGTTATTCGTTAAATTAGTGGTTACTCTAGTTATAGCTAATGAGTTTTCTTAAATAATTTGTTAGTTAGACGTTAGATTTCTTATAGTTAATAAGTTTTCTTAAATGATTTGCTAGTTAGACGATTATTCTCGTACTGTAGGAACGAGAGCGAGAGAGAGAGAGAGATAGTGATTTTACTTGAGAACGACTCGTCTAACTTGGTTACTCGTACATTTTGTTCGTACGCAAGTCGGCTAGATCGCCGTTCAGCCCTAGCGATAAGGCGTTCGTCGTGGCGCAGAGAGTCGCCCCAGCCTCGCTTTCCTGCAGAGGAAGCTCTATTGAAACGCGTTACCGTTTTCTCTCTTTCTCGATTCGTTTTACTTTTAGTATTTAGCTGTAAAATAATCTTAACATTTCATTTTATCATATATATATATGTATAACATATTCCATATATATATAATTTACTAGTAAAACAAGTAATTTTATACATGAAAACGAGAGAGAGAGAGAGAGTTCTTCTCTTGAGAATGACTCGCCTAGCTTGGTTACTCGTACATTTCGTTCGTACGCAAGTCAGCTAGATCGCTGTTCAGACCTCGCCCAAGGCGTTTTCGTTGCGCGGAGTGTCGGCCAGCCTCGCTTTCCCGCAGCAGAAGCTTCATTGCAACTCAATTTCAGTCTCATCTCTTTCTCGCTTTTCTGTCTATTTTTCCCTATTTTACCATAAATTAATCCTAATATTTCCTTTATCCCTTCTATATAGGCATAACGTGTTCTATATATTTATGATGGTGTTTTTACTATAAATTCCAATATTTTACGAGAGACATATTAATGTAATCCCAAGAGAAAAGGGGAATTAATCCTGATGTACTGATCTTTCTTCTATTACCCGACTATACTTGGTAAGCTCATTAATTCGATGTGGGTTGTACTCGTTTTCGAGTGACAGCTATGGGTAGTTTCCATATGGAAGCATAATTGTTCTTTTTGCTGCTGATATTTTGTCTACAGTATTCGCGTGAACATTTTAATAGTCATAACTCTTTCGTTTAAATCAACAGTTCCTCTGCTTTTGTTAATTGTTTCACTTAGTTAATAATTGTTCGTTATTTCATCATCTTTGTAAAGAGAGAGAGAGAGAGAGAAGACTTCAGGCAAGAGCGAGAAGAAAGGGTGCGGTCGCTTGGTCACGTGATAGCGTTCCCTCCAACCGCTCCCTTATGACCAACAACGCCCCGACGGCGACTAGCCGAACCCCTGGTCTAGGATTGAGGGTAAGGCCGCGCTGAATCATAGATCCATAAATGGCAGTCGATAACCGGGTCTACGCAGTAGATCCCATGGTTTGAAAGTTTGCCTTCTGACCGGGAGCGCCGAAAAATTCCATCTTTACAAGATTAATTCCTCCTGGGAGACGGTCGGTAGGGCCGCATCTTCACCCTGTTCCGATCTCCGTCGCTAAAATCGCTCTCCTCTCCTCTTAAGAAGTTCGAGAATAAAAGAAAAATGTGAGAGGTTACTTTTACTGTAGCGAAACTAAAACAGAAGAACTTTAACGTAATCGAAATAAAAAAAGATAAATGCGACGTTACGTCAGGACGTAACAGCAGTTCCCAAACCGGTTAGAGTCAGCGCCGCCTGGATCCCTGTGTTATCGATCTCAGAAAGATCGCTAACAATCGAATCTTAAATTTTTTGTCAGCTCTAATTGCCTCACTTATTCATTAATAATTGATGAGCTAAAAAGACCTGACGATTTTTTTTTATTCTAAAGAAATCGTGAAAAAATATTGCCACAGCCTGGGTTCGAACCGGGAAGTCCAGAATTCCAGCCTGTTACGTTACCAATTACGCCACCGCGGCTCTAGCAACATCAATTCACGATCTCTATTTTTAATGTCAAGTGTTAAACTCTATTCGGATTAATTAATTAATCAATATGCGGCCATATATTTCTTAGAGTGATTGATCTTAAGCGACAATGTAGTTGACCAAATTTCTATGATGGAATACTTTTGGCAGTTCGCAACGTGGTTAGAGTCAGTGCCATCTGGATCCCTATGTTACTGATCTCAGAAAGATCTCTAACAATCGTATCATGAATTTTTTGTCAATTCTAATTGCCTCACTCATTCATTCGGAATGAATGAGGCAACCAGACCTGACGATTTTTTTTTAATTCTAAAGAAATCGTGAAAAAATATTGCCAGAGCCCGGGTTCGAACCGGAAACTCCATAATTCTAGACTGGTACGTTACCAATTTCGCCACCGCGGCTCTAACAACGTCAATTACGATCTCTATTTTTAATGTCAAGTGTGAAGCTTTATTCAGATTAATTAATGAATCAATATGCGATCATATGTTTCTTTAGAGTGATAAATCTTAAGCGATAATGTTGTTGACCAAATTTCTATGCTGGAATATTTTTGGCAGTTCGTAACCCGGTTAGAGTCAGCGCCGCCTGGATCCCTGTGTTATCGATATCAGAAAGATATCTAACAATCGAATATTTAATTTTTTGTCAGATCTAATTGCCTCACTCATTCATTAAGAATTAATGAGGCAACCAGACCTGACGATTTTTTTTAAATTCTAAAGAAATCGTGAAAAAATATTGCCACAACCCGGGTTTGAACCGGGAAGTCCAGAATTCCACCCTGTTACGTTACCAATTACGTCACCGCGGCTCTAGCAACATCAATTCACGATCTCCATTTTTTATTTTAAGTGTTAAACTTTATTCAGATTAATTCATTAATCAATATGCGGTCATATGTTTCTTTAGAGTGAAAAATCTTAAGCGACAATGTTTTTGACCGAATCTCTTTGATGGAATATTTTTGGCAGTTCGCAAACCGGTTAGAGTCAGCGCCGCCTGGATCCCTGTGTTATCGATCACAGAAAGATCGCTAACAATGGAATCTTCTATTTTTTGTCAGCTTTAATTACCTCACTCATTCATTAATAATTAATGAGCTAAAAAGACCTGACGATTTTTTTTTTAATTCAAAACGAATCGTGAAAAATATTGCCACAGCCCGGGTACGAACCGGGAGCGCCAGAATTTTAGCCTCGTACGTCAACAATTACGCCACCGCGGCTTTAGCAATATTAATTTACGATCTCTATTTTTAATGTCAAGTGTTAAACTTTATTCAGATTAATTAATTGATCAATATACGGTCATATGTTTCTTTAGAGTGATAAATCTTAAGCGACAATGTTATTGACCAAATTTCTATGATGGAATAATTTTAGCAGTTTGCATCGTGGTTAGGGTCAGCGCCGCCTGGATCCCTGTGTTATCGATCTCAGAAAGATCTCTAAGAGTCAAATCTTTAATTTTTTGTCAGCTTTAATTGCTTCACTCATTCATTAAGAATTAATGAGGCAACCAGACCTGACGATTTTGTTTTTAATTCTGACGAAATCGTGAAAAAATATTGCCACAGCCCGGGTTAGAACCGGGAACTCCAGAATTTTAGCCTGGTTTGTTACCAATTACGCTACCGTGGCTCTAGCAACATCAATTCACGATCTCTATTTTTAATGTCAAGTGTTAAACTTTATTCAGATTAATTAATTAATCAATATGCGGTCATATATTTCTTTAGAGTGATAAATCCTAAGCAATAATGTTGTTGACCAAATTTCTATGATAGAATATTTTTGGTAGTTCGAATCGCAGTTAAGGTCAGCGCCGCCTGGATCCCTGTGTTATCGATCTTGGAAAGATCTCTAACAATCGAATCTTTAATTTTTTGTCAGCTCTAATTACCTCACTTATTCATTAAGAATTATTGAGGCAACCGGACCGCACGATTTTTTTTTTTATTGTGAAGAAATCGTGAAAAAATATTGCCACAGCCCGGGTTCGAACCGGGAACTCCATAATTCTAGCCTGGTACGTTACCAATTTCGCCATCGTGGCTCTAGCAACATCAATTGACGATATCTATTTTTAATGTCAAGTGTTAAACTTTATTCAGATTAATTAATTAATCAATATGCGGTCATATGTTTCTTTAGAGTGATAAATCCTAAGCGATAATGTTGTTGACCAAATTTCTATGATAGAATATTTTTGGTAGTTCGTAACCCGGTTAGAGTCAGCAGCGCCTGGATCCCTATGTAACTGATCTCAGAAAGATCTCTAACAATCGAATCATTAAGTTTTTGTCAATTCTAAAAAAATCGTGAAAAAATATTGCCACAGCCTGGGTTCGAAACGGGACGTCCAGAATTCTAGCCTGGTACGTTACCAATTAAGCCACTGCGGCTCTAGCAACATTAATTGACGATCTCTATTTTTAATGTCAAGTGTTAATTTACTTTATTCAGATTGTTGGAAAATCAGCTGGCGCACGGCGATCGATAATCGTCGTGCGCCTACCTGTTGCGCTGCTTTGCTACACGTTGTTCGGTTGAGTCGGAGATAGCCGAAGCATGGGCTTCGCGAAGCCGAGGATGTGCCTCGTTGGCACGCCGCGTCAAGCGAGAGGATGTCTCTCTCGCTTGACTTCGGTTTCGCTCACCGGCTATCTCGCTCAACTGACTCCAGCGCCCAACGAAACTTTCTTATTCCGCAGCCATATTGGAAATTTTGACACTTTTTCGCACGCACCGGCAAGAACAGCACGCATCCAGACTCTCGGACTGTTTCATGGATTTATACATCGGACTCGCTCAACATCTCGCTCATCAGGACTCATTTGCTCAAGGTAAGAGTACATTGATATAATTTGGTAGAAATTCACCGTCAGTGAGGAGAGAAATACGGTGCATCACCACTTTGGCTCACTCGTGGCGTGCGCTGCAGCACATGCAGCATCATGCTTTCCTCACTTGCTTTAGCCGGTATAATTAATATAATTATACCGGTGTGGTCTATTCACGGTGCTTTCCTCCAGAAACTCTGCTGGGAAGGCACAGTGACTATACGCAGTTCATTTGTATAGCCTCAGTGCCTGTTTGCAGTGTGCTAAGCAGTACTGATTGCGTAGCGGGTCGCACACAAAGTCACTGCGCTCAGATACAGGCATTGTACATTCTCTCATTAATTCGCTGCAATCACTTTGCAATACAGTGTTGAGTGATTGCAGTGAATTACGCACAATGTATCGCACTCAAGGCATCGGCGTGTCGTGCTGCGTAGCTGTTGCTACGCTGCACGCACCGCTGTCTCAAATTCATATTCAGCGCACAATTGGTAATTGTGTGCTGCTCAGAGTATAATTCTAAATTCCACTTTCCAGTTTATTTTATGTATTCACATTCAGTGTTCTTAGCTCGTCGTGCTGCGTAGCATCATTCCGCTGCACGCACCGCATTCTCATGGTCGAGCTCAGCTCACAATCAATATGATTGTGTGCTGTTCAATTCTAATTATCAAAATTCAATTTGTTTATTCATTTATAATTTGTACTTTTTTCTAAATTGATGTTTTGAGGTGATTTTCTAAATTAAATTGTTTTGGATGTTAATTTTCACTTTTAATGTCTACGCACTTGTGTGTTTAAATTGTATGTGTTGCAAGATTGTCGGAAGGTAGAATAAACTACTTCCTCACGATAACATCTACTTGGTCTGGTTTTATTTTCCTCTTGCCTCGAGTGAGTACTCACATTCCGTCAATATATTCACAGGTCGGTCAAGCCATCACCGGACGGATTCTCAACATTCTTGTTGAATTCTCAACATTTTGGTCCTTCGAGCCGGATCCTCGACTCGAGCAAAGAGAGAACCAGGGTTCTCTACCTTCCGCTCTCACCTCTACACATTCTTCGGCTCATCTTGGGATAGGGCTCTGCGCAGCCTGTCGCAGGATCCTCATCAGCTCATCGCCTCGTTCAGCGGACCAACAGATGGGGTAAAGTACTTCTCTGCGGAGAATCTTCGTTACTGTCTAACTTTCTCTACTTGTTCCGTGTGCAACAGGACTGACAATGTCTGAAGGCACTCCGAAAGACTCTGGGGTGGCACCTGGAGTTCTGGACGAGAAAATGACATTGGTGGTTCCTGGGGCCGGCGTCATTCCGAGGAAGACCCGATCACCGTCTCGACTGACAACCGAGATGGTGCTAAAGGTCCAATCGCAGCGGCGCCGGATTGCTCATTTTCACACGGTCATTGCTCTGCTTCACAAGGGCGCAGACTCCCTCTTGCACTCAACTGTAAGATCATAGCACGGAAAGCCATGGAGAGGTTGTGCTATAACTGCCTCGGTCGACACAACGCATCGGCTTGCCGATCTACCTGGACGTGCAAGGAGTGTGCAGGGCGGCATCACACCATGCTGCATCCAGCAGCGCCCCCTGCAACGACTTCCAACGCACAACCAACACATTCTCAGACGTCGACGCACTAGGATGTTGCCGCGGTCGTCCTTTCATCGGCACAGCTCACATGGAACTGCTCAACATTATTGGCAACTGCATTAGCAGATATACACACATCGGTCTCAGCTCATCAGGCAAGATTTCTCATCGATCCTGGATCGGAATTGACATTCATTACGAAAGAACTCTTCCGTAAACTCAACACCACACGCAAGCACTCATCAATTTCGATCACAGGGATCGGTGGAAGGCACTCAACGCAGACGCGTGGTTCGGTTCAACTCACAATGTGCTCCACACACACCAAGGGGAAAGTCACGGTATTGGCTCACATTCTCAACACGATTATTACTTATTTGCCATCATTTGAGTCGCCAGCACGACATGGTCTCACATAGTGAAGCTGAAGCTGGCGGATCCGGACTTTCTCACACCACGACCAATCGATATCATAATTGGAGCAGATATTTATGGACAGGTTATTAAACCAAATATTCTCAAGGGCACATCATCTGCACCTATTGCACAATTATCGATATTTGGGTGGCTCATCGTTGGACCAACAAACTCATGTCAATCTGACGCACTCACTGTTCATCATGCTGCGGTGCAACATGACGATCAGGAATTACAAAATGTGCTAACGAAATTTTGGATTCAGGAAGAGTCACCAAAGGACACAGTAAGTCAACTTACACCAGAGGAGCAGGCATGCGAGGATCATTCTCGAGACACGCATCAGCGTGATTCTACAGGCCGGTACATCGTTCGGCTTCCTCATATCATCGCCTGCGAATCTTGGAAGTTCACACTCACGAGCATTTCAGTGTCTGCAACACATTATACGTAAAATCTCAAAGGATGCTGAATACTGTCAGCTCTACTCACAATTCACGGACAAATACAAACAACTTGGTCATATGGTGAAGGCTTCAAGGTCATCTTGAAGTAAAATACAATTATCGGCCTCACCACGGTGTTCTCAGACCAGACAGTACTACCACGAAATTACGTGTTGTATTCAATGGGTCGAGTTCAACTTCATCAGGAAAATCTCTCAATGACATCATGCACACCGGACCGAATTTATTGCTCGACATTTCGGACGTGCTCATTTGGATCCGTCAACATAGACACATCTTCGCCACTGACATAACAAAAATGTATCGTCAGATCCGAGTTCATCCTGAGGATTGGAATCTTCAACGGATTCTATGAAAAGATGGTCAACTCAATCCTGTGCCTTTTCAACTAACTACGGTTACATATGGTACCAAAGCTGCGCCATATTTGGCAGTTCGAACACTCATGCAGCTGACCGAAGATGAAGGCCATCGGTTTCCGCTTGCTGTGCCAGCTATAAAATTTGGCAGGTATGTGGATGACATCTTCGGTGGGGCGGATTCAACTTAACAGCTCATTGAAACAGCTCAAAAGCTCAAGGACTTGTGCATGGCGGGCGGTTTTCCACTCGCCAAGTGGCACTCGTCAGACCTCAAAGTATTTGCCAATATCTCATCATCAAGGTCAAGCTCAGCTATCTCAATGGACGACTGCGAGACAAAGATTCTTGGTTTGACTTGGCTTCCTAGTGAAGACAAGTTCAAGTTCTCTTCACGGTTCAACTCAGCTCAGGAAATTTTCACACGCCTCGTTTTCTCCGAGGTGGCTCAACTCTTTGATCCAATCGGTTCGTCTCACCAGTTGTGATAAGAGCCAAAATACTCTTGTAAGAGCTTTGGCTTCACAAGCTCAACTGGGATGGTCCACTGCCATCCCAGGTCTCAACACGAAGGATGGCAATAAGAGAAGATCTCACTTGTCTGCAGACTCTCAATTCCTCGGTGGTTTAACACATGGAGCAACTCAACAGTGGAATTGCACGGCTTCTCTGATGCATCTCAACTGGCCATGGCCGCAGTGATTTATATCACTGTTGACTCAACTTCCACAGGAAAGGTGGCTTCACTTGTTTGCTCAAAACGCGCGTGGCACTACTCAAGAAGCTCACCATACCAAAGCTTGAACTGACTGCAGCTTTGTTGTTAGCTAAGCTGGTTGCATACGTTCAAGCCACACTCAAGGTTAAAATTTCATCTACTCACCTGTGGACGGACTCATCAGTAACTCTCACCTGGATCAAAGCACATCCTTCTCGATGGAAGGACTATGTCCGAAATAGAGTCGCTCAAATACAAGAACTCACACCCAATGCTCAATGGCGTCACGTGGCAGGCACAAGCAATCCAGCTGACTGTGCCTCGCGGGGCATATCAACATCTCAATCATGTTCTCATCAGTTGTGGTGGTCAGGTCCACCGTGGATGGTGACGCCTGATGAATTTTGGCCGAAAGCCACAACTGACGTAGAGAATTTGAGCATTATGGAAGCTCGACCGGGGGTAGCTCTCCTCGCCGCAATACAAACGCCAGAGTATCGTTGGGAACTCATTTATCGCTGTTCATCGCTCTCAAAATTATCTCGTCTCACCTCATTTTGTGTCAGGGCGGTGGCAAAAATGAGGGGGAGGTTAGAATCGGCAGGAAACGCTCCACTCACTGCGAGAGAAATGGCTGCAGCTAAAATATTTTGGACAAAAGCAATACAAGCCGTGTTTTTCAAGCACGAGATACAAGTGCTGCAGTCAGGCTCGCATGTTCCATCTGCTCACCCCTTCAGTCGACTAACAGCTTTTATCGACGAGGAGGGTGTAATAAGAGTTGGAGGTCGTCTTGCGGAATCAGCACTCACTTATGAAGAAAGGCATCCTGCCATTCTACCTCGCCACTCTCGATTCACGACTCTCATTATAAGGCAAGCTCACGTGCGTACTCTTCACGGAGGCACGCAGCTCACACTCGCTCAAGTTAGGCTAACGCATTAGATCATTGGCGGTAGAGCTCCTGTGAAATCTCATATATTACATTGCGTGGTGTGTGCTCGACAGAGAGGAGTTCGAGCACAACAATTGATGGGCCAGCTTCCTGTGTCACGAGTCACACCATCTCGCGCATTTACTCACACAGGAGTAGACTACGCCGGTCCTCTCACGCTCAAAACTTGGAAAGGTCGAGGCGATAAAACACACAAGGGCTGGATCTGCGTTTTTGTGTGCCTCGCCACTTCAGCTCTGCATCTTGAGGCCGTCAGTGACTACTCAGCTGACGGCTTCCTCTCAACGTTCAGGTGATTCTCATCGAGGCGCGGCATTCCTCACACCATTTACTCTGACTGTGGCACCAACTTCATTGGTGCACACAAATTTATATGTCAGATGTTCAGTAAGGCTTCACAAGAGCATCATCTCATCGCTTCTTCTCTCGCAAATCAACAGATTGCGTGGAAGTTTAACCCGCCTGCGGCACCACATATGGGTGGTAAATGGGAAGCAGCTGTAAAGTCCGTTAAATTCCATCTGCGGCGAACGGTGGGTGATACAGCACTCACGTTCGAAGAGCTCTCAACGCTGCTTGCTCAAATCGAGGCTATACTTAACTCAAGGCCTCTGGAACCGCTCAGCGATGATCCAGATGACTCATCAGCACTCACGCCTGGACATTTTCTCATTGGTGGAGCACTCACAATGGTACCAGAATCAAACCTGGAAGATCTGGCAATCTCATGGCTCTCAAGGTGGCAATTGTTGCAGCAAAAGATTCAACAACTTTGGCGACAATGGTCTGCACACTATTTACAACGGCAGCAGTCGATATCAAAATGGCATCATCCTGACAACATCATTAGAATTGGCTCGTTGGTTCTGCTCACGGATGAGCGCTTTCCACCGTGCAAGTGGCCACTTGCACGCGTCATCGAGTTACATCCAGGCAAAGACGGGCTCACCAGGGTGGTGACACTCAAGACTGCTACCACCACGCTCACCAGGCCGATCTCAAAACTTGCTGTTCTGCCAATCTCATCCAACACCCAGCAATGAAATAATTAATCATCAACCCCGTTGCTGATGGCGGGCGGAATGTTGGAAAATCAGCTGGCGCACGGCGATCGATAATCGTCGTGCGCCTACCTGTTGCGCTGCTTTGCTACACGTTGTTCGGTTGAGTCGGAGATAGCCGAAGCATGGGCTTCGCGAAGCCGAGGATGTGCCTCGTTGGCACGCCGCGTCAAGCGAGAGGATGTCTCTCTCGCTTGACTTCGGTTTCGCTCACCGGCTATCTCGCTCAACTGACTCCAGCGCCCAACGAAACTTTCTTATTCCGCAGCCATATTGGAAATTTTGACACTTTTTCGCACGCACCGGCAAGAACAGCACGCATCCAGACTCTCGGACTGTTTCATGGATTTATACATCGGACTCGCTCAACATCTCGCTCATCAGGACTCATTTGCTCAAGGTAAGAGTACATTGATATAATTTGGTAGAAATTCACCGTCAGTGAGGAGAGAAATACGGTGCATCACCACTTTGGCTCACTCGTGGCGTGCGCTGCAGCACATGCAGCATCATGCTTTCCTCACTTGCTTTAGCCGGTATAATTAATATAATTATACCGGTGTGGTCTATTCACGGTGCTTTCCTCCAGAAACTCTGCTGGGAAGGCACAGTGACTATACGCAGTTCATTTGTATAGCCTCAGTGCCTGTTTGCAGTGTGCTAAGCAGTACTGATTGCGTAGCGGGTCGCACACAAAGTCACTGCGCTCAGATACAGGCATTGTACATTCTCTCATTAATTCGCTGCAATCACTTTGCAATACAGTGTTGAGTGATTGCAGTGAATTACGCACAATGTATCGCACTCAAGGCATCGGCGTGTCGTGCTGCGTAGCTGTTGCTACGCTGCACGCACCGCTGTCTCAAATTCATATTCAGCGCACAATTGGTAATTGTGTGCTGCTCAGAGTATAATTCTAAATTCCACTTTCCAGTTTATTTTATGTATTCACATTCAGTGTTCTTAGCTCGTCGTGCTGCGTAGCATCATTCCGCTGCACGCACCGCATTCTCATGGTCGAGCTCAGCTCACAATCAATATGATTGTGTGCTGTTCAATTCTAATTATCAAAATTCAATTTGTTTATTCATTTATAATTTGTACTTTTTTCTAAATTGATGTTTTGAGGTGATTTTCTAAATTAAATTGTTTTGGATGTTAATTTTCACTTTTAATGTCTACGCACTTGTGTGTTTAAATTGTATGTGTTGCAAGATTGTCGGAAGGTAGAATAAACTACTTCCTCACGATAACATCTACTTGGTCTGGTTTTATTTTCCTCTTGCCTCGAGTGAGTACTCACATTCCGTCAATATATTCACAGGTCGGTCAAGCCATCACCGGACGGATTCTCAACATTCTTGTTGAATTCTCAACACAGATTAATTATTTAATCAATATGCGGTCATATGTTTCTTTAGAGTGATAAATCTTAAGCGATAATGTTGTTGACCAAATTTCTATGATGAAATATTTTTGGCAGTTCGCAACGTGGTTAGAGTCAGCGCTGCTTGGATCCCTATGTAACTGATCTCAGAAAGATCTCTAACAATCGAATCATTAATTTTTTGTCAATTCTAATTGCCTCACTCATTCATTCGGAATGGATGAGGCAACCAGACCTGACGATTTTTTTTTAATTCTAAAGAAATCGTGAAAAAATATCGCCACAGCCCGGGTTCGAACCGAGAAGTCCAAAATTCTACCCTGTTACGTTACCAATTACGCTACCGCGGCTCTAGCAACATCAATTCACTATCTCCATTTTTAATGTCAAGTGTTAAACTTTATTCGGATTAATTGATTAATCCATAAGCGGCCATATGTTTCCTTAGAGTGATAAATCTTAAGCGACAATGTTATTGACCTAATTTCTATGATGGAATATTTTGGCAGTTCGAATCGCAGTTAGGGTCAGCGCCGCCTGGATCCCTGTGTTATCGATCTTGGGAAGATCTCTAACAATCGAATCTTTAATTTTTTGTCAGCTATAATTACCTCACTTATTCATTAAGAATTATTGAGGCAACCGGACCGCACGATTTTTTTTTAATTCTGAAGAAATCGTGAAAATATATTGCCACAGCCCGGGTTCGAACCGGGAACTCCATAATTCTAGCCTGGTACGTTACCAATTTCGCCATCGTGGCTCTAGCAACATCAATTGACGATATCTATTTTTAATGTCAAGTGTTAAACTTTATTCAGATTAATTAATTAATCAATATGCGGTCATATGTTTCTTTAGAGTGATAAATCCTAAGCGATAATGTTGTTGACCAAATTTCTATGATAGAATATTTTTGGTAGTTCGTAACCCGGTTAGAGTCAGCAGCGCCTGGATCCCTATGTAACTGATCTCAGAAAGATCTCTAACAATCGAATCATTAAGTTTTTGTCAATTCTAAAAAAATCGTGAAAAAATATTGCCACAGCCTGGGTTCGGAACGGGACGTCCAGAATTCTAGCCTGGTACGTTACCAATTAAGCCACTGCGGCTCTAGCAACATTAATTGACGATCTCTATTTTTAATGTCAAGTGTTAATTTACTTTATTCAGATTAATTATTTAATCAATATGCGGTCATATGTTTCTTTAGAGTGATAAATCTTAAGCGATAATGTTGTTGACCAAATTTCTATGATGAAATATTTTTGGCAGTTCGCAACGTGGTTAGAGTCAGCGCTGCTTGGATCCCTATGTAACTGATCTCAGAAAGATCTCTAACAATCGAATCATTAATTTTTTGTCAATTCTAATTGCCTCACTCATTCATTCGGAATGAATGAGGCAACCAGACCTGACGATTTTTTTTAATTCTAAAGAAATCGTGAAAAAATATTGCCAGAGCCCGGGTTCGAACCGGGAACTCCAGAATTCTAGTCTGGTACGTTACCAATTTCGCCACCGCGGCTCTAACAACATCAATTCACGAACTCTATTTTTAATGTCAAGTGTTAAGCTTTATTCAGATTAATTAATGAATCAATATGCAATCATATGTTTCTTTAGAGTGATAAATCTTAAGCGATAATGTTGTTGACCAAATTCCTATGATGGAATATTTTTGGCAGTTCGTAACCCGGTTAGAGTCAGCGCCGCCTGGATCCCTGTGTTATCGATCTCAGAAAGATCTCTAACAATCGAATCTTTAATTTTTTGTGAGCTCTAATTGCCTCACTCATTCATTAAGAATTAATGAGGCAACCGGACCTCACGATTTTTTTTTTAATTCTAAAGAAGTCGTGAAAAAATATCGCCACAGCCCGGGTTCGAACCGGGAAGTCCAGAATTCTAACCTGTTACGTTACTAATTACGCTACCGCGGCTCTAGCAATATCAATTCACGATCTCCATTTTTAATGTCAAGTGTTAAACTTTATTCGGATTAATTAATTAATCCATATGCGGCCATATGTTTCCTTAGAGTGATATATCTTAAGCGACAATGTTATTGACCAAATTTCTATGATGGAATATTTTTGGCAGTTCGTAACCCGGTTAGAGTCAGCGCCGCCTGGATCCCTGTGTTATCGATCTCAGAAAGATCGCTAACAATGGAATCTTCTATTTTTTGTCAGCTTTAATTACCTCACTCATTCATTAATAATTAATGAGCTAAAAAGACCTGACGATTTTTTTTTTAATTCAAAACTAATCGTGAAAAATATTGCCACAGCCCGGGTACGAACCGGGAGCGCCAGAATTCTAGCCTCGTACGTCACCAATTACGCCACCGCGGCTTTAGCAATATTAATTCACGATCTCTATTTTTAATGTCAAGTGTTAAACTTTATTCAGATTAATTAATTTATCAATATACGGTCATATGTTTCTTTAGAGTGATAAATCTTAAGCGACCATGTTATTGACCAAATTTCTAGGATGGAATATTGTTCTCAGTTCGCAACGCGGTTAGAGTCAGCGCCGCCTGGATCCCTATGTTACTGATCTCAGAAAGATCTCTAACAGTCGTATCATTAATTTTTTGTCAATTCTAATTCTCTCATTCATTCATTCGGAATGAATGAAGCAACCAGACCTGACGATCTTTTTTTAATTCTGAAGAAATCGTGAAAAAATATTGCCACAGCCCGGGTTCGAACCGGGAACTCCAGAATTCTAGCCTGGAACGTTACCAATTTCGCCACCGCGGCTCTAGCAACATCAATTGACGATCTCTATTTTTAATGTCAAGTGTCAAACTTTATTCAGATTAATTAATTAATCAATATGCGGTCATATGTTTCTTTAGAGTGATAAATCCTAAGCGATAATGTTGTTGACCAAATTTCTATGATAGAATATTTTTGGTAGTTCGTAACCCGGTTAGAGTCAGCAGCGCCTGGATTCCTATGTAACTGATCTCAGAAAGATCTCTAACAATCGAATCATTAATTTTTTGTCAATTCTAAAGAAATCGTGAAAAAATATTGCCACAGCCTGGGTTCGAAACGGGAAGTCCAGAATTCTAGCCTGGTACGTTACCAATTAAGCCACTGCGGCTCTAGCAACATCAATTGACGATCTCTATTTTTAATGTCAAGTGTTAATTTACTTTATCCAGATTAATTATTTAATCAATATGCGATCATATGTTTCTTTAGATTGATAAATCTTAAGCGATAATGTTGTTGACCAAATTTCTATGATGTAATATCTTTGGCAGTTCGCAACGCGGTTAGAGTCAGCGCCGCCTGGATCCCTATGTCACTGATCTCAGAAAGATCTCTAACAATCGAATCATTAATTTTTTGTCAATTCTAATTGCCTCACTCATTCATTCGGAATGGATGAGGCAACCAGACCTGACGATTTTTTTTTAATTCTAAAGAAATCGTGAAAAAATATCGCCACAGCCCGGGTTCGAACCGAGAAGTCCAAAATTCTACCCTGTTACGTTACCAATTACGCTACCGCGGCTCTAGCAACATCAATTCACTATCTCCATTTTTAATGTCAAGTGTTAAACTTTATTCGGATTAATTGATTAATCCATATGCGGCCATATGTTTCCTTAGAGTGATAAATCTTAAGCGACAATGTTATTGACCTAATTTCTATGATGGAATATTTTGGCAGTTCGAATCGCAGTTAGGGTCAGCGCCGCCTGGATCCCTGTGTTATCGATCTTGGGAAGATCTCTAACAATCGAATCTTTAATTTTTTGTCAGCTATAATTACCTCACTTATTCATTAAGAATTATTGAGGCAACCGGACCGCACGATTTTTTTTTAATTCTGAAGAAATCGTGAAAATATATTGCCACAGCCCGGGTCCGAACCGGGAACTCCATAATTCCAGCCTGGTACGTTACCAATTTCGCCACCGCGGCTCTAGCAACATCAATTGACGATCTCTATTTTTAATGTCAAGTGTTAAACTTTATTCAGATTAATTAATTAATCAATATGCGGTCATATGTTTCTTTAGAGTGATAAATCCTAAGCGATAATGTTGTTGACCAAATTTCTATGATAGAATATTTTTGGTAGTTCGTAACCCGGTTAGAGTCAGCAGCGCCTGGATCCCTATGTAACTGATCTCAGAAAGATCTCTAACAATCGAATCATTAATTTTTTGTCAGCTCTAATTGCCTAACTCATTCATTAAGAATTAATGAGGCAACCAAACCTCACAATTTATTTTTAAATTCTAAAGAAATCGTGAAAAAATATTGCCACAGCCTGGGTTCGAAACGGGAAGTCCAGAATTCTAGCCTGGTACGTTACCAATTAAGCCACCGCGGCACTAGCAACATCAATTGACGATCTCTATTTTTAATGTCAAGTGTAAATTCACTTTATTCAGATTAATTAATTAATCAATATGCGGACATATGTATCTTTTGAGTGATGAATCTTAAGCGACAATGTTGTTGACCAAATTTCTATGATGAAATATTTTTGGCAGTTCGCAACCCGGCTAGAGTCAGCGCCGCCTGGATCCCTGTGTTATCGATCTCAGAACGATCTCTAACAGTCGAATCTTTAATTTTTTGTCAGATCTAATTTCCTCACTTATTCATTAAGAATTATTGAGGCAACCGGACCGCACGATTTTTTTTTTAATTCTAAAGAAATCGTGAAAAAACATTGCCACAGCCCGGGTTCGAACCGGGAACTCCATAATTTCAGCCTGGTTTGTTACCAATTACGCCACCGTGGCTCTAGCAACATTAATTCACGATCTCTGGTTTTAATGTCAAGTGTTAAACTTTATTCAGATTAATTAATAGATCAATATGCGGTCATATGTTTCTTTAGAGTGAAAAATGTTAAGCGAGAATATTATTGACCAAATTTCTTTGATGGAATATTTTTGGCAGTGTTACGTCAAAATCGCGGCCTATCTTACGAACCCACGAATTTAACATAGATTTCACGTTTCGGTGTATCTTTTCCGTGCTCTGGTCAAGGAGAATAAATTCTCCCTTTACCACACCCGACGAGAAAATACCGAAGACGCAAGCCCGTTTTTGAGTCTAACCTCGCGGAAAATTACTCGGGATAGGGCTGGAGTGCGTTTTGTTCTTGGTTGGGGATAATCACTTCACGAATAATGGGGAGGGACTTGAATGACAATTTCACGCGGAGCAAGATTTCACTTTAATTGGTAATTGAAAATTATACTTACGGTTGTTTGTTACTGTGGTTCTTACTGTTGAACGTTGGTTGGGCGTAGATTAGTGTAGTCAGACAGACTAAAAATCGAACGTTGGCGTTGGTGCGTATTAATAATTATTTATTGAAATAAAACTACATGAGTAGTTGAATGTTGCACGTTTAATATTCCCGATTTTACAAACGTTAATAATTATAAGTACTGTACTCTTACTCTGTACTACTTGAAACTATACTTTGTGAAAATTAAGCCGTGGTGAAAAATTATCGTGCTGGACTACTTTATTTCCCGGCAAACAGTACTACTTGTTGCCTTGGAAAATTTCTAATTCACTGCCGGCGACTTATTGACTGCCAGGCTAGTGATTAGTCCTCTAGTTGACCCCCCGTGAAACTGTATCGAAGTTGACTCCCCGTGAAACTGTGTCGACGGCCGATTTTCGCGGCCTTTTATAGGGCTCCTGAGCGTCGAAAATTCTTGTCGTCAAGCGCGTAAAAGAAGAGAAGGGATAAAACCCTATCCTGATTATAAGAATTTCCCCGTGGTCTATCTCGACCATACACATATTCATTCCCCTTACTCCGCAGAGTAGCTTCTCGACATGCAGAGCCATAGATCTATGCAAGTGCATCGGTATGGCGCGCTCTGATTTGTCCGCGCGATGTGCTACACAGAGGACCACGCGATTAGGTGAGGGAACGCGTTCGAAGCGTTTTTCCCCTGAAAATGAGGCGATTTTTACCACCCCGCTTCTTGGCCTACTTTCAATAGACTTTCCTAGTTTAGGTAATATCCTTATGCTAGCTTCTCTGTAGATGTGTCTATGGTAATGGCTTAGTTTTTCAGCGTTTTTACGGAACTTAAATAAATCCTTCACATGAAACCACTAATAATAATTTTGTTACAGCTTCTGTAGTTAACTTTGACGTATGCAACCTGATGTCTGCGTTAATCTCTTATTAGTATAAATGGTTTCGTTGAGTTATGGCTTATTCCAAACATCATTGGTTATTCGTTAAATTAGTGGTTACTCTAGTTATAGCTAATGAGTTTTCTTAAATAATTTGTTAGTTAGACGTTAGATTTCTTATAGTTAATAAGTTTTCTTAAATGATTTGCTAGTTAGACGATTATTCTCGTACTGTAGGAACGAGAGCGAGAGAGAGAGAGAGATAGTGATTTTACTTGAGAACGACTCGTCTAACTTGGTTACTCGTACATTTTGTTCGTACGCAAGTCGGCTAGATCGCCGTTCAGCCCTAGCGATAAGGCGTTCGTCGTGGCGCAGAGAGTCGCCCCAGCCTCGCTTTCCTGCAGAGGAAGCTCTATTGAAACGCGTTACCGTTTTCTCTCTTTCTCGATTCGTTTTACTTTTAGTATTTAGCTGTAAAATAATCTTAACATTTCATTTTATCATATATATATATGTATAACATATTCCATATATATATAATTTACTAGTAAAACAAGTAATTTTATACATGAAAACGAGAGAGAGAGAGAGAGTTCTTCTCTTGAGAATGACTCGCCTAGCTTGGTTACTCGTACATTTCGTTCGTACGCAAGTCAGCTAGATCGCTGTTCAGACCTCGCCCAAGGCGTTTTCGTTGCGCGGAGTGTCGGCCAGCCTCGCTTTCCCGCAGCAAAAGCTTCATTGCAACTCAATTTCAGTCTCATCTCTTTCTCGCTTTTCTGTCTATTTTTCCCTATTTTACCATAAATTAATCCTAATATTTCCTTTATCCCTTCTATATAGGCATAACGTGTTCTATATATTTATGATGGTGTTTTTACTATAAATTCCAATATTTTACGAGAGACATATTAATGTAATCCCAAGAGAAAAGGGGAATTAATCCTGATGTACTGATCTTTCTTCTATTACCCGACTATACTTGGTAAGCTCATTAATTCGATGTGGGTTGTACTCGTTTTCGAGTGACAGCTATGGGTAGTTTCCATATGGAAGCATAATTGTTCTTTTTGCTGCTGATATTTTGTCTACAGTATTCGCGTGAACATTTTAATAGTCATAACTCTTTCGTTTAAATCAACAGTTCCTCTGCTTTTGTTAATTGTTTCACTTAGTTAATAATTGTTCGTTATTTCATCATCTTTGTAAAGAGAGAGAGAGAGAGAGAAGACTTCAGGCAAGAGCGAGAAGAAAGGGTGCGGTCGCTTGGTCACGTGATAGCGTTCCCTCCAACCGCTCCCTTATGACCAACAACGCCCCGACGGCGACTAGCCGAACCCCTGGTCTAGGATTGAGGGTAAGGCCGCGCTGAATCATAGATCCATAAATGGCAGTCGATAACCGGGTCTACGCAGTAGATCCCATGGTTTGAAAGTTTGCCTTCTGACCGGGAGCGCCGAAAAATTCCATCTTTACAAGATTAATTCCTCCTGGGAGACGGTCGGTAGGGCCGCATCTTCACCCTGTTCCGATCTCCGTCGCTAAAATCGCTCTCCTCTCCTCTTAAGAAGTTCGAGAATAAAAGAAAAATGTGAGAGGTTACTTTTACTGTAGCGAAACTAAAACAGAAGAACTTTAACGTAATCGAAATAAAAAAAGATAAATGCGACGTTACGTCAGGACGTAACAGCAGTTCCCAAACCGGTTAGAGTCAGCGCCGCCTGGATCCCTGTGTTATCGATCTCAGAAAGATCGCTAACAATCGAATCTTAAATTTTTTGTCAGCTCTAATTGCCTCACTTATTCATTAATAATTGATGAGCTAAAAAGACCTGACGATTTTTTTTTATTCTAAAGAAATCGTGAAAAAATATTGCCACAGCCTGGGTTCGAACCGGGAAGTCCAGAATTCTAGCCTGTTACGTTACCAATTACGCCACCGCGGCTCTAGCAACATCAATTCACGATCTCTATTTTTAATGTCAAGTGTTAAACTCTATTCGGATTAATTAATTAATCAATATGCGGCCATATATTTCTTAGAGTGATTGATCTTAAGCGACAATGTTGTTGACCAAATTTCTATGATGGAATACTTTTGGCAGTTCGCAACGCGGTTAGAGTCAGTGCCGTCTGGATCCCTATGTTACTGATCTCAGAAAGATCTCTAACAATCGTATCATGAATTTTTTGTCAATTCTAATTGCCTCACTCATTCATTCGGAATGAATGAGGCAACCAGACCTGACGATTTTTTTTTAATTCTAAAGAAATCGTGAAAAAATATTGCCAGAGCCCGGGTTCGAACCGGAAACTCCATAATTCTAGACTGGTACGTTACCAATTTCGCCACCGCGGCTCTAACAACGTCAATTACGATCTCTATTTTTAATGTCAAGTGTGAAGCTTTATTCAGATTAATTAATGAATCAATATGCGATCATATGTTTCTTTAGAGTGATAAATCTTAAGCGATAATGTTGTTGACCAAATTTCTATGCTGGAATATTTTTGGCAGTTCGTAACCCGGTTAGAGTCAGCGCCGCCTGGATCCCTGTGTTATCGATCTCAGAAAGATATCTAACAATCGAATATTTAATTTTTTGTCAGATCTAATTGCCTCACTCATTCATTAAGAATTAATGAGGCAACCAGACCTGACGATTTTTTTTAAATTCTAAAGAAATCGTGAAAAAATATTGCCACAACCCGGGTTTGAACCGGGAAGTCCAGAATTCCACCCTGTTACGTTACCAATTACGTCACCGCGGCTCTAGCAACATCAATTCACGATCTTCATTTTTTATTTTAAGTGTTAAACTTTATTCAGATTAATTCATTAATCAATATGCGGTCATATGTTTCTTTAGAGTGAAAAATCTTAAGCGACAATGTTTTTGACCGAATCTCTTTGATGGAATATTTTTGGCAGTTCGCAAACCGGTTAGAGTCAGCGCCGCCTGGATCCCTGTGTTATCGATCACAGAAAGATCGCTAACAATGGAATCTTCTATTTTTTGTCAGCTTTAATTACCTCACTCATTCATTAATAATTAATGAGCTAAAAAGACCTGACGATTTTTTTTTTAATTCAAAACGAATCGTGAAAAATATTGCCACAGCCCGGGTACGAACCGGGAGCGCCAGAATTTTAGCCTCGTACGTCAACAATTACGCCACCGCGGCTTTAGCAATATTAATTTACGATCTCTATTTTTAATGTCAAGTGTTAAACTTTATTCAGATTAATTAATTGATCAATATACGGTCATATGTTTCTTTAGAGTGATAAATCTTAAGCGACAATGTTATTGACCAAATTTCTATGATGGAATAATTTTAGCAGTTTGCATCGTGGTTAGGGTCAGCGCCGCCTGGATCCCTGTGTTATCGATCTCAGAAAGATCTCTAAGAGTCAAATCTTTAATTTTTTGTCAGCTTTAATTGCTTCACTCATTCATTAAGAATTAATGAGGCAACCAGACCTGACGATTTTGTTTTTAATTCTGACGAAATCGTGAAAAAATTCTGCCACAGCCCGGGTTAGAACCGGGAACTCCAGAATTTTAGCCTGGTTTGTTACCAATTACGCTACCGTGGCTCTAGCAACATCAATTCACGATCTCTATTTTTAATGTCAAGTGTTAAACTTTATTCAGATTAATTAATTAATCAATATGCGGTCATATATTTCTTTAGAGTGATAAATCCTAAGCGATAATGTTGTTGACCAAATTTCTATGATAGAATATTTTTGGTAGTTCGAATCGCAGTTAAGGTCAGCGCCGCCTGGATCCCTGTGTTATCGATCTTGGAAAGATCTCTAACAATCGAATCTTTAATTTTTTGTCAGCTATAATTACCTCACTTATTCATTAAGAATTATTGAGGCAACCGGACCGCACGATTTTTTTTTTATTGTGAAGAAATCGTGAAAAAATATTGCCACAGCCCGGGTTCGAACCGGGAACTCCATAATTCTAGCCTGGTACGTTACCAATTTCGCCATCGTGGCTCTAGCAACATCAATTGACGATATCTATTTTTAATGTCAAGTGTTAAACTTTATTCAGATTAATTAATTAATCAATATGCGGTCATATGTTTCTTTAGAGTGATAAATCCTAAGCGATAATGTTGTTGACCAAATTTCTATGATAGAATATTTTTGGTGGTTCGTAACCCGGTTAGAGTCAGCAGCGCCTGGATCCCTATGTAACTGATCTCAGAAAGATCTCTAACAATCGAATCATTAAGTTTTTGTCAATTCTAAAGAAATCGTGAAAAAATATTGCCACAGCCTGGGTTCGAAACGGGACGTCCAGAATTCTAGCCTGGTACGTTACCAATTAAGCCACTGCGGCTCTAGCAACATTAATTGACGATCTCTATTTTTAATGTCAAGTGTTAATTTACTTTATTCAGATTAATTATTTAATCAATATGCGGTCATATGTTTCTTTAGAGTGATAAATCTTAAGCGATAATGTTGTTGACCAAATTTCTATGATGAAATATTTTTGGCAGTTCGCAACGTGGTTAGAGTCAGCGCCGCTTGGATCCCTATGTAACTGATCTCAGAAAGATCTCTAACAATCGAATCATTAATTTTTTGTCAATTCTAATTGCCTCACTCATTCATTCGGAATGAATGAGGCAACCAGACCTGACGATTTTTTTTAATTCTAAAGAAATCGTGAAAAAATATTGCCAGAGCCCGGGTTCGAACCGGGAACTCCAGAATTCTAGTCTGGTACGTTACCAATTTCGCCACCGCGGCTCTAACAACATCAATTCACGAACTCTATTTTTAATGTCAAGTGTTAAGCTTTATTCAGATTAATTAATGAATCACTATGCGATCATATGTTTCTTTAGAGTGATAAATCTTAAGCGATAATGTTGTTGACCAAATTCCTATGATGGAATATTTTTGGCAGTTCGTAACCCGGTTAGAGTCAGCGCCGCCTGGATCCCTGTGTTATCGATCTCAGAAAGATCTCTAACAATCGAATCTTTAATTTTTTGTGAGCTCTAATTGCCTCACTCATTCATTAAGAATTAATGAGGCAATCGGACCTCACGATTTTTTTTTTAATTCTAAAGAAGTCGTGAAAAAATATCGCCACAGCCCGGGTTCGAACCGGGAAGTCCAGAATTCTAACCTGTTACGTTACTAATTACGCTACCGCGGCTCTAGCAATATCAATTCACGATCTCCATTTTTAATGTCAAGTGTTAAACTTTATTCGAATTAATTAATTAATCCATATGCGGCCATATGTTTCCTTAGAGTGATATATCTTAAGCGACAATGTTATTGACCAAATTTCTATGATGGAATATTTTGGCAGTTCGAATCGCAGTTAGGGTCAGCGCCGCCTGGATCCCTGTGTTATCGATCTTGTAAAAATCTCTAACAATCGAATCTTTAATATTTTGTCAGCTATAATTACCTCACTCATTCATTAAGATATATTGAGGCAACCGGACAGCACGATTTTTTTTTTAATTCTGAAGAAATCGTGAAAAAATATTGCCACAGCCCGGATTCGAACCGGGAACTCCAGAATTCTAGCCTGGTACGTTACCAATTTCGCCACCGCGGCTCTAGCAACATCAATTGACGATCTCTATTTTTAATGTCAAGTGTCAAACTTTTTTCAGATTAATTAATTAATCAATATGCGGTCATATGTTTCTTTAGAGTGATAAATCCTAAGCGATAATGTTGTTGACCAAATTTCTATGATAGAATATTTTTGGTAGTTCGTAACCCGGTTAGAGTCAGCAGCGCCTGGATTCCTATGTAACTGATCTCAGAAAGATCTCTAACAATCGAATCATTAATTTTTTGTCAATTCTAAAGAAATCGTGAAAAAATATTGCCACAGCCTGGGTTCGAAACGGGAAGTCCAGAATTCTAGCCTGGTACGTTACCAATTAAGCCACTGCGGCTCTAGCAACATCAATTGACGATCTCTATTTTTAATGTCAAGTGTTAATTTACTTTATCCAGATTAATTATTTAATCAATATGCGATCATATGTTTCTTTAGAATGATAAATCTTAAGCGATAATGTTGTTGACCAAATTTCTATGATGGAATATCTTTGGCAGTTCGCAACGCGGTTAGAGTCAGCGCCGCCTGGATCCCTATGTCACTGATCTCAGAAAGATCTCTAACAATCGAATCATTAATTTTTTGTCAATTCTAATTGCCTCACTCATTCATTCGGAATGAATGAGGCAACCAGACCTGACGATTTTTTTTTAATTCTAAAGAAATCGTGAAAAAATATCGCCACAGCCCGGGTTCCAACCGAGAAGTCCAGAATTCTACCCTGTTACGTTACCAATTACGCTACCGCGGCTCTAGCAACATCAATTCACTATCTCCATTTTTAATGTCAAGTGTTAAACTTTATTCGGATTAATTGATTAATCCATATGCGGCCATATGTTTCCTTAGAGTGATAAATCTTAAGCGACAATGTTATTGACCAAATTTCTATGATGGAATATTTTGGCAGTTCGAATCGCAACTAGGGTCAGCGCCGCCTGGATCCCTGTGTTATCGATCTTGGGAAGATCTCTAACAATCGAATCTTTAATTTTTTGTCAGCTATAATTACCTCACTTATTCATTAAGAATTATTGAGGCAACCGGACCGCACGAATTTTTTTTAATTCTGAAGAAATCGTGAAAATATATTGCCACAGCCCGGGTTCGAACCGGGAACTCCATAATTCCAGCCTGGTACGTTATTAATTTCGCCACCGCGGCTCTAGCAACATCAATTGACGATCTCTATTTTTAATGTCAAGTGTTAAACTTTATTCAGATTAATTAATTAATCAATATGCGGTCCTATGTTTCTTTAGAGTGATAAATCTAAAGCGATAATGTTGTTGACCAAATTTCTATGATGGAATATTTTTGGCAGTTCGTAACCCGGTTAGAGTCAGCGCCGCCTGGATCCCTTTGTTATCGATCTCAGAAAGATCTCTAACAATGGAATCTTCTATTTTTTGTCAGCTCTAATTGCCTCACTCATTCATTAATAATTACTGAGCTAAAAAGACCTGACGATTTTTTTTTTATTCTAAAGAAATCGTGAAAAAATATTGCCACAGCCCGGGTTCGAACCGGGAAGTCCAGAATTCTAGCCTGTTACGTTACCAATTACGCCACCGCAGCTCTAGCAACATCAATTCACGATCTCTATTTTTAATGTGAAGTGTTAAACTTTATTCAGATTAATTAATTTATCAATATGCGGTCATATGTTTCTTTGGAGCGATAAATCTTAATCGACAATGTTATTGATCAAATTTCTATGATGGATTATTTTTTGCAGTTCGCAGCCCGGTTAGAGTCAGCGCCGCCTAGATCCCTGTGTTATCGACCTCAGAAAGATCTCTAACAATCGAATCTTTAATTTTTTGTCAGCTCTAATTGCCTCACTCATTCATTAAGAATTAATGAGGCAACCAAACCTCACAATTTATTTTTAAATTCTAAAGAAATCGTGAAAAAATATTGCCACAGCCTGGGTTCGAAACGGGAAGTCCAGAATTCTAGCCTGGTACGTTACCAATTAAGCCACCGCGGCACTAGCAACATCAATTGACGATCTCTATTTTTAATGTCAAGTGTAAATTCACTTTATTCAGATTAATTAATTAATCAATATGCGGACATATGTTTCTTTTGAGTGATGAATCTTAAGCGACAATGTTGTTGACCAAATTTCTATGATGAAATATTTTTGGCAGTTCGCAACCCGGTTAGAGTCAGCGCCGCCTGGATCCCTGTGTTATCGATCTCAGAACGATCTCTAACAGTCGAATCTTTAATTTTTTGTCAGATCTAATTTCCTCACTTATTCATTAAGAATTATTGAGGCAACCGGACCGCACGATTTTTTTTTTAATTCTAAAGAAATCGTGAAAAAACATTGCCACAGCCCGGGTTCGAACCGGGAACTCCATAATTTCAGCCTGGTTTGTTACCAATTACGCCACCGTGGCTCTAGCAACATTAATTCACGATCTCTGGTTTTAATGTCAAGTGTTAAACTTTATTCAGATTAATTAATAGATCAATATGCGGTCATATGTTTCTTTAGAGTGAAAAATGTTAAGCGAGAATATTATTGACCAAATTTCTTTGATGGAATATTTTTGGCAGTTCCCAAACCGGTTAGAGTCAGCGCCGCCTGGATCCCTGTGTTATCGATCTCAGAAAGATCGCTAACAATCGAATCTTAAATTTTTTGTCAGCTCTAATTGCCTCACTTATTCATTAATAATTGATGAGCTAAAAAGACCTGACGATTTTTTTTTATTCTAAAGAAATCGTGAAAAAATATTGCCACAGCCTGGGTTCGAACCGGGAAGTCCAGAATTCTAGCCTGTTACGTTACCAATTACGCCACCGCGGCTCTAGCAACATCAATTCACGATCTCTATTTTTGATGTCAAGTGTTAAACTCTATTCGGATTAATTAATTAATCAATATGCGGCCATATATTTCTTAGAGTGATTGATCTTAAGCGACAATGTTATTGACCAAATTTCTATGATGGAATACTTTTGGCAGTTCGCAACGCGGTTAGAGTCAGTGCCGTCTGGATCCCTATGTTACTGATCTCAGAAAGATCTCTAACAATCGTATCATGAATTTTTTGTCAATTCTAATTGCCTCACTCATTCATTCGGAATGAATGAGGCAACCAGACCTGACGATTTTTTTTTAATTCTAAAGAAATCGTGAAAAAATATTGCCAGAGCCCGGGTTCGAACCGGAAACTCCATAATTCTAGACTGGTACGTTACCAATTTCGCCACCGCGGCTCTAACAACGTCAATTACGATCTCTATTTTTAATGTCAAGTGTGAAGCTTTATTCAGATTAATTAATGAATCAATATGCGATCATATGTTTCTTTAGAGTGATAAATCTTAAGCGATAATGTTGTTGACCAAATTTCTATGCTGGAATATTTTTGGCAGTTCGTAACCCGGTTAGAGTCAGCGCCGCCTGGATCCCTGTGTTATCGATCTCAGAAAGATATCTAACAATCGAATATTTAATTTTTTGTCAGATCTAATTGCCTCACTCATTCATTAAGAATTAATGAGGCAACCAGACCTGACGATTTTTTTTAAATTCTAAAGAAATCGTGAAAAAATATTGCCACAACCCGGGTTTGAACCGGGAAGTCCAGAATTCCACCCTGTTACGTTACCAATTACGTCACCGCGGCTCTAGCAACATCAATTCACGATCTCCATTTTTTATTTTAAGTGTTAAACTTTATTCAGATTAATTCATTAATCAATATGCGGTCATATGTTTCTTTAGAGTGAAAAATCTTAAGCGACAATGTTTTTGACCGAATCTCTTTGATGGAATATTTTTGGCAGTTCGCAAACCGGTTAGAGTCAGCGCCGCCTGGATCCCTGTGTTATCGATCACAGAAAGATCGCTAACAATGGAATCTTCTATTTTTTGTCAGCTTTAATTACCTCACTCATTCATTAGAAATTAATGAGCTAAAAAGACCTGACGATTTTTTTTTTAATTCAAAACGAATCGTGAAAAATATTGCCACAGCCCGGGTACGAACCGGGAGCGCCAGAGTTTTAGCCTCGTACGTCACCAATTACGCCACCGCGGCTTTAGCAATATTAATTTACGATCTCTATTTTTAATGTCAAGTGTTAAACTTTATTCAGATTAATTAATTAATCAATATACGGTCATATGTTTCTTTGGAGCGATAAATCTTAATCGACAATGTTATTGATCAAATTTCTATGATGGATTATTTTTTGCAGTTCGCAGCCCGGTTAGAGTCAGCGCCGCCTAGATCCCTGTGTTATCGACCTCAGAAAGATCTCTAACAATCGAATCTTTAATTTTTTGTCAGCTCTAATTGCCTCACTCATTCATTAAGAATTAATGAGGCAACCAAACCTCACAATTTATTTTTAAATTCTAAAGAAATCGTGAAAAAATATTGCCACAGCCTGGGTTCGAAACGGGAAGTCCAGAATTCTAGCCTGGTACGTTACCAATTAAGCCACCGCGGCACTAGCAACATCAATTGACGATCTCTATTTTTAATGTCAAGTGTAAATTCACTTTATTCAGATTAATTAATTAATCAATATGCGGACATATGTTTCTTTTGAGTGATGAATCTTAAGCGACAATGTTGTTGACCAAATTTCTATGATGAAATATTTTTGGCAGTTCGCAACACGGTTAGAGTCAGCGCCGCCTGGATCCCTGTGTTATCGATCTCAGAACGATCTCTAACAGTCGAATCTTTAATTTTTTGTCAGATCTAATTTCCTCACTTATTCATTAAGAATTATTGAGGCAACCGGACCGCACGATTTTTTTTTTAATTCTAAAGAAATCGTGAAAAAACATTGCCACAGCCCGGGTTCGAACCGGGAACTCCATAATTTCAGCCTGGTTTGTTACCAATTACGCCACCGTGGCTCTAGCAACATTAATTCACGATCTCTGGTTTTAAAGTCAAGTGTTAAACTTTATTCAGATTAATTAATAGATCAATATGCGGTCATATGTTTCTTTAGAGTGAAAAATGTTAAGCGAGAATATTATTGACCAAATTTCTTTGATGGAATATTTTTGGCAGTTCCCAAACCGGTTAGAGTCAGCGCCGCCTGGATCCCTGTGTTATCGATCTCAGAAAGATCGCTAACAATCGAATCTTAAATTTTTTGTCAGCTCTAATTGCCTCACTTATTCATTAATAATTGATGAGCTAAAAAGACCTGACGATTTTTTTTTATTCTAAAGAAATCGTGAAAAAATATTGCCACAGCCTGGGTTCGAACCGGGAAGTCCAGAATTCTAGCCTGTTACGTTACCAATTACGCCACCGCGGCTCTAGCAACATCAATTCACGATCTCTATTTTTAATGTCAAGTGTTAAACTCTATTCGGATTAATTAATTAATCAATATGCGGCCATATATTTCTTAGAGTGATTGATCTTAAGCGACAATGTTGTTGACCAAATTTCTATGATGGAATACTTTTGGCAGTTCGCAACGCGGTTAGAGTCAGTGCCGTCTGGATCCCTATGTTACTGATCTCAGAAAGATCTCTAACAATCGTATCATGAATTTTTTGTCAATTCTAATTGCCTCACTCATTCATTCGGAATGAATGAGGCAACCAGACCTGACGATTTTTTTTTAATTCTAAAGAAATCGTGAAAAAATATTGCCAGAGCCCGGGTTCGAACCGGAAACTCCATAATTCTAGACTGGTACGTTACCAATTTCGCCACCGCGGCTCTAACAACGTCAATTACGATCTCTATTTTTAATGTCAAGTGTGAAGCTTTATTCAGATTAATTAATGAATCAATATGCGATCATATGTTTCTTTAGAGTGATAAATCTTAAGCGATAATGTTGTTGACCAAATTTCTATGCTGGAATATTTTTGGCAGTTCGTAACCCGGTTAGAGTCAGCGCCGCCTGGATCCCTGTGTTATCGATCTCAGAAAGATATCTAACAATCGAATATTTAATTTTTTGTCAGATCTAATTGCCTCACTCATTCATTAAGAATTAATGAGGCAACCAGACCTGACGATTTTTTTTAAATTCTAAAGAAATCGTGAAAAAATATTGCCACAACCCGGGTTTGAACCGGGAAGTCCAGAATTCCACCCTGTTACGTTACCAATTACGTCACCGCGGCTCTAGCAACATCAATTCACGATCTTCATTTTTTATTTTAACTGTTAAACTTTATTCAGATTAATTCATTAATCAATATGCGGTCATATGTTTCTTTAGAGTGAAAAATCTTAAGCGACAATGTTTTTGACCGAATCTCTTTGATGGAATATTTTTGGCAGTTCGCAAACCGGTTAGAGTCAGCGCCGCCTGGATCCCTGTGTTATCGATCACAGAAAGATCGCTAACAATGGAATCTTCTATTTTTTGTCAGCTTTAATTACCTCACTCATTCATTAATAATTAATGAGCTAAAAAGACCTGACGATTTTTTTTTTAATTCAAAACGAATCGTGAAAAATATTGCCACAGCCCGGGTACGAACTGGGAGCGCCAGAATTTTAGCCTCGTACGTCAACAATTACGCCACCGCGGCTTTAGCAATATTAATTTACGATCTCTATTTTTAATGTCAAGTGTTAAACTTTATTCAGATTAATTAATTGATCAATATACGGTCATATGTTTCTTTAGAGTGATAAATCTTAAGCGACAATGTTATTGACCAAATTTCTATGATGGAATAATTTTAGCAGTTTGCATCGTGGTTAGGGTCAGCGCCGCCTGGATCCCTGTGTTATCGATCTTGGAAAGATCTCTAACAATCGAATCTTTAATTTTTTGTCAGCTATAATTACCTCACTTATTCATTAAGAATTATTGAGGCAACCGGACCGCACGATTTTTTTTTTTATTGTGAAGAAATCGTGAAAAAATATTGCCACAGCCCGGGTTCGAACCGGGAACTCCATAATTCTAGCCTGGTACGTTACCAATTTCGCCATCGTGGCTCTAGCAACATTAATTGACGATCTCTATTTTTAATGTCAAGTGTTAAACTTTATTCAGATTAATTAATTAATCAATATGCGGTCATATGTTTCTTTAGAGTGATAAATCCTAAGCGATAATGTTGTTGACCAAATTTCTATGATAGAATATTTTTGGTGGTTCGTAACCCGGTTAGAGTCAGCAGCGCCTGGATCCCTATGTAACTGATCTCAGAAAGATCTCTAACAATCGAATCATTAAGTTTTTGTCAATTCTAAAGAAATCGTGAAAAAATATTGCCACAGCCTGGGTTCGAAACGGGACGTCCAGAATTCTAGCCTGGTACGTTACCAATTAAGCCACTGCGGCTCTAGCAACATTAATTGACGATCTCTATTTTTAATGTCAAGTGTTAATTTACTTTAATCAGATTAATTATTTAATCAATATGCGGTCATATGTTTCTTTAGAGTGATAAATCTTAAGCGATAATGTTGTTGACCAAATTTCTATGATGAAATATTTTTGGCAGTTCGCAACGTGGTTAGAGTCAGCGCCGCTTGGATCCCTATGTAACTGATCTCAGAAAGATCTCTAACAATCGAATCATTAATTTTTTGTCAATTCTAATTGCCTCACTCATTCATTCGGAATGAATGAGGCAACCAGACCTGACGATTTTTTTTAATTCTAAAGAAATCGTGAAAAAATATTGCCAGAGCCCGGGTTCGAACCGGGAACTCCAGAATTCTAGTCTGGTACGTTACCAATTTCGCCACCGCGGCTCTAACAACATCAATTCACGAACTCTATTTTTAATGTCAAGTGTTAAGCTTTATTCAGATTAATTAATGAATCAATATGCGATCATATGTTTCTTTAGAGTGATAAATCTTAAGCGATAATGTTGTTGACCAAATTCCTATGATGGAATATTTTTGGCAGTTCGTAACCCGGTTAGAGTCAGCGCCGCCTGGATCCCTGTGTTATCGATCTCAGAAAGATCTCTAACAATCGAATCTTTAATTTTTTGTGAGCTCTAATTGCCTCACTCATTCATTAAGAATTAATGAGGCTATCGGACCTCACGATTTTTTTTTTAATTCTAAAGAAGTCGTGAAAAAATATCGCCACAGCCCGGGTTCGAACCGGGAAGTCCAGAATTCTAACCTGTTACGTTACTAATTACGCTACCGCGGCTCTAGCAATATCAATTCACGATCTCCATTTTTAATGTCAAGTGTTAAACTTTATTCGAATTAATTAATTAATCCATATGCGGCCATATGTTTCCTTAGAGTGATATATCTTAAGCGACAATGTTATTGACCAAATTTCTATGATGGAATATTTTGGCAGTTCGAATCGCAGTTAGGGTCAGCGCCGCCTGGATCCCTGTGTTATCGATCTTGTAAAAATCTCTAACAATCGAATCTTTAATATTTTGTCAGCTATAATTACCTCACTCATTCATTAAGATATATTGAGGCAATCGGACAGCACGATTTTTTTTTTAATTCTGAAGAAATCGTGAAAAAATATTGCCACAGCCCGGATTCGAACCGGGAACTCCAGAATTCTAGCCTGGTACGTTACCAATTTCGCCACCGCGGCTCTAGCAACATCAATTGACGATCTCTATTTTTAATGTCAAGTGTCAAACTTTTTTCAGATTAATTAATTAATCAATATGCGGTCATATGTTTCTTTAGAGTGATAAATCCTAAGCGATAATGTTGTTGACCAAATTTCTATGATAGAATATTTTTGGTAGTTCGTAACCCGGTTAGAGTCAGCAGCGCCTGGATTCCTATGTAACTGATCTCAGAAAGATCTCTAACAATCGAATCATTAATTTTTTGTCAATTCTAAAGAAATCGTGAAAAAATATTGCCACAGCCTGGGTTCGAAACGGGAAGTCCAGAATTCTAGCCTGGTACGTTACCAATTAAGCCACTGCGGCTCTAGCAACATCAATTGACGATCTCTATTTTTAATGTCAAGTGTTAATTTACTTTATCCAGATTAATTATTTAATCAATATGCGATCATATGTTTCTTTAGAATGATAAATCTTAAGCGATAATGTTGTTGACCAAATTTCTATGATGGAATATCTTTGGCAGTTCGCAACGCGGTTAGAGTCAGCGCCGCCTGGATCCCTATGTCACTGATCTCAGAAAGATCTCTAACAATCGAATCATTAATTTTTTGTCAATTCTAATTGCCTCACTCATTCATTCGGAATGAATGAGGCAACCAGACCTGACGATTTTTTTTTAATTCTAAAGAAATCGTGAAAAAATATCGCCACAGCCCGGGTTCCAACCGAGAAGTCCAGAATTCTACCCTGTTACGTTACCAATTACGCTACCGCGGCTCTAGCAACATCAATTCACTATCTCCATTTTTAATGTCAAGTGTTAAACTTTATTCGGATTAATTGATTAATCCATATGCGGCCATATGTTTCCTTAGAGTGATAAATCTTAAGCGACAATGTTATTGACCAAATTTCTATGATGGAATATTTTGGCAGTTCGAATCGCAACTAGGGTCAGCGCCGCCTGGATCCCTGTGTTATCGATCTTGGGAAGATCTCTAACAATCGAATCTTTAATTTTTTGTCAGCTATAATTACCTCACTTATTCATTAAGAATTATTGAGGCAACCGGACCGCACGAATTTTTTTTAATTCTGAAGAAATCGTGAAAATATATTGCCACAGCCCGGGTTCGAACCGGGAACTCCATAATTCCAGCCTGGTACGTTATTAATTTCGCCACCGCGGCTCTAGCAACATCAATTGACGATCTCTATTTTTAATGTCAAGTGTTAAACTTTATTCAGATTAATTAATTAATCAATATGCGGTCATATGTTTCTTTAGAGTGATAAATCCTAAGCGATAATGTTGTTGACCAAATTTCTATGATAGAATATTTTTGGTAGTTCGTAACCCGGTTAGAGTCAGCAGCGCCTGGATCCCTATGTAACTGATCTCAGAAAGATCTCTAACAATCGAATCATTAATTTTTTGTGAGCTCTAATTGCCTCACTCATTCATTAAGAGTTAATGAGGCAACCAGACCTGACGATTTTTTTTTTAATTCTAAAGAAATCGTGAAAAAATATTGCCATAGCCCGGGTGCGAACCGGGAACTCCAGAATTCTAGCCTGATACGTTACCAATTACGCCACCGCGGCACTAGCAACATCGATCCACGATCTCTATTTTTAATGTCAAGTGTTAAACTTTATTCAGATTAATTAATTAATCAATATGCGGTCCTATGTTTCTTTAGAGTGATAAATCTAAAGCGATAATGTTGTTGACCAAATTTCTATGATGGAATATTTTTGGCAGTTCGTAACCCGGTTAGAGTCAGCGCCGCCTGGATCCCTTTGTTATCGATCTCAGAAAGATCTCTAACAATGGAATCTTCTATTTTTTGTCAGCTCTAATTGCCTCACTCATTCATTAATAATTACTGAGCTAAAAAGACCTGACGATTTTTTTTTTATTCTAAAGAAATCGTGAAAAAATATTGCCACAGCCCGGGTTCGAACCGGGAAGTCCAGAATTCTAGCCTGTTACGTTACCAATTACGCCACCGCAGCTCTAGCAACATCAATTCACGATCTCTATTTTTAATGTGAAGTGTTAAACTTTATTCAGATTAATTAATTTATCAATATGCGGTCATATGTTTCTTTGGAGCGATAAATCTTAATCGACAATGTTATTGATCAAATTTCTATGATGGATTATTTTTTGCAGTTCGCAGCCCGGTTAGAGTCAGCGCCGCCTAGATCCCTGTGTTATCGACCTCAGAAAGATCTCTAACAATCGAATCTTTAATTTTTTGTCAGCTCTAATTGCCTCACTCATTCATTAAGAATTAATGAGGAAACCAAACCTCACAATTTATTTTTAAATTCTAAAGAAATCGTGAAAAAATATTGCCACAGCCTGGGTTCGAAACGGGAAGTCCAGAATTCTAGCCTGGTACGTTACCAATTAAGCCACCGCGGCACTAGCAACATCAATTGACGATCTCTATTTTTAATGTCAAGTGTAAATTCACTTTATTCAGATTAATTAATTAATCAATATGCGGACATATGTTTCTTTTGAGTGATGAATCTTAAGCGACAATGTTGTTGACCAAATTTCTATGATGAAATATTTTTGGCAGTTCGCAACCCGGTTAGAGTCAGCGCCGCCTGGATCCCTGTGTTATCGATCTCAGAACGATCTCTAACAGTCGAATCTTTAATTTTTTGTCAGATCTAATTTCCTCACTTATTCATTAAGAATTATTGAGGCAACCGGACCGCACGATTTTTTTTTTAATTCTAAAGAAATCGTGAAAAAACATTGCCACAGCCCGGGTTCGAACCGGGAACTCCATAATTTCAGCCTGGTTTGTTACCAATTACGCCACCGTGGCTCTAGCAACATTAATTCACGATCTCTGGTTTTAATGTCAAGTGTTAAACTTTATTCAGATTAATTAATAGATCAATATGCGGTCATATGTTTCTTTAGAGTGAAAAATGTTAAGCGAGAATATTATTGACCAAATTTCTTTGATGGAATATTTTTGGCAGTTCCCAAACCGGTTAGAGTCAGCGCCGCCTGGATCCCTGTGTTATCGATCTCAGAAAGATCGCTAACAATCGAATCTTAATTTTTTTGTCAGCTCTAATTGCCTCACTTATTCATTAATAATTGATGAGCTAAAAAGACCTGACGATTTTTTTTTATTCTAAAGAAATCGTGAAAAAATATTGCCACAGCCTGGGTTCGAACCGGGAAGTCCAGAATTCTAGCCTGTTACGTTACCAATTACGCCACCGCGGCTCTAGCAACATCAATTCACGATCTCTATTTTTGATGTCAAGTGTTAAACTCTATTCGGATTAATTAATTAATCAATATGCGGCCATATATTTCTTAGAGTGATTGATCTTAAGCGACAATGTTATTGACCAAATTTCCATGATGGAATACTTTTGGCAGTTCGCAACGCGGTTAGAGTCAGTGCCGTCTGGATCCCTATGTTACTGATCTCAGAAAGATCTCTAACAATCGTATCATGAATTTTTTGTCAATTCTAATTGCCTCACTCATTCATTCGGAATGAATGAGGCAACCAGACCTGACGATTTTTTTTTAATTCTAAAGAAATCGTGAAAAAATATTGCCAGAGCCCGGGTTCGAACCGGAAACTCCATAATTCTAGACTGGTACGTTACCAATTTCGCCACCGCGGCTCTAACAACGTCAATTACGATCTCTATTTTTAATGTCAAGTGTGAAGCTTTATTCAGATTAATTAATGAATCAATATGCGATCATATGTTTCTTTAGAGTGATAAATCTTAAGCGATAATGTTGTTGACCAAATTTCTATGCTGGAATATTTTTGGCAGTTCGTAACCCGGTTAGAGTCAGCGCCGCCTGGATCCCTGTGTTATCGATCTCAGAAAGATATCTAACAATCGAATATTTAATTTTTTGTCAGATCTAATTGCCTCACTCATTCATTAAGAATTAATGAGGCAACCAGACCTGACGATTTTTTTTAAATTCTAAAGAAATCGTGAAAAAATATTGCCACAACCCGGGTTTGAACCGGGAAGTCCAGAATTCCACCCTGTTACGTTACCAATTACGTCACCGCGGCTCTAGCAACATCAATTCACGATCTCCATTTTTTATTTTAAGTGTTAAACTTTATTCAGATTAATTCATTAATCAATATGCGGTCATATGTTTCTTTAGAGTGAAAAATCTTAAGCGACAATGTTTTTGACCGAATCTCTTTGATGGAATATTTTTGGCAGTTCGCAAACCGGTTAGAGTCAGCGCCGCCTGGATCCCTGTGTTATCGATCACAGAAAGATCGCTAACAATGGAATCTTCTATTTTTTGTCAGCTTTAATTACCTCACTCATTCATTAGAAATTAATGAGCTAAAAAGACCTGACGATTTTTTTTTTAATTCAAAACGAATCGTGAAAAATATTGCCACAGCCCGGGTACGAACCGGGAGCGCCAGAGTTTTAGCCTCGTACGTCACCAATTACGCCACCGCGGCTTTAGCAATATTAATTTACGATCTCTATTTTTAATGTCAAGTGTTAAACTTTATTCAGATTAATTAATTAATCAATATACGGTCATATGTTTCTTTGGAGCGATAAATCTTAATCGACAATGTTATTGATCAAATTTCTATGATGGATTATTTTTTGCAGTTCGCAGCCCGGTTAGAGTCAGCGCCGCCTAGATCCCTGTGTTATCGACCTCAGAAAGATCTCTAACAATCGAATCTTTAATTTTTTGTCAGCTCTAATTGCCTCACTCATTCATTAAGAATTAATGAGGCAACCAAACCTCACAATTTATTTTTAAATTCTAAAGAAATCGTGAAAAAATATTGCCACAGCCTGGGTTCGAAACGGGAAGTCCAGAATTCTAGCCTGGTACGTTACCAATTAAGCCACCGCGGCACTAGCAACATCAATTGACGATCTCTATTTTTAATGTCAAGTGTAAATTCACTTTATTCAGATTAATTAATTAATCAATATGCGGACATATGTTTCTTTTGAGTGATGAATCTTAAGCGACAATGTTGTTGACCAAATTTCTATGATGAAATATTTTTGGCAGTTCGCAACCCGGTTAGAGTCAGCGCCGCCTGGATCCCTGTGTTATCGATCTCAGAACGATCTCTAACAGTCGAATCTTTAATTTTTTGTCAGATCTAATTTCCTCACTTATTCATTAAGAATTATTGAGGCAACCGGACCGCACGATTTTTTTTTTAATTCTAAAGAAATCGTGAAAAAACATTGCCACAGCCCGGGTTCGAACCGGGAACTCCATAATTTCAGCCTGGTTTGTTACCAATTACGCCACCGTGGCTCTAGCAACATTAATTCACGATCTCTGGTTTTAATGTCAAGTGTTAAACTTTATTCAGATTAA
The DNA here is from genome assembly GCA_963942595.1 of Cylloceria caligata. Classification (NCBI taxonomy): domain Eukaryota; kingdom Metazoa; phylum Arthropoda; class Insecta; order Hymenoptera; family Ichneumonidae; genus Cylloceria; species Cylloceria caligata. The sequence continues at coordinate 39,436,775 of OZ012703.1, read as the reverse complement.
TTAATAGATCAATATGCGGTCATATGTTTCTTTAGAGTGAAAAATGTTAAGCGAGAATATTATTGACCAAATTTCTTTGATGGAATATTTTTGGCAGTTCCCAAACCGGTTAGAGTCAGCGCCGCCTGGATCCCTGTGTTATCGATCTCAGAAAGATCGCTAACAATCGAATCTTAAATTTTTTGTCAGCTCTAATTGCCTCACTTATTCATTAATAATTGATGAGCTAAAAAGACCTGACGATTTTTTTTTATTCTAAAGAAATCGTGAAAAAATATTGCCACAGCCTGGGTTCGAACCGGGAAGTCCAGAATTCTAGCCTGTTACGTTACCAATTACGCCACCGCGGCTCTAGCAACATCAATTCACGATCTCTATTTTTAATGTCAAGTGTTAAACTCTATTCGGATTAATTAATTAATCAATATGCGGCCATATATTTCTTAGAGTGATTGATCTTAAGCGACAATGTTATTGACCAAATTTCTATGATGGAATACTTTTGGCAGTTCGCAACGCGGTTAGAGTCAGTGCCGTCTGGATCCCTATGTTACTGATCTCAGAAAGATCTCTAACAATCGTATCATGAATTTTTTGTCAATTCTAATTGCCTCACTCATTCATTCGGAATGAATGAGGCAACCAGACCTGACGATTTTTTTTTAATTCTAAAGAAATCGTGAAAAAATATTGCCAGAGCCCGGGTTCGAACCGGAAACTCCATAATTCTAGACTGGTACGTTACCAATTTCGCCACCGCGGCTCTAACAACGTCAATTACGATCTCTATTTTTAATGTCAAGTGTGAAGCTTTATTCAGATTAATTAATGAATCAATATGCGATCATATGTTTCTTTAGAGTGATAAATCTTAAGCGATAATGTTGTTGACCAAATTTCTATGCTGGAATATTTTTGGCAGTTCGTAACCCGGTTAGAGTCAGCGCCGCCTGGATCCCTGTGTTATCGATCTCAGAAAGATATCTAACAATCGAATATTTAATTTTTTGTCAGATCTAATTGCCTCACTCATTCATTAAGAATTAATGAGGCAACCAGACCTGACGATTTTTTTTAAATTCTAAAGAAATCGTGAAAAAATATTGCCACAACCCGGGTTTGAACCGGGAAGTCCAGAATTCCACCCTGTTACGTTACCAATTACGTCACCGCGGCTCTAGCAACATCAATTCACGATCTCCATTTTTTATTTTAAGTGTTAAACTTTATTCAGATTAATTCATTAATCAATATGCGGTCATATGTTTCTTTAGAGTGAAAAATCTTAAGCGACAATGTTTTTGACCGAATCTCTTTGATGGAATATTTTTGGCAGTTCGCAAACCGGTTAGAGTCAGCGCCGCCTGGATCCCTGTGTTATCGATCACAGAAAGATCGCTAACAATGGAATCTTCTATTTTTTGTCAGCTTTAATTACCTCACTCATTCATTAGAAATTAATGAGCTAAAAAGACCTGACGATTTTTTTTTTAATTCAAAACGAATCGTGAAAAATAATGCCACAGCCCGGGTACGAACCGGGAGCGCCAGAGTTTTAGCTTCGTACGTCACCAATTACGCCACCGCGGCTTTAGCAATATTAATTTACGATCTCTATTTTTAATGTCAAGTGTTAAACTTTATTCAGATTAATTAATTAATCAATATACGGTCATATGTTTCTTTGGAGCGATAAATCTTAATCGACAATGTTATTGATCAAATTTCTATGATGGATTATTTTTTGCAGTTCGCAGCCCGGTTAGAGTCAGCGCCGCCTAGATCCCTGTGTTATCGATCTCAGAAAGATCTCTAACAATCGAATCTTTAATTTTTTGTCAGCTCTAATTGCCTCACTCATTCATTAAGAATTAATGAGGCAACCAAACCTCACAATTTATTTTTAAATTCTAAAGAAATCGTGAAAAAATATTGCCACAGCCTGGGTTCGAAACGGGAAGTCCAGAATTCTAGCCTGGTACGTTACCAATTAAGCCACCGCGGCACTAGCAACATCAATTGACGATCTCTATTTTTAATGTCAAGTGTAAATTCACTTTATTCAGATTAATTAATTAATCAATATGCGGACATATGTTTCTTTCGAGTGATGAATCTTAAGCGACAATGTTGTTGACCAAATTTCTATGATGAAATATTTTTGGCAGTTCGCAACCCGGTTAGAGTCAGCGCCGCCTGGATCCCTGTGTTATCGATCTCAGAACGATCTCTAACAGTCGAATCTTTAATTTTTTGTCAGATCTAATTTCCTCACTTATTCATTAAGAATTATTGAGGCAACCGGACCGCACGATTTTTTTTTTAATTCTAAAGAAATCGTGAAAAAACATTGCCACAGCCCGGGTTCGAACCGGGAACTCCATAATTTCAGCCTAGTTTGTTACCAATTACGCCACCGTGGCTCTAGCAACATTAATTCACGATCTCTGGTTTTAATGTCAAGTGTTAAACTTTATTCAGATTAATTAATAGATCAATATGCGGTCATATGTTTCTTTAGAGTGAAAAATGTTAAGCGAGAATATTATTGACCAAATTTCTTTGATGGAATATTTTTGGCAGTTCCCAAACCGGTTAGAGTCAGCGCCGCCTGGATCCCTGTGTTATCGATCTCAGAAAGATCGCTAACAATCGAATCTTAATTTTTTTGTCGGCTCTAATTGCCTCACTTATTCATTAATAATTGATGAGCTAAAAAGACCTGACGATTTTTTTTTATTCTAAAGAAATCGTGAAAAAATATTGCCACAGCCTGGGTTCGAACCGGGAAGTCCAGAATTCTAGCCTGTTACGTTACCAATTACGCCACCGCGGCTCTAGCAACATCAATTCACGATCTCTATTTTTAATGTCAAGTGTTAAACTCTATTCGGATTGATTAATTAATCAATATGCGGCCATATATTTCTTAGAGTGATTGATCTTAAGCGACAATGTTATTGACCAAATTTCTATGATGGAATACTTTTGGCAGTTCGCAACGCGGTTAGAGTCAGTGCCGTCTGGATCCCTAAGTTACTGATCTCAGAAAGATCTCTAACAATCGTATCATGAATTTTTTGTCAATTCTAATTGCCTCACTCATTCATTCGGAATGAATGAGGCAACCAGACCTGACGATTTTTTTTCAATTCTAAAGAAATCGTGAAAAAATATTGCCAGAGCCCGGGTTCGAACCGGAAACTCCATAATTCTAGACTGGTACGTTACCAATTTTGCCACCGCGGCTCTAACAACGTCAATTACGATCTCTATTTTTAATGTCAAGTGTGAAGCTTTATTCAGATTAATTAATGAATCAATATGCGATCATATGTTTCTTTAGAGTGATAAATCTTAAGCGATAATGTTGTTGACCAAATTTCTATGCTGGAATATTTTTGGCAGTTCGTAACCCGGTTAGAGTCAGCGCCGCCTGGATCCCTGTGTTATCGATCTCAGAAAGATATCTAACAATCGAATATTAAATTTTTTGTCAGATCTAATTGCCTCACTCATTCATTAAGTATTAATGAGGCAACCAGACCTGACGATTTTTTTTAAATTCTAAAGAAATCGTGAAAAAATATTGCCACAACCCGGGTTTGAACCGGGAAGTCCAGAATTCCACCCTGTTACGTTACCAATTACGTCACCGCGGCTCTAGCAACATCAATTCACGATCTCCATTTTTTATTTTAAGTGTTAAACTTTATTCAGATTAATTCATTAATCAATATGCGGTCATATGTTTCTTTAGAGTGAAGAATCTTAAGCGACAATGTTTTTGACCGAATCTCTTTGATGGAATAATTTTAGCAGTTTGCATCGTGGTTAGGGTCAGCGCCGCCTGGATCCCTGTGTTATCGATCTCAGAAAGATCGCTAACAATGGAATCTTCTATTTTTTGTCAGCTTTAATTACCTCACTCATTCATTAATAATTAATGAGCTAAAAAGACCTGACGATTTTTTTTTTAATTCAAAACGAATCGTGAAAAATATTGCCACAGCCCGGGTACGAACCGGGAGCGCCAGAATTTTAGCCTCGTACGTCACCAATTACGCCACCGCGGCTTTAGCAATATTAATTTACGATCTCTATTTTTAATGTCAAGTGTTAAACTTTATTCAGATTAATTAATTAATCAATATACGGTCATATGTTTCTTTAGAGTGATAAATCTTAAGCGACAATGTTATTGACCAAATTTCTATGATGGAATAATTTTAGCAGTTTGCATCGTGGTTAGGGTCAGCGCCGCCTGGATCCCTGTGTTATCGATCTCAGAAAGATCTCTAAGAGTCAAATCTTTAATTTTTTGTCAGCTCTAATTGCTTCACTCATTCATTAAGAATTAATGAGGCAACCAGACCTGACGATTTTGTTTTTAATTCTGACGAAATCGTGAAAAAATATTGCCACAGCCCGGGTTAGAACCGGGAACTCCAGAATTTTAGCCTGGTTTGTTACCAATTACGCTACCGTGGCTCTAGCAACATCAATTCACGATCTCTATTTTCAATGTCAAGTGTTAAACTTTATTCAGATTAATTAATTAATCAATATGCGGTCATATGTTTCTTTAGAGTGATAAATCCTAAGCGATAATGTTGTTGACCAAATTTCTATGATAGAATATTTTTGGTAGTTCGAATCGCAGTTAAGGTCAGCGCCGCCTGGATCCCTGTGTTATCGATCTTGGAAAGATCTCTAACAATCGAATCTTTAATTTTTTGTCAGCTATAATTACCTCACTTATTCATTAAGAATTATTGAGGCAACCGGACCGCACGATTTTTTTTTTATTGTGAAGAAATCGTGAAAAAATATTGCCACAGCCCGGGTTCGAACCGGGAACTCCATAATTCTAGCCTGGTACGTTACCAATTTCGCCACCGCTGCTCTAGCAACATCAATTGACGATATCTATTTTTAATGTCAAGTGTTAAACTTTATTCAGATTAATTAATTAATCAATATGCGGTCATATGTTTCTTTAGAGTGATAAATCCTAAGCGATAATGTTGTTGACCAAATTTCTATGATAGAATATTTTTGGTAGTTCGTAACCCGGATAGAGTCAGCAGCGCCTGGATCCCTATGTAACTGATCTCAGAAAGATCTCTAACAATCGAATCATTAAGTTTTTGTCAATTCTAAAGAAATCGTGAAAAAATATTGCCACAGCCTGGGTTCGAAACGGGAAGTCCAGAATTCTAGCCTGGGCCGTTACCAATTAAGCCACTGCGGCTCTAGCAACATTAATTGACGATCTCTATTTTTAATGTCAAGTGTTAATTTACTTTATTTAGATTAATTATTTAATCAATATGCGGTCATATGTTTCTTTAGAGTGATAAATCTTAAGCGATAATGTTGTTGACCAAATTTCTATGATGAAATATTTTTGGCAGTTCGCAACGCGGTTAGAGTCAGCGCCGCTTGGATCCCTATGTAACTGATCTCAGAAAGATCTCTAACAATCGAATCATTAATTTTTTGTCAATTCTAATTGCCTCACTCATTCATTCGGAATGAATGAGGCAACCAGACCTGACGATTTTTTTTAATTCTAAAGAAATCGTGAAAAAATATTGCCAGAGCCCGGGTTCGAACCGGGAACTCCAGAATTCTAGTCTGGTACGTTACCAATTTCGCCACCGCGGCACTAGCAACATCAATTGACGATCTCTATTTTTAATGTCAAGTGTAAATTCACTTTAATCAGATTAATTAATTAATCAATATGCGGACATATGTTTCTTTAGAGTGATAAATCTTAAGCGACAATGTTGTTGACCAAATTTCTATGATGAAATATTTTTGGCAGTTCGTAACCCGGTTAGAGTCAGCGCCGCCTGGATCCCTGTGTTATCGATCTCAGAAAGATCTCTAACAGTCGAATCTTTAATTTTTTGTCAGATCTAATTGCCTCACTTATTCATTAAGAATTATTAAGGCAACCGGACCGCACGATTTTTTTTTTAATTCTAAAGAAATCGTGAAAAAATATTGCCACAGCCCGGGTTCGAACCGGGAACTCCATAATTTTAGCCTGGTTTGTTACCAATTACACCACCGTGGCTCTAGCAACATCAATTCACGATCTCTGGTTTTAATGTCAAGTGTTAAACTTTATTCAGATTAATTAATAGATCAATATGCGGTCATATGTTTCTTTAGAGTGAAAAATTCTAAGCGACAATGTTATTGACCAAATTTCTTTGATGGTATATTTTTGGCAGTTCCCAAACCGGTTAGAGTAAGCGCCGCCTGGATCCCTGTGTTATCAATCTCAGAAAGATCGCTAACAATCGAATCTTAAATCTTTTGTCAGCTCCAATTGCCTCACTCATTCATTAATAATTGGTGAGCTAAAAAGACCTGACGATTTTTTTTTATTCTAAAGAAATCGTGAAAAAATATTGCCACAGCCCGGGTTCGAACCGGGAAGTCCAGAATTCTAGCCTGTTACGTTACCAATTACGCCACCGCGGCTCTAGCAACATCAATTCACGATCTCTATTTTGAATGTCAAGTGTTGAACTTGATTCGGATTGATTAATTAATCAATATGCCGCCATATATTTCTTTAGAGTGATAAATCTTAAGCGACAATGTTATTGACCACATTTCTATGATGGAATAATTTTAGCAGTTTGCATCGTGGTTAGGGTCAGCGCCGCCTGGATCCCTGTGTTATCGATCTCAGAATGATCTCTAACAGTCGAATCTTTAATTTTTTGTCAGCTCTAATTGCTTCACTCATTCATTAAGAATTAATGAGGCAACCAGACCTGACGATTTTTTTTTAATTGTGACGAAATCGTGAAAAAATATTGCCAGAGCCCGGGTTAGAACCGGGAACTCCAGAATTTTAGCCTGGTTTGTTACCAATTACGCTACCGTGGCTCTAGCAACATCAATTCACGATCTCTATTTTTAATGTCAAGTGTTAAACTTTATTCAGATTAATTAATTAATTAATATGCGGTCATATGTTTCTTTAGAGTGATAAATCTTAGGCGACAATGTTATTGACCAAATTTCTATGATGGATTGTTTAGGGAGTTCGCAACCCAGTTAGAGTCAGCGCCTCCTAGATCACTGTGTTATCGATCTCAGAAAGCACTCGAACAATCGAATCTTTAATTTTTTGTCAGCTCTAATTGCCTCACTCATTCATTAAGGATTAATGGAGCAACCGGACCTGACAATTTTTAAAAAAATTTTAAAGAAATCGTGAAAAAATATTGCCACAGCCTGGGTTCGAAATGGGAAGTCCAGAATTCTAGCCTGGTACGTTACCAATTATGCCACCGCGGGTCTAGCAACATCAATTCACGATCTCTATTTTTAATGTCAAGTGTTAAACTCTATTCAGATGAATTAATTTATCAATATGCGGTCATATGTTTCTTTGGAGCGATAAATGTTAAGCGACAATGTTATTGATCAAATTTCTATGATGGATTATTTTTTGCAGTTCGCAGCCCGGTTAGAGTCAGCGCCGCCTAGATCCCTGTGTTATCGATCTCAGAAAGATCTCTAATAATCGAATCTTCAATTTTTTGTCAGCTCTAATTGCCTCACTCATTCATTAAAAATTAATGAGGCAACCAGACCTCACGATTTTTTTTTAAATTCTAAAGAAATCGTGAAAAAATATTTCCAGAGCCTGGGTTCGAAACGGGAAGTCGAGAATTCTAGCCTGGTACGTTACCAATTAAGCCACCGCGGCTCTAGCAACATCAATTCAAGATCTCTATTTTTAATGTCAAGTGTTAAACTTTATTCAGATTAATTAATTTATCAATATGCGGTCATATGTTTCTTTGGAGCGAAAAATCTTAAGCGACAATGTTATTGATCAAATTTCCATGATGGATTATTTTTTGCAGTTCGCAGCCCGGTTAGAGTCAGCGCCGCCTAGATCCCTGTGTTATCGATCTCAGAAAGATATCTAACAATCGAATATTTAATTTTTTGTCAGATCTAATTGCCTCACTCATTCATTAAGAATTAATGAGGCAACCAGACCTGACGATTTTTTTTAAATTCTAAAGAAATCGTGAAAAAATATTGCCACAACCCGGGTTTGAACCGGGAAGTCCAGAATTCCACCCTGTTACGTTACCAATTCCGTCACCGCGGCTCTAGCAACATCAATTCACGATCTCCATTTTTTATTTTAAGTGTTAAACTTTATTCAGATTAATTCATTAATCAATATGCGGTCATATGTTTCTTTAGAGTGAAAAATCTTAAGCGACAATGTTTTTGACCGAATCTCTTTGATGGAATATTTTTGGCAGTTCGCAAACCGGTTAGAGTCAGCGCCGCCTGGATCCCTGTGTTATCGATCACAGAAAGATCGCTAACAATGGAATCTTCTATTTTTTGTCAGCTTTAATTACCTCACTCATTCATTAGAAATTAATGAGCTAAAAAGACCTGACGATTTTTTTTTTAATTCAAAACGAATCGTGAAAAATATTGCCACAGCCCGGGTACGAACCGGGAGCGCCAGAGTTTTAGCTTCGTACGTCACCAATTACGCCACCGCGGCTTTAGCAATATTAATTTACGATCTCTATTTTTAATGTCAAGTGTTAAACTTTATTCAGATTAATTAATTAATCAATATACGGTCATATGTTTCTTTGGAGCGATAAATCTTAATCGACAATGTTATTGATCAAATTTCTATGATGGATTATTTTTTGCAGTTCGCAGCCCGGTTAGAGTCAGCGCCGCCTAGATCCCTGTGTTATCGATCTCAGAAAGATCTCTAACAATCGAATCTTTAATTTTTTGTCAGCTCTAATTGCCTCACTCATTCATTAAGAATTAATGAGGCAACCAAACCTCACAATTTATTTTTAAATTCTAAAGAAATCGTGAAAAAATATTGCCACAGCCTGGGTTCGAAACGGGAAGTCCAGAATTCTAGCCTGGTACGTTACCAATTAAGCCACCGCGGCACTAGCAACATCAATTGACGATCTCTATTTTTAATGTCAAGTGTAAATTCACTTTATTCAGATTAATTAATTAATCAATATGCGGACATATGTTTCTTTCGAGTGATGAATCTTAAGCGACAATGTTGTTGACCAAATTTCTATGATGAAATATTTTTGGCAGTTCGCAACCCGGTTAGAGTCAGCGCCGCCTGGATCCCTGTGTTATCGATCTCAGAACGATCTCTAACAGTCGAATCTTTAATTTTTTGTCAGATCTAATTTCCTCACTTATTCATTAAGAATTATTGAGGCAACCGGACCGCACGATTTTTTTTTTAATTCTAAAGAAATCGTGAAAAAACATTGCCACAGCCCGGGTTCGAACCGGGAACTCCATAATTTCAGCCTGGTTTGTTACCAATTACGCCACCGTGGCTCTAGCAACATTAATTCACGATCTCTGGTTTTAATGTCAAGTGTTAAACTTTATTCAGATTAATTAATAGATCAATATGCGGTCATATGTTTCTTTAGAGTGAAAAATGTTAAGCGAGAATATTATTGACCAAATTTCTTTGATGGAATATTTTTGGCAGTTCCCAAACCGGTTAGAGTCAGCGCCGCCTGGATCCCTGTGTTATCGATCTCAGAAAGATCGCTAACAATCGAATCTTAATTTTTTTGTCGGCTCTAATTGCCTCACTTATTCATTAATAATTGATGAGCTAAAAAGACCTGACGATTTTTTTTTATTGTAAAGAAATCGTGAAAAAATATTGCCACAGCCTGGGTTCGAACCGGGAAGTCCAGAATTCTAGCCTGTTACGTTACCAATTACGCCACCGCGGCTCTAGCAACATCAATTCACGATCTCTATTTTTAATGTCAAGTGTTAAACTCTATTCGGATTGATTAATTAATCAATATGCGGCCATATATTTCTTAGAGTGATTGATCTTAAGCGACAATGTTATTGACCAAATTTCTATGATGGAATACTTTTGGCAGTTCGCAACGCGGTTAGAGTCAGTGCCGTCTGGATCCCTATGTTACTGATCTCAGAAAGATCTCTAACAATCGTATCATGAATTTTTTGTCAATTCTAATTGCCTCACTCATTCATTCGGAATGAATGAGGCAACCAGACCTGACGATTTTTTTTCAATTCTAAAGAAATCGTGAAAAAATATTGCCAGAGCCCGGGTTCGAACCGGAAACTCCATAATTCTAGACTGGTACGTTACCAATTTTGCCACCGCGGCTCTAACAACGTCAATTACGATCTCTATTTTTAATGTCAAGTGTGAAGCTTTATTCAGATTAATTAATGAATCAATATGCGATCATATGTTTCTTTAGAGTGATAAATCTTAAGCGATAATGTTGTTGACCAAATTTCTATGCTGGAATATTTTTGGCAGTTCGTAACCCGGTTAGAGTCAGCGCCGCCTGGATCCCTGTGTTATCGATCTCAGAAAGATATCTAACAATCGAATATTAAATTTTTTGTCAGATCTAATTGCCTCACTCATTCATTAAGTATTAATGAGGCAACCAGACCTGACGATTTTTTTTAAATTCTAAAGAAATCGTGAAAAAATATTGCCACAACCCGGGTTTGAACCGGGAAGTCCAGAATTCCACCCTGTTACGTTACCAATTACGTCACCGCGGCTCTAGCAACATCAATTCACGATCTCCATTTTTTATTTTAAGTGTTAAACTTTATTCAGATTAATTCATTAATCAATATGCGGTCATATGTTTCTTTAGAGTGAAGAATCTTAAGCGACAATGTTTTTGACCGAATCTCTTTGATGGAATAATTTTAGCAGTTTGCATCGTGGTTAGGGTCAGCGCCGCCTGGATCCCTGTGTTATCGATCTCAGAAAGATCGCTAACAATGGAATCTTCTATTTTTTGTCAGCTTTAATTACCTCACTCATTCATTAATAATTAATGAGCTAAAAAGACCTGACGATTTTTTTTTTAATTCAAAACGAATCGTGAAAAATATTGCCACAGCCCGGGTACGAACCGGGAGCGCCAGAATTTTAGCCTCGTACGTCACCAATTACGCCACCGCGGCTTTAGCAATATTAATTTACGATCTCTATTTTTAATGTCAAGTGTTAAACTTTATTCAGATTAATTAATTAATCAATATACGGTCATATGTTTCTTTAGAGTGATAAATCTTAAGCGACAATGTTATTGACCAAATTTCTATGATGGAATAATTTTAGCAGTTTGCATCGTGGTTAGGGTCAGCGCCGCCTGGATCCCTGTGTTATCGATCTCAGAAAGATCTCTAAGAGTCAAATCTTTAATTTTTTGTCAGCTCTAATTGCTTCACTCATTCATTAAGAATTAATGAGGCAACCAGACCTGACGATTTTGTTTTTAATTCTGACGAAATCGTGAAAAAATATTGCCACAGCCCGGGTTAGAACCGGGAACTCCAGAATTTTAGCCTGGTTTGTTACCAATTACGCTACCGTGGCTCTAGCAACATCAATTCACGATCTCTATTTTCAATGTCAAGTGTTAAACTTTATTCAGATTAATTAATTAATCAATATGCGGTCATATGTTTCTTTAGAGTGATAAATCCTAAGCGATAATGTTGTTGACCAAATTTCTATGATAGAATATTTTTGGTAGTTCGAATCGCAGTTAAGGTCAGCGCCGCCTGGATCCCTGTGTTATCGATCTTGGAAAGATCTCTAACAATCGAATCTTTAATTTTTTGTCAGCTATAATTACCTCACTTATTCATTAAGAATTATTGAGGCAACCGGACCGCACGATTTTTTTTTTATTGTGAAGAAATCGTGAAAAAATATTGCCACAGCCCGGGTTCGAACCGGGAACTCCATAATTCTAGCCTGGTACGTTACCAATTTCGCCACCGCTGCTCTAGCAACATCAATTGACGATATCTATTTTTAATGTCAAGTGTTAAACTTTATTCAGATTAATTAATTAATCAATATGCGGTCATATGTTTCTTTAGAGTGATAAATCCTAAGCGATAATGTTGTTGACCAAATTTCTATGATAGAATATTTTTGGTAGTTCGTAACCCGGATAGAGTCAGCAGCGCCTGGATCCCTATGTAACTGATCTCAGAAAGATCTCTAACAATCGAATCATTAAGTTTTTGTCAATTCTAAAGAAATCGTGAAAAAATATTGCCACAGCCTGGGTTCGAAACGGGAAGTCCAGAATTCTAGCCTGGGACGTTACCAATTAAGCCACTGCGGCTCTAGCAACATTAATTGACGATCTCTATTTTTAATGTCAAGTGTTAATTTACTTTATTTAGATTAATTATTTAATCAATATGCGGTCATATGTTTCTTTAGAGTGATAAATCTTAAGCGATAATGTTGTTGACCAAATTTCTATGATGAAATATTTTTGGCAGTTCGCAACGCGGTTAGAGTCAGCGCCGCTTGGATCCCTATGTAACTGATCTCAGAAAGATCTCTAACAATCGAATCATTAATTTTTTGTCAATTCTAATTGCCTCACTCATTTATTCGGAATGAATGAGGCAACCAGACCTGACGATTTTTTTTAATTCTAAAGAAATCGTGAAAAAATATTGCCAGAGCCCGGGTTCGAACCGGGAACTCCAGAATTCTAGTCTGGTACGTTACCAATTTCGCCACCGCGGCACTAGCAACATCAATTGACGATCTCTATTTTTAATGTCAAGTGTAAATTCACTTTAATCAGATTAATTAATTAATCAATATGCGGACATATGTTTCTTTAGAGTGATAAATCTTAAGCGACAATGTTGTTGACCAAATTTCTATGATGAAATATTTTTGGCAGTTCGTAACCCGGTTAGAGTCAGCGCCGCCTGGATCCCTGTGTTATCGATCTCAGAAAGATCTCTAACAGTCGAATCTTTAATTTTTTGTCAGATCTAATTGCCTCACTTATTCATTAAGAATTATTAAGGCAACCGGACCGCACGATTTTTTTTTTAATTCTAAAGAAATCGTGAAAAAATATTGCCACAGCCCGGGTTCGAACCGGGAACTCCATAATTTTAGCCTGGTTTGTTACCAATTACACCACCGTGGCTCTAGCAACATCAATTCACGATCTCTGGTTTTAATGTCAAGTGTTAAACTTTATTCAGATTAATTAATAGATCAATATGCGGTCATATGTTTCTTTAGAGTGAAAAATTCTAAGCGACAATGTTATTGACCAAATTTCTTTGATGGTATATTTTTGGCAGTTCCCAAACCGGTTAGAGTAAGCGCCGCCTGGATCCCTGTGTTATCAATCTCAGAAAGATCGCTAACAATCGAATCTTAAATCTTTTGTCAGCTCCAATTGCCTCACTCATTCATTAATAATTGGTGAGCTAAAAAGACCTGACGATTTTTTTTTATTCTAAAGAAATCGTGAAAAAATATTGCCACAGCCCGGGTTCGAACCGGGAAGTCCAGAATTCTAGCCTGTTACGTTACCAATTACGCCACCGCGGCTCTAGCAACATCAATTCACGATCTCTATTTTGAATGTCAAGTGTTGAACTTGATTCGGATTGATTAATTAATCAATATGCCGCCATATATTTCTTTAGAGTGATAAATCTTAAGCGACAATGTTATTGACCACATTTCTATGATGGAATAATTTTAGCAGTTTGCATCGTGGTTAGGGTCAGCGCCGCCTGGATCCCTGTGTTATCGATCTCAGAATGATCTCTAACAGTCGAATCTTTAATTTTTTGTCAGCTCTAATTGCTTCACTCATTCATTAAGAATTAATGAGGCAACCAGACCTGACGATTTTTTTTTAATTGTGACGAAATCGTGAAAAAATATTGCCAGAGCCCGGGTTAGAACCGGGAACTCCAGAATTTTAGCCTGGTTTGTTACCAATTACGCTACCGTGGCTCTAGCAACATCAATTCACGATCTCTATTTTTAATGTCAAGTGTTAAACTTTATTCAGATTAATTAATTAATTAATATGCGGTCATATGTTTCTTTAGAGTGATAAATCTTAGGCGACAATGTTATTGACCAAATTTCTATGATGGATTGTTTAGGGAGTTCGCAACCCAGTTAGAGTCAGCGCCTCCTAGATCACTGTGTTATCGATCTCAGAAAGCACTCGAACAATCGAATCTTTAATTTTTTGTCAGCTCTAATTGCCTCACTCATTCATTAAGGATTAATGGAGCAACCGGACCTGACAATTTTTAAAAAAATTTTAAAGAAATCGTGAAAAAATATTGCCACAGCCTGGGTTCGAAATGGGAAGTCCAGAATTCTAGCCTGGTACGTTACCAATTATGCCACCGCGGGTCTAGCAACATCAATTCACGATCTCTATTTTTAATGTCAAGTGTTAAACTCTATTCAGATGAATTAATTTATCAATATGCGGTCATATGTTTCTTTGGAGCGATAAATGTTAAGCGACAATGTTATTGATCAAATTTCTATGATGGATTATTTTTTGCAGTTCGCAGCCCGGTTAGAGTCAGCGCCGCCTAGATCCCTGTGTTATCGATCTCAGAAAGATCTCTAATAATCGAATCTTCAATTTTTTGTCAGCTCTAATTGCCTCACTCATTCATTAAAAATTAATGAGGCAACCAGACCTCACGATTTTTTTTTAAATTCTAAAGAAATCGTGAAAAAATATTTCCAGAGCCTGGGTTCGAAACGGGAAGTCGAGAATTCTAGCCTGGTACGTTACCAATTAAGCCACCGCGGCTCTAGCAACATCAATTCAAGATCTCTATTTTTAATGTCAAGTGTTAAACTTTATTCAGATTAATTAATTTATCAATATGCGGTCATATGTTTCTTTGGAGCGAAAAATCTTAAGCGACAATGTTATTGATCAAATTTCCATGATGGATTATTTTTTGCAGTTCGCAGCCCGGTTAGAGTCAGCGCCGCCTAGATCCCTGTGTTATCGATCTCAGAAAGATCTCTAACAATCGAATCTTCAATTTTTTGTCAGCTCTAATTGCCTCACTCATTCATTAAGAATTAATGAGGCAACCAGACCTCACGATTTATTTTCTAAATTCTAAAAAAATCGTGAAAAAATATTGCCACAGCCTGGGTTCGAAACGGGAAGTCCAGAATTCTAGCCTGGTACGTTACCAATTAAGCCACCGCGGCACTAGCAACATCAATTGACGATCTCTATTTTTAATGTCAAGTAAAAATTCACTTTAATCAGATTAATTAATTAATCAATATGCGGACATATGTTTCTTTAGAGTGATAAATCTTAAGCGACAATGTTGTTGACCAAATTTCTATGATGAAATATTTTTGGCAGTTCGTAACCCGGTTAGAGTCAGCGCCGCCTGGATCCCTGTGTTATCGATCTCAGAAAGATCTCTAACAGTCGAATCTTTAATGTTTTGTCAGATCTAATTGCCTCACTTATTCATTAAGAATTATTGAGGCAACCGGACCGCACGATTTTTTTTTCAATTCTAAAGAAATCGTGAAAAAATATTGCCACAGCCCGGGTTCGAACCGGGAACTCCATAATTTTAGCCTGGTTTGTTACCAATTACGCCACCGTGGCTCTAGCAACATCAATTCACGATCTCTGGTTTTAATGTCAAGTGTTAAACTTTATTCAGATTAATTAATAGATCAATATGCGGTCATATGTTTCTTTAGAGTGAAAAATTTTAAGCGACAATGTTATTGACCAAATTTCTTTGATGGTATATTTTTGGCAGTTCCCAAACCGGTTAGAGTAAGCGCCGCCTGGATCCCTGTGTTATCAATCTCAGAAAGATCGCTAACAATCGAATCTTAAATCTTTTGTCAGCTCCAATTGCCTCACTCATTCATTAATAATTGGTGAGCTAAAAAGACCTGACGATTTTTTTTTAATTCTAAAGAAATCGTGAAAAAATATTGCCACAACCCGGGTTCGAACAGGGAAGTCCAGAATTCTAGCCTGTTACGTTACCAATTACGCCACCGCGGCTCTAGCAACATCAATTCACGATCTCTATTTTTAATGTCAAGTGTTAAACTTTATTCGGATTGATAAATTAATCAATATGCGGCCATATATTTCTTTAGAGTGATAAATCTTAAGCGACAATGTTATTGATCAAATTTCTATGATGGATTATTTTTTGCAGTTCGCAGCCCGGTTAGAGTCAGCGCGGCCTAGATCCCTGTGCTATCGATCTCAGAAAGATCTCTAACAGTCGAATCTTTAATTTTTTGTCAGCTCTAATTGCTTCACTTATTCATTAAGAATTAATGAGGCAACCAGACCTGACGATTGTTTTTAATTCTGAAGAAATCGTGAAAAAATATTGCCACAGCCCGGGTTCGAACCTGGAACTCCATAATTCTAGCCTGGTACGTTACCAATTTCGCCATCGTGGCTCTAGCAACATCAATTGACGATATCTATTTTTAATGTCAAGTGTTAAACTTTATTCAGATTAATTAATTAATCAATATGCGGTCATATGTTTCTTTAGAGTGATAAATCCTAAGCGATAATGTTGTTGACCAAATTTCTATGATAGAATATTTTTGGTAGTTCGTAACCCGGATAGAGTCAGCAGCGCCTGGATCCCTATGTAACTGATCTCAGAAAGATCTCTAACAATCGAACCATTAAGTTTTTGTCAATTCTAAAGAAATCGTGAAAAAATATTGCCACAGCCTGGGTTCGAAACGGGAATTCCAGAATTCTAGCCTGGTACGTTACCAATTAAGCCACTGCGGCTCTAGCAACATTAATTGACGATCTCTATTTTTAATGTCAAGTGTTAATTTACTTTATTCAAATTAATTATTTAATCAATATGCGGTCATATGTTTCTTTAGAGTGATGAATCTTAAGCGATAATGTTGTTGACCAAATTTCTATGATGAAATATTTTTGGCAGTTCGCAACGCGGTTAGAGTCAGCGCCGCTTGGATCCCTATGTAACTGATCTCAGAAAGATCTCTAACAATCGAATCATTAATTTTTTGTCAATTCTAATTGCCTCACTCATTCATTCGGAATGAATGAGGCAACCAGACCTGACGATTTTTTTTAATTCTAAAGAAATCGTGAAAAAATATTGCCAGAGCCCGGGTTCGAACCGGGAACTCCAGAATTCTAGTCTGGTACGTTACCAATTTCGCCACCGCGGCTCTAACAACATCAATTCACGAACTCTATTTTTAATGTCAAGTGTTAAGCTTTATTCAGATTAATTAATGAATCAATATGCGATCATATGTTTCTTTAGAGTGATAAATCTTAAGCGATAATGTTGTTGACCAAATTCCTATGATGGAATATTTTTGGCAGTTCGTAACCCGGTTAGAGTCAGCGCCGCCTGGATCCCTGTGTTATCGATCTCAGAAAGATCTCTAACAATCGAATCTTTAATTTTTTGTGAGCTCTAATTGCCTCACTCATTCATTAAGAATTAATGAGGCAATCGGACCTCACGATTTTTTTTTTAATTCTAAAGAAGTCGTGAAAAAATATCGCCACAGCCCGGGTTCGAACCGGGAAGTCCAGAATTCTAACCTGTTACGTTACTAATTACGCTACCGCGGCTCTAGCAATATCAATTCACGATCTCCATTTTTAATGTCAAGTGTTAAACTTTATTCGAATTAATTAATTAATCCATATGCGGCTATATGTTTCCTTAGAGTGATATATCTTAAGCGACAATGTTATTGACCAAATTTCTATGATGGAATATTTTGGCAGTTCGAATCGCAGTTAGGGTCAGCGCCGCCTGGATCCCTGTGTTATCGATCTTGTAAAAATCTCTAACAATCGAATCTTTAATATTTTGTCAGCTATAATTACCTCACTCATTCATTAAGATATATTGAGGCAACCGGACAGCACGATTTTTTTTTTAATTCTGAAGAAATCGTGAAAAAATATTGCCACAGCCCGGATTCGAACCGGGAACTCCAGAATTCTAGCCTGGTACGTTACCAATTTCGCCACCGCGGCTCTAGCAACATCAATTGACGATCTCTATTTTTAATGTCAAGTGTCAAACTTTTTTCAGATTAATTAATTAATCAATATGCGGTCATATGTTTCTTTAGAGTGATAAATCCTAAGCGATAATGTTGTTGACCAAATTTCTATGATAGAATATTTTTGGTAGTTCGTAACCCGGTTAGAGTCAGCAGCGCCTGGATTCCTATGTAACTGATCTCAGAAAGATCTCTAACAATCGAATCATTAATTTTTTGTCAATTCTAAAGAAATCGTGAAAAAATATTGCCACAGCCTGGGTTCGAAACGGGAAGTCCAGAATTCTAGCCTGGTACGTTACCAATTAAGCCACTGCGGCTCTAGCAACATCAATTGACGATCTCTATTTTTAATGTCAAGTGTTAATTTACTTTATCCAGATTAATTATTTAATCAATATGCGATCATATGTTTCTTTAGAATGATAAATCTTAAGCGATAATGTTGTTGACCAAATTTCTATGATGGAATATCTTTGGCAGTTCGCAACGCGGTTAGAGTCAGCGCCGCCTGGATCCCTATGTCACTGATCTCAGAAAGATCTCTAACAATCGAATCATTAATTTTTTGTCAATTCTAATTGCCTCACTCATTCATTCGGAATGAATGAGGCAACCAGACCTGACGATTTTTTTTTAATTCTAAAGAAATCGTGAAAAAATATCGCCACAGCCCGGGTTCCAACCGAGAAGTCCAGAATTCTACCCTGTTACGTTACCAATTACGCTACCGCGGCTCTAGCAACATCAATTCACTATCTCCATTTTTAATGTCAAGTGTTAAACTTTATTCGGATTAATTGATTAATCCATATGCGGCCATATGTTTCCTTAGAGTGATAAATCTTAAGCGACAATGTTATTGACCAAATTTCTATGATGGAATATTTTGGCAGTTCGAATCGCAACTAGGGTCAGCGCCGCCTGGATCCCTGTGTTATCGATCTTGGGAAGATCTCTAACAATCGAATCTTTAATTTTTTGTCAGCTATAATTACCTCACTTATTCATTAAGAATTATTGAGGCAACCGGACCGCACGAATTTTTTTTAATTCTGAAGAAATCGTGAAAATATATTGCCACAGCCCGGGTTCGAACCGGGAACTCCATAATTCCAGCCTGGTACGTTATTAATTTCGCCACCGCGGCTCTAGCAACATCAATTGACGATCTCTATTTTTAATGTCAAGTGTTAAACTTTATTCAGATTAATTAATTAATCAATATGCCGTCATATGTTTCTTTAGAGTGATAAATCCTAAGCGATAATGTTGTTGACCAAATTTCTATGATAGAATATTTTTGGTAGTTCGTAACCCGGTTAGAGTCAGCAGCGCCTGGATCCCTATGTAACTGATCTCAGAAAGATCTCTAACAATCGAATCATTAATTTTTTGTGAGCTCTAATTGCCTCACTCATTCATTAAGAGTTAATGAGGCAACCAGACCTGACGATTTTTTTTTTAATTCTAAAGAAATCGTGAAAAAATATTGCCATAGCCCGGGTGCGAACCGGGAACTCCAGAATTCTAGCCTGATACGTTACCAATTACGCCACCGCGGCACTAGCAACATCGATCCACGATCTCTATTTTTAATGTCAAGTGTTAAACTTTATTCAGATTAATTAATTAATCAATATGCGGTCCTATGTTTCTTTAGAGTGATAAATCTGAAGCGATAATGTTGTTGACCAAATTTCTATGATGGAATATTTTTGGCAGTTCGTAACCCGGTTAGAGTCAGCGCCGCCTGGATCCCTTTGTTATCGATCTCAGAAAGATCTCTAACAATGGAATCTTCTATTTTTTGTCAGCTCTAATTGCCTCACTCATTCATTAATAATTACTGAGCTAAAAAGACCTGACGATTTTTTTTTTATTCTAAAGAAATCGTGAAAAAATATTGCCACAGCCCGGGTTCGAACCGGGAAGTCCAGAATTCTAGCCTGTTACGTTACCAATTACGCCACCGCAGCTCTAGCAACATCAATTCACGATCTCTATTTTTAATGTGAAGTGTTAAACTTTATTCAGATTAATTAATTTATCAATATGCGGTCATATGTTTCTTTGGAGCGATAAATCTTAATCGACAATGTTATTGATCAAATTTCTATGATGGATTATTTTTTGCAGTTCGCAGCCCGGTTAGAGTCAGCGCCGCCTAGATCCCTGTGTTATCGACCTCAGAAAGATCTCTAACAATCGAATCTTTAATTTTTTGTCAGCTCTAATTGCCTCACTCATTCATTAAGAATTAATGAGGCAACCAAACCTCACAATTTATTTTTAAATTCTAAAGAAATCGTGAAAAAATATTGCCACAGCCTGGGTTCGAAACGGGAAGTCCAGAATTCTAGCCTGGTACGTTACCAATTAAGCCACCGCGGCACTAGCAACATCAATTGACGATCTCTATTTTTAATGTCAAGTGTAAATTCACTTTATTCAGATTAATTAATTAATCAATATGCGGACATATGTTTCTTTTGAGTGATGAATCTTAAGCGACAATGTTGTTGACCAAATTTCTATGATGAAATATTTTTGGCAGTTCGCAACCCGGTTAGAGTCAGCGCCGCCTGGATCCCTGTGTTATCGATCTCAGAACGATCTCTAACAGTCGAATCTTTAATTTTTTGTCAGATCTAATTTCCTCACTTATTCATTAAGAATTATTGAGGCAACCGGACCGCACGATTTTTTTTTTAATTCTAAAGAAATCGTGAAAAAACATTGCCACAGCCCGGGTTCGAACCGGGAACTCCATAATTTCAGCCTGGTTTGTTACCAATTACGCCACCGTGGCTCTAGCAACATTAATTCACGATCTCTGGTTTTAATGTCAAGTGTTAAACTTTATTCAGATTAATTAATAGATCAATATGCGGTCATATGTTTCTTTAGAGTGAAAAATGTTAAGCGAGAATATTATTGACCAAATTTCTTTGATGGAATATTTTTGGCAGTTCCCAAACCGGTTAGAGTCAGCGCCGCCTGGATCCCTGTGTTATCGATCTCAGAAAGATCGCTAACAATCGAATCTTAAATTTTTTGTCAGCTCTAATTGCCTCACTTATTCATTAATAATTGATGAGCTAAAAAGACCTGACGATTTTTTTTTATTCTAAAGAAATCGTGAAAAAATATTGCCACAGCCTGGGTTCGAACCGGGAAGTCCAGAATTCTAGCCTGTTACGTTACCAATTACGCCACCGCGGCTCTAGCAACATCAATTCACGATCTCTATTTTTAATGTCAAGTGTTAAACTCTATTCGGATTAATTAATTAATCAATATGCGGCCATATATTTCTTAGAGTGATTGATCTTAAGCGACAATGTTATTGACCAAATTTCTATGATGGAATACTTTTGGCAGTTCGCAACGCGGTTAGAGTCAGTGCCGTCTGGATCCCTATGTTACTGATCTCAGAAAGATCTCTAACAATCGTATCATGAATTTTTTGTCAATTCTAATTGCCTCACTCATTCATTCGGAATGAATGAGGCAACCAGACCTGACGATTTTTTTTTAATTCTAAAGAAATCGTGAAAAAATATTGCCAGAGCCCGGGTTCGAACCGGAAACTCCATAATTCTAGACTGGTACGTTACCAATTTCGCCACCGCGGCTCTAACAACGTCAATTACGATCTCTATTTTTAATGTCAAGTGTGAAGCTTTATTCAGATTAATTAATGAATCAATATGCGATCATATGTTTCTTTAGAGTGATAAATCTTAAGCGATAATGTTGTTGACCAAATTTCTATGCTGGAATATTTTTGGCAGTTCGTAACCCGGTTAGAGTCAGCGCCGCCTGGATCCCTGTGTTATCGATCTCAGAAAGATATCTAACAATCGAATATTTAATTTTTTGTCAGATCTAATTGCCTCACTCATTCATTAAGAATTAATGAGGCAACCAGACCTGACGATTTTTTTTAAATTCTAAAGAAATCGTGAAAAAATATTGCCACAACCCGGGTTTGAACCGGGAAGTCCAGAATTCCACCCTGTTACGTTACCAATTACGTCACCGCGGCTCTAGCAACATCAATTCACGATCTCCATTTTTTATTTTAAGTGTTAAACTTTATTCAGATTAATTCATTAATCAATATGCGGTCATATGTTTCTTTAGAGTGAAAAATCTTAAGCGACAATGTTTTTGACCGAATCTCTTTGATGGAATATTTTTGGCAGTTCGCAAACCGGTTAGAGTCAGCGCCGCCTGGATCCCTGTGTTATCGATCACAGAAAGATCGCTAACAATGGAATCTTCTATTTTTTGTCAGCTTTAATTACCTCACTCATTCATTAGAAATTAATGAGCTAAAAAGACCTGACGATTTTTTTTTTAATTCAAAACGAATCGTGAAAAATATTGCCACAGCCCGGGTACGAACCGGGAGCGCCAGAGTTTTAGCCTCGTACGTCACCAATTACGCCACCGCTGCTCTAGCAACATCAATTGACGATATCTATTTTTAATGTCAAGTGTTAAACTTTATTCAGATTAATTAATTAATCAATATGCGGTCATATGTTTCTTTAGAGTGATAAATCCTAAGCGATAATGTTGTTGACCAAATTTCTATGATAGAATATTTTTGGTAGTTCGTAACCCGGATAGAGTCAGCAGCGCCTGGATCCCTATGTAACTGATCTCAGAAAGATCTCTAACAATCGAATCATAAAGTTTTTGTCAATTCTAAAGAAATCGTGAAAAAATATTGCCACAGCCTGGGTTCGAAACGGGAAGTCCAGAATTCTAGCCTGGGACGTTACCAATTAAGCCACTGCGGCTCTAGCAACATTAATTGACGATCTCTATTTTTAATGTCAAGTGTTAATTTACTTTATTTAGATTAATTATTTAATCAATATGCGGTCATATGTTTCTTTAGAGTGATAAATCTTAAGCGATAATGTTGTTGACCAAATTTCTATGATGAAATATTTTTGGCAGTTCGCAACGCGGTTAGAGTCAGCGCCGCTTGGATCCCTATGTAACTGATCTCAGAAAGATCTCTAACAATCGAATCATTAATTTTTTGTCAATTCTAATTGCCTCACTCATTCATTCGGAATGAATGAGGCAACCAGACCTGACGATTTTTTTTAATTCTAAAGAAATCGTGAAAAAATATTGCCAGAGCCCGGGTTCGAACCGGGAACTCCAGAATTCTAGTCTGGTACGTTACCAATTTCGCCACCGCGGCACTAGCAACATCAATTGACGATCTCTATTTTTAATGTCAAGTGTAAATTCACTTTAATCAGATTAATTAATTAATCAATATGCGGACATATGTTTCTTTAGAGTGATAAATCTTAAGCGACAATGTTGTTGACCAAATTTCTATGATGAAATATTTTTGGCAGTTCGTAACCCGGTTAGAGTCAGCGCCGCCTGGATCCCTGTGTTATCGATCTCAGAAAGATCTCTAACAGTCGAATCTTTAATTTTTTGTCAGATCTAATTGCCTCACTTATTCATTTAGAATTATTAAGGCAACCGGACCGCACGATTTTTTTTTTAATTCTAAAGAAATCGTGAAAAAATATTGCCACAGCCCGGGTTCGAACCGGGAACTCCATAATTTTAGCCTGGTTTGTTACCAATTACACCACCGTGGCTCTAGCAACATCAATTCACGATCTCTGGTTTTAATGTCAAGTGTTAAACTTTATTCAGATTAATTAATAGATCAATATGCGGTCATATGTTTCTTTAGAGTGAAAAATTTTAAGCGACAATGTTATTGACCAAATTTCTTTGATGGTATATTTTTGGCAGTTCCCAAACCGGTTAGAGTAAGCGCCGCCTGGATCCCTGTGTTATCAATCTCAGAAAGATCGCTAACAATCGAATCTTAAATCTTTTGTCAGCTCCAATTGCCTCACTCATTCATTAATAATTGGTGAGCTAAAAAGACCTGACGATTTTTTTTTATTCTAAAGAAATCGTGAAAAAATATTGCCACAGCCCGGGTTCGAACCGGGAAGTCCAGAATTCTAGCCTGTTACGTTACCAATTACGCCACCGCGGCTCTAGCAACATCAATTCACGATCTCTATTTTGAATGTCAAGTGTTGAACTTGATTCGGATTGATTAATTAATCAATATGCCGCCATATATTTCTTTAGAGTGATAAATCTTAAGCGACAATGTTATTGACCACATTTCTATGATGGAATAATTTTAGCAGTTTGCATCGTGGTTAGGGTCAGCGCCGCCTGGATCCCTGTGTTATCGATCTCAGAATGATCTCTAACAGTCGAATCTTTAATTTTTTGTCAGCTCTAATTGCTTCACTCATTCATTAAGAATTAATGAGGCAACCAGACCTGACGATTTTTTTTTAATTGTGACGAAATCGTGAAAAAATATTGCCAGAGCCCGGGTTAGAACCGGGAACTCCAGAATTTTAGCCTGGTTTGTTACCAATTACGCTACCGTGGCTCTAGCAACATCAATTCACGATCTCTATTTTTAATGTCAAGTGTTAAACTTTATTCAGATTAATTAATTAATTAATATGCGGTCATATGTTTCTTTAGAGTGATAAATCTTAGGCGACAATGTTATTGACCAAATTTCTATGATGGATTGTTTAGGGAGTTCGCAACCCAGTTAGAGTCAGCGCCTCCTAGATCACTGTGTTATCGATCTCAGAAAGCACTCGAACAATCGAATCTTTAATTTTTTGTCAGCTCTAATTGCCTCACTCATTCATTAAGGATTAATGAAGCAACCGGACCTGACAATTTTTAAAAAAATTTTAAAGAAATCGTGAAAAAATATTGCCACAGCCTGGGTTCGAAATGGGAAGTCCAGAATTCTAGCCTGGTACGTTACCAATTATGCCACCGCGGGTCTAGCAACATCAATTCACGATCTCTATTTTTAATGTCAAGTGTTAAACTCTATTCAGATGAATTAATTTATCAATATGCGGTCATATGTTTCTTTGGAGCGATAAATGTTAAGCGACAATGTTATTGATCAAATTTCTATGATGGATTATTTTTTGCAGTTCGCAGCCCGGTTAGAGTCAGCGCCGCCTAGATCCCTGTGTTATCGATCTCAGAAAGATCTCTAATAATCGAATCTTCAATTTTTTGTCAGCTCTAATTGCCTCACTCATTCATTAAAAATTAATGAGGCAACCAGACCTCACGATTTTTTTTTAAATTCTAAAGAAATCGTGAAAAAATATTTCCAGAGCCTGGGTTCGAAACGGGAAGTCGAGAATTCTAGCCTGGTACGTTACCAATTAAGCCACTGCAACTCTAGCAACATCAATTCAAGATCTCTATTTTTAATGTCAAGTGTTAAACTTTATTCAGATTAATTAATTTATCAATATGCGGTCATATGTTTCTTTGGAGCGAAAAATCTTAAGCGACAATGTTATTGATCAAATTTCCATGATGGATTATTTTTTGCAGTTCGCAGCCCGGTTAGAGTCAGCGCCGCCTAGATCCCTGTGTTATCGATCTCAGAAAGATCTCTAACAATCGAATCTTTAATTTTTTGTCAGCTCTAATTGCCTCACTCATTTATTAAAAATTAATGAGGCAACCAGACCTCACGATTTTTTTTTTAATTTCTAAAGAAATCGTGAGAAAATATTGCCAGAGCCTGGGTTCGAATCGGGAAGTCCAGAATTCTAGCCTGGTACGTTACCAATTATGCCACCGCGGCTCTAGCAACATCAATTCACGATCTCTATTTTTAATGTCAAGTGTTAAACTTTATTCAGATTAATTAATTAATTAATATGCGGTCATATGTTTTTTTAGAGTGATAAATCTTAAGCGACAATGTTATTGACCAAATTTCTATGATGGATTGTTTAGGGAGTTCGCAACCCAGTTAGAGTCAGCGCCTCCTAGATCACTGTGTTATCGATCTCAGAAAGCTCTCTAACAATCGAATCTTTAATTTTTTGTTAGCTCTAATTGCCTCACTCATTCATTAAGAATTAATGAGACAACCGGACCTGACAATTTTTTAAATAATTTTAAAGAAATCGTGAAAAAATATTGCCACAGTCTGGGTTCGGAATGGGAAGTCCAGAATTCTAGCCTGGTACGTTACCAATTATGCCACCGCAACTCTAGCAACATCAATTCACGATCTCTATTTTTAATGTCAAGTGTTAAACTTTATTCAGATGAATTAATTTATCAATATGCGGTCATATGTTTCTTTGGAGCGATAAATCTTAAGCGACAATGTTATTGATCAAATTTCTATGATGGATTATTTTTTGCAGTTCGCAGCCCGGTTAGAGTTAGCGCCGCCTAGATCCCTGTGTTATCGATCTCAGAAAGATCTCTAATAATCGAATCTTTAATTTTTTGTCAGCTCTAATTGCCTCACTCATTCATTTAAAATTAATGAGGCAACCAGACCTCACGATTTTTTTTTTAATTCTGAAGAAATCGTGAAAAAATATTGCCACAGCCCGGGTTTGAACCGTGAACTCCAGAATTTTAGCCTGGTTTGTTACCAATTACGCCACCGTGGCTCTAGCAACATCAATTAACGATCTCTATTTTTAATGTCAAGTGTAAAACTTTATTCAGCTTAATTAATTTATCAATATGCGGTCATATGTTGCTTTACAGTGATAAATCTTAAGCGACAATGTTATTCATCAAATTTCTATGATGGATTAATTTTGGCAGTTCGCAACCCGGTTAGAGTCAGCGCCGCCTAGATCCCTGTGTTATCGATCTCAGAAAGATCTCTAACAATCGAATCTTTAATTTTTTGTGAGCTCTCATTGCCTCACTCATTCATTAAGAATTAATGAGGCAACCAGACCTCACTATTTTTTTTTAAATTCTAAAGAAATCGTGAAAAAATATTGCCACAGCCTGGGTTCGAAATGGGAAGTCCAGAATTCTAGCCTGGTACGTTACCAATTATGCCACCGCGGCTCTAGCAACATCAATTGACGATCTCTATTTTTAATGTCAAGTGTAACTTCACTTTATTCAGATTAATTAATTAATCAATATGCGGTCCTATGTTTATTTAGAGTGATAAATCTTAAGCGACAATGTTGTTGACCAAATTTCTATGATGGAATATTTTTGGCAGTTCGTAACCCGGTTAGAGTCAGCGCCGCCTGGATCCCTGTGTTATCGATCTCAGAAAGATTGCTAACAATAGAATCTTTAATTTTTTGTCTGCTTTAATTGTCTCACTCATTCATTAATATACAATGAGCTAAAAAGACCTGACGATTTTTTTTTAATTCAAAACGAATCGTGAAAAATATTGCCACAGCCCGGGTACGAACCGGGAACGCCAGAATTCTAGCCTCGTACGTTACCAATTACGCCGCCGTGGCTTTAGCAACATCAATTCGAGATCTCTATTTTTAATGTCAAGTGTTAAACTTTATTCAGATTAATTCATTAATCAATATGCGGTCATATGTTTCTATAGAGTGAAAAATCTTAGACGACAATGTTATTAACCGAATCTCTTTGATGGAATATTTTTGGCAGTTTGAATCGCGGTTACGGTCAGCGCCGCCTGGATCCCTGTGTTATCGATCTTGGAAAGATCTCTAACAACCGAATCTATTATTTCTTGTCAGCTCTAATTACCTCACTTATTCATTAAAAATTAATGAGGCAACCGGACCACACGATTTTTTTTTAATTCTAAAGAAATCGTGAAAAAATATTGCCACAACCCGGGTTCGAACCGGGAAGTCAAGAATTCTAGCCTGTCACGTTACAAATTACGCCACCGCTGCTCTAGCAACATCAATTCAAGATCTCTATTTTTAATGTCAAGTGTTAAACTTTATTCAGATTAATTAATTTATCAATATGCGGTCATATGTTTCTTTGGAGCGAAAAATCTTAAGCGACAATATTATTGATCAAATTTCCATGATGGATTATTTTTTGCAGTTCGCAGCCCGGTTAGAGTCAGCGCCGCCTAGATCCCTGTGTTATCGATCTCAGAAAGATCTCTAACAATCGAATCTTCAATTTTTTGTCAGCTCTAATTGCCTCACTCATTCATTAAGAATTAATGAGGCAACCAGACCTCACGATTTATTTTCTAAATTCTAAAAAAATCGTGAAAAAATATTGCCACAGCCTGGGTTCGAAACGGGAAGTCCAGAATTCTAGCCTGGTACGTCACCAATTAAGCCACCGCGGCACTAGCAACATCAATTGACGATCTCTATTTTTAATGTCAAGTAAAAATTCACTTTAATCAGATTAATTAATTAATCAATATGCGGACATATGTTTCTTTAGAGTGATAAATCTTAAGCGACAATGTTGTTGACCAAATTTCTATGATGAAATATTTTTGGCAGTTCGTAACCCGGATAGAGTCAGCAGCGCCTGGATCCCTATGTAACTGATCTCAGAAAGATCTCTAACAATCGAATCATTAAGTTTTTGTCAATTCTAAAGAAATCGTGAAAAAATATTGCCACAGCCTGGGTTCGAAACGGGAATTCCAGAATTCTAGCCTGGTACGTTACCAATTAAGCCACTGCGGCTCTAGCAACATTAATTGACGATCTCTATTTTTAATGTCAAGTGTTAATTTACTTTATTCAGATTAATTATTTAATCAATATGCGGTCATATGTTTCTTTAGAGTGATAAATCTTAAGCGATAATGTTGTTGACCAAATTTCTATGATGAAATATTTTTGGCAGTTCGTAACCCGGTTAGAGTCAGCGCCGCCTGGATCCCTGTGTTATCGATCTCAGAAAGATCTCTAACAGTCGAATCTTTAATTTTTTGTCAGATCTAATTGCCTCACTTATTCATTAAGAATTATTGAGGCAACCGGACCGCACGATTTTTTTTTTAATTCTAAAGAAATCGTAAAAAAATATTGCCACAGCCCGGGTTCGAACCGGGAACTCCATTATTTTAGCCTGGTTTGTTAGCAATTACGCCACCGTGGCTCTAGCAACATCAATTCACGATCTCTGGTTTTAATGTCAAGTGTTAAACTTTATTCAGATTAATTAATAGATCAATATGCGGTCATATGTTTCTTTAGAGTGAAAAATTTTAAGCGACAATGTTATTGACCAAATTTCTTTGATGGTATATTTTTGGCAGTTCCCAAACCGGTTAGAGTAAGCGCCGCCTGGATCCCTGTGTTATCAATCTCAGAAAGATCGCTAACAATCGAATCTTAAATCTTTTGTCAGCTCCAATTGCCTCACTCATTCATTAATAATTGGTGAGCTAAAAAGACCTGACGATTTTTTTTTATTCTAAAGAAATCTTGAAAAAATATTGCCACAGCCCGGGTTCGAACCGGGAAGTCCAGAATTCTAGCCTGTTACGTTACCAATTACGCCACCGCGGCTCTAGCAACATCAATTCACGATCTCTATTTTAAATGTCAAGTGTTGAACTTGATTCGGATTGATTAATTAATCAATATGCCGCCATATATTTCTTTAGAGTGATAAATCTTAAGCGACAATGTTATTGACCACATTTCTATGATGGAATAATTTTAGCAGTTTGCATCGTGGTTAGGGTCAGCGCCGCCTGGATCCCTGTGTTATCGATCTCAGAATGATCTCTAACAGTCGAATCTTTAATTTTTTGTCAGCTCTAATTGCTTCACTCATTCATTAAGAATTAATAAGGCAACCAGACCTGACGATTTTTTTTTAATTGTGACGAAATCGTGAAAAAATATTGCCAGAGCCCGGGTTAGAACCGGGAACTCCAGAATTTTAGCCTGGTTTGTTACCAATTACGCTACCGTGGCTCTAGCAACATCAATTCACGATCTCTATTTTTAATGTCAAGTGTTAAACTTTATTCAGATTAATTAATTAATTAATATGCGGTCATATGTTTCTTTAGAGTGATAAATCTTAGGCGACAATGTTATTGACCAAATTTCTATGATGGATTGTTTAGGGAGTTCGCAACCCAGTTAGAGTCAGCGCCTCCTAGATCACTGTGTTATCGATCTCAGAAAGCACTCTAACAATCGAATCTTTAATTTTTTGTCAGCTCTAATTGCCTCACTCATTCATTAAGGATTAATGAAGCAACCGGACCTGACAATTTTTAAAAAAATTTTAAAGAAATCGTGAAAAAATATTGCCACAGCCTGGGTTCGAAATGGGAAGTCCAGAATTCTAGCCTGGTACGTTACCAATTATGCCACCGCGGGTCTAGCAACATCAATTCACGATCTCCATTTTTAATGTCAAGTGTTAAACTCTATTCAGATGAATTAATTTATCAATATGCGGTCATATGTTTCTTTGGAGCGATAAATGTTAAGCGACAATGTTATTGATCAAATTTCTATGATGGATTATTTTTTGCAGTTCGCAGCCCGGTTAGAGTCAGCGCCGCCTAGATCCCTGTGTTATCGATCTCAGAAAGATCTCTAATAATCGAATCTTCAATTTTTTGTCAGCTCTAATTGCCTCACTCATTCATTAAAAATTAATGAGGCAACCAGACCTCACGATTTTTTTTTAAATTCTAAAGAAATCGTGAAAAAATATTTCCAGAGCCTGGGCTCGAAACGGGAAGTCGAGAATTCTAGCCTGGTACGTTACCAATTAAGCCACCGCGGCTCTAGCAACATCAATTCAAGATCTCTATTTTTAATGTCAAGTGTTAAACTTTATTCAGATTAATTAATTTATCAATATGCGGTCATATGTTTCTTTGGAGCGAAAAATCTTAAGCAACAATGTTATTGATCAAATTTCCATGATGGATTATTTTTTGCAGTTCGCAGCCCGGTTAGAGTCAGCGCCGCCTAGATCCCTGTGTTATCGATCTCAGAAAGATCTCTAACAATCGAATCTTTAATTTTTTGTCAGCTCTAATTGCCTCACTCATTTATTAAAAATTAATGAGGCAACCAGACCTCACGATTTTTTTTTAAATTCTAAAGAAATCGTGAGAAAATATTGCCAGAGCCTGGGTTCGAATCGGGAAGTCCAGAATTCTAGCCTGGTACGTTACCAATTATGCCACCGCGGCTCTAGCAACATCAATTCACGATCTCTATTTTTAATGTCAAGTGTTAAACTTTATTCAGATTAATTAATTAATTAATATGCGGTCATATGTTTTTTTAGAGTGATAAATCTTAAGCGACAATGTTATTGACCAAATTTCTATGATGGATTGTTTAGGGAGTTCGCAACCCAGTTAGAGTCAGCGCCTCCTAGATCACTGTGTTATCGATCTCAGAAAGCTCTCTAACAATCGAATCTTTAATTTTTTGTCAGCTCTAAATGCCTCACTCATTTATTAAAAATTAATGAGGCAACCAGACCTCACGATTTTTTTTTAAATTCTAAAGAAATCGTGAAAAAATATTGCCACAGCCCGGGTTCGAACCGGGAACTCCATAATTTTAGCCTGGTTTGTTACCAATTACGCCACCGTAGCTCTAGCAACATCAATTCACGATCTCTGGTTTTAATGTCAAGTGTTAAACTTTATTCAGATTAATTAATAGATCAATATGCGGTCATATGTTTCTTTAGAGTGAAAAATTTTAAGCGACAATGTTATTGACCAAATTTCTTTGATGGTATATTTTTGGCAGTTCCCAAAGCGGTTAGAGTAAGCGCCGCCTGGATCCCTGTGTTATCAATCTCAGAAAGATCGCTAACAATCGAATCTTAAATCTTTTGTCAGCTCCAATTGCCTCACTTATTCATTAATAATTGGTGATCTAAAAAGACCTGACGATTTTTTTTTAATTCTAAAGAAATCGTGAAAAAATATTGCCACAACCCGGGTTCGAACAGGGAAGTCCAGAATTCTAGCCTGTT
Source organism: Cylloceria caligata (assembly GCA_963942595.1). Classification (NCBI taxonomy): domain Eukaryota; kingdom Metazoa; phylum Arthropoda; class Insecta; order Hymenoptera; family Ichneumonidae; genus Cylloceria; species Cylloceria caligata. Next base: position 39,404,911 of record OZ012703.1, on the reverse strand, counting down.
ACGTTACCAATTACGCCACCGCGGCTCTAGCAACATCAATTCACGATCTCTATTTTTAATGTCAAGTGTTAAACTTTATTCGGATTGATAAATTAATCAATATGCGGCCATATATTTCTTTAGAGTGATAAATCTTAAGCGACAATGTTATTGACCAAATTTCTATGATGGATTGTTTAGGGAGTTCGCAACCCAGTCAGAGTCAGCGCCTCCTGGATCACTGTGTTATCGATCTCAGATAGATCTCTAACAATCGAATCTTTAATTTTTTGTCAGCTCTAATTGCCTCACTCATTCATTAAAAATTAATGAGGCAACCAGACCTCACGATTTTTTTTTAAATTCTAAAGAAATCGTGAGAAAATATTGCCAGAGCCTAGGTTCGAATCGGGAAGTCCAGAATTCTAGCCTGGTACGTTACCAATTATGCCACCGCGGCTCTAGCAACATCAATTCACGATCTCTATTTTTAATGTCAAGTGTAACTTCACTTTATTCAGATTAATTAATTAATCAATATGCGGTCATATGTTTATTTAGAGTGATAAATCTTAAGCGACAATGTTGTTGACCAAATTTTTATGATGGAATATTTTTGGCAGTTCGTAACCCGGTTAGAGTCAGCGCCGCCTGGATCCCTGTGTTATCGATCTCAGAAAGATTGCTAACAATAGAATCTTTAATTTTTTGTCTGCTTTAATTGTCTCACTCATTCATTAATAATTAATGAGCTAAACAGACCTGACGATTTTTTTTTTAATTCAAAACGAATCGTGAAAAATATTGCCACAGCCCGGGTACGAACCGGGAACGCCAGAATTCTAGCCTCGTACGTTACCAATTACGCCGCCGTGGCTTTAGCAACATCAATTCAAGATCTCTATTTTTAATGTCAAGTGTTAAACTTTATTCAGATTAATTCATTAATCAATATGCGGTCATATGTTTCTATAGAGTGAAAAATCTTAGACGACAATGTTATTAACCAAATCTCTTTGATGGAATATTTTTGGCAGTTTGAATCGCGGTTACGGTCAGCGCCGCCTGGATCCCTGTGTTATCGATCTTGGAAAGATCTCTAACAACCGAATCTATTATTTCTTGTCAGCTCTAATTACCTCACTTATTCATTAAGAATTAATGAGGCAACCGGACCGCACGATTTTTTTTTAATTCTAAAGAAATCGTGAAAAAATATTGCCACAACCCGGGTTTGAACCGGGAAGTCAAGAATTCTAGCCTGTCACGTTACCAATTACGCCACCGCTGCTCTAGCAACATCAATTCAAGATCTCTATTTTTAATGTCAAGTGTTAAACTTTATTCAGAGTAATTAATTTATCAATATGCGGTCATATGTTTCTTTGGAGCGAAAAATCTTAAGCGACAATGTTATTGATCAAATTTCCATGATGGTTTATTTTTTGCAGTTCGCAGCCCGGTTAGAGTCAGCGCCGCCTAGATCCCTGTGTTATCGATCTCAGAAAGATCTCTAACAATCGAATCTTTAATTTTTTGTCAGCTCTAATTGCCTCACTCATTTATTAAAAATTAATGAGGCAACCAGACCTCACGATTTTTTTTTTAATTCTAAAGAAATCGTGAGAAAATATTGCCAGAGCCTGGGTTCGAATCGGGAAGTCCAGAATTCTAGCCTGGTACGTTACCAATTATGCCACCGCGGCTCTAGCAACATCAATTCACGATCTCTATTTTTAATGTCAAGTGTTAAACTTTATTCAGATTAATTAATTAATTAATATGCGGTCATATGTTTCTTTAGAGTGATAAATCTTAAGCGACAATGTTATTGACCAAATTTCTATGATGGATTGTTTAGGGAGTTCGCAACCCAGTTAGAGTCAGCGCCTCCTAGATCACTGTGTTATCGATCTCAGAAAGCTCTCTAACAATCGAATCTTTAATTTTTTGTCAGCTCTAATTGCCTCACTCATTCATTAAGAATTAATGAGACAACCGGACCTGACAATTTTTTAAAAAATTTTAAAGAAATCGTGAAAAAATATTGCCACAGTCTGGGTTCGAAATGGGAAGTCCAGAATTCTAGCCTGGTACGTTACCAATTATGCCACCGCAACTCTAGCAACATCAATTCACGATCTCTATTTTTAATGTCAAGTGTTAAACTTTATTCAGATTAATTAATTTATCAATATGCGGTCATATGTTTCTTTGGAGCGAAAAATCTTAAGCGACAATGTTATTGATCAAATTTCCATGATGGATTATTTTTTGCAGTTCGCAGCCCGGTTAGAGTCAGCGCCGCCTAGATCCCTGTGTTATCGATCTCAGAAAGATCTCTAACAATCGAATCTTTAATTTTTTGTCAGCTCTAATTGCCTCACTCATTTATTAAAAATTAATGAGGCAACCAGACCTCACGATTTTTTTTTAAATTCTAAAGAAATCGTGAGAAAATATTGCCAGAGCCTGGGTTCGAATCGGGAAGTCCAGAATTCTAGCCTGGTACGTTACCAATTATGCCACCGCGGCTCTAGCAACATCAATTCACGATCTCTATTTTTAATGTCAAGTGTTAAACTTTATTCAGATTAATTAATTAATTAATATGCGGTCATATGTTTTTTTAGAGTGATAAATCTTAAGCGACAATGTTATTGACCAAATTTCTATGATGGATTGTTTAGGGAGTTCGCAACCCAGTTAGAGTCAGCGCCTCCTAGATCACTGTGTTATCGATCTCAAAAAGCTCTCTAACAATCGAATCTTCAATTTTTTGTCAGCTCTAATTGCCTCACGCATTTATTAAAAATTAATGAGGCAACCAGACCTCACGATTTTTTTTTAAATTCTAAAGAAATCGTGAAAAAATATTGCCACAGCCCGGGTTCGAACCGGGAACTCCATAATTTTAGCCTGGTTTGTTACCAATTACGCCACCGTAACTCTAGCAACATCAATTCACGATCTCTGGTTTTAATGTCAAGTGTTAAACTTTATTCAGATTAATTAATAGATCAATATGCGGTCATATGTTTCTTTAGAGTGAAAAATTTTAAGCGACAATGTTATTGACCAAATTTCTTTGATGGTATATTTTTGGCAGTTCCCAAACCGGTTAGAGTAAGCGCCGCCTGGATCCCTGTGTTATCAATCTCAGAAAGATCGCTAACAATCGAATCTTAAATCTTTTGTCAGCTCCAATTGCCTCACTTATTCATTAATAATTGGTGAGCTAAAAAGACCTGACGATTTTTTTTTAATTCTAAAGAAATCGTGAAAAAATATTGCCACAACCCGGGTTCGAACAGGGAAGTCCAGAATTCTAGCCTGTTACGTTACCAATTACGCCACCGCGGCTCTAGCAACATCAATTCACGATCTCTATTTTTAATGTCAAGTGTTAAACTTTATTCGGATTGATTAATTAATCAATATGCCGCCATATATTTCTTTAGAGTGATAAATCTTAAGCGACAATGTTATTGACCACATTTCTATGATGGAATAATTTTAGCAGTTTGCATCGTGGTTAGGGTCAGCGCCGCCTGGATCCCTGTGTTATCGATCTCAGAATGATCTCTAACAGTCGAATCTTTAATTTTTTGTCAGCTCTAATTGCTTCACTCATTCATTAAGAATTAATAAGGCAACCAGACCTGACGATTTTTTTTTAATTGTGACGAAATCGTGAAAAAATATTGCCAGAGCCCGGGTTAGAACCGGGAACTCCAGAATTTTAGCCTGGTTTGTTACCAATTACGCTACCGTGGCTCTAGCAACATCAATTCACGATCTCTATTTTTAATGTCAAGTGTTAAACTTTATTCAGATTAATTAATTAATTAATATGCGGTCATATGTTTCTTTAGAGTGATAAATCTTAGGCGACAATGTTATTGACCAAATTTCTATGATGGATTGTTTAGGGAGTTCGCAACCCAGTTAGAGTCAGCGCCTCCTAGATCACTGTGTTATCGATCTCAGAAAGCACTCTAACAATCGAATCTTTAATTTTTTGTCAGCTCTAATTGCCTCACTCATTCATTAAGGATTAATGAAGCAACCGGACCTGACAATTTTTAAAAAAATTTTAAAGAAATCGTGAAAAAATATTGCCACAGCCTGGGTTCGAAATGGGAAGTCCAGAATTCTAGCCTGGTACGTTACCAATTATGCCACCGCGGGTCTAGCAACATCAATTCACGATCTCCATTTTTAATGTCAAGTGTTAAACTCTATTCAGATGAATTAATTTATCAATATGCGGTCATATGTTTCTTTGGAGCGATAAATGTTAAGCGACAATGTTATTGATCAAATTTCTATGATGGATTATTTTTTGCAGTTCGCAGCCCGGTTAGAGTCAGCGCCGCCTAGATCCCTGTGTTATCGATCTCAGAAAGATCTCTAATAATCGAATCTTCAATTTTTTGTCAGCTCTAATTGCCTCACTCATTCATTAAAAATTAATGAGGCAACCAGACCTCACGATTTTTTTTTAAATTCTAAAGAAATCGTGAAAAAATATTTCCAGAGCCTGGGCTCGAAACGGGAAGTCGAGAATTCTAGCCTGGTACGTTACCAATTAAGCCACCGCGGCTCTAGCAACATCAATTCAAGATCTCTATTTTTAATGTCAAGTGTTAAACTTTATTCAGATTAATTAATTTATCAATATGCGGTCATATGTTTCTTTGGAGCGAAAAATCTTAAGCAACAATGTTATTGATCAAATTTCCATGATGGATTATTTTTTGCAGTTCGCAGCCCGGTTAGAGTCAGCGCCGCCTAGATCCCTGTGTTATCGATCTCAGAAAGATCTCTAACAATCGAATCTTTAATTTTTTGTCAGCTCTAATTGCCTCACTCATTTATTAAAAATTAATGAGGCAACCAGACCTCACGATTTTTTTTTAAATTCTAAAGAAATCGTGAGAAAATATTGCCAGAGCCTGGGTTCGAATCGGGAAGTCCAGAATTCTAGCCTGGTACGTTACCAATTATGCCACCGCGGCTCTAGCAACATCAATTCACGATCTCTATTTTTAATGTCAAGTGTTAAACTTTATTCAGATTAATTAATTAATTAATATGCGGTCATATGTTTTTTTAGAGTGATAAATCTTAAGCGACAATGTTATTGACCAAATTTCTATGATGGATTGTTTAGGGAGTTCGCAACCCAGTTAGAGTCAGCGCCTCCTAGATCACTGTGTTATCGATCTCAGAAAGCTCTCTAACAATCGAATCTTTAATTTTTTGTCAGCTCTAAATGCCTCACTCATTTATTAAAAATTAATGAGGCAACCAGACCTCACGATTTTTTTTTAAATTCTAAAGAAATCGTGAAAAAATATTGCCACAGCCCGGGTTCGAACCGGGAACTCCATAATTTTAGCCTGGTTTGTTACCAATTACGCCACCGTAGCTCTAGCAACATCAATTCACGATCTCTGGTTTTAATGTCAAGTGTTAAACTTTATTCAGATTAATTAATAGATCAATATGCGGTCATATGTTTCTTTAGAGTGAAAAATTTTAAGCGACAATGTTATTGACCAAATTTCTTTGATGGTATATTTTTGGCAGTTCCCAAAGCGGTTAGAGTAAGCGCCGCCTGGATCCCTGTGTTATCAATCTCAGAAAGATCGCTAACAATCGAATCTTAAATCTTTTGTCAGCTCCAATTGCCTCACTTATTCATTAATAATTGGTGATCTAAAAAGACCTGACGATTTTTTTTTAATTCTAAAGAAATCGTGAAAAAATATTGCCACAACCCGGGTTCGAACAGGGAAGTCCAGAATTCTAGCCTGTTACGTTACCAATTACGCCACCGCGGCTCTAGCAACATCAATTCACGATCTCTATTTTTAATGTCAAGTGTTAAACTTTATTCGGATTGATAAATTAATCAATATGCGGCCATATATTTCTTTAGAGTGATAAATCTTAAGCGACAATGTTATTGACCAAATTTCTATGATGGATTGTTTAGGGAGTTCGCAACCCAGTCAGAGTCAGCGCCTCCTGGATCACTGTGTTATCGATCTCAGATAGATCTCTAACAATCGAATCTTTAATTTTTTGTCAGCTCTAATTGCCTCACTCATTCATTAAAAATTAATGAGGCAACCAGACCTCACGATTTTTTTTTAAATTCTAAAGAAATCGTGAGAAAATATTGCCAGAGCCTAGGTTCGAATCGGGAAGTCCAGAATTCTAGCCTGGTACGTTACCAATTATGCCACCGCGGCTCTAGCAACATCAATTCACGATCTCTATTTTTAATGTCAAGTGTAACTTCACTTTATTCAGATTAATTAATTAATCAATATGCGGTCATATGTTTATTTAGAGTGATAAATCTTAAGCGACAATGTTGTTGACCAAATTTTTATGATGGAATATTTTTGGCAGTTCGTAACCCGGTTAGAGTCAGCGCCGCCTGGATCCCTGTGTTATCGATCTCAGAAAGATTGCTAACAATAGAATCTTTAATTTTTTGTCTGCTTTAATTGTCTCACTCATTCATTAATAATTAATGAGCTAAACAGACCTGACGATTTTTTTTTTAATTCAAAACGAATCGTGAAAAATATTGCCACAGCCCGGGTACGAACCGGGAACGCCAGAATTCTAGCCTCGTACGTTACCAATTACGCCGCCGTGGCTTTAGCAACATCAATTCAAGATCTCTATTTTTAATGTCAAGTGTTAAACTTTATTCAGATTAATTCATTAATCAATATGCGGTCATATGTTTCTATAGAGTGAAAAATCTTAGACGACAATGTTATTAACCAAATCTCTTTGATGGAATATTTTTGGCAGTTTGAATCGCGGTTACGGTCAGCGCCGCCTGGATCCCTGTGTTATCGATCTTGGAAAGATCTCTAACAACCGAATCTATTATTTCTTGTCAGCTCTAATTACCTCACTTATTCATTAAGAATTAATGAGGCAACCGGACCGCACGATTTTTTTTTAATTCTAAAGAAATCGTGAAAAAATATTGCCACAACCCGGGTTTGAACCGGGAAGTCAAGAATTCTAGCCTGTCACGTTACCAATTACGCCACCGCTGCTCTAGCAACATCAATTCAAGATCTCTATTTTTAATGTCAAGTGTTAAACTTTATTCAGAGTAATTAATTTATCAATATGCGGTCATATGTTTCTTTGGAGCGAAAAATCTTAAGCGACAATGTTATTGATCAAATTTCCATGATGGTTTATTTTTTGCAGTTCGCAGCCCGGTTAGAGTCAGCGCCGCCTAGATCCCTGTGTTATCGATCTCAGAAAGATCTCTAACAATCGAATCTTTAATTTTTTGTCAGCTCTAATTGCCTCACTCATTTATTAAAAATTAATGAGGCAACCAGACCTCACGATTTTTTTTTTAATTCTAAAGAAATCGTGAGAAAATATTGCCAGAGCCTGGGTTCGAATCGGGAAGTCCAGAATTCTAGCCTGGTACGTTACCAATTATGCCACCGCGGCTCTAGCAACATCAATTCACGATCTCTATTTTTAATGTCAAGTGTTAAACTTTATTCAGATTAATTAATTAATTAATATGCGGTCATATGTTTCTTTAGAGTGATAAATCTTAAGCGACAATGTTATTGACCAAATTTCTATGATGGATTGTTTAGGGAGTTCGCAACCCAGTTAGAGTCAGCGCCTCCTAGATCACTGTGTTATCGATCTCAGAAAGCTCTCTAACAATCGAATCTTTAATTTTTTGTCAGCTCTAATTGCCTCACTCATTCATTAAGAATTAATGAGACAACCGGACCTGACAATTTTTTAAAAAATTTTAAAGAAATCGTGAAAAAATATTGCCACAGTCTGGGTTCGAAATGGGAAGTCCAGAATTCTAGCCTGGTACGTTACCAATTATGCCACCGCAACTCTAGCAACATCAATTCACGATCTCTATTTTTAATGTCAAGTGTTAAACTTTATTCAGATTAATTAATTTATCAATATGCGGTCATATGTTTCTTTGGAGCGAAAAATCTTAAGCGACAATGTTATTGATCAAATTTCCATGATGGATTATTTTTTGCAGTTCGCAGCCCGGTTAGAGTCAGCGCCGCCTAGATCCCTGTGTTATCGATCTCAGAAAGATCTCTAACAATCGAATCTTTAATTTTTTGTCAGCTCTAATTGCCTCACTCATTTATTAAAAATTAATGAGGCAACCAGACCTCACGATTTTTTTTTAAATTCTAAAGAAATCGTGAGAAAATATTGCCAGAGCCTGGGTTCGAATCGGGAAGTCCAGAATTCTAGCCTGGTACGTTACCAATTATGCCACCGCGGCTCTAGCAACATCAATTCACGATCTCTATTTTTAATGTCAAGTGTTAAACTTTATTCAGATTAATTAATTAATTAATATGCGGTCATATGTTTTTTTAGAGTGATAAATCTTAAGCGACAATGTTATTGACCAAATTTCTATGATGGATTGTTTAGGGAGTTCGCAACCCAGTTAGAGTCAGCGCCTCCTAGATCACTGTGTTATCGATCTCAAAAAGCTCTCTAACAATCGAATCTTCAATTTTTTGTCAGCTCTAATTGCCTCACGCATTTATTAAAAATTAATGAGGCAACCAGACCTCACGATTTTTTTTTAAATTCTAAAGAAATCGTGAAAAAATATTGCCACAGCCCGGGTTCGAACCGGGAACTCCATAATTTTAGCCTGGTTTGTTACCAATTACGCCACCGTAACTCTAGCAACATCAATTCACGATCTCTGGTTTTAATGTCAAGTGTTAAACTTTATTCAGATTAATTAATAGATCAATATGCGGTCATATGTTTCTTTAGAGTGAAAAATTTTAAGCGACAATGTTATTGACCAAATTTCTTTGATGGTATATTTTTGGCAGTTCCCAAACCGGTTAGAGTAAGCGCCGCCTGGATCCCTGTGTTATCAATCTCAGAAAGATCGCTAACAATCGAATCTTAAATCTTTTGTCAGCTCCAATTGCCTCACTTATTCATTAATAATTGGTGAGCTAAAAAGACCTGACGATTTTTTTTTAATTCTAAAGAAATCGTGAAAAAATATTGCCACAACCCGGGTTCGAACAGGGAAGTCCAGAATTCTAGCCTGTTACGTTACCAATTACGCCACCGCGGCTCTAGCAACATCAATTCACGATCTCTATTTTTAATGTCAAGTGTTAAACTTTATTCGGATTGATAAATTAATCAATATGCGGCCATATATTTCTTTAGAGTGATAAATCTTAAGCGACAATGTTATTGATCAAATTTCTATGATGGATTATTTTTTGCAGTTCGCAGCCCGGTTAGAGTCAGCGCGGCCTAGATCCCTGTGCTATCGATCTCAGAAAAATCTCTAACAGTCGAATCTTTAATTTTTTGTCAGCTCTAATTGCTTCACTTATTCATTAAGAATTAATGAGGCAACCAGACCTGACGATTGTTTTTAATTCTGAAGAAATCGTGAAAAAATATTGCCACAGCCCGGGTTTGAACCGGGAACTCCAGAATTTTAGCCTGGTTTGTTACCAATTACGCCACCGTGGCTCTAGCAACATCAATTAACGATCTCTATTTTTAATGTCAAGTGAAAAACTTTATTCAGATTACTTAATTAATTAATATGCGGTCATATGTTTCTTTAGAGTGATAAATCTTAAGCGACAATGTTATTGACCAAATTTCTATGATGGATTGTTTAGGGAGTTCGCAACCCAGTCAGAGTCAGCGCCTCCTGGATCACTGTGTTATCGATCTCAGAAAGATCTCTAACAATCGAATCTTTAATTTTTTGTCAGCTCTAATTGCCTCACTCATTCATTAAAAATTAATGAGGCAACCAGACCTCACGATTTTTTTTTTAATTCTAAAGAAATCGTGAGAAAATATTGCCAGAGCCTAGGTTCGAATCGGGAAGTCCAGAATTCTAGCCTGGTACGTTACCAATTATGCCACCGCGGCTCTAGCAACATCAATTCACGATCTCTATTTTTAATGTCAAGTGTTAAACTTTATTCAGATTAATTAATTAATTAATATGCGGTCATATGTTTCTTTAGAGTGATAAATCTTAAGCGACAATGTTATTGACCAAATTTCTATGATGGATTGTTTAGGGAGTTCGCAACCCAGTTAGAGTCAGCGCCTCCTAGATCACTGTGTTATCGATCTCAGAAAGATCTCTAACAGTCGAATCTTTAATTTTTTGTCAGCTCTAATTGCTTCACTTATTCATTAAGAATGAATGAAGCAACCAGACCTGACGATTTTTTTTTAATTCTAAAGAAATCGTGAAAAAATATTGCCACAGCTTGGGTTCGAAATGGGAAGTCCAGAATTCTAGCCTGGTACGTTACCAATTATGCCACCGCGGCTCTAGCAACATCAATTGACGATCTCTATTTTTAATGTCAAGTGTAACTTCACTTTATTCAGATTAATTAATTAATCAATATGCGGTCATATGTTTATTTAGAGTGATAAATCTTAAGCGACAATGTTGTTGACCAAATTTCTATGATGGAATATTTTTGGCAGTTCGTAACCCGGTTAGAGTCAGCGCCGCCTGGATCCCTGTGTTATCGATCTCAGAAAGATTGCTAACAATAGAATCTTTAATTTTTTGTCTGCTTTAATTGTCTCACTCATTCATTAATAATTAATGAGCTAAACAGACCTGACGATTTTTTTTTTAATTCAAAACGAAACGTGAAAAATATTGCCACAGCCCGGGTACGAACCGGGAACGCCAGAATTCTAGCCTCGTACGTTACCAATTACGCCGCCGTGGCTTTAGCAACATCAATTCAAGATCTCTATTTTTAATGTCAAGTGTTAAACTTTATTCAGATTAATTCATTAATCAATATGCGGTCATATGTTTCTATAGAGTGAAAAATCTTAGACGACAATGTTATTAACCAAATCTCTTTGATGGAATATTTTTGGCAGTTTGAATCGCGGTTACGGTCAGCGCCGCCTGGATCCCTGTGTTATCGATCTTGGAAAGATCTCTAACAACCGAATCTATTATTTCTTGTCAGCTCTAATTACCTCACTTATTCATTAAGAATTAATGAGGCAACCGGACCGCACGATTTTTTTTTAATTCTAAAGAAATCGTGAAAAAATATTGCGACAACCCGGGTTCGAACCGGGAAGTCAAGAATTCTAGCCTGTCACGTTACCAATTACGCCACCGCTGCTCTAGCAACATCAATTCAAGATTTCTATTTTTAATGTCAAGTGTTAAACTTTATTCAGAGTAATTAATTTATCAATATGCGGTCATATGTTTCTTTGGAGCGAAAAATCTTAAGCGACAATGTTATTGATCAAATTTCCATGATGGTTTATTTTTTGCAGTTCGCAGCCCGGTTAGAGTCAGCGCCGCCTAGATCCCTGTGTTATCGATCTCAGAAAGATCTCTAACAATCGAATCTTTAATTTTTTGTCAGCTCTAATTGCCTCACTCATTTATTAAAAATTAATGAGGCAACCAGACCTCACGATTTTTTTTTAAATTCTAAAGAAATCGTGAGAAAATATTGCCAGAGCCTGGGTTCGAATCGGGAAGTCCAGAATTCTAGCCTGGTACGTTACCAATTATGCCACTGCGGCTCTAGCAACATCAATTCACGATCTCTATTTTTAATGTCAAGTGTTAAACTTTATTCAGATTAATTAATTAATTAATATGCGGTCATATGTTTCTTTAGAGTGATAAATCTTAAGCGACAATGTTATTGACCAAATTTCTATGATGGATTGTTTAGGGAGTTCGCAACCCAGTTAGAGTCAACGCCTCCTAGATCACTGTGTTATCGATCTCAGAAAGCTCTCTAACAATCGAATCTTTAATTTTTTGTCAGCTCTAATTGCCTCACTCATTCATTAAGAATTAATGAGACAACCGGACCTGACAATTTTTTAAAAAATTTTAAAGAAATCGTGAAAAAATATTGCCACAGTCTGGGTTCGAAATGGGAAGTCCAGAATTCTAGCCTGGTACGTTACCAATTATGCCACCGCAACTCTAGCAACATCAATTCACGATCTCTATTTTTAATGTCAAGTGTTGAACTTTATTGAGATGAATTAATTTATCAATATGCGGACATATGTTTCTTTAGAGTGATAAATCTTAAGCGACAATGTTGTTGACCAAATTTCTATGATGACATATTTTTGGCAGTTCGTAACCCGGTTAGAGTCAGCGCCGCCTGGATCCCTGTGTTATCGATCTCAGAAAGATCTCTAACAGTCGAATCTTTAATTTTTTGTCAGATCTAATTGCCTCACTTATTCATTAAGAATTATTGAGGCAACCGGACCGCACGATTTTTTTTTTAATTCTAAAGAAATCGTGAAAAAACATTGCCACAGCCCGGGTTCGAACCGGGAACTCCATAATTTTAGCCTGGTTTGTTACCAATTACGCCACCGTGGCTCTAGCAACATCAATTCACGATCTCTGGTTTTAATGTCAAGTGTTAAACTTTATTCAGATTAATTAATAGATCAATATGCGGTCATATGTTTCTTTAGAGTGAAAAATTTTAAGCGACAATGTTATTGACCAAATTTCTTTGATGGTATATTTTTGGCAGTTCCCAAACCGGTTAGAATAAGCGCCGCCTGGATCCCTGTGTTATCAATCTCAGAGAGATCGCTAACAATCGAATCTTAAATCTTTTGTCAGCTCCAATTGCCTCACTCATTCATTAATAATTGGTGAGCTAAAAAGACCTGACGATTTTTTTTTATTCTAAAGAAATCGTGAAAAAATATTGCCACAGCCCGGGTTCGAACCGGGAAGTCCAGAATTCTAGCCTGTTACGTTACCAATTACGCCACCGCGGCTCTAGCAACATCAATTCACGATCTCTATTTTAAATGTCAAGTGTTGAACTTGATTCGGATTGATTAATTAATCAATATGCCGCCATATATTTCTTTAGAGTGATAAATCTTAAGCGACAATGTTATTGACCACATTTCTATGATGGAATAATTTTAGCAGTTTGCATCGTGGTTAGGGTCAGCGCCGCCTGGATCCCTGTGTTATCGATCTCAGAATGATCTCTAACAGTCGAATCTTTAATTTTTTGTCAGCTCTAATTGCTTCACTCATTCATTAAGAATTAATGAGGCAACCAGACCTGACGATTTTTTTTTAATTGTGACGAAATCGTGAAAAAATATTGCCAGAGCCCGGGTTAGAACCGGGAACTCCAGAATTTTAGCCTGGTTTGTTACCAATTACGCTACCGTGGCTCTAGCAACATCAATTCACGATCTCTATTTTTAATGTCAAGTGTTAAACTTTATTCAGATTAATTAATTAATTAATATGCGGTCATATGTTTCTTTAGAGTGATAAATCTTAGGCGACAATGTTATTGACCAAATTTCTATGATGGATTGTTTGGGGAGTTCGCAACCCAGTTAGAGTCAGCGCCTCCTAGATCACTGTGTTATCGATCTCAGAAAGCACTCTAACAATCGAATCTTTAATTTTTTGTCAGCTCTAATTGCCTCACTCATTCATTAAGGATTAATGAAGCAACCGGACCTGACAATTTTTAAAAAAATTTTAAAGAAATCGTGAAAAAATATTGCCACAGCCTGGGTTCGAAATGGGAAGTCCAGAATTCTAGCCTGGTACGTTACCAATTATGCCACCGCGGGTCTAGCAACATCAATTCACGATCTCTATTTTTAATGTCAAGTGTTAAACTCTATTCAGATGAATTAATTTATCAATATGCGGTCATATGTTTCTTTGGAGCGATAAATGTTAAGCGACAATGTTATTGATCAAATTTCTATGATGGATTATTTTTTGCAGTTCGCAGCCCGGTTAGAGTCAGCGCCGCCTAGATCCCTGTGTTATCGATCTCAGAAAGATCTCTAATAATCGAATCTTCAATTTTTTGTCAGCTCTAATTGCCTCACTCATTCATTAAAAATTAATGAGGCAACCAGACCTCACGATTTTTTTTTAAATTCTAAAGAAATCGTGAAAAAATATTTCCAGAGCCTGGGTTCGAAATGGGAAGTCGAGAATTCTAGCCTGGTACGTTACCAATTAAGCCACCGCGGCTCTAGCAACATCAATTCAAGATCTCTATTTTTAATGTCAAGTATTAAACTTTATTCAGATTAATTAATTAATTAATATGCGGTCATATGTTTTTTTAGAGTGATAAATCTTAAGCGACAATGTTATTGACCAAATTTCTATGATGGATTATTTAGGGAGTTCGCAACCCAGTTAGAGTCAGCGCCTCCTAGATCACTGTGTTATCGATCTCAGAAAGCTCTCTAACAATCGAATCTTTAATTTTTTGTCAGCTCTAATTGCCTCACTCATTTATTAAAAATTAATGAGGCAACCAGACCTCACGATTTTTTTTTAAATTCTAAAGAAATCGTGAAAAAATATTGCCACAGCCCGGGTTCGAACCGGGAACTCCATAATTTTAGCCTGGTTTGTTACCAATTACGCCACCGTGGCTCTAGCAACATCAATTCACGATCTCTGGTTTTAATGTCAAGTGTTAAACTTTATTCAGATTAATTAATAGATCAATATGCGGTCATATGTTTCTTTAGAGTGAAAAATTTTAAGCGACAATGTTATTGACCAAATTTCTTTTATGGTATATTTTTGGCAGTTCCCAAACCGGTTAGAGTAAGCGCCGCCTGGATCCCTGTGTTATCAATCTCAGAAAGATCGCTAACAATCGAATCTTAAATCTTTTGTCAGCTCCAATTGCCTCACTCATTCATTAATAATTGGTGAGCTAAAAAGACCTGACGATTTTTTTTTATTCTAAAGAAATCGTGAAAAAATATTGCCACAGCCCGGGTTCGAACCGGGAAGTCCAGAATTCTAGCCTGTTACGTTACCAATTACGCCACCGCGGCTCTAGCAACATCAATTCACGATCTCTATTTTAAATGTCAAGTGTTGAACTTGATTCGGATTGATTAATTAATCAATATGCCGCCATATATTTCTTTAGAGTGATAAATCTTAAGCGACAATGTTATTGACCACATTTCTATGATGGAATAATTTTAGCAGTTTGCATCGTGGTTAGGGTCAGCGCCGCCTGGATCCCTGTGTTATCGATCTCAGAATGATCTCTAACAGTCGAATCTTTAATTTTTTGTCAGTTCTAATGGCTTCACTCATTCATTAAGAATTAATGAGGCAACCAGACCTGACGATTTTTTTTTAATTGTGACGAAATCGTGAAAAAATATTGCCAGAGCCCGGGTTAGAACCGGGAACTCCAGAATTTTAGCCTGGTTTGTTACCAATTACGCTACCGTGGCTCTAGCAACATCAATTCACGATCTCTATTTTTAATGTCAAGTGTTAAACTTTATTCAGATTAATTAATTAATTAATATGCGGTCATATGTTTCTTTAGAGTGATAAATCTTAGGCGACAATGTTATTGACCAAATTTCTATGATGGATTGTTTAGGGAGTTCGCAACCCAGTTAGAGTCAGCGCCTCCTAGATCACTGTGTTATCGATCTCAGAAAGCACTCTAACAATCGAATCTTTAATTTTTTGTCAGCTCTAATTGCCTCACTCATTCAATGAGGATTAATGAAGCAACCGGACATGACAATTTTTAAAAAAATTTTAAAGAAATCGTGAAAAAATATTGCCACAGCCTGGGTTCGAAATGGGAAGTCCAGAATTCTAGCCTGGTACGTTACCAATTATGCCACCGCGGGTCTAGCAACATCAATTCACGATCTCTATTTTTAATGTCAAGTGTTAAACTCTATTCAGATGAATTAATTTATCAATATGCGGTCATATGTTTCTTTGGAGCGATAAATGTTAAGCGACAATGTTATTGATCAAATTTCTATGATGGATTATTTTTTGCAGTTCGCAGCCCGGTTAGAGTCAGCGCCGCCTAGATCCCTGTGTTATCGATCTCAGAAAGATCTCTAATAATCGAATCTTCAATTTTTTGTCAGCTCTAATTGCCTCACTCATTCATTAAAAATTAATGAGGCAACCAGACCTCACGATTTTTTTTTAAATTCTAAAGAAATCGTGAAAAAATATTTCCAGAGCCTGGGTTCGAAACGGGAAGTCGAGAATTCTAGCCTGGTACGTTACCAATTAAGCCACCGTGGCTCTAGCAACATCAATTCAAGATCTCTATTTTTAATGTCAAGTGTTAAACTTTATTCAGATTAATTAATTTATCAATATGCGGTCATATGTTTCTTTGGAGCGAAAAATCTTAAGCGACAATGTTATTGATCAAATTTCCATGATGGATTATTTTTTGCAGTTCGCAGCCCGGTTAGAGTCAGCGCCGCCTAGATCCCTGTGTTATCGATCTCAGAAAGATCTCTAACAATCGAATCTTTAATTTTTTGTCAGCTCTAATTGCCTCACTCATTTATTAAAAATTAATGAGGCAACCAGACCTCACGATTTTTTTTTAAATTCTAAAGAAATCGTGAGAAAATATTGCCAGAGCCTGGGTTCGAATCGGGAAGTCCAGAATTCTAGCCTGGTACGTTACCAATTATGCCACCGCGGCTCTAGCAACATCAATTCACGATCTCTCTTTTTAATGTCAAGTGTTAAACTTTATTCAGATTAATTAATTAATTAATATGCGGTCATATGTTTTTTTAGAGTGATAAATCTTAAGCGACAATGTTATTGACCAAATTTCTATGATGGATTGTTTAGGGAGTTCGCAACCCAGTTAGAGTCAGCGCCTCCTAGATCACTGTGTTATCGATTTCAGAAAGCTCTCTAACAATCGAATCTTTAATTTTTTGTCAGCTCTAATTGCCTCACTCATTTATTAAAAATTAATGAGGCAACCAGACCTCACGATTTTTTTTTAAATTCTAAAGAAATCGTGAAAAAATATTGCCACAGCCCGGGTTCGAACCGGGAACTCCATAATTTTAGCCTGGTTTGTTACCAATTACGCCACCGTAGCTCTAGCAACATCAATTCACGATCTCTGGTTTTAATGTCAAGTGTTAAACTTTATTCAGATTAATTAATAGATAAATATGCGGTCATATGATTCTTTAGAGTGAAAAATTTTAAGCGACAATGTTATTGACCAAATTTCTTTGATGGTATATTTTTGGCAGTTCCCAAACCGGTTAGAGTAAGCGCCGCCTGGATCCCTGTGTTATCAATCTCAGAAAGATCGCTAACAATCGAATCTTAAATCTTTTGTCAGCTCCAATTGCCTCACTTATTCATTAATAATTGGTGAGCTAAAAAGACCTGACGATTTTTTTTTAATTCTAAAGAAATCGTGAAAAAATATTGCCACAACCCGGGTTCGAACAGGGAAGTCCAGAATTCTAGCCTGTTACGTTACCAATTACGCCACCGCGGCTCTAGCAACATCAATTCACGATCTCTATTTTTAATGTCAAGTGTTAAACTTTATTCGGATTGATAAATTAATCAATATGCGGCCATATATTTCTTTAGAGTGATAAATCTTAAGCGACAATGTTATTGATCAAATTTCTATGATGGATTATTTTTTGCAGTTCGCAGCCCGGTTAGAGTCAGCGCGGCCTAGATCCCTGTGCTATCGATCTCAGAAAGATCTCTAACAGTCGAATCTTTAATTTTTTGTCAGCTCTATGTGCTTCACTTATTCATTAAGAATTAATGAGATAACCAGACCTGACGATTGTTTTTAATTCTGAAGAAATCGTGAAAAAATATTGCCACAGCCCGGGTTTGAACCGGGAACTCCAGAATTTTAGCCTGGTTTGTTACCAATTACGCCACCGTGGCTCTAGCAACATCAATTAACGATCTCTATTTTTAATGTCAAGTGAAAAACTTTATTCAGATTACTTAATTAATTAATATGCGGTCATATGTTTCTTTAGAGTGATAAATCTTAAGCGACAATGTTATTGACCAAATTTCTATGATGGATTGTTTAGGGAGTTCGCAACCCAGTCAGAGTCAGCGCCTCCTGGATCACTGTGTTATCGATCTCAGAAAGATCTCTAACAATCGAATCTTTAATTTTTTGTCAGCTCTAATTGCCTCACTCATTCATTAAAAATTAATGAGGCAACCAGACCTCACGATTTTTTTTTAAATTCTAAAGAAATCGTGAGAAAATATGGCCAGAGCCTAGGTTCGAATCGGGAAGTCCAGAATTCTAGCCTGGTACGTTACCAATTATGCCACCGCGGCTCTAGCAACATCAATTCACGATCTCTATTTTTAATGTCAAGTGTTAAACATTATTCAGATTAATTAATTAATTAATATGCGGTCATATGTTTCTTTAGAGTGATAAATCTTAAGCGACAATGTTATTGACCAAATTTCTATGATGGATTGTTTAGGGAGTTCGCAACCCAGTTAGAGTCAGCGCCTCCTAGATCACTGTGTTATCGATCTCAGAAAGATCTCTAACAGTCGAATCTTTAATTTTTTGTCAGCTCTAATTGCTTCACTTATTCATTAAGAATGAATGAAGCAACCAGACCTGACGATTTTTTTTTAATTCTAAAGAAATCGTGAAAAAATATTGCCACAGCTTGGGTTCGAAATGGGAAGTCCAGAATTCTAGCCTGGTACGTTACCAATTATGCCACCGCGGCTCTAGCAACATCAATTGACGATCTCTATTTTTAATGTCAAGTGTAACTTCACTTTATTCAGATTAATTAATTAATCAATATGCGGTCATATGTTTATTTAGAGTGATAAATCTTAAGCGACAATGTTGTTGACCAAATTTCTATGATGGAATATTTTTGGCAGTTCGTAACCTGGTTAGAGTCAGCGCCGCCTGGATCCCTGTGTTATCGATCTCAGAAAGATTGCTAACAATAGAATCTTTAATTTTTTGTCTGCTTTAATTGTCTCACTCATTCATTAATAATTAATGAGCTAAACAGACCTGACGATTTTTTTTTTAATTCAAAACGAATCGTGAAAAATATTGCCACAGCCCGGGTACGAACCGGGAACGCCAGAATTCTAGCCTCGTACGTTACCAATTACGCCGCCGTGGCTTTAGCAACATCAATTCAAGATCTCTATTTTTAATGTCAAGTGTTAAACTTTATTCAGATTAATTCATTAATCAATGTGCGGTCATATGTTTCTATAGAGTGAAAAATCTTAGACGACAATGTTATTAACCAAATCTCTTTGATGGAATATTTTTGGCAGTTTGAATCGCGGTTACGGTCAGCGCCGCCTGGATCCCTGTGTTATCGATCTTGGAAAGATCTCTAACAACCGAATCTATTATTTCTTGTCAGCTCTAATTACCTCACTTATTCATTAAGAATTAATGAGGCAACCGGACCGCACGATTTTTTTTTTAATTCTAAAGAAATCGTGAAAAAATATTGCCACAACCCGGGTTCGAACCGGGAAGTCAAGAATTCTAGCCTGTCACGTTACCAATTACGCCACCGCTGCTCTAGCAACATCAATTCAAGATCTCTATTTTTAATGTCAAGTGTTAAACTTTATTCAGAGTAATTAATTTATCAATATGCGGTCATATGTTTCTTTGGAGCGAAAAATCTTAAGCGACAATGTTATTGATCAAATTTCCATGATGGTTTATTTTTTGCAGTTCGCAGCCTGGTTAGAGTCAGCGCCGCCTAGATCCCTGTGTTATCGATCTCAGAAAAATCTCTAACAATCGAATCTTTAATTTTTTGTCAGCTCTAATTGCCTCACTCATTTATTAAAAATTAATGAGTCAACCAGACCTCACGATTTTTTTTTTAATTCTAAAGAAATCGTGAGAAAATATTGCCAGAGCCTGGGTTCGAATCGGGAAGTCCAGAATTCTAGCCTGGTACGTTACCAATTATGCCACCGCGGCTCTAGCAACATCAATTCACGATCTCTATTTTTAATGTCAAGTGTTAAACTTTATTCAGATTAATTAATTAATTAATATGCGGTCATATGTTTTTTTAGAGTGATAAATCTTAAGCGACAATGTTATTGACCAAATTTCTATGATGGATTGTTTAGGGAGTTCGCAACCCAGTTAGAGTCAGCGCCTCCTAGATCACTGTGTTATCGATCTCAGAAAGCTCTCTAACAATCGAATCTTTAATTTTTTGTCAGCTCTAATTGCCTCACTCATTTATTAAAAATTAATGAGGCAACCAGACCTCACGATTTTTTTTTAAATTCTAAAGAAATCGTGAAAAAATATTGCCACAGCCCGGGTTCGAACCGGGAACTCCATAATTTTAGCCTGGTTTGTTACCAATTACGCCACCATAGCTCTAGCAACATCAATTTACGATCTCTGGTTTTAATGTCAAGTGTTAAACTTTATTCAGATTAATTAATAGATCAATATGCGGTCATATGTTTCTTTAGAGTGAAAAATTTTAAGCGACAATGTTATTGACCAAATTTCTTTGATGGTATATTTTTGGTAGTTCCCAAACCGGTTAGAATAAGCGCCGCCTGGATCCCTGTGTTATCAATCTCAGAGAGATCGCTAACAATCGAATCTTAAATCTTTTGTCAGCTCCAATTGCCTCACTCATTCATTAATAATTGGTGAGCTAAAAAGACCTGACGATTTTTTTTTATTCTAAAGAAATCGTGAAAAAATATTGCCACAGCCCGGGTTCGAACCGGGAAGTCCAGAATTCTAGCCTGTTACGTTACCAATTACGCCACCGCGGCTCTAGCAACATCAATTCACGATCTCTATTTTAAATGTCAAGTGTTGAACTTGATTCGGATTGATTAATTAATCAATATGCCGCCATATATTTCTTTAGAGTGATAAATCTTAAGCGACAATGTTATTGACCACATTTCTATGATGGAATAATTTTAGCAGTTTGCATCGTGGTTAGGGTCAGCGCCGCCTGGATCCCTGTGTTATCGATCTCAGAATGATCTCTAACAGTCGAATCTTTAATTTTTTGTCAGCTCTAGTTGCTTCACTCATTCATTAAGAATTAATGAGGCAACCAGACCTGACGATTTTTTTTTAATTGTGACGAAATCGTGAAAAAATATTGCCAGAGCCCGGGTTAGAACCGGGAACTCCAGAATTTTAGCCTGGTTTGTTACCAATTACGCTACCGTGGCTCTAGCAACATCAATTCACGATCTCTATTTTTAATGTCAAGTGTTAAACTTTATTCAGATTAATTAATTAATTAATATGCGGTCATATGTTTCTTTAGAGTGATAAATCTTAGGCGACAATGTTATTGACTAAATTTCTATGATGGATTGTTTGGGGAGTTCGCAACCCAGTTAGAGTCAGCGCCTCCTAGATCACTGTGTTATCGATCTCAGAAAGCACTCTAACAATCGAATCTTTAATTTTTTGTCAGCTCTAATTGCCTCACTCATTCATTAAGGATTAATGAAGCAACCGGACCTGATAATTTTTAAAAAAATTTTAAAGAAATCGTGAAAAAATATTGCCACAGCCTGGGTTCGAAATGGGAAGTCCAGAATTCTAGCCTGGTACGTTACCAATTATGCCACCGCGGGTCTAGCAACATCAATTCACGATCTCTATTTTTAATGTCAAGTGTTAAACTCTATTCAGATGAATTAATTTATCAATATGCGGTCATATGTGTCTTTGGAGCGATAAATGTTAAGCGACAATGTTATTGATCAAATTTCTATGATGGATTATTTTTTGCAGTTCGCAGCCCGGTTAGAGTCAGCGCCGCCTAGATCCCTGTGTTATCGATCTCAGAAAGATCTCTAATAATCGAATCTTCAATTTTTTGTCAGCTCTAATTGCCTCACTCATTCATTAAAAATTAATGAGGCAACCAGACCTCACGATTTTTTTTTAAATTCTAAAGAAATCGTGAAAAAATATTTCCAGAGCCTGGGTTCGAAACGGGAAGTCGAGAATTCTAGCCTGGTACGTTACCAATTAAGCCACCGCGGCTCTAGCAACATCAATTCAAGATCTCTATTTTTAATGTCAAGTGTTAAACTTTATTCAGATTAATTAATTTATCAATATGCGGTCATATGTTTCTTTGGAGCGAAAAATCTTAAGCAACAATGTTATTGATCAAATTTCCATGATGGATTATTTTTTGCAGTTCGCAGCCCGGTTAGAGTCAGCGCCGCCTAGATCCCTGTGTTATCGATCTCAGAAAGATCTCTAACAATCGAATCTTTAATTTTTTGTCAGCTCTAATTGCCTCACTCATTTATTAAAAATTAATGAGGCAACCAGACCTCACGATTTTTTTTTAAATTCTAAAGAAATCGTGAGAAAATATTGCCAGAGCCTGGGTTCGAATCGGGAAGTCCAGAATTCTAGCCTGGTACGTTACCAATTATGCCACCGCGGCTCTAGCAACATCAATTCACGATCTCTATTTTTAATGTCAAGTGTTAAACTTTATTCAGATTAATTAATTAATTAATATGCGGTCATATGTTTTTTTAGAGTGATAAATCTTAAGCGACAATGTTATTGACCAAATTTCTATGATGGATTGTTTAGGGAGTTCGCAACCCAGTTAGAGTCAGCGCCTCCTAGATCACTGTGTTATCGATCTCAGAAAGCTCTCTAACAATCGAATCTTTAATTTTTTGTCAGCTCTAAATGCCTCACTCATTTATTAAAAATTAATGAGGCAACCAGACCTCACGATTTTTTTTTAAATTCTAAAGAAATCGTGAAAAAATATTGCCACAGCCCGGGTTCGAACCGGGAACTCCATAATTTTAGCCTGGTTTGTTACCAATTACGCCACCGTAGCTCTAGCAACATCAATTCACGATCTCTGGTTTTAATGTCAAGTGTTAAACTTTATTCAGATTAATTAATAGATCAATATGCGGTCATATGTTTCTTTAGAGTGAAAAATTTTAAGCGACAATGTTATTGACCAAATTTCTTTGATGGTATATTTTTGGCAGTTCCCAAAGCGGTTAGAGTAAGCGCCGCCTGGATCCCTGTGTTATCAATCTCAGAAAGATCGCTAACAATCGAATCTTAAATCTTTTGTCAGCTCCAATTGCCTCACTTATTCATTAATAATTGGTGAGCTAAAAAGACCTGACGATTTTTTTTTAATTCTAAAGAAATCGTGAAAAAATATTGCCACAACCCGGGTTCGAACAGGGAAGTCCAGAATTCTAGCCTGTTACGTTACCAATTACGCCACCGCGGCTCTAGCAACATCAATTCACGATCTCTATTTTTAATGTCAAGTGTTAAACTTTATTCGGATTGATAAATTAATCAATATGCGGCCATATATTTCTTTAGAGTGATAAATCTTAAGCGACAATGTTATTGATCAAATTTCTATGATGGATTATTTTTTGCAGTTCGCAGCCCGGTTAGAGTCAGCGCGGCCTAGATCCCTGTGCTATCGATCTCAGAAAGATCTCTAACAGTCGAATCTTTAATTTTTTGTCAGCTCTAATTGCTTCACTTATTCATTAAGAATTAATGAGGCAACCAGACCTGACGATTGTTTTTAATTCTGAAGAAATCGTGAAAAAATATTGCCACAGCCCGGGTTTGAACCGGGAACTCCAGAATTTTAGCCTGGTTTGTTACCAATTACGCCACCGTGGCTCTAGCAACATCAATTAACGATCTCTATTTTTAATGTCAAGTGAAAAACTTTATTCAGATTACTTAATTAATTAATATGCGGTCATATGTTTCTTTAGAGTGATAAATCTTAAGCGACAATGTTATTGACCAAATTTCTATGATGGATTGTTTAGGGAGTTCGCAACCCAGTCAGAGTCAGCGCCTCCTGGATCACTGTGTTATCGATCTCAGATAGATCTCTAACAATCGAATCTTTAATTTTTTGTCAGCTCTAATTGCCTCACTCATTCATTAAAAATTAATGAGGCAACCAGACCTCACGATTTTTTTTTAAATTCTAAAGAAATCGTGAGAAAATATTGCCAGAGCCTAGGTTCGAATCGGGAAGTCCAGAATTCTAGCCTGGTACGTTACCAATTATGCCACCGCGGCTCTAGCAACATCAATTCACGATCTCTATTTTTAATGTCAAGTGTAACTTCACTTTATTCAGATTAATTAATTAATCAATATGCGGTCATATGTTTATTTAGAGTGATAAATCTTAAGCGACAATGTTGTTGACCAAATTTTTATGATGGAATATTTTTGGCAGTTCGTAACCCGGTTAGAGTCAGCGCCGCCTGGATCCCTGTGTTATCGATCTCAGAAAGATTGCTAACAATAGAATCTTTAATTTTTTGTCTGCTTTAATTGTCTCACTCATTCATTAATAATTAATGAGCTAAACAGACCTGACGATTTTTTTTTTAATTCAAAACGAATCGTGAAAAATATTGCCACAGCCCGGGTACGAACCGGGAACGCCAGAATTCTAGCCTCGTACGTTACCAATTACGCCGCCGTGGCTTTAGCAACATCAATTCAAGATCTCTATTTTTAATGTCAAGTGTTAAACTTTATTCAGATTAATTCATTAATCATTATGCGGTCATATGTTTCTATAGAGTGAAAAATCTTAGACGACAATGTTATTAACCAAATCTCTTTGATGGAATATTTTTGGCAGTTTGAATCGCGGTTACGGTCAGCGCCGCCTGGATCCCTGTGTTATCGATCTTGGAAAGATCTCTAACAACCGAATCTATTATTTCTTGTCAGCTCTAATTACCTCACTTATTCATTAAGAATTAATGAGGCAACCGGACCGCACGATTTTTTTTTAATTCTAAAGAAATCGTGAAAAAATATTGCCACAACCCGGGTTTGAACCGGGAAGTCAAGAATTCTAGCCTGTCACGTTACCAATTACGCCACCGCTGCTCTAGCAACATCAATTCAAGATCTCTATTTTTAATGTCAAGTGTTAAACTTTATTCAGAGTAATTAATTTATCAATATGCGGTCATATGTTTCTTTGGAGCGAAAAATCTTAAGCGACAATGTTATTGATCAAATTTCCATGATGGTTTATTTTTTGCAGTTCGCAGCCCGGTTAGAGTCAGCGCCGCCTAGATCCCTGTGTTATCGATCTCAGAAAGATCTCTAACAATCGAATCTTTAATTTTTTGTCAGCTCTAATTGCCTCACTCATTTATTAAAAATTAATGAGGCAACCAGACCTCACGATTTTTTTTTTAATTCTAAAGAAATCGTGAGAAAATATTGCCAGAGCCTGGGTTCGAATCGGGAAGTCCAGAATTCTAGCCTGGTACGTTACCAATTATGCCACCGCGGCTCTAGCAACATCAATTCACGATCTCTATTTTTAATGTCAAGTGTTAAACTTTATTCAGATTAATTAATTAATTAATATGCGGTCATATGTTTCTTTAGAGTGATAAATCTTAAGCGACAATGTTATTGACCAAATTTCTATGATGGATTGTTTAGGGAGTTCGCAACCCAGTTAGAGTCAGCGCCTCCTAGATCACTGTGTTATCGATCTCAGAAAGCTCTCTAACAATCGAATCTTTAATTTTTTGTCAGCTCTAATTGCCTCACTCATTCATTAAGAATTAATGAGACAACCGGACCTGACAATTTTTTAAAAAATTTTAAAGAAATCGTGAAAAAATATTGCCACAGTCTGGGTTCGAAATGGGAAGTCCAGAATTCTAGCCTGGTACGTTACCAATTATGCCACCGCAACTCTAGCAACATCAATTCACGATCTCTATTTTTAATGTCAAGTGTTAAACTTTATTCAGATTAATTAATTTATCAATATGCGGTCATATGTTTCTTTGGAGCGAAAAATCTTAAGCGACAATGTTATTGATCAAATTTCCATGATGGATTATTTTTTGCAGTTCGCAGCCCGGTTAGAGTCAGCGCCGCCTAGATCCCTGTGTTATCGATCTCAGAAAGATCTCTAACAATCGAATCTTTAATTTTTTGTCAGCTCTAATTGCCTCACTCATTTATTAAAAATTAATGAGGCAACCAGACCTCACGATTTTTTTTTAAATTCTAAAGAAATCGTGAGAAAATATTGCCAGAGCCTGGGTTCGAATCGGGAAGTCCAGAATTCTAGCCTGGTACGTTACCAATTATGCCACCGCGGCTCTAGCAACATCAATTCACGATCTCTATTTTTAATGTCAAGTGTTAAACTTTATTCAGATTAATTAATTAATTAATATGCGGTCATATGTTTTTTTAGAGTGATAAATCTTAAGCGACAATGTTATTGACCAAATTTCTATGATGGATTGTTTAGGGAGTTCGCAACCCAGTTAGAGTCAGCGCCTCCTAGATCACTGTGTTATCGATCTCAAAAAGCTCTCTAACAATCGAATCTTCAATTTTTTGTCAGCTCTAATTGCCTCACGCTTTTATTAAAAATTAATGAGGCAACCAGACCTCACGATTTTTTTTTAAATTCTAAAGAAATCGTGAAAAAATATTGCCACAGCCCGGGTTCGAACCGGGAACTCCATAATTTTAGCCTGGTTTGTTACCAATTACGCCACCGTAACTCTAGCAACATCAATTCACGATCTCTGGTTTTAATGTCAAGTGTTAAACTTTATTCAGATTAATTAATAGATCAATATGCGGTCATATGTTTCTTTAGAGTGAAAAATTTTAAGCGACAATGTTATTGACCAAATTTCTTTGATGGTATATTTTTGGCAGTTCCCAAACCGGTTAGAGTAAGCGCCGCCTGGATCCCTGTGTTATCAATCTCAGAAAGATCGCTAACAATCGAATCTTAAATCTTTTGTCAGCTCCAATTGCCTCACTTATTCATTAATAATTGGTGAGCCAAAAAGACCTGACGATTTTTTTTTAATTCTAAAGAAATCGTGAAAAAATATTGCCACAACCCGGGTTCGAACAGGGAAGTCCAGAATTCTAGCCTGTTACGTTACCAATTACGCCACCGCGGCTCTAGCAACATCAATTCACGATCTCTATTTTTAATGTCAAGTGTTAAACTTTATTCGGATTGATAAATTAATCAATATGCGGCCATATATTTCTTTAGAGTGATAAATCTTAAGCGACAATGTTATTGATCAAATTTCTATGATGGATTATTTTTTGCAGTTCGCAGCCCGGTTAGAGTCAGCGCGGCCTAGATCCCTGTGCTATCGATCTCAGAAAAATCTCTAACAGTCGAATCTTTAATTTTTTGTCAGCTCTAATTGCTTCACTTATTCATTAAGAATTAATGAGGCAACCAGACC
The DNA here is from genome assembly GCA_963942595.1 of Cylloceria caligata. Taxonomy (NCBI): domain Eukaryota; kingdom Metazoa; phylum Arthropoda; class Insecta; order Hymenoptera; family Ichneumonidae; genus Cylloceria; species Cylloceria caligata. Next base: position 39,377,652 of record OZ012703.1, on the reverse strand, counting down.
TGACGATTGTTTTTAATTCTGAAGAAATCGTGAAAAAATATTGCCACAGCCCGGGTTTGAACCGGGAACTCCAGAATTTTAGCCTGGTTTGTTACCAATTACGCCACCGTGGCTCTAGCAACATCAATTAACGATCTCTATTTTTAATGTCAAGTGAAAAACTTTATTCAGATTACTTAATTAATTAATATGCGGTCATATGTTTCTTTAGAGTGATAAATCTTAAGCGACAATGTTATTGACCAAATTTCTATGATGGATTGTTTAGGGAGTTCGCAACCCAGTCAGAGTCAGCGCCTCCTGGATCACTGTGTTATCGATCTCAGAAAGATCTCTAACAATCGAATCTTTAATTTTTTGTCAGCTCTAATTGCCTCACTCATTCATTAAAAATTAATGAGGCAACCAGACCTCACGATTTTTTTTTTAATTCTAAAGAAATCGTGAGAAAATATTGCCAGAGCCTAGGTTCGAATCGGGAAGTCCAGAATTCTAGCCTTGTACGTTACCAACTATGCCACCGCGGCTCTAGCAACATCAATTCACGATCTCTATTTTTAATGTCAAGTGTTAAACTTTATTCAGATTAATTAATTAATTAATATGCGGTCATATGTTTCTTTAGAGTGATAAATCTTAAGCGACAATGTTATTGACCAAATTTCTATGATGGATTGTTTAGGGAGTTCGCAACCCAGTTAGAGTCAGCGCCTCCTAGATCACTGTGTTATCGATCTCAGAAAGATCTCTAACAGTCGAATCTTTAATTTTTTGTCAGCTCTAATTGCTTCACTTATTCATTAAGAATGAATGAAGCAACCAGACCTGACGATTTTTTTTTAATTCTAAAGAAATCGTGAAAAAATATTGCCACAGCCCGGGTTCGAACCGGGAACTCCATAATTTTAGCCTGGTTTGTTACCAATTACGCCACCGTAACTCTAGCAACATCAATTCACGATCTCTGGTTTTAATGTCAAGTGTTAAACTTTATTCAGATTAATTAATAGATCAATATGCGGTCATATGTTTCTTTAGAGTGAAAAATTTTAAGCGACAATGTTATTGACCAAATTTCTTTGATGGTATATTTTTGGCAGTTCCCAAACCGGTTAGAGTAAGCGCCGCCTGGATCCCTGTGTTATCAATCTCAGAAAGATCGCTAACAATCGAATCTTAAATCTTTTGTCAGCTCCAATTGCCTCACTTATTCATTAATAATTGGTGAGCTAAAAAGACCTGACGATTTTTTTTTAATTCTAAAGAAATCGTGAAAAAATATTGCCACAACCCGGGTTCGAACAGGGAAGTCCAGAATTCTAGCCTGTTACGTTACCAATTACGCCACCGCGGCTCTAGCAACATCAATTCACGATCTCTATTTTTAATGTCAAGTGTTAAACTTTATTCGGATTGATAAATTAATCAATATGCGGCCATATATTTCTTTAGAGTGATAAATCTTAAGCGACAATGTTATTGATCAAATTTCTATGATGGATTATTTTTTGCAGTTCGCAGCCCGGTTAGAGTCAGCGCGGCCTAGATCCCTGTGCTATCGATCTCAGAAAAATCTCTAACAGTCGAATCTTTAATTTTTTGTCAGCTCTAATTGCTTCACTTATTCATTAAGAATTAATGAGGCAACCAGACCTGACGATTGTTTTTAATTCTGAAGAAATCGTGAAAAAATATTGCCACAGCCCGGGTTTGAACCGGGAACTCCAGAATTTTAGCCTGGTTTGTTACCAATTACGCCACCGTGGCTCTAGCAACATCAATTAACGATCTCTATTTTTAATGTCAAGTGAAAAACTTTATTCAGATTACTTAATTAATTAATATGCGGTCATATGTTTCTTTAGAGTGATAAATCTTAAGCGACAATGTTATTGACCAAATTTCTATGATGGATTGTTTAGGGAGTTCGCAACCCAGTCAGAGTCAGCGCCTCCTGGATCACTGTGTTATCGATCTCAGAAAGATCTCTAACAATCGAATCTTTAATTTTTTGTCAGCTCTAATTGCCTCACTCATTCATTAAAAATTAATGAGGCAACCAGACCTCACGATTTTTTTTTTAATTCTAAAGAAATCGTGAGAAAATATTGCCAGAGCCTAGGTTCGAATCGGGAAGTCCAGAATTCTAGCCTGGTACGTTACCAATTATGCCACCGCGGCTCTAGCAACATCAATTCACGATCTCTATTTTTAATGTCAAGTGTTAAACTTTATTCAGATTAATTAATTAATTAATATGCGGTCATATGTTTCTTTAGAGTGATAAATCTTAAGCGACAATGTTATTGACCAAATTTCTATGATGGATTGTTTAGGGAGTTCGCAACCCAGTTAGAGTCAGCGCCTCCTAGATCACTGTGTTATCGATCTCAGAAAGATCTCTAACAGTCGAATCTTTAATTTTTTGTCAGCTCTAATTGCTTCACTTATTCATTAAGAATGAATGAAGCAACCAGACCTGACGATTTTTTTTTAATTCTAAAGAAATCGTGAAAAAATATTGCCACAGCTTGGGTTCGAAATGGGAAGTCCAGAATTCTAGCCTGGTACGTTACCAATTATGCCACCGCGGCTCTAGCAACATCAATTGACGATCTCTATTTTTAATGTCAAGTGTAACTTCACTTTATTCAGATTAATTAATTAATCAATATGCGGTCATATGTTTATTTAGAGTGATAAATCTTAAGCGACAATGTTGTTGACCAAATTTCTATGATGGAATATTTTTGGCAGTTCGTAACCCGGTTAGAGTCAGCGCCGCCTGGATCCCTGTGTTATCGATCTCAGAAAGATTGCTAACAATAGAATCTTTAATTTTTTGTCTGCTTTAATTGTCTCACTCATTCATTAATAATTAATGAGCTAAACAGACCTGACGATTTTTTTTTTAATTCAAAACGAAACGTGAAAAATATTGCCACAGCCCGGGTACGAACCGGGAACGCCAGAATTCTAGCCTCGTACGTTACCAATTACGCCGCCGTGGCTTTAGCAACATCAATTCAAGATCTCTATTTTTAATGTCAAGTGTTAAACTTTATTCAGATTAATTCATTAATCAATATGCGGTCATATGTTTCTATAGAGTGAAAAATCTTAGACGACAATGTTATTAACCAAATCTCTTTGATGGAATATTTTTGGCAGTTTGAATCGCGGTTACGGTCAGCGCCGCCTGGATCCCTGTGTTATCGATCTTGGAAAGATCTCTAACAACCGAATCTATTATTTCTTGTCAGCTCTAATTACCTCACTTATTCATTAAGAATTAATGAGGCAACCGGACCGCACGATTTTTTTTTAATTCTAAAGAAATCGTGAAAAAATATTGCGACAACCCGGGTTCGAACCGGGAAGTCAAGAATTCTAGCCTGTCACGTTACCAATTACGCCACCGCTGCTCTAGCAACATCAATTCAAGATTTCTATTTTTAATGTCAAGTGTTAAACTTTATTCAGAGTAATTAATTTATCAATATGCGGTCATATGTTTCTTTGGAGCGAAAAATCTTAAGCGACAATGTTATTGATCAAATTTCCATGATGGTTTATTTTTTGCAGTTCGCAGCCCGGTTAGAGTCAGCGCCGCCTAGATCCCTGTGTTATCGATCTCAGAAAGATCTCTAACAATCGAATCTTTAATTTTTTGTCAGCTCTAATTGCCTCACTCATTTATTAAAAATTAATGAGGCAACCAGACCTCACGATTTTTTTTTAAATTCTAAAGAAATCGTGAGAAAATATTGCCAGAGCCTGGGTTCGAATCGGGAAGTCCAGAATTCTAGCCTGGTACGTTACCAATTATGCCACTGCGGCTCTAGCAACATCAATTCACGATCTCTATTTTTAATGTCAAGTGTTAAACTTTATTCAGATTAATTAATTAATTAATATGCGGTCATATGTTTCTTTAGAGTGATAAATCTTAAGCGACAATGTTATTGACCAAATTTCTATGATGGATTGTTTAGGGAGTTCGCAACCCAGTTAGAGTCAACGCCTCCTAGATCACTGTGTTATCGATCTCAGAAAGCTCTCTAACAATCGAATCTTTAATTTTTTGTCAGCTCTAATTGCCTCACTCATTCATTAAGAATTAATGAGACAACCGGACCTGACAATTTTTTAAAAAATTTTAAAGAAATCGTGAAAAAATATTGCCACAGTCTGGGTTCGAAATGGGAAGTCCAGAATTCTAGCCTGGTACGTTACCAATTATGCCACCGCAACTCTAGCAACATCAATTCACGATCTCTATTTTTAATGTCAAGTGTTGAACTTTATTGAGATGAATTAATTTATCAATATGCGGACATATGTTTCTTTAGAGTGATAAATCTTAAGCGACAATGTTGTTGACCAAATTTCTATGATGACATATTTTTGGCAGTTCGTAACCCGGTTAGAGTCAGCGCCGCCTGGATCCCTGTGTTATCGATCTCAGAAAGATCTCTAACAGTCGAATCTTTAATTTTTTGTCAGATCTAATTGCCTCACTTATTCATTAAGAATTATTGAGGCAACCGGACCGCACGATTTTTTTTTTAATTCTAAAGAAATCGTGAAAAAACATTGCCACAGCCCGGGTTCGAACCGGGAACTCCATAATTTTAGCCTGGTTTGTTACCAATTACGCCACCGTGGCTCTAGCAACATCAATTCACGATCTCTGGTTTTAATGTCAAGTGTTAAACTTTATTCAGATTAATTAATAGATCAATATGCGGTCATATGTTTCTTTAGAGTGAAAAATTTTAAGCGACAATGTTATTGACCAAATTTCTTTGATGGTATATTTTTGGCAGTTCCCAAACCGGTTAGAATAAGCGCCGCCTGGATCCCTGTGTTATCAATCTCAGAGAGATCGCTAACAATCGAATCTTAAATCTTTTGTCAGCTCCAATTGCCTCACTCATTCATTAATAATTGGTGAGCTAAAAAGACCTGACGATTTTTTTTTATTCTAAAGAAATCGTGAAAAAATATTGCCACAGCCCGGGTTCGAACCGGGAAGTCCAGAATTCTAGCCTGTTACGTTACCAATTACGCCACCGCGGCTCTAGCAACATCAATTCACGATCTCTATTTTAAATGTCAAGTGTTGAACTTGATTCGGATTGATTAATTAATCAATATGCCGCCATATATTTCTTTAGAGTGATAAATCTTAAGCGACAATGTTATTGACCACATTTCTATGATGGAATAATTTTAGCAGTTTGCATCGTGGTTAGGGTCAGCGCCGCCTGGATCCCTGTGTTATCGATCTCAGAATGATCTCTAACAGTCGAATCTTTAATTTTTTGTCAGCTCTAATTGCTTCACTCATTCATTAAGAATTAATGAGGCAACCAGACCTGACGATTTTTTTTTAATTGTGACGAAATCGTGAAAAAATATTGCCAGAGCCCGGGTTAGAACCGGGAACTCCAGAATTTTAGCCTGGTTTGTTACCAATTACGCTACCGTGGCTCTAGCAACATCAATTCACGATCTCTATTTTTAATGTCAAGTGTTAAACTTTATTCAGATTAATTAATTAATTAATATGCGGTCATATGTTTCTTTAGAGTGATAAATCTTAGGCGACAATGTTATTGACCAAATTTCTATGATGGATTGTTTGGGGAGTTCGCAACCCAGTTAGAGTCAGCGCCTCCTAGATCACTGTGTTATCGATCTCAGAAAGCACTCTAACAATCGAATCTTTAATTTTTTGTCAGCTCTAATTGCCTCACTCATTCATTAAGGATTAATGAAGCAACCGGACCTGACAATTTTTAAAAAAATTTTAAAGAAATCGTGAAAAAATATTGCCACAGCCTGGGTTCGAAATGGGAAGTCCAGAATTCTAGCCTGGTACGTTACCAATTATGCCACCGCGGGTCTAGCAACATCAATTCACGATCTCTATTTTTAATGTCAAGTGTTAAACTCTATTCAGATGAATTAATTTATCAATATGCGGTCATATGTTTCTTTGGAGCGATAAATGTTAAGCGACAATGTTATTGATCAAATTTCTATGATGGATTATTTTTTGCAGTTCGCAGCCCGGTTAGAGTCAGCGCCGCCTAGATCCCTGTGTTATCGATCTCAGAAAGATCTCTAATAATCGAATCTTCAATTTTTTGTCAGCTCTAATTGCCTCACTCATTCATTAAAAATTAATGAGGCAACCAGACCTCACGATTTTTTTTTAAATTCTAAAGAAATCGTGAAAAAATATTTCCAGAGCCTGGGTTCGAAATGGGAAGTCGAGAATTCTAGCCTGGTACGTTACCAATTAAGCCACCGCGGCTCTAGCAACATCAATTCAAGATCTCTATTTTTAATGTCAAGTATTAAACTTTATTCAGATTAATTAATTAATTAATATGCGGTCATATGTTTTTTTAGAGTGATAAATCTTAAGCGACAATGTTATTGACCAAATTTCTATGATGGATTGTTTAGGGAGTTCGCAACCCAGTTAGAGTCAGCGCCTCCTAGATCACTGTGTTATCGATCTCAGAAAGCTCTCTAACAATCGAATCTTTAATTTTTTGTCAGCTCTAATTGCCTCACTCATTTATTAAAAATTAATGAGGCAACCAGACCTCACGATTTTTTTTTAAATTCTAAAGAAATCGTGAAAAAATATTGCCACAGCCCGGGTTCGAACCGGGAACTCCATAATTTTAGCCTGGTTTGTTACCAATTACGCCACCGTGGCTCTAGCAACATCAATTCACGATCTCTGGTTTTAATGTCAAGTGTTAAACTTTATTCAGATTAATTAATAGATCAATATGCGGTCATATGTTTCTTTAGAGTGAAAAATTTTAAGCGACAATGTTATTGACCAAATTTCTTTTATGGTATATTTTTGGCAGTTCCCAAACCGGTTAGAGTAAGCGCCGCCTGGATCCCTGTGTTATCAATCTCAGAAAGATCGCTAACAATCGAATCTTAAATCTTTTGTCAGCTCCAATTGCCTCACTCATTCATTAATAATTGGTGAGCTAAAAAGACCTGACGATTTTTTTTTATTCTAAAGAAATCGTGAAAAAATATTGCCACAGCCCGGGTTCGAACCGGGAAGTCCAGAATTCTAGCCTGTTACGTTACCAATTACGCCACCGCGGCTCTAGCAACATCAATTCACGATCTCTATTTTAAATGTCAAGTGTTGAACTTGATTCGGATTGATTAATTAATCAATATGCCGCCATATATTTCTTTAGAGTGATAAATCTTAAGCGACAATGTTATTGACCACATTTCTATGATGGAATAATTTTAGCAGTTTGCATCGTGGTTAGGGTCAGCGCCGCCTGGATCCCTGTGTTATCGATCTCAGAATGATCTCTAACAGTCGAATCTTTAATTTTTTGTCAGTTCTAATGGCTTCACTCATTCATTAAGAATTAATGAGGCAACCAGACCTGACGATTTTTTTTTAATTGTGACGAAATCGTGAAAAAATATTGCCAGAGCCCGGGTTAGAACCGGGAACTCCAGAATTTTAGCCTGGTTTGTTACCAATTACGCTACCGTGGCTCTAGCAACATCAATTCACGATCTCTATTTTTAATGTCAAGTGTTAAACTTTATTCAGATTAATTAATTAATTAATATGCGGTCATATGTTTCTTTAGAGTGATAAATCTTAGGCGACAATGTTATTGACCAAATTTCTATGATGGATTGTTTAGGGAGTTCGCAACCCAGTTAGAGTCAGCGCCTCCTAGATCACTGTGTTATCGATCTCAGAAAGCACTCTAACAATCGAATCTTTAATTTTTTGTCAGCTCTAATTGCCTCACTCATTCAATGAGGATTAATGAAGCAACCGGACATGACAATTTTTAAAAAAATTTTAAAGAAATCGTGAAAAAATATTGCCACAGCCTGGGTTCGAAATGGGAAGTCCAGAATTCTAGCCTGGTACGTTACCAATTATGCCACCGCGGGTCTAGCAACATCAATTCACGATCTCTATTTTTAATGTCAAGTGTTAAACTCTATTCAGATGAATTAATTTATCAATATGCGGTCATATGTTTCTTTGGAGCGATAAATGTTAAGCGACAATGTTATTGATCAAATTTCTATGATGGATTATTTTTTGCAGTTCGCAGCCCGGTTAGAGTCAGCGCCGCCTAGATCCCTGTGTTATCGATCTCAGAAAGATCTCTAATAATCGAATCTTCAATTTTTTGTCAGCTCTAATTGCCTCACTCATTCATTAAAAATTAATGAGGCAACCAGACCTCACGATTTTTTTTTAAATTCTAAAGAAATCGTGAAAAAATATTTCCAGAGCCTGGGTTCGAAACGGGAAGTCGAGAATTCTAGCCTGGTACGTTACCAATTAAGCCACCGTGGCTCTAGCAACATCAATTCAAGATCTCTATTTTTAATGTCAAGTGTTAAACTTTATTCAGATTAATTAATTTATCAATATGCGGTCATATGTTTCTTTGGAGCGAAAAATCTTAAGCGACAATGTTATTGATCAAATTTCCATGATGGATTATTTTTTGCAGTTCGCAGCCCGGTTAGAGTCAGCGCCGCCTAGATCCCTGTGTTATCGATCTCAGAAAGATCTCTAACAATCGAATCTTTAATTTTTTGTCAGCTCTAATTGCCTCACTCATTTATTAAAAATTAATGAGGCAACCAGACCTCACGATTTTTTTTTAAATTCTAAAGAAATCGTGAGAAAATATTGCCAGAGCCTGGGTTCGAATCGGGAAGTCCAGAATTCTAGCCTGGTACGTTACCAATTATGCCACCGCGGCTCTAGCAACATCAATTCACGATCTCTCTTTTTAATGTCAAGTGTTAAACTTTATTCAGATTAATTAATTAATTAATATGCGGTCATATGTTTTTTTAGAGTGATAAATCTTAAGCGACAATGTTATTGACCAAATTTCTATGATGGATTGTTTAGGGAGTTCGCAACCCAGTTAGAGTCAGCGCCTCCTAGATCACTGTGTTATCGATTTCAGAAAGCTCTCTAACAATCGAATCTTTAATTTTTTGTCAGCTCTAATTGCCTCACTCATTTATTAAAAATTAATGAGGCAACCAGACCTCACGATTTTTTTTTAAATTCTAAAGAAATCGTGAAAAAATATTGCCACAGCCCGGGTTCGAACCGGGAACTCCATAATTTTAGCCTGGTTTGTTACCAATTACGCCACCGTAGCTCTAGCAACATCAATTCACGATCTCTGGTTTTAATGTCAAGTGTTAAACTTTATTCAGATTAATTAATAGATAAATATGCGGTCATATGATTCTATAGAGTGAAAAATTTTAAGCGACAATGTTATTGACCAAATTTCTTTGATGGTATATTTTTGGCAGTTCCCAAACCGGTTAGAGTAAGCGCCGCCTGGATCCCTGTGTTATCAATCTCAGAAAGATCGCTAACAATCGAATCTTAAATCTTTTGTCAGCTCCAATTGCCTCACTTATTCATTAATAATTGGTGAGCTAAAAAGACCTGACGATTTTTTTTTAATTCTAAAGAAATCGTGAAAAAATATTGCCACAACCCGGGTTCGAACAGGGAAGTCCAGAATTCTAGCCTGTTACGTTACCAATTACGCCACCGCGGCTCTAGCAACATCAATTCACGATCTCTATTTTTAATGTCAAGTGTTAAACTTTATTCGGATTGATAAATTAATCAATATGCGGCCATATATTTCTTTAGAGTGATAAATCTTAAGCGACAATGTTATTGATCAAATTTCTATGATGGATTATTTTTTGCAGTTCGCAGCCCGGTTAGAGTCAGCGCGGCCTAGATCCCTGTGCTATCGATCTCAGAAAGATCTCTAACAGTCGAATCTTTAATTTTTTGTCAGCTCTATGTGCTTCACTTATTCATTAAGAATTAATGAGATAACCAGACCTGACGATTGTTTTTAATTCTGAAGAAATCGTGAAAAAATATTGCCACAGCCCGGGTTTGAACCGGGAACTCCAGAATTTTAGCCTGGTTTGTTACCAATTACGCCACCGTGGCTCTAGCAACATCAATTAACGATCTCTATTTTTAATGTCAAGTGAAAAACTTTATTCAGATTACTTAATTAATTAATATGCGGTCATATGTTTCTTTAGAGTGATAAATCTTAAGCGACAATGTTATTGACCAAATTTCTATGATGGATTGTTTAGGGAGTTCGCAACCCAGTCAGAGTCAGCGCCTCCTGGATCACTGTGTTATCGATCTCAGAAAGATCTCTAACAATCGAATCTTTAATTTTTTGTCAGCTCTAATTGCCTCACTCATTCATTAAAAATTAATGAGGCAACCAGACCTCACGATTTTTTTTTAAATTCTAAAGAAATCGTGAGAAAATATGGCCAGAGCCTAGGTTCGAATCGGGAAGTCCAGAATTCTAGCCTGGTACGTTACCAATTATGCCACCGCGGCTCTAGCAACATCAATTCACGATCTCTATTTTTAATGTCAAGTGTTAAACATTATTCAGATTAATTAATTAATTAATATGCGGTCATATGTTTCTTTAGAGTGATAAATCTTAAGCGACAATGTTATTGACCAAATTTCTATGATGGATTGTTTAGGGAGTTCGCAACCCAGTTAGAGTCAGCGCCTCCTAGATCACTGTGTTATCGATCTCAGAAAGATCTCTAACAGTCGAATCTTTAATTTTTTGTCAGCTCTAATTGCTTCACTTATTCATTAAGAATGAATGAAGCAACCAGACCTGACGATTTTTTTTTAATTCTAAAGAAATCGTGAAAAAATATTGCCACAGCTTGGGTTCGAAATGGGAAGTCCAGAATTCTAGCCTGGTACGTTACCAATTATGCCACCGCGGCTCTAGCAACATCAATTGACGATCTCTATTTTTAATGTCAAGTGTAACTTCACTTTATTCAGATTAATTAATTAATCAATATGCGGTCATATGTTTATTTAGAGTGATAAATCTTAAGCGACAATGTTGTTGACCAAATTTCTATGATGGAATATTTTTGGCAGTTCGTAACCTGGTTAGAGTCAGCGCCGCCTGGATCCCTGTGTTATCGATCTCAGAAAGATTGCTAACAATAGAATCTTTAATTTTTTGTCTGCTTTAATTGTCTCACTCATTCATTAATAATTAATGAGCTAAACAGACCTGACGATTTTTTTTTTAATTCAAAACGAATCGTGAAAAATATTGCCACAGCCCGGGTACGAACCGGGAACGCCAGAATTCTAGCCTCGTACGTTACCAATTACGCCGCCGTGGCTTTAGCAACATCAATTCAAGATCTCTATTTTTAATGTCAAGTGTTAAACTTTATTCAGATTAATTCATTAATCAATGTGCGGTCATATGTTTCTATAGAGTGAAAAATCTTAGACGACAATGTTATTAACCAAATCTCTTTGATGGAATATTTTTGGCAGTTTGAATCGCGGTTACGGTCAGCGCCGCCTGGATCCCTGTGTTATCGATCTTGGAAAGATCTCTAACAACCGAATCTATTATTTCTTGTCAGCTCTAATTACCTCACTTATTCATTAAGAATTAATGAGGCAACCGGACCGCACGATTTTTTTTTTAATTCTAAAGAAATCGTGAAAAAATATTGCCACAACCCGGGTTCGAACCGGGAAGTCAAGAATTCTAGCCTGTCACGTTACCAATTACGCCACCGCTGCTCTAGCAACATCAATTCAAGATCTCTATTTTTAATGTCAAGTGTTAAACTTTATTCAGAGTAATTAATTTATCAATATGCGGTCATATGTTTCTTTGGAGCGAAAAATCTTAAGCGACAATGTTATTGATCAAATTTCCATGATGGTTTATTTTTTGCAGTTCGCAGCCTGGTTAGAGTCAGCGCCGCCTAGATCCCTGTGTTATCGATCTCAGAAAAATCTCTAACAATCGAATCTTTAATTTTTTGTCAGCTCTAATTGCCTCACTCATTTATTAAAAATTAATGAGTCAACCAGACCTCACGATTTTTTTTTTAATTCTAAAGAAATCGTGAGAAAATATTGCCAGAGCCTGGGTTCGAATCGGGAAGTCCAGAATTCTAGCCTGGTACGTTACCAATTATGCCACCGCGGCTCTAGCAACATCAATTCACGATCTCTATTTTTAATGTCAAGTGTTAAACTTTATTCAGATTAATTAATTAATTAATATGCGGTCATATGTTTTTTTAGAGTGATAAATCTTAAGCGACAATGTTATTGACCAAATTTCTATGATGGATTGTTTAGGGAGTTCGCAACCCAGTTAGAGTCAGCGCCTCCTAGATCACTGTGTTATCGATCTCAGAAAGCTCTCTAACAATCGAATCTTTAATTTTTTGTCAGCTCTAATTGCCTCACTCATTTATTAAAAATTAATGAGGCAACCAGACCTCACGATTTTTTTTTAAATTCTAAAGAAATCGTGAAAAAATATTGCCACAGCCCGGGTTCGAACCGGGAACTCCATAATTTTAGCCTGGTTTGTTACCAATTACGCCACCATAGCTCTAGCAACATCAATTTACGATCTCTGGTTTTAATGTCAAGTGTTAAACTTTATTCAGATTAATTAATAGATCAATATGCGGTCATATGTTTCTTTAGAGTGAAAAATTTTAAGCGACAATGTTATTGACCAAATTTCTTTGATGGTATATTTTTGGTAGTTCCCAAACCGGTTAGAATAAGCGCCGCCTGGATCCCTGTGTTATCAATCTCAGAGAGATCGCTAACAATCGAATCTTAAATCTTTTGTCAGCTCCAATTGCCTCACTCATTCATTAATAATTGGTGAGCTAAAAAGACCTGACGATTTTTTTTTATTCTAAAGAAATCGTGAAAAAATATTGCCACAGCCCGGGTTCGAACCGGGAAGTCCAGAATTCTAGCCTGTTACGTTACCAATTACGCCACCGCGGCTCTAGCAACATCAATTCACGATCTCTATTTTAAATGTCAAGTGTTGAACTTGATTCGGATTGATTAATTAATCAATATGCCGCCATATATTTCTTTAGAGTGATAAATCTTAAGCGACAATGTTATTGACCACATTTCTATGATGGAATAATTTTAGCAGTTTGCATCGTGGTTAGGGTCAGCGCCGCCTGGATCCCTGTGTTATCGACCTCAGAATGATCTCTAACAGTCGAATCTTTAATTTTTTGTCAGCTCTAGTTGCTTCACTCATTCATTAAGAATTAATGAGGCAACCAGACCTGACGATTTTTTTTTAATTGTGACGAAATCGTGAAAAAATATTGCCAGAGCCCGGGTTAGAACCGGGAACTCCAGAATTTTAGCCTGGTTTGTTACCAATTACGCTACCGTGGCTCTAGCAACATCAATTCACGATCTCTATTTTTAATGTCAAGTGTTAAACTTTATTCAGATTAATTAATTAATTAATATGCGGTCATATGTTTCTTTAGAGTGATAAATCTTAGGCGACAATGTTATTGACTAAATTTCTATGATGGATTGTTTGGGGAGTTCGCAACCCAGTTAGAGTCAGCGCCTCCTAGATCACTGTGTTATCGATCTCAGAAAGCACTCTAACAATCGAATCTTTAATTTTTTGTCAGCTCTAATTGCCTCACTCATTCATTAAGGATTAATGAAGCAACCGGACCTGATAATTTTTAAAAAAATTTTAAAGAAATCGTGAAAAAATATTGCCACAGCCTGGGTTCGAAATGGGAAGTCCAGAATTCTAGCCTGGTACGTTACCAATTATGCCACCGCGGGTCTAGCAACATCAATTCACGATCTCTATTTTTAATGTCAAGTGTTAAACTCTATTCAGATGAATTAATTTATCAATATGCGGTCATATGTGTCTTTGGAGCGATAAATGTTAAGCGACAATGTTATTGATCAAATTTCTATGATGGATTATTTTTTGCAGTTCGCAGCCCGGTTAGAGTCAGCGCCGCCTAGATCCCTGTGTTATCGATCTCAGAAAGATCTCTAATAATCGAATCTTCAATTTTTTGTCAGCTCTAATTGCCTCACTCATTCATTAAAAATTAATGAGGCAACCAGACCTCACGATTTTTTTTTAAATTCTAAAGAAATCGTGAAAAAATATTTCCAGAGCCTGGGTTCGAAACGGGAAGTCGAGAATTCTAGCCTGGTACGTTACCAATTAAGCCACCGCGGCTCTAGCAACATCAATTCAAGATCTCTATTTTTAATGTCAAGTGTTAAACTTTATTCAGATTAATTAATTTATCAATATGCGGTCATATGTTTCTTTGGAGCGAAAAATCTTAAGCAACAATGTTATTGATCAAATTTCCATGATGGATTATTTTTTGCAGTTCGCAGCCCGGTTAGAGTCAGCGCCGCCTAGATCCCTGTGTTATCGATCTCAGAAAGATCTCTAACAATCGAATCTTTAATTTTTTGTCAGCTCTAATTGCCTCACTCATTTATTAAAAATTAATGAGGCAACCAGACCTCACGATTTTTTTTTAAATTCTAAAGAAATCGTGAGAAAATATTGCCAGAGCCTGGGTTCGAATCGGGAAGTCCAGAATTCTAGCCTGGTACGTTACCAATTATGCCACCGCGGCTCTAGCAACATCAATTCACGATCTCTATTTTTAATGTCAAGTGTTAAACTTTATTCAGATTAATTAATTAATTAATATGCGGTCATATGTTTTTTTAGAGTGATAAATCTTAAGCGACAATGTTATTGACCAAATTTCTATGATGGATTGTTTAGGGAGTTCGCAACCCAGTTAGAGTCAGCGCCTCCTAGATCACTGTGTTATCGATCTCAGAAAGCTCTCTAACAATCGAATCTTTAATTTTTTGTCAGCTCTAAATGCCTCACTCATTTATTAAAAATTAATGAGGCAACCAGACCTCACGATTTTTTTTTAAATTCTAAAGAAATCGTGAAAAAATATTGCCACAGCCCGGGTTCGAACCGGGAACTCCATAATTTTAGCCTGGTTTGTTACCAATTACGCCACCGTAGCTCTAGCAACATCAATTCACGATCTCTGGTTTTAATGTCAAGTGTTAAACTTTATTCAGATTAATTAATAGATCAATATGCGGTCATATGTTTCTTTAGAGTGAAAAATTTTAAGCGACAATGTTATTGACCAAATTTCTTTGATGGTATATTTTTGGCAGTTCCCAAAGCGGTTAGAGTAAGCGCCGCCTGGATCCCTGTGTTATCAATCTCAGAAAGATCGCTAACAATCGAATCTTAAATCTTTTGTCAGCTCCAATTGCCTCACTTATTCATTAATAATTGGTGAGCTAAAAAGACCTGACGATTTTTTTTTAATTCTAAAGAAATCGTGAAAAAATATTGCCACAACCCGGGTTCGAACAGGGAAGTCCAGAATTCTAGCCTGTTACGTTACCAATTACGCCACCGCGGCTCTAGCAACATCAATTCACGATCTCTATTTTTAATGTCAAGTGTTAAACTTTATTCGGATTGATAAATTAATCAATATGCGGCCATATATTTCTTTAGAGTGATAAATCTTAAGCGACAATGTTATTGATCAAATTTCTATGATGGATTATTTTTTGCAGTTCGCAGCCCGGTTAGAGTCAGCGCGGCCTAGATCCCTGTGCTATCGATCTCAGAAAGATCTCTAACAGTCGAATCTTTAATTTTTTGTCAGCTCTAATTGCTTCACTTATTCATTAAGAATTAATGAGGCAACCAGACCTGACGATTGTTTTTAATTCTGAAGAAATCGTGAAAAAATATTGCCACAGCCCGGGTTTGAACCGGGAACTCCAGAATTTTAGCCTGGTTTGTTACCAATTACGCCACCGTGGCTCTAGCAACATCAATTAACGATCTCTATTTTTAATGTCAAGTGAAAAACTTTATTCAGATTACTTAATTAATTAATATGCGGTCATATGTTTCTTTAGAGTGATAAATCTTAAGCGACAATGTTATTGACCAAATTTCTATGATGGATTGTTTAGGGAGTTCGCAACCCAGTCAGAGTCAGCGCCTCCTGGATCACTGTGTTATCGATCTCAGATAGATCTCTAACAATCGAATCTTTAATTTTTTGTCAGCTCTAATTGCCTCACTCATTCATTAAAAATTAATGAGGCAACCAGACCTCACGATTTTTTTTTAAATTCTAAAGAAATCGTGAGAAAATATTGCCAGAGCCTAGGTTCGAATCGGGAAGTCCAGAATTCTAGCCTGGTACGTTACCAATTATGCCACCGCGGCTCTAGCAACATCAATTCACGATCTCTATTTTTAATGTCAAGTGTAACTTCACTTTATTCAGATTAATTAATTAATCAATATGCGGTCATATGTTTATTTAGAGTGATAAATCTTAAGCGACAATGTTGTTGACCAAATTTTTATGATGGAATATTTTTGGCAGTTCGTAACCCGGTTAGAGTCAGCGCCGCCTGGATCCCTGTGTTATCGATCTCAGAAAGATTGCTAACAATAGAATCTTTAATTTTTTGTCTGCTTTAATTGTCTCACTCATTCATTAATAATTAATGAGCTAAACAGACCTGACGATTTTTTTTTTAATTCAAAACGAATCGTGAAAAATA
Source organism: Cylloceria caligata (assembly GCA_963942595.1). Lineage (NCBI taxonomy): Eukaryota > Metazoa > Arthropoda > Insecta > Hymenoptera > Ichneumonidae > Cylloceria > Cylloceria caligata. The sequence goes on along the minus strand of OZ012703.1, from coordinate 39,361,043 downwards.
TTGCCACAGCCCGGGTACGAACCGGGAACGCCAGAATTCTAGCCTCGTACGTTACCAATTACGCCGCCGTGGCTTTAGCAACATCAATTCAAGATCTCTATTTTTAATGTCAAGTGTTAAACTTTATTCAGATTAATTCATTAATCATTATGCGGTCATATGTTTCTATAGAGTGAAAAATCTTAGACGACAATGTTATTAACCAAATCTCTTTGATGGAATATTTTTGGCAGTTTGAATCGCGGTTACGGTCAGCGCCGCCTGGATCCCTGTGTTATCGATCTTGGAAAGATCTCTAACAACCGAATCTATTATTTCTTGTCAGCTCTAATTACCTCACTTATTCATTAAGAATTAATGAGGCAACCGGACCGCACGATTTTTTTTTAATTCTAAAGAAATCGTGAAAAAATATTGCCACAACCCGGGTTTGAACCGGGAAGTCAAGAATTCTAGCCTGTCACGTTACCAATTACGCCACCGCTGCTCTAGCAACATCAATTCAAGATCTCTATTTTTAATGTCAAGTGTTAAACTTTATTCAGAGTAATTAATTTATCAATATGCGGTCATATGTTTCTTTGGAGCGAAAAATCTTAAGCGACAATGTTATTGATCAAATTTCCATGATGGTTTATTTTTTGCAGTTCGCAGCCCGGTTAGAGTCAGCGCCGCCTAGATCCCTGTGTTATCGATCTCAGAAAGATCTCTAACAATCGAATCTTTAATTTTTTGTCAGCTCTAATTGCCTCACTCATTTATTAAAAATTAATGAGGCAACCAGACCTCACGATTTTTTTTTTAATTCTAAAGAAATCGTGAGAAAATATTGCCAGAGCCTGGGTTCGAATCGGGAAGTCCAGAATTCTAGCCTGGTACGTTACCAATTATGCCACCGCGGCTCTAGCAACATCAATTCACGATCTCTATTTTTAATGTCAAGTGTTAAACTTTATTCAGATTAATTAATTAATTAATATGCGGTCATATGTTTCTTTAGAGTGATAAATCTTAAGCGACAATGTTATTGACCAAATTTCTATGATGGATTGTTTAGGGAGTTCGCAACCCAGTTAGAGTCAGCGCCTCCTAGATCACTGTGTTATCGATCTCAGAAAGCTCTCTAACAATCGAATCTTTAATTTTTTGTCAGCTCTAATTGCCTCACTCATTCATTAAGAATTAATGAGACAACCGGACCTGACAATTTTTTAAAAAATTTTAAAGAAATCGTGAAAAAATATTGCCACAGTCTGGGTTCGAAATGGGAAGTCCAGAATTCTAGCCTGGTACGTTACCAATTATGCCACCGCAACTCTAGCAACATCAATTCACGATCTCTATTTTTAATGTCAAGTGTTAAACTTTATTCAGATTAATTAATTTATCAATATGCGGTCATATGTTTCTTTGGAGCAAAAAATCTTAAGCGACAATGTTATTGATCAAATTTCCATGATGGATTATTTTTTGCAGTTCGCAGCCCGGTTAGAGTCAGCGCCGCCTAGATCCCTGTGTTATCGATCTCAGAAAGATCTCTAACAATCGAATCTTTAATTTTTTGTCAGCTCTAATTGCCTCACTCATTTATTAAAAATTAATGAGGCAACCAGACCTCACGATTTTTTTTTAAATTCTAAAGAAATCGTGAGAAAATATTGCCAGAGCCTGGGTTCGAATCGGGAAGTCCAGAATTCTAGCCTGGTACGTTACCAATTATGCCACCGCGGCTCTAGCAACATCAATTCACGATCTCTATTTTTAATGTCAAGTGTTAAACTTTATTCAGATTAATTAATTAATTAATATGCGGTCATATGTTTTTTTAGAGTGATAAATCTTAAGCGACAATGTTATTGACCAAATTTCTATGATGGATTGTTTAGGGAGTTCGCAACCCAGTTAGAGTCAGCGCCTCCTAGATCACTGTGTTATCGATCTCAAAAAGCTCTCTAACAATCGAATCTTCAATTTTTTGTCAGCTCTAATTGCCTCACGCATTTATTAAAAATTAATGAGGCAACCAGACCTCACGATTTTTTTTTAAATTCTAAAGAAATCGTGAAAAAATATTGCCACAGCCCGGGTTCGAACCGGGAACTCCATAATTTTAGCCTGGTTTGTTACCAATTACGCCACCGTAACTCTAGCAACATCAATTCACGATCTCTGGTTTTAATGTCAAGTGTTAAACTTTATTCAGATTAATTAATAGATCAATATGCGGTCATATGTTTCTTTAGAGTGAAAAATTTTAAGCGACAATGTTATTGACCAAATTTCTTTGATGGTATATTTTTGGCAGTTCCCAAACCGGTTAGAGTAAGCGCCGCCTGGATCCCTGTGTTATCAATCTCAGAAAGATCGCTAACAATCGAATCTTAAATCTTTTGTCAGCTCCAATTGCCTCACTTATTCATTAATAATTGGTGAGCCAAAAAGACCTGACGATTTTTTTTTAATTCTAAAGAAATCGTGAAAAAATATTGCCACAACCCGGGTTCGAACAGGGAAGTCCAGAATTCTAGCCTGTTACGTTACCAATTACGCCACCGCGGCTCTAGCAACATCAATTCACGATCTCTATTTTTAATGTCAAGTGTTAAACTTTATTCGGATTGATAAATTAATCAATATGCGGCCATATATTTCTTTAGAGTGATAAATCTTAAGCGACAATGTTATTGATCAAATTTCTATGATGGATTATTTTTTGCAGTTCGCAGCCCGGTTAGAGTCAGCGCGGCCTAGATCCCTGTGCTATCGATCTCAGAAAAATCTCTAACAGTCGAATCTTTAATTTTTTGTCAGCTCTAATTGCTTCACTTATTCATTAAGAATTAATGAGGCAACCAGACCTGACGATTGTTTTTAATTCTGAAGAAATCGTGAAAAAATATTGCCACAGCCCGGGTTTGAACCGGGAACTCCAGAATTTTAGCCTGGTTTGTTACCAATTACGCCACCGTGGCTCTAGCAACATCAATTAACGATCTCTATTTTTAATGTCAAGTGAAAAACTTTATTCAGATTACTTAATTAATTAATATGCGGTCATATGTTTCTTTAGAGTGATAAATCTTAAGCGACAATGTTATTGACCAAATTTCTATGATGGATTGTTTAGGGAGTTCGCAACCCAGTCAGAGTCAGCGCCTCCTGGATCACTGTGTTATCGATCTCAGAAAGATCTCTAACAATCGAATCTTTAATTTTTTGTCAGCTCTAATTGCCTCACTCATTCATTAAAAATTAATGAGGCAACCAGACCTCACGATTTTTTTTTTAATTCTAAAGAAATCGTGAGAAAATATTGCCAGAGCCTAGGTTCGAATCGGGAAGTCCAGAATTCTAGCCTGGTACGTTACCAACTATGCCACCGCGGCTCTAGCAACATCAATTCACGATCTCTATTTTTAATGTCAAGTGTTAAACTTTATTCAGATTAATTAATTAATTAATATGCGGTCATATGTTTCTTTAGAGTGATAAATCTTAAGCGACAATGTTATTGACCAAATTTCTATGATGGATTGTTTAGGGAGTTCGCAACCCAGTTAGAGTCAGCGCCTCCTAGATCACTGTGTTATCGATCTCAGAAAGATCTCTAACAGTCGAATCTTTAATTTTTTGTCAGCTCTAATTGCTTCACTTATTCATTAAGAATGAATGAAGCAACCAGACCTGACGATTTTTTTTTAATTCTAAAGAAATCGTGAAAAAATATTGCCACAGCTTGGGTTCGAAATGGGAAGTCCAGAATTCTAGCCTGGTACGTTACCAATTATGCCACCGCGGCTCTAGCAACATCAATTGACGATCTCTATTTTTAATGTCAAGTGTAACTTCACTTTATTCAGATTAATTAATTAATCAATATGCGGTCATATGTTTATTTAGAGTGATAAATCTTAAGCGACAATGTTGTTGACCAAATTTCTATGATGGAATATTTTTGGCAGTTCGTAACCCGGTTAGAGTCAGCGCCGCCTGGATCCCTGTGTTATCGATCTCAGAAAGATTGCTAACAATAGAATCTTTAATTTTTTGTCTGCTTTAATTGTCTCACTCATTCATTAATAATTAATGAGCTAAACAGACCTGACGATTTTTTTTTTAATTCAAAACGAAACGTGAAAAATATTGCCACAGCCCGGGTACGAACCGGGAACGCCAGAATTCTAGCCTCGTACGTTACCAATTACGCCGCCGTGGCTTTAGCAACATCAATTCAAGATCTCTATTTTTAATGTCAAGTGTTAAACTTTATTCAGATTAATTCATTAATCAATATGCGGTCATATGTTTCTATAGAGTGAAAAATCTTAGACGACAATGTTATTAACCAAATCTCTTTGATGGAATATTTTTGGCAGTTTGAATCGCGGTTACGGTCAGCGCCGCCTGGATCCCTGTGTTATCGATCTTGGAAAGATCTCTAACAACCGAATCTATTATTTCTTGTCAGCTCTAATTACCTCACTTATTCATTAAGAATTAATGAGGCAACCGGACCGCACGATTTTTTTTTAATTCTAAAGAAATCGTGAAAAAATATTGCGACAACCCGGGTTCGAACCGGGAAGTCAAGAATTCTAGCCTGTCACGTTACCAATTACGCCACCGCTGCTCTAGCAACATCAATTCAAGATTTCTATTTTTAATGTCAAGTGTTAAACTTTATTCAGAGTAATTAATTTATCAATATGCGGTCATATGTTTCTTTGGAGCGAAAAATCTTAAGCGACAATGTTATTGATCAAATTTCCATGATGGTTTATTTTTTGCAGTTCGCAGCCCGGTTAGAGTCAGCGCCGCCTAGATCCCTGTGTTATCGATCTCAGAAAGATCTCTAACTATCGAATCTTTAATTTTTTGTCAGCTCTAATTGCCTCACTCATTTATTAAAAATTAATGAGGCAACCAGACCTCACGATTTTTTTTTAAATTCTAAAGAAATCGTGAGAAAATATTGCCAGAGCCTGGGTTCGAATCGGGAAGTCCAGAATTCTAGCCTGGTACGTTACCAATTATGCCACTGCGGCTCTAGCAACATCAATTCACGATCTCTATTTTTAATGTCAAGTGTTAAACTTTATTCAGATTAATTAATTAATTAATATGCGGTCATATGTTTCTTTAGAGTGATAAATCTTAAGCGACAATGTTATTGACCAAATTTCTATGATGGATTGTTTAGGGAGTTCGCAACCCAGTTAGAGTCAACGCCTCCTAGATCACTGAGTTATCGATCTCAGAAAGCTCTCTAACAATCGAATCTTTAATTTTTTGTCAGCTCTAATTGCCTCACTCATTCATTAAGAATTAATGAAACAACCGGACCTGACAATTTTTTAAAAAATTTTAAAGAAATCGTGAAAAAATATTGCCACAGTCTGGGTTCGAAATGGGAAGTCCAGAATTCTAGCCTGGTACGTTACCAATTATGCCACCGCAACTCTAGCAACATCAATTCACGATCTCTATTTTTAATGTCAAGTGTTGAACTTTATTGAGATGAATTAATTTATCAATATGCGGACATATGTTTCTTTAGAGTGATAAATCTTAAGCGACAATGTTGTTGACCAAATTTCTATGATGACATATTTTTGGCAGTTCGTAACCCGGTTAGAGTCAGCGCCGGCTGGATCCCTGTGTTATCGATCTCAGAAAGATCTCTAACAGTCGAATCTTTAATTTTTTGTCAGATCTAATTGCCTCACGTATTCATTAAGAATTATTGAGGCAACCGGACCGCACGATTTTTTTTTTAATTCTAAAGAAATCGTGAAAAAACATTGCCACAGCCCGGGTTCGAACCGGGAACTCCATAATTTTAGCCTGGTTTGTTACCAATTACGCCACCGTGGCTCTAGCAACATCAATTCACGATCTCTGGTTTTAATGTCAAGTGTTAAACTTTATTCAGATTAATTAATAGATCAATATGCGGTCATATGTTTCTTTAGAGTGAAAAATTTTAAGCGACAATGTTATTGACCAAATTTCTTTGATGGTATATTTTTGGCAGTTCCCAAACCGGTTAGAATAAGCGCCGCCTGGATCCCTGTGTTATCAATCTCAGAGAGATCGCTAACAATCGAATCTTAAATCTTTTGTCAGCTCCAATTGCCTCACTCATTCATTAATAATTGGTGAGCTAAAAAGACCTGACGATTTTTTTTTATTCTAAAGAAATCGTGAAAAAATATTGCCACAGCCCGGGTTCGAACCGGGAAGTCCAGAATTCTAGCCTGTTACGTTACCAATTACGCCACCGCGGCTCTAGCAACATCAATTCACGATCTCTATTTTAAATGTCAAGTGTTGAACTTGATTCGGATTGATTAATTAATCAATATGCCGCCATATATTTCTTTAGAGTGATAAATCTTAAGCGACAATGTTATTGACCACATTTCTATGATGGAATAATTTTAGCAGTTTGCATCGTGGTTAGGGTCAGCGCCGCCTGGATCCCTGTGTTATCGATCTCAGAATGATCTCTAACAGTCGAATCTTTAATTTTTTGTCAGCTCTAATTGCTTCACTCATTCATTAAGAATTAATGAGGCAACCAGACCTGACGATTTTTTTTTAATTGTGACGAAATCGTGAAAAAATATTGCCAGAGCCCGGGTTAGAACCGGGAACTCCAGAATTTTAGCCTGGTTTGTTACCAATTACGCTACCGTGGCTCTAGCAACATCAATTCACGATCTCTATTTTTAATGTCAAGTGTTAAACTTTATTCAGATTAATTAATTAATTAATATGCGGTCATATGTTTCTTTAGAGTGATAAATCTTAGGCGACAATGTTATTGACCAAATTTCTATGATGGATTGTTTGGGGAGTTCGCAACCCAGTTAGAGTCAGCGCCTCCTAGATCACTGTGTTATCGATCTCAGAAAGCACTCTAACAATCGAATCTTTAATTTTTTGTCAGCTCTAATTGCCTCACTCATTCATTAAGGATTAATGAAGCAACCGGACCTGACAATTTTTAAAAAAATTTTAAAGAAATCGTGAAAAAATATTGCCACAGCCTGGGTTCGAAATGGGAAGTCCAGAATTCTAGCCTGGTACGTTACCAATTATGCCACCGCGGGTCTAGCAACATCAATTCACGATCTCTATTTTTAATGTCAAATGTTAAACTCTATTCAGATGAATTAATTTATCAATATGCGGTCATATGTTTCTTTGGAGCGATAAATGTTAAGCGACAATGTTATTGATCAAATTTCTATGATGGATTATTTTTTGCAGTTCGCAGCCCGGTTAGAGTCAGCGCCGCCTAGATCCCTGTGTTATCGATCTCAGAAAGATCTCTAATAATCGAATCTTCAATTTTTTGTCAGCTCTAATTGCCTCACTCATTCATTAAAAATTAATGAGGCAACCAGACCTCACGATTTTTTTTTAAATTCTAAAGAAATCGTGAAAAAATATTGCCACAGCTTGGGTTCGAAATGGGAAGTCGAGAATTCTAGCCTGGTACGTTACCAATTAAGCCACCGCGGCTCTAGCAACATCAATTCAAGATCTCTATTTTTAATGTCAAGTATTAAACTTTATTCAGATTAATTAATTAATTAATATGCGGTCATATGTTTTTTTAGAGTGATAAATCTTAAGCGACAATGTTATTGACCAAATTTCTATGATGGATTGTTTAGGGAGTTCGCAACCCAGTTAGAGTCAGCGCCTCCTAGATCACTGTGTTATCGATCTCAGAAAGCTCTCTAACAATCGAATCTTTAATTTTTTGTCAGCTCTAATTGCCTCACTCATTTATTAAAAATTAATGAGGCAACCAGACCTCACGATTTTTTTTTAAATTCTAAAGAAATCGTGAAAAAATATTGCCACAGCCCGGGTTCGAACCGGGAACTCCATAATTTTAGCCTGGTTTGTTACCAATTACGCCACCGTGGCTCTAGCAACATCAATTCACGATCTCTGGTTTTAATGTCAAGTGTTAAACTTTATTCAGATTAATTAATTAATTAATATGCGGTCATATGTTTTTTTAGAGTGATAAATCTTAAGCGACAATGTTATTGACCAAATTTCTATGATGGATTGTTTAGGGAGTTCGCAACCCAGTTAGAGTCAGCGCCTCCTAGATCACTGTGTTATCGATTTCAGAAAGCTCTCTAACAATCGAATCTTTAATTTTTTGTCAGCTCTAATTGCCTCACTCATTTATTAAAAATTAATGAGGCAACCAGACCTCACGATTTTTTTTTAAATTCTAAAGAAATCGTGAAAAAATATTGCCACAGCCCGGGTTCGAACCGGGAACTCCATAATTTTAGCCTGGTTTGTTACCAATTACGCCACCGTAGCTCTAGCAACATCAATTCACGATCTCTGGTTTTAATGTCAAGTGTTAAACTTTATTCAGATTAATTAATAGATAAATATGCGGTCATATGATTCTTTAGAGTGAAAAATTTTAAGCGACAATGTTATTGACCAAATTTCTTTGATGGTATATTTTTGGCAGTTCCCAAACCGGTTAGAGTAAGCGCCGCCTGGATCCCTGTGTTATCAATCTCAGAAAGATCGCTGACAATCGAATCTTAAATCTTTTGTCAGCTCCAATTGCCTCACTTATTCATTAATAATTGGTGAGCTAAAAAGACCTGACGATTTTTTTTTAATTCTAAAGAAATCGTGAAAAAATATTGCCACAACCCGGGTTCGAACAGGGAAGTCCAGAATTCTAGCCTGTTACGTTACCAATTACGCCACCGCGGCTCTAGCAACATCAATTCACGATCTCTATTTTTAATGTCAAGTGTTAAACTTTATTCGGATTGATAAATTAATCAATATGCGGCCATATATTTCTTTAGAGTGATAAATCTTAAGCGACAATGTTATTGATCAAATTTCTATGATGGATTATTTTTTGCAGTTCGCAGCCCGGTTAGAGTCAGCGCGGCCTAGATCCCTGTGCTATCGATCTCAGAAAAATCTCTAACAGTCGAATCTTTAATTTTTTGTCAGCTCTAATTGCTTCACTTATTCATTAAGAATTAATGAGGCAACCAGACCTGACGATTGTTTTTAATTCTGAAGAAATCGTGAAAAAATATTGCCACAGCCCGGGTTTGAACCGGGAACTCCAGAATTTTAGCCTGGTTTGTTACCAATTACGCCACCGTGGCTCTAGCAACATCAATTAACGATCTCTATTTTTAATGTCAAGTGAAAAACTTTATTCAGATTACTTAATTAATTAATATGCGGTCATATGTTTCTTTAGAGTGATAAATCTTAAGCGACAATGTTATTGACCAAATTTCTATGATGGATTGTTTAGGGAGTTCGCAACCCAGTCAGAGTCAGCGCCTCCTGGATCACTGTGTTATCGATCTCAGAAAGATCTCTAACAATCGAATCTTTAATTTTTTGTCAGCTCTAATTGCCTCACTCATTCATTAAAAATTAATGAGGCAACCAGACCTCACGATTTTTTTTTTAATTCTAAAGAAATCGTGAGAAAATATTGCCAGAGCCTAGGTTCGAATCGGGAAGTCCAGAATTCTAGCCTGGTACGTTACCAACTATGCCACCGCGGCTCTAGCAACATCAATTCACGATCTCTATTTTTAATGTCAAGTGTTAAACTTTATTCAGATTAATTAATTAATTAATATGCGGTCATATGTTTCTTTAGAGTGATAAATCTTAAGCGACAATGTTATTGACCAAATTTCTATGATGGATTGTTTAGGGAGTTCGCAACCCAGTTAGAGTCAGCGCCTCCTAGATCACTGTGTTATCGATCTCAGAAAGATCTCTAACAGTCGAATCTTTAATTTTTTGTCAGCTCTAATTGCTTCACTTATTCATTAAGAATGAATGAAGCAACCAGACCTGACGATTTTTTTTTAATTCTAAAGAAATCGTGAAAAAATATTGCCACAGCTTGGGTTCGAAATGGGAAGTCCAGAATTCTAGCCTGGTACGTTACCAATTATGCCACCGCGGCTCTAGCAACATCAATTGACGATCTCTATTTTTAATGTCAAGTGTAACTTCACTTTATTCAGATTAATTAATTAATCAATATGCGGTCATATGTTTATTTAGAGTGATAAATCATAAGCGACAATGTTGTTGACCAAATTTCTATGATGGAATATTTTTGGCAGTTCGTAACCCGGTTAGAGTCAGCGCCGCCTGGATCCCTGTGTTATCGATCTCAGAAAGATTGCTAACAATAGAATCTTTAATTTTTTGTCTGCTTTAATTGTCTCACTCATTCATTAATAATTAATGAGCTAAACAGACCTGACGATTTTTTTTTTAATTCAAAACGAAACGTGAAAAATATTGCCACAGCCCGGGTACGAACCGGGAACGCCAGAATTCTAGCCTCGTACGTTACCAATTACGCCGCCGTGGCTTTAGCAACATCAATTCAAGATCTCTATTTTTAATGTCAAGTGTTAAACTTTATTCAGATTAATTCATTAATCAATATGCGGTCATATGTTTCTATAGAGTGAAAAATCTTAGACGACAATGTTATTAACCAAATCTCTTTGATGGAATATTTTTGGCAGTTTGAATCGCGGTTACGGTCAGCGCCGCCTGGATCCCTGTGTTATCGATCTTGGAAAGATCTCTAACAACCGAATCTATTATTTCTTGTCAGCTCTATTTACCTCACTTATTCATTAAGAATTAATGAGGCAACCGGACCGCACGATTTTTTTTTAATTCTAAAGAAATCGTGAAAAAATATTGCGACAACCCGGGTTCGAACCGGGAAGTCAAGAATTCTAGCCTGTCACGTTACCAATTACGCCACCGCTGCTCTAGCAACATCAATTCAAGATTTCTATTTTTAATGTCAAGTGTTAAACTTTATTCAGAGTAATTAATTTATCAATATGCGGTCATATGTTTCTTTGGAGCGAAAAATCTTAAGCGACAATGTTATTGATCAAATTTCCATGATGGTTTATTTTTTGCAGTTCGCAGCCCGGTTAGAGTCAGCGCCGCCTAGATCCCTGTGTTATCGATCTCAGAAAGATCTCTAACTATCGAATCTTTAATTTTTTGTCAGCTCTAATTGCCTCACTCATTTATTAAAAATTAATGAGGCAACCAGACCTCACGATTTTTTTTTAAATTCTAAAGAAATCGTGAGAAAATATTGCCAGAGCCTGGGTTCGAATCGGGAAGTCCAGAATTCTAGCCTGGTACGTTACCAATTATGCCACTGCGGCTCTAGCAACATCAATTCACGATCTCTATTTTTAATGTCAAGTGTTAAACTTTATTCAGATTAATTAATTAATTAATATGCGGTCATATGTTTCTTTAGAGTGATAAATCTTAAGCGACAATGTTATTGACCAAATTTCTATGATGGATTGTTTAGGGAGTTCGCAACCCAGTTAGAGTCAACGCCTCCTAGATCACTGAGTTATCGATCTCAGAAAGCTCTCTAACAATCGAATCTTTAATTTTTTGTCAGCTCTAATTGCCTCACTCATTCATTAAGAATTAATGAAACAACCGGACCTGACAATTTTTTAAAAAATTTTAAAGAAATCGTGAAAAAATATTGCCACAGTCTGGGTTCGAAATGGGAAGTCCAGAATTCTAGCCTGGTACGTTACCAATTATGCCACCGCAACTCTAGCAACATCAATTCACGATCTCTATTTTTAATGTCAAGTGTTGAACTTTATTGAGATGAATTAATTTATCAATATGCGGACATATGTTTCTTTAGAGTGATAAATCTTAAGCGACAATGTTGTTGACCAAATTTCTATGATGACATATTTTTGGCAGTTCGTAACCCGGTTAGAGTCAGCGCCGCCTGGATCCCTGTGTTATCGATCTCAGAAAGATCTCTAACAGTCGAATCTTTAATTTTTTGTCAGATCTAATTGCCTCACGTATTCATTAAGAATTATTGAGGCAACCGGACCACACGATTTTTTTTTTAATTCTAAAGAAATCGTGAAAAAACATTGCCACAGCCCGGGTTCGAACCGGGAACTCCATAATTTTAGCCTGGTTTGTTACCAATTACGCCACCGTGGCTCTAGCAACATCAATTCACGATCTCTGGTTTTAATGTCAAGTGTTAAACTTTATTCAGATTAATTAATAGATCAATATGCGGTCATATGTTTCTTTAGAGTGAAAAATTTTAAGCGACAATGTTATTGACCAAATTTCTTTGATGGTATATTTTTGGCAGTTCCCAAACCGGTTAGAATAAGCGCCGCCTGGATCCCTGTGTTATCAATCTCAGAGAGATCGCTAACAATCGAATCTTAAATCTTTTGTCAGCTCCAATTGCCTCACTCATTCATTAATAATTGGTGAGCTAAAAAGACCTGACGATTTTTTTTTATTCTAAAGAAATCGTGAAAAAATATTGCCACAGCCCGGGTTCGAACCGGGAAGTCCAGAATTCTAGCCTGTTACGTTACCAATTACGCCACCGCGGCTCTAGCAACATCAATTCACGATCTCTATTTTAAATGTCAAGTGTTGAACTTGATTCGGATTGATTAATTAATCAATATGCCGCCATATATTTCTTTAGAGTGATAAATCTTAAGCGACAATGTTATTGACCACATTTCTATGATGGAATAATTTTAGCAGTTTGCATCGTGGTTAGGGTCAGCGCCGCCTGGATCCCTGTGTTATCGATCTCAGAATGATCTCTAACAGTCGAATCTTTAATTTTTTGTCAGCTCTAATTGCTTCACTCATTCATTAAGAATTAATGAGGCAACCAGACCTGACGATTTTTTTTTAATTGTGACGAAATCGTGAAAAAATATTGCCAGAGCCCGGGTTAGAACCGGGAACTCCAGAATTTTCGCCTGGTTTGTTACCAATTACGCTACCGTGGCTCTAGCAACATCAATTCACGATCTCTATTTTTAATGTCAAGTGTTAAACTTTATTCAGATTAATTAATTAATTAATATGCGGTCATATGTTTCTTTAGAGTGATAAATCTTAGGCGACAATGTTATTGACCAAATTTCTATGATGGATTGTTTGGGGAGTTCGCAACCCAGTTAGAGTCAGCGCCTCCTAGATCACTGTGTTATCGATCTCAGAAAGCACTCTAACAATCGAATCTTTAATTTTTTGTCAGCTCTAATTGCCTCACTCATTCATTAAGGATTAATGAAGCAACCGGACCTGACAATTTTTAAAAAAATTTTAAAGAAATCGTGAAAAAATATTGCCACAGCCTGGGTTCGAAATGGGAAGTCCAGAATTCTAGCCTGGTACGTTACCAATTATGCCACCGCGGGTCTAGCAACATCAATTCACGATCTCTATTTTTAATGTCAAATGTTAAACTCTATTCAGATGAATTAATTTATCAATATGCGGTCATATGTTTCTTTGGAGCGATAAATGTTAAGCGACAATGTTATTGATCAAATTTCTATGATGGATTATTTTTTGCAGTTCGCAGCCCGGTTAGAGTCAGCGCCGCCTAGATCCCTGTGTTATCGATCTCAGAAAGATCTCTAATAATCGAATCTTCAATTTTTTGTCAGCTCTAATTGCCTCACTCATTCATTAAAAATTAATGAGGCAACCAGACCTCACGATTTTTTTTTAAATTCTAAAGAAATCGTGAAAAAATATTGCCACAGCTTGGGTTCGAAATGGGAAGTCGAGAATTCTAGCCTGGTACGTTACCAATTAAGCCACCGCGGCTCTAGCAACATCAATTCAAGATCTCTATTTTTAATGTCAAGTATTAAACTTTATTCAGATTAATTAATTAATTAATATGCGGTCATATGTTTTTTTAGAGTGATAAATCTTAAGCGACAATGTTATTGACCAAATTTCTATGATGGATTGTTTAGGGAGTTCGCAACCCAGTTAGAGTCAGCGCCTCCTAGATCACTGTGTTATCGATCTCAGAAAGCTCTCTAACAATCGAATCTTTAATTTTTTGTCAGCTCTAATTGCCTCACTCATTTATTAAAAATTAATGAGGCAACCAGACCTCACGATTTTTTTTTAAATTCTAAAGAAATCGTGAAAAAATATTGCCACAGCCCGGGTTCGAACCGGGAACTCCATAATTTTAGCCTGGTTTGTTACCAATTACGCCACCGTGGCTCTAGCAACATCAATTCACGATCTCTGGTTTTAATGTCAAGTGTTAAACTTTATTCAGATTAATTAATAGATCAATATGCGGTCATATGTTTCTTTAGAGTGAAAAATTTTAAGCGACAATGTTATTGACCAAATTTCTTTTATGGTATATTTTTGGCAGTTCCCAAACCGGTTAGAGTAAGCGCCGCCTGGATCCCTGTGTTATCAATCTCAGAAAGATCGCTAACAATCGAATCTTAAATCTTTTGTCAGCTCCAATTGCCTCACTCATTCATTAATAATTGGTGAGCTAAAAAGACCTGACGATTTTTTTTTATTCTAAAGAAATCGTGAAAAAATATTGCCACAGCCCGGGTTCGAACCGGGAAGTCCAGAATTCTAGCCTGTTACGTTACCAATTACGCCACCGCGGCTCTAGCAACATCAATTCACGATCTCTATTTTAAATGTCAAGTGTTGAACTTGATTCGGATTGATTAATTAATCAATATGCCGCCATATATTTCTTTAGAGTGATAAATCTTAAGCGACAATGTTATTGACCACATTTCTATGATGGAATAATTTTAGCAGTTTGCATCGTGGTTAGGGTCAGCGCCGCCTGGATCCCTGTGTTATCGATCTCAGAATGATCTCTAACAGTCGAATCTTTAATTTTTTGTCAGTTCTAATGGCTTCACTCATTCATTAAGAATTAATGAGGCAACCAGACCTGACGATTTTTTTTTAATTGTGACGAAATCGTGAAAAAATATTGCCAGAGCCCGGGTTAGAACCGGGAACTCCAGAATTTTAGCCTGGTTTGTTACCAATTACGCTACCGTGGCTCTAGCAACATCAATTCACGATCTCTATTTTTAATGTCAAGTGTTAAACTTTATTCAGATTAATTAATTAATTAATATGCGGTCATATGTTTCTTTAGAGTGATAAATCTTAGGCGACAATGTTATTGACCAAATTTCTATGATGGATTGTTTAGGGAGTTCGCAACCCAGTTAGAGTCAGCGCCTCCTAGATCACTGTGTTATCGATCTCAGAAAGCACTCTAACAATCGAATCTTTAATTTTTTGTCAGCTCTAATTGCCTCACTCATTCATTGAGGATTAATGAAGCAACCGGACATGACAATTTTTAAAAAAATTTTAAAGAAATCGTGAAAAAATATTGCCACAGCCTGGGTTCGAAATGGGAAGTCCAGAATTCTAGCCTGGTACGTTACCAATTATGCCACCGCGGGTCTAGCAACATCAATTCACGATCTCTATTTTTAATGTCAAGTGTTAAACTCTATTCAGATGAATTAATTTATCAATATGCGGTCATATGTTTCTTTGGAGCGATAAATGTTAAGCGACAATGTTATTGATCAAATTTCTATGATGGATTATTTTTTGCAGTTCGCAGCCCGGTTAGAGTCAGCGCCGCCTAGATCCCTGTGTTATCGATCTCAGAAAGATCTCTAATAATCGAATCTTCAATTTTTTGTCAGCTCTAATTGCCTCACTCATTCATTAAAAATTAATGAGGCAACCAGACCTCACGATTTTTTTTTAAATTCTAAAGAAATCGTGAAAAAATATTTCCAGAGCCTGGGTTCGAAACGGGAAGTCGAGAATTCTAGCCTGGTACGTTACCAATTAAGCCACCGTGGCTCTAGCAACATCAATTCAAGATCTCTATTTTTAATGTCAAGTGTTAAACTTTATTCAGATTAATTAATTTATCAATATGCGGTCATATGTTTCTTTGGAGCGAAAAATCTTAAGCGACAATGTTATTGATCAAATTTCCATGATGGATTATTTTTTGCAGTTCGCAGCCCGGTTAGAGTCAGCGCCGCCTAGATCCCTGTGTTATCGATCTCAGAAAGATCTCTAACAATCGAATCTTTAATTTTTTGTCAGCTCTAATTGCCTCACTCATTTATTAAAAATTAATGAGGCAACCAGACCTCACGATTTTTTTTTAAATTCTAAAGAAATCGTGAGAAAATATTGCCAGAGCCTGGGTTCGAATCGGGAAGTCCAGAATTCTAGCCTGGTACGTTACCAATTATGCCACCGCGGCTCTAGCAACATCAATTCACGATCTCTCTTTTTAATGTCAAGTGTTAAACTTTATTCAGATTAATTAATTAATTAATATGCGGTCATATGTTTTTTTAGAGTGATAAATCTTAAGCGACAATGTTATTGACCAAATTTCTATGATGGATTGTTTAGGGAGTTCGCAACCCAGTTAGAGTCAGCGCCTCCTAGATCACTGTGTTATCGATTTCAGAAAGCTCTCTAACAATCGAATCTTTAATTTTTTGTCAGCTCTAATTGCCTCACTCATTTATTAAAAATTAATGAGGCAACCAGACCTCACGATTTTTTTTTAAATTCTAAAGAAATCGTGAAAAAATATTGCCACAGCCCGGGTTCGAACCGGGAACTCCATAATTTTAGCCTGGTTTGTTACCAATTACGCCACCGTAGCTCTAGCAACATCAATTCACGATCTCTGGTTTTAATGTCAAGTGTTAAACTTTATTCAGATTAATTAATAGATAAATATGCGGTCATATGATTCTTTAGAGTGAAAAATTTTAAGCGACAATGTTATTGACCAAATTTCTTTGATGGTATATTTTTGGCAGTTCCCAAACCGGTTAGAGTAAGCGCCGCCTGGATCCCTGTGTTATCAATCTCAGAAAGATCGCTGACAATCGAATCTTAAATCTTTTGTCAGCTCCAATTGCCTCACTTATTCATTAATAATTGGTGAGCTAAAAAGACCTGACGATTTTTTTTTAATTCTAAAGAAATCGTGAAAAAATATTGCCACAACCCGGGTTCGAACAGGGAAGTCCAGAATTCTAGCCTGTTACGTTACCAATTACGCCACCGCGGCTCTAGCAACATCAATTCACGATCTCTATTTTTAATGTCAAGTGTTAAACTTTATTCGGATTGATAAATTAATCAATATGCGGCCATATATTTCTTTAGAGTGATAAATCTTAAGCGACAATGTTATTGATCAAATTTCTATGATGGATTATTTTTTGCAGTTCGCAGCCCGGTTAGAGTCAGCGCGGCCTAGATCCCTGTGCTATCGATCTCAGAAAGATCTCTAACAGTCGAATCTTTAATTTTTTGTCAGCTCTATGTGCTTCACTTATTCATTAAGAATTAATGAGATAACCAGACCTGACGATTGTTTTTAATTCTGAAGAAATCGTGAAAAAATATTGCCACAGCCCGGGTTTGAACCGGGAACTCCAGAATTTTAGCCTGGTTTGTTACCAATTACGCCACCGTGGCTCTAGCAACATCAATTAACGATCTCTATTTTCAATGTCAAGTGAAAAACTTTATTCAGATTACTTAATTAATTAATATGCGGTCATATGTTTCTTTAGAGTGATAAATCTTAAGCGACAATGTTATTGACCAAATTTCTATGATGGATTGTTTAGGGAGTTCGCAACCCAGTCAGAGTCAGCGCCTCCTGGATCACTGTGTTATCGATCTCAGAAAGATCTCTAACAATCGAATCTTTAATTTTTTGTCAGCTCTAATTGCCTCACTCATTCATTAAAAATTAATGAGGCAACCAGACCTCACGATTTTTTTTTAAATTCTAAAGAAATCGTGAGAAAATATGGCCAGAGCCTAGGTTCGAATCGGGAAGTCCAGAATTCTAGCCTGGTACGTTACCAATTATGCCACCGCGGCTCTAGCAACATCAATTCACGATCTCTATTTTTAATGTCAAGTGTTAAACTTTATTCAGATTAATTAATTAATTAATATGCGGTCATATGTTTCTTTAGAGTGATAAATCTTAAGCGACAATGTTATTGACCAAATTTCTATGATGGATTGTTTAGGGAGTTCGCAACCCAGTTAGAGTCAGCGCCTCCTAGATCACTGTGTTATCGATCTCAGAAAGATCTCTAACAGTCGAATCTTTAATTTTTTGTCAGCTCTAATTGCTTCACTTATTCATTAAGAATGAATGAAGCAACCAGACCTGACGATTTTTTTTTAATTCTAAAGAAATCGTGAAAAAATATTGCCACAGCTTGGGTTCGAAATGGGAAGTCCAGAATTCTAGCCTGGTACGTTACCAATTATGCCACCGCGGCTCTAGCAACATCAATTGACGATCTCTATTTTTAATGTCAAGTGTAACTTCACTTTATTCAGATTAATTAATTAATCAATATGCGGTCATATGTTTATTTAGAGTGATAAATCTTAAGCGACAATGTTGTTGACCAAATTTCTATGATGGAATATTTTTGGCAGTTCGTAACCTGGTTAGAGTCAGCGCCGCCTGGATCCCTGTGTTATCGATCTCAGAAAGATTGCTAACAATAGAATCTTTAATTTTTTGTCTGCTTTAATTGTCTCACTCATTCATTAATAATTAATGAGCTAAACAGACCTGACGATTTTTTTTTTAATTCAAAACGAATCGTGAAAAATATTGCCACAGCCCGGGTACGAACCGGGAACGCCAGAATTCTAGCCTCGTACGTTACCAATTACGCCGCCGTGGCTTTAGCAACATCAATTCAAGATCTCTATTTTTAATGTCAAGTGTTAAACTTTATTCAGATTAATTCATTAATCAATATGCGGTCATATGTTTCTATAGAGTGAAAAATCTTAGACGACAATGTTATTAACCAAATCTCTTTGATGGAATATTTTTGGCAGTTTGAATCGCGGTTACGGTCAGCGCCGCCTGGATCCCTGTGTTATCGATCTTGGAAAGATCTCTAACAACCGAATCTATTATTTCTTGTCAGCTCTAGTTACCTCACTTATTCATTAAGAATTAATGAGGCAACCGGACCGCACGATTTTTTTTTTAATTCTAAAGAAATCGTGAAAAAATATTGCCACAACCCGGGTTCGAACCGGGAAGTCAAGAATTCTAGCCTGTCACGTTACCAATTACGCCACCGCTGCTCTAGCAACATCAATTCAAGATCTCTATTTTTAATGTCAAGTGTTAAACTTTATTCAGAGTAATTAATTTATCAATATGCGGTCATATGTTTCTTTGGAGCGAAAAATCTTAAGCGACAATGTTATTGATCAAATTTCCATGATGGTTTATTTTTTGCAGTTCGCAGCCTGGTTAGAGTCAGCGCCGCCTAGATCCCTGTGTTATCGATCTCAGAAAAATCTCTAACAATCGAATCTTTAATTTTTTGTCAGCTCTAATTGCCTCACTCATTCATTGAGGATTAATGAAGCAACCGGACATGACAACTTTTAAAAAAATTTTAAAGAAATCGTGAAAAAATATTGCCACAGCCTGGGTTCGAAATGGGAAGTCCAGAATTCTAGCCTGGTACGTTACCAATTATGCCACCGCGGGTCTAGCAACATCAATTCACGATCTCTATTTTTAATGTCAAGTGTTAAACTCTATTCAGATGAATTAATTTATCAATATGCGGTCATATGTTTCTTTGGAGCGATAAATGTTAAGCGACAATGTTATTGATCAAATTTCTATGATGGATTATTTTTTGCAGTTCGCAGCCCGGTTAGAGTCAGCGCCGCCTAGATCCCTGTGTTATCGATCTCAGAAAGATTTCTAATAATCGAATCTTCAATTTTTTGTCAGCTCTAATTGCCTCACTCATTCATTAAAAATTAATGAGGCAACCAGACCTCACGATTTTTTTTTAAATTCTAAAGAAATCGTGAAAAAATATTTCCAGAGCCTGGGTTCGAAACGGGAAGTCGAGAATTCTAGCCTGGTACGTTACCAATTAAGCCACCGCGGCTCTAGCAACATCAATTCAAGATCTCTATTTTTAATGTCAAGTGTTAAACTTTATTCAGATTAATTAATTTATCAATATGCGGTCATATGTTTCTTTGGAGCGAAAAATCTTAAGCGACAATGTTATTGATCAAATTTCCATGATGGATTATTTTTTGCAGTTCGCAGCCCGGTTAGAGTCAGCGCCGCCTAGATCCCTGTGTTATCGATCTCAGAAAGATCTCTAACAATCGAATCTTTAATTTTTTGTCAGCTCTAATTGCCTCACTCATTTATTAAAAATTAATGAGGCAACCAGACCTCACGATTTTTTTTTAAATTCTAAAGAAATCGTGAAAAAATATTTCCAGAGCCTGGGTTCGAAACGGGAAGTCGAGAATTCTAGCCTGGTACGTTACCAATTAAGCCACCGCGGCTCTAGCTACATCAATTCAAGATCTCTATTTTTAATGTCAAGTGTTAAACTTTATTCAGATTAATTAATTTATCAATATGCGGTCATATGTTTCTTTGGAGCGAAAAATCTTAAGCGACAATGTTATTGATCAAATTTCCATGATGGATTATTTTTTGCAGTTCGCAGCCCGGTTAGAGTCAGCGCCGCCTAGATCCCTGTGTTATCGATCTCAGAAAGATCTCTAACAATCGAATCTTTAATTTTTTGTCAGCTCTAATTGCCTCACTCATTTATTAAAAATTAATGAGGCAACCAGACCTCACGATTTTTTTTTAAATTCTAAAGAAATCGTGAGAAAATATTGCCAGAGCCTGGGTTCGAATCGGGAAGTCCAGAATTCTAGCCTGGTACGTTACCAATTATGCCACCGCGGCTCTAGCAACATCAATTCACGATCTCTCTTTTTAATGTCAAGTGTTAAACTTTATTCAGATTAATTAATTAATTAATATGCGGTCATATGTTTTTTTAGAGTGATAAATCTTAAGCGACAATGTTATTGACCAAATTTCTATGATGGATTGTTTAGGGAGTTCGCAACCCAGTTAGAGTCAGCGCCTCCTAGATCACTGTGTTATCGATTTCAGAAAGCTCTCTAACAATCGAATCTTTAATTTTTTGTCAGCTCTAATTGCCTCACTCATTTATTAAAAATTAATGAGGCAACCAGACCTCACGATTTTTTTTTAAATTCTAAAGAAATCGTGAAAAAATATTGCCACAGCCCGGGTTCGAACCGGGAACTCCATAATTTTAGCCTGGTTTGTTACCAATTACGCCACCGTAGCTCTAGCAACATCAATTCACGATCTCTGGTTTTAATGTCAAGTGTTAAACTTTATTCAGATTAATTAATAGATCAATATGCGGTCATATGTTTCTTTACAGTGAAAAATTTTAAGCGACAATGTTATTGACCAAATTTCTTTGATGGTATATTTTTGGCAGTTCCCAAAGCGGTTAGAGTAAGCGCCGCCTGGATCCCTGTGTTATCAATCTCAGAAAGATCGCTAACAATCGAATCTTAAATCTTTTGTCAGCTCCAATTGCCTCACTTATTCATTAATAATTGGTGAGCTAAAAAGACCTGACGATTTTTTTTTAATTCTAAAGAAATCGTGAAAAAATATTGCCACAACCCGGGTTCGAACAGGGAAGTCCAGAATTCTAGCCTGTTACGTTACCAATTACGCCACCGCGGCTCTAGCAACATCAATTCACGATCTCTATTTTTAATGTCAAGTGTTAAACTTTATTCGGATTGATAAATTAATCAATATGCGGCCATATATTTCTTTAGAGTGATAAATCTTAAGCGACAATGTTATTGATCAAATTTCTATGATGGATTATTTTTTGCAGTTCGCAGCCCGGTTAGAGTCAGCGCGGCCTAGATCCCTGTGCTATCGATCTCAGAAAGATCTCTAACAGTCGAATCTTTAATTTTTTGTCAGCTCTAATTGCTTCACTTATTCATTAAGAATTAATGAGGCAACCAGACCTGACGATTGTTTTTAATTCTGAAGAAATCGTGAAAAAATATTGCCACAGCCCGGGTTTGAACCGGGAACTCCAGAATTTTAGCCTGGTTTGTTACCAATTACGCCACCGTGGCTCTAGCAACATCAATTAACGATCTCTATTTTTAATGTCAAGTGAAAAACTTTATTCAGATTACTTAATTAATTAATATGCGGTCATATGTTTCTTTAGAGTGATAAATCTTAAGCGACAATGTTATTGACCAAATTTCTATGATGGATTGTTTAGGGAGTTCGCAACCCAGTCAGAGTCAGCGCCTCCTGGATCACTGTGTTATCGATCTCAGATAGATCTCTAACAATCGAATCTTTAATTTTTTGTCAGCTCTAATTGCCTCACTCATTCATTAAAAATTAATGAGGCAACCAGACCTCACGATTTTTTTTTAAATTCTAAAGAAATCGTGAGAAAATATTGCCAGAGCCTAGGTTCGAATCGGGAAGTCCAGAATTCTAGCCTGGTACGTTACCAATTATGCCACCGCGGCTCTAGCAACATCAATTCACGATCTCTATTTTTAATGTCAAGTGTAACTTCACTTTATTCAGATTAATTAATTAATCAATATGCGGTCATATGTTTATTTAGAGTGATAAATCTTAAGCGACAATGTTGTTGACCAAATTTTTATGATGGAATATTTTTGGCAGTTCGTAACCCGGTTAGAGTCAGCGCCGCCTGGATCCCTGTGTTATCGATCTCAGAAAGATTGCTAACAATAGAATCTTTAATTTTTTGTCTGCTTTAATTGTCTCACTCATTCATTAATAATTAATGAGCTAAACAGACCTGACGATTTTTTTTTTAATTCAAAACGAATCGTGAAAAATATTGCCACAGCCCGGGTACGAACCGGGAACGCCAGAATTCTAGCCTCGTACGTTACCAATTACGCCGCCGTGGCTTTAGCAACATCAATTCAAGATCTCTATTTTTAATGTCAAGTGTTAAACTTTATTCAGATTAATTCATTAATCAATATGCGGTCATATGTTTCTATAGAGTGAAAAATCTTAGACGACAATGTTATTAACCAAATCTCTTTGATGGAATATTTTTGGCAGTTTGAATCGCGGTTACGGTCAGCGCCGCCTGGATCCCTGTGTTATCGATCTTGGAAAGATCTCTAACAACCGAATCTATTATTTCTTGTCAGCTCTAATTACCTCACTTATTCATTAAGAATTAATGAGGCAACCGGACCGCACGATTTTTTTTTAATTCTAAAGAAATCGTGAAAAAATATTGCTACAACCCGGGTTTGAACCGGGAAGTCAAGAATTCTAGCCTGTCACGTTACCAATTACGCCACCGCTGCTCTAGCAACATCAATTCAAGATCTCTATTTTTAATGTCAAGTGTTAAACTTTATTCAGAGTAATTAATTTATCAATATGCGGTCATATGTTTCTTTGGAGCGAAAAATCTTAAGCGACAATGTTATTGATCAAATTTCCATGATGGTTTATTTTTTGCAGTTCGCAGCCCGGTTAGAGTCAGCGCCGCCTAGATCCCTGTGTTATCGATCTCAGAAAGATCTCTAACAATCGAATCTTTAATTTTTTGTCAGCTCTAATTGCCTCACTCATTTATTAAAAATTAATGAGGCAACCAGACCTCACGATTTTTTTTTTAATTCTAAAGAAATCGTGAGAAAATATTGCCAGAGCCTGGGTTCGAATCGGGAAGTCCAGAATTCTAGCCTGGTACGTTACCAATTATGCCACCGCGGCTCTAGCAACATCAATTCACGATCTCTATTTTTAATGTCAAGTGTTAAACTTTATTCAGATTAATTAATTAATTAATATGCGGTCATATGTTTCTTTAGAGTGATAAATCTTAAGCGACAATGTTATTGACCAAATTTCTATGATGGATTGTTTAGGGAGTTCGCAACCCAGTTAGAGTCAGCGCCTCCTAGATCACTGTGTTATCGATCTCAGAAAGCTCTCTAACAATCGAATCTTTAATTTTTTGTCAGCTCTAATTGCCTCACTCATTCATTAAGAATTAATGAGACAACCGGACCTGACAATTTTTTAAAAAATTTTAAAGAAATCGTGAAAAAATATTGCCACAGTCTGGGTTCGAAATGGGAAGTCCAGAATTCTAGCCTGGTACGTTACCAATTATGCCACCGCAACTCTAGCAACATCAATTCACGATCTCTATTTTTAATGTCAAGTGTTAAACTTTATTCAGATTAATTAATTTATCAATATGCGGTCATATGTTTCTTTGGAGCGAAAAATCTTAAGCGACAATGTTATTGATCAAATTTCCATGATGGATTATTTTTTGCAGTTCGCAGCCCGGTTAGAGTCAGCGCCGCCTAGATCCCTGTGTTATCGATCTCAGAAAGATCTCTAACAATCGAATCTTTAATTTTTTGTCAGCTCTAATTGCCTCACTCATTTATTAAAAATTAATGAGGCAACCAGACCTCACGATTTTTTTTTAAATTCTAAAGAAATCGTGAGAAAATATTGCCAGAGCCTGGGTTCGAATCGGGAAGTCCAGAATTCTAGCCTGGTACGTTACCAATTATGCCACCGCGGCTCTAGCAACATCAATTCACGATCTCTATTTTTAATGTCAAGTGTTAAACTTTATTCAGATTAATTAATTAATTAATATGCGGTCATATGTTTTTTTAGAGTGATAAATCTTAAGCGACAATGTTATTGACCAAATTTCTATGATGGATTGTTTAGGGAGTTCGCAACCCAGTTAGAGTCAGCGCCTCCTAGATCACTGTGTTATCGATCTCAAAAAGCTCTCTAACAATCGAATCTTCAATTTTTTGTCAGCTCTAATTGCCTCACGCATTTATTAAAAATTAATGAGGCAACCAGACCTCACGATTTTTTTTTAAATTCTAAAGAAATCGTGAAAAAATATTGCCACAGCCCGGGTTCGAACCGGGAACTCCATAATTTTAGCCTGGTTTGTTACCAATTACGCCACCGTAACTCT
This sequence comes from Cylloceria caligata, assembly GCA_963942595.1. Lineage (NCBI taxonomy): Eukaryota > Metazoa > Arthropoda > Insecta > Hymenoptera > Ichneumonidae > Cylloceria > Cylloceria caligata. The sequence continues at coordinate 39,336,108 of OZ012703.1, read as the reverse complement.
AGCAACATCAATTCACGATCTCTGGTTTTAATGTCAAGTGTTAAACTTTATTCAGATTAATTAATAGATCAATATGCGGTCATATGTTTCTTTAGAGTGAAAAATTTTAAGCGACAATGTTATTGACCAAATTTCTTTGATGGTATATTTTTGGCAGTTCCCAAACCGGTTAGAGTAAGCGCCGCCTGGATCCCTGTGTTATCAATCTCAGAAAGATCGCTAACAATCGAATCTTAAATCTTTTGTCAGCTCCAATTGCCTCACTTATTCATTAATAATTGGTGAGCCAAAAAGACCTGACGATTTTTTTTTAATTCTAAAGAAATCGTGAAAAAATATTGCCACAACCCGGGTTCGAACAGGGAAGTCCAGAATTCTAGCCTGTTACGTTACCAATTACGCCACCGCGGCTCTAGCAACATCAATTCACGATCTCTATTTTTAATGTCAAGTGTTAAACTTTATTCGGATTGATAAATTAATCAATATGCGGCCATATATTTCTTTAGAGTGATAAATCTTAAGCGACAATGTTATTGATCAAATTTCTATGATGGATTATTTTTTGCAGTTCGCAGCCCGGTTAGAGTCAGCGCGGCCTAGATCCCTGTGCTATCGATCTCAGAAAAATCTCTAACAGTCGAATCTTTAATTTTTTGTCAGCTCTAATTGCTTCACTTATTCATTAAGAATTAATGAGGCAACCAGACCTGACGATTGTTTTTAATTCTGAAGAAATCGTGAAAAAATATTGCCACAGCCCGGGTTTGAACCGGGAACTCCAGAATTTTAGCCTGGTTTGTTACCAATTACGCCACCGTGGCTCTAGCAACATCAATTAACGATCTCTATTTTTAATGTCAAGTGAAAAACTTTATTCAGATTACTTAATTAATTAATATGCGGTCATATGTTTCTTTAGAGTGATAAATCTTAAGCGACAATGTTATTGACCAAATTTCTATGATGGATTGTTTAGGGAGTTCGCAACCCAGTCAGAGTCAGCGCCTCCTGGATCACTGTGTTATCGATCTCAGAAAGATCTCTAACAATCGAATCTTTAATTTTTTGTCAGCTCTAATTGCCTCACTCATTCATTAAAAATTAATGAGGCAACCAGACCTCACGATTTTTTTTTTAATTCTAAAGAAATCGTGAGAAAATATTGCCAGAGCCTAGGTTCGAATCGGGAAGTCCAGAATTCTAGCCTGGTACGTTACCAACTATGCCACCGCGGCTCTAGCAACATCAATTCACGATCTCTATTTTTAATGTCAAGTGTTAAACTTTATTCAGATTAATTAATTAATTAATATGCGGTCATATGTTTCTTTAGAGTGATAAATCTTAAGCGACAATGTTATTGACCAAATTTCTATGATGGATTGTTTAGGGAGTTCGCAACCCAGTTAGAGTCAGCGCCTCCTAGATCACTGTGTTATCGATCTCAGAAAGATCTCTAACAATCGAATCTTTAATTTTTTGTCAGCTCTAATTGCCTCACTCATTCATTAAAAATTAATGAGGCAACCAGACCTCACGATTTTTTTTTAAATTCTAAAGAAATCGTGAGAAAATATTGCCAGAGCCTAGGTTCGAATCGGGAAGTCCAGAATTCTAGCCTGGTACGTTACCAATTATGCCACCGCGGCTCTAGCAACATCAATTCACGATCTCTATTTTTAATGTCAAGTGTAACTTCACTTTATTCAGATTAATTAATTAATCAATATGCGGTCATATGTTTATTTAGAGTGATAAATCTTAAGCGACAATGTTGTTGACCAAATTTTTATGATGGAATATTTTTGGCAGTTCGTAACCCGGTTAGAGTCAGCGCCGCCTGGATCCCTGTGTTATCGATCTCAGAAAGATTGCTAACAATAGAATCTTTAATTTTTTGTCTGCTTTAATTGTCTCACTCATTCATTAATAATTAATGAGCTAAACAGACCTGACGATTTTTTTTTTAATTCAAAACGAATCGTGAAAAATATTGCCACAGCCCGGGTACGAACCGGGAACGCCAGAATTCTAGCCTCGTACGTTACCAATTACGCCGCCGTGGCTTTAGCAACATCAATTCAAGATCTCTATTTTTAATGTCAAGTGTTAAACTTTATTCAGATTAATTCATTAATCAATATGCGGTCATATGTTTCTATAGAGTGAAAAATCTTAGACGACAATGTTATTAACCAAATCTCTTTGATGGAATATTTTTGGCAGTTTGAATCGCGGTTACGGTCAGCGCCGCCTGGATCCCTGTGTTATCGATCTTGGAAAGATCTCTAACAACCGAATCTATTATTTCTTGTCAGCTCTAATTACCTCACTTATTCATTAAGAATTAATGAGGCAACCGGACCGCACGATTTTTTTTTAATTCTAAAGAAATCGTGAAAAAATATTGCTACAACCCGGGTTTGAACCGGGAAGTCAAGAATTCTAGCCTGTCACGTTACCAATTACGCCACCGCTGCTCTAGCAACATCAATTCAAGATCTCTATTTTTAATGTCAAGTGTTAAACTTTATTCAGAGTAATTAATTTATCAATATGCGGTCATATGTTTCTTTGGAGCGAAAAATCTTAAGCGACAATGTTATTGATCAAATTTCCATGATGGTTTATTTTTTGCAGTTCGCAGCCCGGTTAGAGTCAGCGCCGCCTAGATCCCTGTGTTATCGATCTCAGAAAGATCTCTAACAATCGAATCTTTAATTTTTTGTCAGCTCTAATTGCCTCACTCATTTATTAAAAATTAATGAGGCAACCAGACCTCACGATTTTTTTTTTAATTCTAAAGAAATCGTGAGAAAATATTGCCAGAGCCTGGGTTCGAATCGGGAAGTCCAGAATTCTAGCCTGGTACGTTACCAATTATGCCACCGCGGCTCTAGCAACATCAATTCACGATCTCTATTTTTAATGTCAAGTGTTAAACTTTATTCAGATTAATTAATTAATTAATATGCGGTCATATGTTTCTTTAGAGTGATAAATCTTAAGCGACAATGTTATTGACCAAATTTCTATGATGGATTGTTTAGGGAGTTCGCAACCCAGTTAGAGTCAGCGCCTCCTAGATCACTGTGTTATCGATCTCAGAAAGCTCTCTAACAATCGAATCTTTAATTTTTTGTCAGCTCTAATTGCCTCACTCATTCATTAAGAATTAATGAGACAACCGGACCTGACAATTTTTTAAAAAATTTTAAAGAAATCGTGAAAAAATATTGCCACAGTCTGGGTTCGAAATGGGAAGTCCAGAATTCTAGCCTGGTACGTTACCAATTATGCCACCGCAACTCTAGCAACATCAATTCACGATCTCTATTTTTAATGTCAAGTGTTAAACTTTATTCAGATTAATTAATTTATCAATATGCGGTCATATGTTTCTTTGGAGCGAAAAATCTTAAGCGACAATGTTATTGATCAAATTTCCATGATGGATTATTTTTTGCAGTTCGCAGCCCGGTTAGAGTCAGCGCCGCCTAGATCCCTGTGTTATCGATCTCAGAAAGATCTCTAACAATCGAATCTTTAATTTTTTGTCAGCTCTAATTGCCTCACTCATTTATTAAAAATTAATGAGGCAACCAGACCTCACGATTTTTTTTTAAATTCTAAAGAAATCGTGAGAAAATATTGCCAGAGCCTGGGTTCGAATCGGGAAGTCCAGAATTCTAGCCTGGTACGTTACCAATTATGCCACCGCGGCTCTAGCAACATCAATTCACGATCTCTATTTTTAATGTCAAGTGTTAAACTTTATTCAGATTAATTAATTAATTAATATGCGGTCATATGTTTTTTTAGAGTGATAAATCTTAAGCGACAATGTTATTGACCAAATTTCTATGATGGATTGTTTAGGGAGTTCGCAACCCAGTTAGAGTCAGCGCCTCCTAGATCACTGTGTTATCGATCTCAAAAAGCTCTCTAACAATCGAATCTTCAATTTTTTGTCAGCTCTAATTGCCTCACGCATTTATTAAAAATTAATGAGGCAACCAGACCTCACGATTTTTTTTTAAATTCTAAAGAAATCGTGAAAAAATATTGCCACAGCCCGGGTTCGAACCGGGAACTCCATAATTTTAGCCTGGTTTGTTACCAATTACGCCACCGTAACTCTAGCAACATCAATTCACGATCTCTGGTTTTAATGTCAAGTGTTAAACTTTATTCAGATTAATTAATAGATCAATATGCGGTCATATGTTTCTTTAGAGTGAAAAATTTTAAGCGACAATGTTATTGACCAAATTTCTTTGATGGTATATTTTTGGCAGTTCCCAAACCGGTTAGAGTAAGCGCCGCCTGGATCCCTGTGTTATCAATCTCAGAAAGATCGCTAACAATCGAATCTTAAATCTTTTGTCAGCTCCAATTGCCTCACTTATTCATTAATAATTGGTGAGCCAAAAAGACCTGACGATTTTTTTTTAATTCTAAAGAAATCGTGAAAAAATATTGCCACAACCCGGGTTCGAACAGGGAAGTCCAGAATTCTAGCCTGTTACGTTACCAATTACGCCACCGCGGCTCTAGCAACATCAATTCACGATCTCTATTTTTAATGTCAAGTGTTAAACTTTATTCGGATTGATAAATTAATCAATATGCGGCCATATATTTCTTTAGAGTGATAAATCTTAAGCGACAATGTTATTGATCAAATTTCTATGATGGATTATTTTTTGCAGTTCGCAGCCCGGTTAGAGTCAGCGCGGCCTAGATCCCTGTGCTATCGATCTCAGAAAAATCTCTAACAGTCGAATCTTTAATTTTTTGTCAGCTCTAATTGCTTCACTTATTCATTAAGAATTAATGAGGCAACCAGACCTGACGATTGTTTTTAATTCTGAAGAAATCGTGAAAAAATATTGCCACAGCCCGGGTTTGAACCGGGAACTCCAGAATTTTAGCCTGGTTTGTTACCAATTACGCCACCGTGGCTCTAGCAACATCAATTAACGATCTCTATTTTTAATGTCAAGTGAAAAACTTTATTCAGATTACTTAATTAATTAATATGCGGTCATATGTTTCTTTAGAGTGATAAATCTTAAGCGACAATGTTATTGACCAAATTTCTATGATGGATTGTTTAGGGAGTTCGCAACCCAGTCAGAGTCAGCGCCTCCTGGATCACTGTGTTATCGATCTCAGAAAGATCTCTAACAATCGAATCTTTAATTTTTTGTCAGCTCTAATTGCCTCACTCATTCATTAAAAATTAATGAGGCAACCAGACCTCACGATTTTTTTTTTAATTCTAAAGAAATCGTGAGAAAATATTGCCAGAGCCTAGGTTCGAATCGGGAAGTCCAGAATTCTAGCCTGGTACGTTACCAACTATGCCACCGCGGCTCTAGCAACATCAATTCACGATCTCTATTTTTAATGTCAAGTGTTAAACTTTATTCAGATTAATTAATTAATTAATATGCGGTCATATGTTTCTTTAGAGTGATAAATCTTAAGCGACAATGTTATTGACCAAATTTCTATGATGGATTGTTTAGGGAGTTCGCAACCCAGTTAGAGTCAGCGCCTCCTAGATCACTGTGTTATCGATCTCAGAAAGATCTCTAACAGTCGAATCTTTAATTTTTTGTCAGCTCTAATTGCTTCACTTATTCATTAAGAATGAATGAAGCAACCAGACCTGACGATTTTTTTTTAATTCTAAAGAAATCGTGAAAAAATATTGCCACAGCTTGGGTTCGAAATGGGAAGTCCAGAATTCTAGCCTGGTACGTTACCAATTATGCCACCGCGGCTCTAGCAACATCAATTGACGATCTCTATTTTTAATGTCAAGTGTAACTTCACTTTATTCAGATTAATTAATTAATCAATATGCGGTCATATGTTTATTTAGAGTGATAAATCTTAAGCGACAATGTTGTTGACCAAATTTCTATGATGGAATATTTTTGGCAGTTCGTAACCCGGTTAGAGTCAGCGCCGCCTGGATCCCTGTGTTATCGATCTCAGAAAGATTGCTAACAATAGAATCTTTAATTTTTTGTCTGCTTTAATTGTCTCACTCATTCATTAATAATTAATGAGCTAAACAGACCTGACGATTTTTTTTTTAATTCAAAACGAAACGTGAAAAATATTGCCACAGCCCGGGTACGAACCGGGAACGCCAGAATTCTAGCCTCGTACGTTACCAATTACGCCGCCGTGGCTTTAGCAACATCAATTCAAGATCTCTATTTTTAATGTCAAGTGTTAAACTTTATTCAGATTAATTCATTAATCAATATGCGGTCATATGTTTCTATAGAGTGAAAAATCTTAGACGACAATGTTATTAACCAAATCTCTTTGATGGAATATTTTTGGCAGTTTGAATCGCGGTTACGGTCAGCGCCGCCTGGATCCCTGTGTTATCGATCTTGGAAAGATCTCTAACAACCGAATCTATTATTTCTTGTCAGCTCTAATTACCTCACTTATTCATTAAGAATTAATGAGGCAACCGGACCGCACGATTTTTTTTTAATTCTAAAGAAATCGTGAAAAAATATTGCGACAACCCGGGTTCGAACCGGGAAGTCAAGAATTCTAGCCTGTCACGTTACCAATTACGCCACCGCTGCTCTAGCAACATCAATTCAAGATTTCTATTTTTAATGTCAAGTGTTAAACTTTATTCAGAGTAATTAATTTATCAATATGCGGTCATATGTTTCTTTGGAGCGAAAAATCTTAAGCGACAATGTTATTGATCAAATTTCCATGATGGTTTATTTTTTGCAGTTCGCAGCCCGGTTAGAGTCAGCGCCGCCTAGATCCCTGTGTTATCGATCTCAGAAAGATCTCTAACTATCGAATCTTTAATTTTTTGTCAGCTCTAATTGCCTCACTCATTTATTAAAAATTAATGAGGCAACCAGACCTCACGATTTTTTTTTAAATTCTAAAGAAATCGTGAGAAAATATTGCCAGAGCCTGGGTTCGAATCGGGAAGTCCAGAATTCTAGCCTGGTACGTTACCAATTATGCCACTGCGGCTCTAGCAACATCAATTCACGATCTCTATTTTTAATGTCAAGTGTTAAACTTTATTCAGATTAATTAATTAATTAATATGCGGTCATATGTTTCTTTAGAGTGATAAATCTTAAGCGACAATGTTATTGACCAAATTTCTATGATGGATTGTTTAGGGAGTTCGCAACCCAGTTAGAGTCAACGCCTCCTAGATCACTGAGTTATCGATCTCAGAAAGCTCTCTAACAATCGAATCTTTAATTTTTTGTCAGCTCTAATTGCCTCACTCATTCATTAAGAATTAATGAAACAACCGGACCTGACAATTTTTTAAAAAATTTTAAAGAAATCGTGAAAAAATATTGCCACAGTCTGGGTTCGAAATGGGAAGTCCAGAATTCTAGCCTGGTACGTTACCAATTATGCCACCGCAACTCTAGCAACATCAATTCACGATCTCTATTTTTAATGTCAAGTGTTGAACTTTATTGAGATGAATTAATTTATCAATATGCGGACATATGTTTCTTTAGAGTGATAAATCTTAAGCGACAATGTTGTTGACCAAATTTCTATGATGACATATTTTTGGCAGTTCGTAACCCGGTTAGAGTCAGCGCCGCCTGGATCCCTGTGTTATCGATCTCAGAAAGATCTCTAACAGTCGAATCTTTAATTTTTTGTCAGATCTAATTGCCTCACGTATTCATTAAGAATTATTGAGGCAACCGGACCGCACGATTTTTTTTTTAATTCTAAAGAAATCGTGAAAAAACATTGCCACAGCCCGGGTTCGAACCGGGAACTCCATAATTTTAGCCTGGTTTGTTACCAATTACGCCACCGTGGCTCTAGCAACATCAATTCACGATCTCTGGTTTTAATGTCAAGTGTTAAACTTTATTCAGATTAATTAATAGATCAATATGCGGTCATATGTTTCTTTAGAGTGAAAAATTTTAAGCGACAATGTTATTGACCAAATTTCTTTGATGGTATATTTTTGGCAGTTCCCAAACCGGTTAGAATAAGCGCCGCCTGGATCCCTGTGTTATCAATCTCAGAGAGATCGCTAACAATCGAATCTTAAATCTTTTGTCAGCTCCAATTGCCTCACTCATTCATTAATAATTGGTGAGCTAAAAAGACCTGACGATTTTTTTTTATTCTAAAGAAATCGTGAAAAAATATTGCCACAGCCCGGGTTCGAACCGGGAAGTCCAGAATTCTAGCCTGTTACGTTACCAATTACGCCACCGCGGCTCTAGCAACATCAATTCACGATCTCTATTTTAAATGTCAAGTGTTGAACTTGATTCGGATTGATTAATTAATCAATATGCCGCCATATATTTCTTTAGAGTGATAAATCTTAAGCGACAATGTTATTGACCACATTTCTATGATGGAATAATTTTAGCAGTTTGCATCGTGGTTAGGGTCAGCGCCGCCTGGATCCCTGTGTTATCGATCTCAGAATGATCTCTAACAGTCGAATCTTTAATTTTTTGTCAGCTCTAATTGCTTCACTCATTCATTAAGAATTAATGAGGCAACCAGACCTGACGATTTTTTTTTAATTGTGACGAAATCGTGAAAAAATATTGCCAGAGCCCGGGTTAGAACCGGGAACTCCAGAATTTTAGCCTGGTTTGTTACCAATTACGCTACCGTGGCTCTAGCAACATCAATTCACGATCTCTATTTTTAATGTCAAGTGTTAAACTTTATTCAGATTAATTAATTAATTAATATGCGGTCATATGTTTCTTTAGAGTGATAAATCTTAGGCGACAATGTTATTGACCAAATTTCTATGATGGATTGTTTGGGGAGTTCGCAACCCAGTTAGAGTCAGCGCCTCCTAGATCACTGTGTTATCGATCTCAGAAAGCACTCTAACAATCGAATCTTTAATTTTTTGTCAGCTCTAATTGCCTCACTCATTCATTAAGGATTAATGAAGCAACCGGACCTGACAATTTTTAAAAAAATTTTAAAGAAATCGTGAAAAAATATTGCCACAGCCTGGGTTCGAAATGGGAAGTCCAGAATTCTAGCCTGGTACGTTACCAATTATGCCACCGCGGGTCTAGCAACATCAATTCACGATCTCTATTTTTAATGTCAAATGTTAAACTCTATTCAGATGAATTAATTTATCAATATGCGGTCATATGTTTCTTTGGAGCGATAAATGTTAAGCGACAATGTTATTGATCAAATTTCTATGATGGATTATTTTTTGCAGTTCGCAGCCCGGTTAGAGTCAGCGCCGCCTAGATCCCTGTGTTATCGATCTCAGAAAGATCTCTAATAATCGAATCTTCAATTTTTTGTCAGCTCTAATTGCCTCACTCATTCATTAAAAATTAATGAGGCAACCAGACCTCACGATTTTTTTTTAAATTCTAAAGAAATCGTGAAAAAATATTGCCACAGCTTGGGTTCGAAATGGGAAGTCGAGAATTCTAGCCTGGTACGTTACCAATTAAGCCACCGCGGCTCTAGCAACATCAATTCAAGATCTCTATTTTTAATGTCAAGTATTAAACTTTATTCAGATTAATTAATTAATTAATATGCGGTCATATGTTTTTTTAGAGTGATAAATCTTAAGCGACAATGTTATTGACCAAATTTCTATGATGGATTGTTTAGGGAGTTCGCAACCCAGTTAGAGTCAGCGCCTCCTAGATCACTGTGTTATCGATCTCAGAAAGCTCTCTAACAATCGAATCTTTAATTTTTTGTCAGCTCTAATTGCCTCACTCATTTATTAAAAATTAATGAGGCAACCAGACCTCACGATTTTTTTTTAAATTCTAAAGAAATCGTGAAAAAATATTGCCACAGCCCGGGTTCGAACCGGGAACTCCATAATTTTAGCCTGGTTTGTTACCAATTACGCCACCGTGGCTCTAGCAACATCAATTCACGATCTCTGGTTTTAATGTCAAGTGTTAAACTTTATTCAGATTAATTAATAGATCAATATGCGGTCATATGTTTCTTTAGAGTGAAAAATTTTAAGCGACAATGTTATTGACCAAATTTCTTTTATGGTATATTTTTGGCAGTTCCCAAACCGGTTAGAGTAAGCGCCGCCTGGATCCCTGTGTTATCAATCTCAGAAAGATCGCTAACAATCGAATCTTAAATCTTTTGTCAGCTCCAATTGCCTCACTCATTCATTAATAATTGGTGAGCTAAAAAGACCTGACGATTTTTTTTTATTCTAAAGAAATCGTGAAAAAATATTGCCACAGCCCGGGTTCGAACCGGGAAGTCCAGAATTCTAGCCTGTTACGTTACCAATTACGCCACCGCGGCTCTAGCAACATCAATTCACGATCTCTATTTTAAATGTCAAGTGTTGAACTTGATTCGGATTGATTAATTAATCAATATGCCGCCATATATTTCTTTAGAGTGATAAATCTTAAGCGACAATGTTATTGACCACATTTCTATGATGGAATAATTTTAGCAGTTTGCATCGTGGTTAGGGTCAGCGCCGCCTGGATCCCTGTGTTATCGATCTCAGAATGATCTCTAACAGTCGAATCTTTAATTTTTTGTCAGTTCTAATGGCTTCACTCATTCATTAAGAATTAATGAGGCAACCAGACCTGACGATTTTTTTTTAATTGTGACGAAATCGTGAAAAAATATTGCCAGAGCCCGGGTTAGAACCGGGAACTCCAGAATTTTAGCCTGGTTTGTTACCAATTACGCTACCGTGGCTCTAGCAACATCAATTCACGATCTCTATTTTTAATGTCAAGTGTTAAACTTTATTCAGATTAATTAATTAATTAATATGCGGTCATATGTTTCTTTAGAGTGATAAATCTTAGGCGACAATGTTATTGACCAAATTTCTATGATGGATTGTTTAGGGAGTTCGCAACCCAGTTAGAGTCAGCGCCTCCTAGATCACTGTGTTATCGATCTCAGAAAGCACTCTAACAATCGAATCTTTAATTTTTTGTCAGCTCTAATTGCCTCACTCATTCATTGAGGATTAATGAAGCAACCGGACATGACAATTTTTAAAAAAATTTTAAAGAAATCGTGAAAAAATATTGCCACAGCCTGGGTTCGAAATGGGAAGTCCAGAATTCTAGCCTGGTACGTTACCAATTATGCCACCGCGGGTCTAGCAACATCAATTCACGATCTCTATTTTTAATGTCAAGTGTTAAACTCTATTCAGATGAATTAATTTATCAATATGCGGTCATATGTTTCTTTGGAGCGATAAATGTTAAGCGACAATGTTATTGATCAAATTTCTATGATGGATTATTTTTTGCAGTTCGCAGCCCGGTTAGAGTCAGCGCCGCCTAGATCCCTGTGTTATCGATCTCAGAAAGATCTCTAATAATCGAATCTTCAATTTTTTGTCAGCTCTAATTGCCTCACTCATTCATTAAAAATTAATGAGGCAACCAGACCTCACGATTTTTTTTTAAATTCTAAAGAAATCGTGAAAAAATATTTCCAGAGCCTGGGTTCGAAACGGGAAGTCGAGAATTCTAGCCTGGTACGTTACCAATTAAGCCACCGTGGCTCTAGCAACATCAATTCAAGATCTCTATTTTTAATGTCAAGTGTTAAACTTTATTCAGATTAATTAATTTATCAATATGCGGTCATATGTTTCTTTGGAGCGAAAAATCTTAAGCGACAATGTTATTGATCAAATTTCCATGATGGATTATTTTTTGCAGTTCGCAGCCCGGTTAGAGTCAGCGCCGCCTAGATCCCTGTGTTATCGATCTCAGAAAGATCTCTAACAATCGAATCTTTAATTTTTTGTCAGCTCTAATTGCCTCACTCATTTATTAAAAATTAATGAGGCAACCAGACCTCACGATTTTTTTTTAAATTCTAAAGAAATCGTGAGAAAATATTGCCAGAGCCTGGGTTCGAATCGGGAAGTCCAGAATTCTAGCCTGGTACGTTACCAATTATGCCACCGCGGCTCTAGCAACATCAATTCACGATCTCTCTTTTTAATGTCAAGTGTTAAACTTTATTCAGATTAATTAATTAATTAATATGCGGTCATATGTTTTTTTAGAGTGATAAATCTTAAGCGACAATGTTATTGACCAAATTTCTATGATGGATTGTTTAGGGAGTTCGCAACCCAGTTAGAGTCAGCGCCTCCTAGATCACTGTGTTATCGATTTCAGAAAGCTCTCTAACAATCGAATCTTTAATTTTTTGTCAGCTCTAATTGCCTCACTCATTTATTAAAAATTAATGAGGCAACCAGACCTCACGATTTTTTTTTAAATTCTAAAGAAATCGTGAAAAAATATTGCCACAGCCCGGGTTCGAACCGGGAACTCCATAATTTTAGCCTGGTTTGTTACCAATTACGCCACCGTAGCTCTAGCAACATCAATTCACGATCTCTGGTTTTAATGTCAAGTGTTAAACTTTATTCAGATTAATTAATAGATAAATATGCGGTCATATGATTCTTTAGAGTGAAAAATTTTAAGCGACAATGTTATTGACCAAATTTCTTTGATGGTATATTTTTGGCAGTTCCCAAACCGGTTAGAGTAAGCGCCGCGTGGATGCCTGTGTTATCAATCTCAGAAAGATCGCTGACAATCGAATCTTAAATCTTTTGTCAGCTCCAATTGCCTCACTTATTCATTAATAATTGGTGAGCTAAAAAGACCTGACGATTTTTTTTTAATTCTAAAGAAATCGTGAAAAAATATTGCCACAACCCGGGTTCGAACAGGGAAGTCCAGAATTCTAGCCTGTTACGTTACCAATTACGCCACCGCGGCTCTAGCAACATCAATTCACGATCTCTATTTTTAATGTCAAGTGTTAAACTTTATTCGGATTGATAAATTAATCAATATGCGGCCATATATTTCTTTAGAGTGATAAATCTTAAGCGACAATGTTATTGATCAAATTTCTATGATGGATTATTTTTTGCAGTTCGCAGCCCGGTTAGAGTCAGCGCGGCCTAGATCCCTGTGCTATCGATCTCAGAAAAATCTCTAACAGTCGAATCTTTAATTTTTTGTCAGCTCTAATTGCTTCACTTATTCATTAAGAATTAATGAGGCAACCAGACCTGACGATTGTTTTTAATTCTGAAGAAATCGTGAAAAAATATTGCCACAGCCCGGGTTTGAACCGGGAACTCCAGAATTTTAGCCTGGTTTGTTACCAATTACGCCACCGTGGCTCTAGCAACATCAATTAACGATCTCTATTTTTAATGTCAAGTGAAAAACTTTATTCAGATTACTTAATTAATTAATATGCGGTCATATGTTTCTTTAGAGTGATAAATCTTAAGCGACAATGTTATTGACCAAATTTCTATGATGGATTGTTTAGGGAGTTCGCAACCCAGTCAGAGTCAGCGCCTCCTGGATCACTGTGTTATCGATCTCAGAAAGATCTCTAACAATCGAATCTTTAATTTTTTGTCAGCTCTAATTGCCTCACTCATTCATTAAAAATTAATGAGGCAACCAGACCTCACGATTTTTTTTTTAATTCTAAAGAAATCGTGAGAAAATATTGCCAGAGCCTAGGTTCGAATCGGGAAGTCCAGAATTCTAGCCTGGTACGTTACCAATTATGCCACCGCGGCTCTAGCAACATCAATTCACGATCTCTATTTTTAATGTCAAGTGTTAAACTTTATTCAGATTAATTAATTAATTAATATGCGGTCATATGTTTCTTTAGAGTGATAAATCTTAAGCGACAATGTTATTGACCAAATTTCTATGATGGATTGTTTAGGGAGTTCGCAACCCAGTTAGAGTCAGCGCCTCCTAGATCACTGTGTTATCGATCTCAGAAAGATCTCTAACAGTCGAATCTTTAATTTTTTGTCAGCTCTAATTGCTTCACTTATTCATTAAGAATGAATGAAGCAACCAGACCTGACGATTTTTTTTTAATTCTAAAGAAATCGTGAAAAAATATTGCCACAGCTTGGGTTCGAAATGGGAAGTCCAGAATTCTAGCCTGGTACGTTACCAATTATGCCACCGCGGCTCTAGCAACATCAATTGACGATCTCTATTTTTAAGGTCAAGTGTAACTTCACTTTATTCAGATTAATTAATTAATCAATATGCGGTCATATGTTTATTTAGAGTGATAAATCTTAAGCGACAATGTTGTTGACCAAATTTCTATGATGGAATATTTTTGGCAGTTCGTAACCCGGTTAGAGTCAGCGCCGCCTGGATCCCTGTGTTATCGATCTCAGAAAGATTGCTAACAATAGAATCTTTAATTTTTTGTCTGCTTTAATTGTCTCACTCATTCATTAATAATTAATGAGCTAAACAGACCTGACGATTTTTTTTTTAATTCAAAACGAAACGTGAAAAATATTGCCACAGCCCGGGTACGAACCGGGAACGCCAGAATTCTAGCCTCGTACGTTACCAATTACGCCGCCGTGGCTTTAGCAACATCAATTCAAGATCTCTATTTTTAATGTCAAGTGTTAAACTTTATTCAGATTAATTCATTAATCAATATGCGGTCATATGTTTCTATAGAGTGAAAAATCTTAGACGACAATGTTATTAACCAAATCTCTTTGATGGAATATTTTTGGCAGTTTGAATCGCGGTTACGGTCAGCGCCGCCTGGATCCCTGTGTTATCGATCTTGGAAAGATCTCTAACAACCGAATCTATTATTTCTTGTCAGCTCTATTTACCTCACTTATTCATTAAGAATTAATGAGGCAACCGGACCGCACGATTTTTTTTTAATTCTAAAGAAATCGTGAAAAAATATTGCGACAACCCGGGTTCGAACCGGGAAGTCAAGAATTCTAGCCTGTCACGTTACCAATTACGCCACCGCTGCTCTAGCAACATCAATTCAAGATTTCTATTTTTAATGTCAAGTGTTAAACTTTATTCAGAGTAATTAATTTATCAATATGCGGTCATATGTTTCTTTGGAGCGAAAAATCTTAAGCGACAATGTTATTGATCAAATTTCCATGATGGTTTATTTTTTGCAGTTCGCAGCCCGGTTAGAGTCAGCGCCGCCTAGATCCCTGTGTTATCGATCTCAGAAAGATCTCTAACTATCGAATCTTTAATTTTTTGTCAGCTCTAATTGCCTCACTCATTTATTAAAAATTAATGAGGCAACCAGACCTCACGATTTTTTTTTAAATTCTAAAGAAATCGTGAGAAAATATTGCCAGAGCCTGGGTTCGAATCGGGAAGTCCAGAATTCTAGCCTGGTACGTTACCAATTATGCCACTGCGGCTCTAGCAACATCAATTCACGATCTCTATTTTTAATGTCAAGTGTTAAACTTTATTCAGATTAATTAATTAATTAATATGCGGTCATATGTTTCTTTAGAGTGATAAATCTTAAGCGACAATGTTGTTGACCAAATTTCTATGATGACATATTTTTGGCAGTTCGTAACCCGGTTAGAGTCAGCGCCGCCTGGATCCCTGTGTTATCGATCTCAGAAAGATCTCTAACAGTCGAATCTTTAATTTTTTGTCAGATCTAATTGCCTCACGTATTCATTAAGAATTATTGAGGCAACCGGACCACACGATTTTTTTTTTAATTCTAAAGAAATCGTGAAAAAACATTGCCACAGCCCGGGTTCGAACCGGGAACTCCATAATTTTAGCCTGGTTTGTTACCAATTACGCCACCGTGGCTCTAGCAACATCAATTCACGATCTCTGGTTTTAATGTCAAGTGTTAAACTTTATTCAGATTAATTAATAGATCAATATGCGGTCATATGTTTCTTTAGAGTGAAAAATTTTAAGCGACAATGTTATTGACCAAATTTCTTTGATGGTATATTTTTGGCAGTTCCCAAACCGGTTAGAATAAGCGCCGCCTGGATCCCTGTGTTATCAATCTCAGAGAGATCGCTAACAATCGAATCTTAAATCTTTTGTCAGCTCCAATTGCCTCACTCATTCATTAATAATTGGTGAGCTAAAAAGACCTGACGATTTTTTTTTATTCTAAAGAAATCGTGAAAAAATATTGCCACAGCCCGGGTTCGAACCGGGAAGTCCAGAATTCTAGCCTGTTACGTTACCAATTACGCCACCGCGGCTCTAGCAACATCAATTCACGATCTCTATTTTAAATGTCAAGTGTTGAACTTGATTCGGATTGATTAATTAATCAATATGCCGCCATATATTTCTTTAGAGTGATAAATCTTAAGCGACAATGTTATTGACCACATTTCTATGATGGAATAATTTTAGCAGTTTGCATCGTGGTTAGGGTCAGCGCCGCCTGGATCCCTGTGTTATCGATCTCAGAATGATCTCTAACAGTCGAATCTTTAATTTTTTGTCAGCTCTAATTGCTTCACTCATTCATTAAGAATTAATGAGGCAACCAGACCTGACGATTTTTTTTTAATTGTGACGAAATCGTGAAAAAATATTGCCAGAGCCCGGGTTAGAACCGGGAACTCCAGAATTTTAGCCTGGTTTGTTACCAATTACGCTACCGTGGCTCTAGCAACATCAATTCACGATCTCTATTTTTAATGTCAAGTGTTAAACTTTATTCAGATTAATTAATTAATTAATATGCGGTCATATGTTTCTTTAGAGTGATAAATCTTAGGCGACAATGTTATTGACCAAATTTCTATGATGGATTGTTTGGGGAGTTCGCAACCCAGTTAGAGTCAGCGCCTCCTAGATCACTGTGTTATCGATCTCAGAAAGCACTCTAACAATCGAATCTTTAATTTTTTGTCAGCTCTAATTGCCTCACTCATTCATTAAGGATTAATGAAGCAACCGGACCTGACAATTTTTAAAAAAATTTTAAAGAAATCGTGAAAAAATATTGCCACAGCCTGGGTTCGAAATGGGAAGTCCAGAATTCTAGCCTGGTACGTTACCAATTATGCCACCGCGGGTCTAGCAACATCAATTCACGATCTCTATTTTTAATGTCAAATGTTAAACTCTATTCAGATGAATTAATTTATCAATATGCGGTCATATGTTTCTTTGGAGCGATAAATGTTAAGCGACAATGTTATTGATCAAATTTCTATGATGGATTATTTTTTGCAGTTCGCAGCCCGGTTAGAGTCAGCGCCGCCTAGATCCCTGTGTTATCGATCTCAGAAAGATCTCTAATAATCGAATCTTCAATTTTTTGTCAGCTCTAATTGCCTCACTCATTCATTAAAAATTAATGAGGCAACCAGACCTCACGATTTTTTTTTAAATTCTAAAGAAATCGTGAAAAAATATTGCCACAGCTTGGGTTCGAAATGGGAAGTCGAGAATTCTAGCCTGGTACGTTACCAATTAAGCCACCGCGGCTCTAGCAACATCAATTCAAGATCTCTATTTTTAATGTCAAGTATTAAACTTTATTCAGATTAATTAATTAATTAATATGCGGTCATATGTTTTTTTAGAGTGATAAATCTTAAGCGACAATGTTATTGACCAAATTTCTATGATGGATTGTTTAGGGAGTTCGCAACCCAGTTAGAGTCAGCGCCTCCTAGATCACTGTGTTATCGATCTCAGAAAGCTCTCTAACAATCGAATCTTTAATTTTTTGTCAGCTCTAATTGCCTCACTCATTTATTAAAAATTAATGAGGCAACCAGACCTCACGATTTTTTTTTAAATTCTAAAGAAATCGTGAAAAAATATTGCCACAGCCCGGGTTCGAACCGGGAACTCCATAATTTTAGCCTGGTTTGTTACCAATTACGCCACCGTGGCTCTAGCAACATCAATTCACGATCTCTGGTTTTAATGTCAAGTGTTAAACTTTATTCAGATTAATTAATAGATCAATATGCGGTCATATGTTTCTTTAGAGTGAAAAATTTTAAGCGACAATGTTATTGACCAAATTTCTTTTATGGTATATTTTTGGCAGTTCCCAAACCGGTTAGAGTAAGCGCCGCCTGGATCCCTGTGTTATCAATCTCAGAAAGATCGCTAACAATCGAATCTTAAATCTTTTGTCAGCTCCAATTGCCTCACTCATTCATTAATAATTGGTGAGCTAAAAAGACCTGACGATTTTTTTTTATTCTAAAGAAATCGTGAAAAAATATTGCCACAGCCCGGGTTCGAACCGGGAAGTCCAGAATTCTAGCCTGTTACGTTACCAATTACGCCACCGCGGCTCTAGCAACATCAATTCACGATCTCTATTTTAAATGTCAAGTGTTGAACTTGATTCGGATTGATTAATTAATCAATATGCCGCCATATATTTCTTTAGAGTGATAAATCTTAAGCGACAATGTTATTGACCACATTTCTATGATGGAATAATTTTAGCAGTTTGCATCGTGGTTAGGGTCAGCGCCGCCTGGATCCCTGTGTTATCGATCTCAGAATGATCTCTAACAGTCGAATCTTTAATTTTTTGTCAGTTCTAATGGCTTCACTCATTCATTAAGAATTAATGAGGCAACCAGACCTGACGATTTTTTTTTAATTGTGACGAAATCGTGAAAAAATATTGCCAGAGCCCGGGTTAGAACCGGGAACTCCAGAATTTTAGCCTGGTTTGTTACCAATTACGCTACCGTGGCTCTAGCAACATCAATTCACGATCTCTATTTTTAATGTCAAGTGTTAAACTTTATTCAGATTAATTAATTAATTAATATGCGGTCATATGTTTCTTTAGAGTGATAAATCTTAGGCGACAATGTTATTGACCAAATTTCTATGATGGATTGTTTAGGGAGTTCGCAACCCAGTTAGAGTCAGCGCCTCCTAGATCACTGTGTTATCGATCTCAGAAAGCACTCTAACAATCGAATCTTTAATTTTTTGTCAGCTCTAATTGCCTCACTCATTCATTGAGGATTAATGAAGCAACCGGACATGACAATTTTTAAAAAAATTTTAAAGAAATCGTGAAAAAATATTGCCACAGCCTGGGTTCGAAATGGGAAGTCCAGAATTCTAGCCTGGTACGTTACCAATTATGCCACCGCGGGTCTAGCAACATCAATTCACGATCTCTATTTTTAATGTCAAGTGTTAAACTCTATTCAGATGAATTAATTTATCAATATGCGGTCATATGTTTCTTTGGAGCGATAAATGTTAAGCGACAATGTTATTGATCAAATTTCTATGATGGATTATTTTTTGCAGTTCGCAGCCCGGTTAGAGTCAGCGCCGCCTAGATCCCTGTGTTATCGATCTCAGAAAGATCTCTAATAATCGAATCTTCAATTTTTTGTCAGCTCTAATTGCCTCACTCATTCATTAAAAATTAATGAGGCAACCAGACCTCACGATTTTTTTTTAAATTCTAAAGAAATCGTGAAAAAATATTTCCAGAGCCTGGGTTCGAAACGGGAAGTCGAGAATTCTAGCCTGGTACGTTACCAATTAAGCCACCGTGGCTCTAGCAACATCAATTCAAGATCTCTATTTTTAATGTCAAGTGTTAAACTTTATTCAGATTAATTAATTTATCAATATGCGGTCATATGTTTCTTTGGAGCGAAAAATCTTAAGCGACAATGTTATTGATCAAATTTCCATGATGGATTATTTTTTGCAGTTCGCAGCCCGGTTAGAGTCAGCGCCGCCTAGATCCCTGTGTTATCGATCTCAGAAAGATCTCTAACAATCGAATCTTTAATTTTTTGTCAGCTCTAATTGCCTCACTCATTTATTAAAAATTAATGAGGCAACCAGACCTCACGATTTTTTTTTAAATTCTAAAGAAATCGTGAGAAAATATTGCCAGAGCCTGGGTTCGAATCGGGAAGTCCAGAATTCTAGCCTGGTACGTTACCAATTATGCCACCGCGGCTCTAGCAACATCAATTCACGATCTCTCTTTTTAATGTCAAGTGTTAAACTTTATTCAGATTAATTAATTAATTAATATGCGGTCATATGTTTTTTTAGAGTGATAAATCTTAAGCGACAATGTTATTGACCAAATTTCTATGATGGATTGTTTAGGGAGTTCGCAACCCAGTTAGAGTCAGCGCCTCCTAGATCACTGTGTTATCGATTTCAGAAAGCTCTCTAACAATCGAATCTTTAATTTTTTGTCAGCTCTAATTGCCTCACTCATTTATTAAAAATTAATGAGGCAACCAGACCTCACGATTTTTTTTTAAATTCTAAAGAAATCGTGAAAAAATATTGCCACAGCCCGGGTTCGAACCGGGAACTCCATAATTTTAGCCTGGTTTGTTACCAATTACGCCACCGTAGCTCTAGCAACATCAATTCACGATCTCTGGTTTTAATGTCAAGTGTTAAACTTTATTCAGATTAATTAATAGATAAATATGCGGTCATATGATTCTTTAGAGTGAAAAATTTTAAGCGACAATGTTATTGACCAAATTTCTTTGATGGTATATTTTTGGCAGTTCCCAAACCGGTTAGAGTAAGCGCCGCGTGGATGCCTGTGTTATCAATCTCAGAAAGATCGCTGACAATCGAATCTTAAATCTTTTGTCAGCTCCAATTGCCTCACTTATTCATTAATAATTGGTGAGCTAAAAAGACCTGACGATTTTTTTTTAATTCTAAAGAAATCGTGAAAAAATATTGCCACAACCCGGGTTCGAACAGGGAAGTCCAGAATTCTAGCCTGTTACGTTACCAATTACGCCACCGCGGCTCTAGCAACATCAATTCACGATCTCTATTTTTAATGTCAAGTGTTAAACTTTATTCGGATTGATAAATTAATCAATATGCGGCCATATATTTCTTTAGAGTGATAAATCTTAAGCGACAATGTTATTGATCAAATTTCTATGATGGATTATTTTTTGCAGTTCGCAGCCCGGTTAGAGTCAGCGCGGCCTAGATCCCTGTGCTATCGATCTCAGAAAAATCTCTAACAGTCGAATCTTTAATTTTTTGTCAGCTCTAATTGCTTCACTTATTCATTAAGAATTAATGAGGCAACCAGACCTGACGATTGTTTTTAATTCTGAAGAAATCGTGAAAAAATATTGCCACAGCCCGGGTTTGAACCGGGAACTCCAGAATTTTAGCCTGGTTTGTTACCAATTACGCCACCGTGGCTCTAGCAACATCAATTAACGATCTCTATTTTTAATGTCAAGTGAAAAACTTTATTCAGATTACTTAATTAATTAATATGCGGTCATATGTTTCTTTAGAGTGATAAATCTTAAGCGACAATGTTATTGACCAAATTTCTATGATGGATTGTTTAGGGAGTTCGCAACCCAGTCAGAGTCAGCGCCTCCTGGATCACTGTGTTATCGATCTCAGAAAGATCTCTAACAATCGAATCTTTAATTTTTTGTCAGCTCTAATTGCCTCACTCATTCATTAAAAATTAATGAGGCAACCAGACCTCACGATTTTTTTTTTAATTCTAAAGAAATCGTGAGAAAATATTGCCAGAGCCTAGGTTCGAATCGGGAAGTCCAGAATTCTAGCCTGGTACGTTACCAATTATGCCACCGCGGCTCTAGCAACATCAATTCACGATCTCTATTTTTAATGTCAAGTGTTAAACTTTATTCAGATTAATTAATTAATTAATATGCGGTCATATGTTTCTTTAGAGTGATAAATCTTAAGCGACAATGTTATTGACCAAATTTCTATGATGGATTGTTTAGGGAGTTCGCAACCCAGTTAGAGTCAGCGCCTCCTAGATCACTGTGTTATCGATCTCAGAAAGATCTCTAACAGTCGAATCTTTAATTTTTTGTCAGCTCTAATTGCTTCACTTATTCATTAAGAATGAATGAAGCAACCAGACCTGACGATTTTTTTTTAATTCTAAAGAAATCGTGAAAAAATATTGCCACAGCTTGGGTTCGAAATGGGAAGTCCAGAATTCTAGCCTGGTACGTTACCAATTATGCCACCGCGGCTCTAGCAACATCAATTGACGATCTCTATTTTTAAGGTCAAGTGTAACTTCACTTTATTCAGATTAATTAATTAATCAATATGCGGTCATATGTTTATTTAGAGTGATAAATCTTAAGCGACAATGTTGTTGACCAAATTTCTATGATGGAATATTTTTGGCAGTTCGTAACCCGGTTAGAGTCAGCGCCGCCTGGATCCCTGTGTTATCGATCTCAGAAAGATTGCTAACAATAGAATCTTTAATTTTTTGTCTGCTTTAATTGTCTCACTCATTCATTAATAATTAATGAGCTAAACAGACCTGACGATTTTTTTTTTAATTCAAAACGAAACGTGAAAAATATTGCCACAGCCCGGGTACGAACCGGGAACGCCAGAATTCTAGCCTCGTACGTTACCAATTACGCCGCCGTGGCTTTAGCAACATCAATTCAAGATCTCTATTTTTAATGTCAAGTGTTAAACTTTATTCAGATTAATTCATTAATCAATATGCGGTCATATGTTTCTATAGAGTGAAAAATCTTAGACGACAATGTTATTAACCAAATCTCTTTGATGGAATATTTTTGGCAGTTTGAATCGCGGTTACGGTCAGCGCCGCCTGGATCCCTGTGTTATCGATCTTGGAAAGATCTCTAACAACCGAATCTATTATTTCTTGTCAGCTCTATTTACCTCACTTATTCATTAAGAATTAATGAGGCAACCGGACCGCACGATTTTTTTTTAATTCTAAAGAAATCGTGAAAAAATATTGCGACAACCCGGGTTCGAACCGGGAAGTCAAGAATTCTAGCCTGTCACGTTACCAATTACGCCACCGCTGCTCTAGCAACATCAATTCAAGATTTCTATTTTTAATGTCAAGTGTTAAACTTTATTCAGAGTAATTAATTTATCAATATGCGGTCATATGTTTCTTTGGAGCGAAAAATCTTAAGCGACAATGTTATTGATCAAATTTCCATGATGGTTTATTTTTTGCAGTTCGCAGCCCGGTTAGAGTCAGCGCCGCCTAGATCCCTGTGTTATCGATCTCAGAAAGATCTCTAACTATCGAATCTTTAATTTTTTGTCAGCTCTAATTGCCTCACTCATTTATTAAAAATTAATGAGGCAACCAGACCTCACGATTTTTTTTTAAATTCTAAAGAAATCGTGAGAAAATATTGCCAGAGCCTGGGTTCGAATCGGGAAGTCCAGAATTCTAGCCTGGTACGTTACCAATTATGCCACTGCGGCTCTAGCAACATCAATTCACGATCTCTATTTTTAATGTCAAGTGTTAAACTTTATTCAGATTAATTAATTAATTAATATGCGGTCATATGTTTCTTTAGAGTGATAAATCTTAAGCGACAATGTTATTGACCAAATTTCTATGATGGATTGTTTAGGGAGTTCGCAACCCAGTTAGAGTCAACGCCTCCTAGATCACTGAGTTATCGATCTCAGAAAGCTCTCTAACAATCGAATCTTTAATTTTTTGTCAGCTCTAATTGCCTCACTCATTCATTAAGAATTAATGAAACAACCGGACCTGACAATTTTTTAAAAAATTTTAAAGAAATCGTGAAAAAATATTGCCACAGTCTGGGTTCGAAATGGGAAGTCCAGAATTCTAGCCTGGTACGTTACCAATTATGCCACCGCAACTCTAGCAACATCAATTCACGATCTCTATTTTTAATGTCAAGTGTTGAACTTTATTGAGATGAATTAATTTATCAATATGCGGACATATGTTTCTTTAGAGTGATAAATCTTAAGCGACAATGTTGTTGACCAAATTTCTATGATGACATATTTTTGGCAGTTCGTAACCCGGTTAGAGTCAGCGCCGCCTGGATCCCTGTGTTATCGATCTCAGAAAGATCTCTAACAGTCGAATCTTTAATTTTTTGTCAGATCTAATTGCCTCACGTATTCATTAAGAATTATTGAGGCAACCGGACCACACGATTTTTTTTTTAATTCTAAAGAAATCGTGAAAAAACATTGCCACAGCCCGGGTTCGAACCGGGAACTCCATAATTTTAGCCTGGTTTGTTACCAATTACGCCACCGTGGCTCTAGCAACATCAATTCACGATCTCTGGTTTTAATGTCAAGTGTTAAACTTTATTCAGATTAATTAATAGATCAATATGCGGTCATATGTTTCTTTAGAGTGAAAAATTTTAAGCGACAATGTTATTGACCAAATTTCTTTGATGGTATATTTTTGGCAGTTCCCAAACCGGTTAGAATAAGCGCCGCCTGGATCCCTGTGTTATCAATCTCAGAGAGATCGCTAACAATCGAATCTTAAATCTTTTGTCAGCTCCAATTGCCTCACTCATTCATTAATAATTGGTGAGCTAAAAAGACCTGACGATTTTTTTTTATTCTAAAGAAATCGTGAAAAAATATTGCCACAGCCCGGGTTCGAACCGGGAAGTCCAGAATTCTAGCCTGTTACGTTACCAATTACGCCACCGCGGCTCTAGCAACATCAATTCACGATCTCTATTTTAAATGTCAAGTGTTGAACTTGATTCGGATTGATTAATTAATCAATATGCCGCCATATATTTCTTTAGAGTGATAAATCTTAAGCGACAATGTTATTGACCACATTTCTATGATGGAATAATTTTAGCAGTTTGCATCGTGGTTAGGGTCAGCGCCGCCTGGATCCCTGTGTTATCGATCTCAGAATGATCTCTAACAGTCGAATCTTTAATTTTTTGTCAGCTCTAATTGCTTCACTCATTCATTAAGAATTAATGAGGCAACCAGACCTGACGATTTTTTTTTAATTGTGACGAAATCGTGAAAAAATATTGCCAGAGCCCGGGTTAGAACCGGGAACTCCAGAATTTTAGCCTGGTTTGTTACCAATTACGCTACCGTGGCTCTAGCAACATCAATTCACGATCTCTATTTTTAATGTCAAGTGTTAAACTTTATTCAGATTAATTAATTAATTAATATGCGGTCATATGTTTCTTTAGAGTGATAAATCTTAGGCGACAATGTTATTGACCAAATTTCTATGATGGATTGTTTGGGGAGTTCGCAACCCAGTTAGAGTCAGCGCCTCCTAGATCACTGTGTTATCGATCTCAGAAAGCACTCTAACAATCGAATCTTTAATTTTTTGTCAGCTCTAATTGCCTCACTCATTCATTAAGGATTAATGAAGCAACCGGACCTGACAATTTTTAAAAAAATTTTAAAGAAATCGTGAAAAAATATTGCCACAGCCTGGGTTCGAAATGGGAAGTCCAGAATTCTAGCCTGGTACGTTACCAATTATGCCACCGCGGGTCTAGCAACATCAATTCACGATCTCTATTTTTAATGTCAAATGTTAAACTCTATTCAGATGAATTAATTTATCAATATGCGGTCATATGTTTCTTTGGAGCGATAAATGTTAAGCGACAATGTTATTGATCAAATTTCTATGATGGATTATTTTTTGCAGTTCGCAGCCCGGTTAGAGTCAGCGCCGCCTAGATCCCTGTGTTATCGATCTCAGAAAGATCTCTAATAATCGAATCTTCAATTTTTTGTCAGCTCTAATTGCCTCACTCATTCATTAAAAATTAATGAGGCAACCAGACCTCACGATTTTTTTTTAAATTCTAAAGAAATCGTGAAAAAATATTGCCACAGCTTGGGTTCGAAATGGGAAGTCGAGAATTCTAGCCTGGTACGTTACCAATTAAGCCACCGCGGCTCTAGCAACATCAATTCAAGATCTCTATTTTTAATGTCAAGTATTAAACTTTATTCAGATTAATTAATTAATTAATATGCGGTCATATGTTTTTTTAGAGTGATAAATCTTAAGCGACAATGTTATTGACCAAATTTCTATGATGGATTGTTTAGGGAGTTCGCAACCCAGTTAGAGTCAGCGCCTCCTAGATCACTGTGTTATCGATCTCAGAAAGCTCTCTAACAATCGAATCTTTAATTTTTTGTCAGCTCTAATTGCCTCACTCATTTATTAAAAATTAATGAGGCAACCAGACCTCACGATTTTTTTTTAAATTCTAAAGAAATCGTGAAAAAATATTGCCACAGCCCGGGTTCGAACCGGGAACTCCATAATTTTAGCCTGGTTTGTTACCAATTACGCCACCGTGGCTCTAGCAACATCAATTCACGATCTCTGGTTTTAATGTCAAGTGTTAAACTTTATTCAGATTAATTAATAGATCAATATGCGGTCATATGTTTCTTTAGAGTGAAAAATTTTAAGCGACAATGTTATTGACCAAATTTCTTTTATGGTATATTTTTGGCAGTTCCCAAACCGGTTAGAGTAAGCGCCGCCTGGATCCCTGTGTTATCAATCTCAGAAAGATCGCTAACAATCGAATCTTAAATCTTTTGTCAGCTCCAATTGCCTCACTCATTCATTAATAATTGGTGAGCTAAAAAGACCTGACGATTTTTTTTTATTCTAAAGAAATCGTGAAAAAATATTGCCACAGCCCGGGTTCGAACCGGGAAGTCCAGAATTCTAGCCTGTTACGTTACCAATTACGCCACCGCGGCTCTAGCAACATCAATTCACGATCTCTATTTTAAATGTCAAGTGTTGAACTTGATTCGGATTGATTAATTAATCAATATGCCGCCATATATTTCTTTAGAGTGATAAATCTTAAGCGACAATGTTATTGACCACATTTCTATGATGGAATAATTTTAGCAGTTTGCATCGTGGTTAGGGTCAGCGCCGCCTGGATCCCTGTGTTATCGATCTCAGAATGATCTCTAACAGTCGAATCTTTAATTTTTTGTCAGTTCTAATGGCTTCACTCATTCATTAAGAATTAATGAGGCAACCAGACCTGACGATTTTTTTTTAATTGTGACGAAATCGTGAAAAAATATTGCCAGAGCCCGGGTTAGAACCGGGAACTCCAGAATTTTAGCCTGGTTTGTTACCAATTACGCTACCGTGGCTCTAGCAACATCAATTCACGATCTCTATTTTTAATGTCAAGTGTTAAACTTTATTCAGATTAATTAATTAATTAATATGCGGTCATATGTTTCTTTAGAGTGATAAATCTTAGGCGACAATGTTATTGACCAAATTTCTATGATGGATTGTTTAGGGAGTTCGCAACCCAGTTAGAGTCAGCGCCTCCTAGATCACTGTGTTATCGATCTCAGAAAGCACTCTAACAATCGAATCTTTAATTTTTTGTCAGCTCTAATTGCCTCACTCATTCATTGAGGATTAATGAAGCAACCGGACATGACAATTTTTAAAAAAATTTTAAAGAAATCGTGAAAAAATATTGCCACAGCCTGGGTTCGAAATGGGAAGTCCAGAATTCTAGCCTGGTACGTTACCAATTATGCCACCGCGGGTCTAGCAACATCAATTCACGATCTCTATTTTTAATGTCAAGTGTTAAACTCTATTCAGATGAATTAATTTATCAATATGCGGTCATATGTTTCTTTGGAGCGATAAATGTTAAGCGACAATGTTATTGATCAAATTTCTATGATGGATTATTTTTTGCAGTTCGCAGCCCGGTTAGAGTCAGCGCCGCCTAGATCCCTGTGTTATCGATCTCAGAAAGATCTCTAATAATCGAATCTTCAATTTTTTGTCAGCTCTAATTGCCTCACTCATTCATTAAAAATTAATGAGGCAACCAGACCTCACGATTTTTTTTTAAATTCTAAAGAAATCGTGAAAAAATATTTCCAGAGCCTGGGTTCGAAACGGGAAGTCGAGAATTCTAGCCTGGTACGTTACCAATTAAGCCACCGTGGCTCTAGCAACATCAATTCAAGATCTCTATTTTTAATGTCAAGTGTTAAACTTTATTCAGATTAATTAATTTATCAATATGCGGTCATATGTTTCTTTGGAGCGAAAAATCTTAAGCGACAATGTTATTGATCAAATTTCCATGATGGATTATTTTTTGCAGTTCGCAGCCCGGTTAGAGTCAGCGCCGCCTAGATCCCTGTGTTATCGATCTCAGAAAGATCTCTAACAATCGAATCTTTAATTTTTTGTCAGCTCTAATTGCCTCACTCATTTATTAAAAATTAATGAGGCAACCAGACCTCACGATTTTTTTTTAAATTCTAAAGAAATCGTGAGAAAATATTGCCAGAGCCTGGGTTCGAATCGGGAAGTCCAGAATTCTAGCCTGGTACGTTACCAATTATGCCACCGCGGCTCTAGCAACATCAATTCACGATCTCTCTTTTTAATGTCAAGTGTTAAACTTTATTCAGATTAATTAATTAATTAATATGCGGTCATATGTTTTTTTAGAGTGATAAATCTTAAGCGACAATGTTATTGACCAAATTTCTATGATGGATTGTTTAGGGAGTTCGCAACCCAGTTAGAGTCAGCGCCTCCTAGATCACTGTGTTATCGATTTCAGAAAGCTCTCTAACAATCGAATCTTTAATTTTTTGTCAGCTCTAATTGCCTCACTCATTTATTAAAAATTAATGAGGCAACCAGACCTCACGATTTTTTTTTAAATTCTAAAGAAATCGTGAAAAAATATTGCCACAGCCCGGGTTCGAACCGGGAACTCCATAATTTTAGCCTGGTTTGTTACCAATTACGCCACCGTAGCTCTAGCAACATCAATTCACGATCTCTGGTTTTAATGTCAAGTGTTAAACTTTATTCAGATTAATTAATAGATAAATATGCGGTCATATGATTCTTTAGAGTGAAAAATTTTAAGCGACAATGTTATTGACCAAATTTCTTTGATGGTATATTTTTGGCAGTTCCCAAACCGGTTAGAGTAAGCGCCGCCTGGATCCCTGTGTTATCAATCTCAGAAAGATCGCTGACAATCGAATCTTAAATCTTTTGTCAGCTCCAATTGCCTCACTTATTCATTAATAATTGGTGAGCTAAAAAGACCTGACGATTTTTTTTTAATTCTAAAGAAATCGTGAAAAAATATTGCCACAACCCGGGTTCGAACAGGGAAGTCCAGAATTCTAGCCTGTTACGTTACCAATTACGCCACCGCGGCTCTAGCAACATCAATTCACGATCTCTATTTTTAATGTCAAGTGTTAAACTTTATTCGGATTGATAAATTAATCAATATGCGGCCATATATTTCTTTAGAGTGATAAATCTTAAGCGACAATGTTATTGATCAAATTTCTATGATGGATTATTTTTTGCAGTTCGCAGCCCGGTTAGAGTCAGCGCGGCCTAGATCCCTGTGCTATCGATCTCAGAAAGATCTCTAACAGTCGAATCTTTAATTTTTTGTCAGCTCTATGTGCTTCACTTATTCATTAAGAATTAATGAGATAACCAGACCTGACGATTGTTTTTAATTCTGAAGAAATCGTGAAAAAATATTGCCACAGCCCGGGTTTGAACCGGGAACTCCAGAATTTTAGCCTGGTTTGTTACCAATTACGCCACCGTGGCTCTAGCAACATCAATTAACGATCTCTATTTTCAATGTCAAGTGAAAAACTTTATTCAGATTACTTAATTAATTAATATGCGGTCATATGTTTCTTTAGAGTGATAAATCTTAAGCGACAATGTTATTGACCAAATTTCTATGATGGATTGTTTAGGGAGTTCGCAACCCAGTCAGAGTCAGCGCCTCCTGGATCACTGTGTTATCGATCTCAGAA
Source organism: Cylloceria caligata (assembly GCA_963942595.1). Taxonomy (NCBI): domain Eukaryota; kingdom Metazoa; phylum Arthropoda; class Insecta; order Hymenoptera; family Ichneumonidae; genus Cylloceria; species Cylloceria caligata. Next base: position 39,306,487 of record OZ012703.1, on the reverse strand, counting down.
AGATCTCTAACAATCGAATCTTTAATTTTTTGTCAGCTCTAATTGCCTCACTCATTCATTAAAAATTAATGAGGCAACCAGACCTCACGATTTTTTTTTAAATTCTAAAGAAATCGTGAGAAAATATGGCCAGAGCCTAGGTTCGAATCGGGAAGTCCAGAATTCTAGCCTGGTACGTTACCAATTATGCCACCGCGGCTCTAGCAACATCAATTCACGATCTCTATTTTTAATGTCAAGTGTTAAACTTTATTCAGATTAATTAATTAATTAATATGCGGTCATATGTTTCTTTAGAGTGATAAATCTTAAGCGACAATGTTATTGACCAAATTTCTATGATGGATTGTTTAGGGAGTTCGCAACCCAGTTAGAGTCAGCGCCTCCTAGATCACTGTGTTATCGATCTCAGAAAGATCTCTAACAGTCGAATCTTTAATTTTTTGTCAGCTCTAATTGCTTCACTTATTCATTAAGAATGAATGAAGCAACCAGACCTGACGATTTTTTTTTAATTCTAAAGAAATCGTGAAAAAATATTGCCACAGCTTGGGTTCGAAATGGGAAGTCCAGAATTCTAGCCTGGTACGTTACCAATTATGCCACCGCGGCTCTAGCAACATCAATTGACGATCTCTATTTTTAATGTCAAGTGTAACTTCACTTTATTCAGATTAATTAATTAATCAATATGCGGTCATATGTTTATTTAGAGTGATAAATCTTAAGCGACAATGTTGTTGACCAAATTTCTATGATGGAATATTTTTGGCAGTTCGTAACCTGGTTAGAGTCAGCGCCGCCTGGATCCCTGTGTTATCGATCTCAGAAAGATTGCTAACAATAGAATCTTTAATTTTTTGTCTGCTTTAATTGTCTCACTCATTCATTAATAATTAATGAGCTAAACAGACCTGACGATTTTTTTTTTAATTCAAAACGAATCGTGAAAAATATTGCCACAGCCCGGGTACGAACCGGGAACGCCAGAATTCTAGCCTCGTACGTTACCAATTACGCCGCCGTGGCTTTAGCAACATCAATTCAAGATCTCTATTTTTAATGTCAAGTGTTAAACTTTATTCAGATTAATTCATTAATCAATATGCGGTCATATGTTTCTATAGAGTGAAAAATCTTAGACGACAATGTTATTAACCAAATCTCTTTGATGGAATATTTTTGGCAGTTTGAATCGCGGTTACGGTCAGCGCCGCCTGGATCCCTGTGTTATCGATCTTGGAAAGATCTCTAACAACCGAATCTATTATTTCTTGTCAGCTCTAGTTACCTCACTTATTCATTAAGAATTAATGAGGCAACCGGACCGCACGATTTTTTTTTTAATTCTAAAGAAATCGTGAAAAAATATTGCCACAACCCGGGTTCGAACCGGGAAGTCAAGAATTCTAGCCTGTCACGTTACCAATTACGCCACCGCTGCTCTAGCAACATCAATTCAAGATCTCTATTTTTAATGTCAAGTGTTAAACTTTATTCAGAGTAATTAATTTATCAATATGCGGTCATATGTTTCTTTGGAGCGAAAAATCTTAAGCGACAATGTTATTGATCAAATTTCCATGATGGTTTATTTTTTGCAGTTCGCAGCCTGGTTAGAGTCAGCGCCGCCTAGATCCCTGTGTTATCGATCTCAGAAAAATCTCTAACAATCGAATCTTTAATTTTTTGTCAGCTCTAATTGCCTCACTCATTCATTGAGGATTAATGAAGCAACCGGACATGACAACTTTTAAAAAAATTTTAAAGAAATCGTGAAAAAATATTGCCACAGCCTGGGTTCGAAATGGGAAGTCCAGAATTCTAGCCTGGTACGTTACCAATTATGCCACCGCGGGTCTAGCAACATCAATTCACGATCTCTATTTTTAATGTCAAGTGTTAAACTCTATTCAGATGAATTAATTTATCAATATGCGGTCATATGTTTCTTTGGAGCGATAAATGTTAAGCGACAATGTTATTGATCAAATTTCTATGATGGATTATTTTTTGCAGTTCGCAGCCCGGTTAGAGTCAGCGCCGCCTAGATCCCTGTGTTATCGATCTCAGAAAGATTTCTAATAATCGAATCTTCAATTTTTTGTCAGCTCTAATTGCCTCACTCATTCATTAAAAATTAATGAGGCAACCAGACCTCACGATTTTTTTTTAAATTCTAAAGAAATCGTGAAAAAATATTTCCAGAGCCTGGGTTCGAAACGGGAAGTCGAGAATTCTAGCCTGGTACGTTACCAATTAAGCCACCGCGGCTCTAGCAACATCAATTCAAGATCTCTATTTTTAATGTCAAGTGTTAAACTTTATTCAGATTAATTAATTTATCAATATGCGGTCATATGTTTCTTTGGAGCGAAAAATCTTAAGCGACAATGTTATTGATCAAATTTCCATGATGGATTATTTTTTGCAGTTCGCAGCCCGGTTAGAGTCAGCGCCGCCTAGATCCCTGTGTTATCGATCTCAGAAAGATCTCTAACAATCGAATCTTTAATTTTTTGTCAGCTCTAATTGCCTCACTCATTTATTAAAAATTAATGAGGCAACCAGACCTCACGATTTTTTTTTAAATTCTAAAGAAATCGTGAGAAAATATTGCCAGAGCCTGGGTTCGAATCGGGAAGTCCAGAATTCTAGCCTGGTACGTTACCAATTATGCCACCGCGGCTCTAGCAACATCAATTCACGATCTCTCTTTTTAATGTCAAGTGTTAAACTTTATTCAGATTAATTAATTAATTAATATGCGGTCATATGTTTTTTTAGAGTGATAAATCTTAAGCGACAATGTTATTGACCAAATTTCTATGATGGATTGTTTAGGGAGTTCGCAACCCAGTTAGAGTCAGCGCCTCCTAGATCACTGTGTTATCGATTTCAGAAAGCTCTCTAACAATCGAATCTTTAATTTTTTGTCAGCTCTAATTGCCTCACTCATTTATTAAAAATTAATGAGGCAACCAGACCTCACGATTTTTTTTTAAATTCTAAAGAAATCGTGAAAAAATATTGCCACAGCCCGGGTTCGAACCGGGAACTCCATAATTTTAGCCTGGTTTGTTACCAATTACGCCACCGTAGCTCTAGCAACATCAATTCACGATCTCTGGTTTTAATGTCAAGTGTTAAACTTTATTCAGATTAATTAATAGATCAATATGCGGTCATATGTTTCTTTAGAGTGAAAAATTTTAAGCGACAATGTTATTGACCAAATTTCTTTGATGGTATATTTTTGGCAGTTCCCAAAGCGGTTAGAGTAAGCGCCGCCTGGATCCCTGTGTTATCAATCTCAGAAAGATCGCTAACAATCGAATCTTAAATCTTTTGTCAGCTCCAATTGCCTCACTTATTCATTAATAATTGGTGAGCTAAAAAGACCTGACGATTTTTTTTTAATTCTAAAGAAATCGTGAAAAAATATTGCCACAACCCGGGTTCGAACAGGGAAGTCCAGAATTCTAGCCTGTTACGTTACGAATTACGCCACCGCGGCTCTAGCAACATCAATTCACGATCTCTATTTTTAATGTCAAGTGTTAAACTTTATTCGGATTGATAAATTAATCAATATGCGGCCATATATTTCTTTAGAGTGATAAATCTTAAGCGACAATGTTATTGATCAAATTTCTATGATGGATTATTTTTTGCAGTTCGCAGCCCGGTTAGAGTCAGCGCGGCCTAGATCCCTGTGCTATCGATCTCAGAAAGATCTCTAACAGTCGAATCTTTAATTTTTTGTCAGCTCTAATTGCTTCACTTATTCATTAAGAATTAATGAGGCAACCAGACCTGACGATTGTTTTTAATTCTGAAGAAATCGTGAAAAAATATTGCCACAGCCCGGGTTTGAACCGGGAACTCCAGAATTTTAGCCTGGTTTGTTACCAATTACGCCACCGTGGCTCTAGCAACATCAATTAACGATCTCTATTTTTAATGTCAAGTGAAAAACTTTATTCAGATTACTTAATTAATTAATATGCGGTCATATGTTTCTTTAGAGTGATAAATCTTAAGCGACAATGTTATTGACCAAATTTCTATGATGGATTGTTTAGGGAGTTCGCAACCCAGTCAGAGTCAGCGCCTCCTGGATCACTGTGTTATCGATCTCAGATAGATCTCTAACAATCGAATCTTTAATTTTTTGTCAGCTCTAATTGCCTCACTCATTCATTAAAAATTAATGAGGCAACCAGACCTCACGATTTTTTTTTAAATTCTAAAGAAATCGTGAGAAAATATTGCCAGAGCCTAGGTTCGAATCGGGAAGTCCAGAATTCTAGCCTGGTACGTTACCAATTATGCCACCGCGGCTCTAGCAACATCAATTCACGATCTCTATTTTTAATGTCAAGTGTAACTTCACTTTATTCAGATTAATTAATTAATCAATATGCGGTCATATGTTTATTTAGAGTGATAAATCTTAAGCGACAATGTTGTTGACCAAATTTTTATGATGGAATATTTTTGGCAGTTCGTAACCCGGTTAGAGTCAGCGCCGCCTGGATCCCTGTGTTATCGATCTCAGAAAGATTGCTAACAATAGAATCTTTAATTTTTTGTCTGCTTTAATTGTCTCACTCATTCATTAATAATTAATGAGCTAAACAGACCTGACGATTTTTTTTTTAATTCAAAACGAATCGTGAAAAATATTGCCACAGCCCGGGTACGAACCGGGAACGCCAGAATTCTAGCCTCGTACGTTACCAATTACGCCGCCGTGGCTTTAGCAACATCAATTCAAGATCTCTATTTTTAATGTCAAGTGTTAAACTTTATTCAGATTAATTCATTAATCAATATGCGGTCATATGTTTCTATAGAGTGAAAAATCTTAGACGACAATGTTATTAACCAAATCTCTTTGATGGAATATTTTTGGCAGTTTGAATCGCGGTTACGGTCAGCGCCGCCTGGATCCCTGTGTTATCGATCTTGGAAAGATCTCTAACAACCGAATCTATTATTTCTTGTCAGCTCTAATTACCTCACTTATTCATTAAGAATTAATGAGGCAACCGGACCGCACGATTTTTTTTTAATTCTAAAGAAATCGTGAAAAAATATTGCCACAACCCGGGTTTGAACCGGGAAGTCAAGAATTCTAGCCTGTCACGTTACCAATTACGCCACCGCTGCTCTAGCAACATCAATTCAAGATCTCTATTTTTAATGTCAAGTGTTAAACTTTATTCAGAGTAATTAATTTATCAATATGCGGTCATATGTTTCTTTGGAGCGAAAAATCTTAAGCGACAATGTTATTGATCAAATTTCCATGATGGTTTATTTTTCGCAGTTCGCAGCCCGGTTAGAGTCAGCGCCGCCTAGATCCCTGTGTTATCGATCTCAGAAAGATCTCTAACAATCGAATCTTTAATTTTTTGTCAGCTCTAATTGCCTCACTCATTTATTAAAAATTAATGAGGCAACCAGACCTCACGATTTTTTTTTAAATTCTAAAGAAATCGTGAGAAAATATTGCCAGAGCCTGGGTTCGAATCGGGAAGTCCAGAATTCTAGCCTGGTACGTTACCAATTATGCCACCGCGGCTCTAGCAACATCAATTCACGATCTCTATTTTTAATGTCAAGTGTTAAACTTTATTCAGATTAATTAATTAATTAATATGCGGTCATATGTTTCTTTAGAGTGATAAATCTTAAGCGACAATGTTATTGACCAAATTTCTATGATGGATTGTTTAGGGAGTTCGCAACCCAGTTAGAGTCAGCGCCTCCTAGATCACTGTGTTATCGATCTCAGAAAGCTCTCTAACAATCGAATCTTTAATTTTTTGTCAGCTCTAATTGCCTCACTCATTCATTAAGAATTAATGAGACAACCGGACCTGACAATTTTTTAAAAAATTTTAAAGAAATCGTGAAAAAATATTGCCACAGTCTGGGTTCGAAATGGGAAGTCCAGAATTCTAGCCTGGTACGTTACCAATTATGCCACCGCAACTCTAGCAACATCAATTCACGATCTCTATTTTTAATGTCAAGTGTTAAACTTTATTCAGATTAATTAATTTATCAATATGCGGTCATATGTTTCTTTGGAGCGAAAAATCTTAAGCGACAATGTTATTGATCAAATTTCCATGATGGATTATTTTTTGCAGTTCGCAGCCCGGTTAGAGTCAGCGCCGCCTAGATCCCTGTGTTATCGATCTCAGAAAGATCTCTAACAATCGAATCTTTAATTTTTTGTCAGCTCTAATTGCCTCACTCATTTATTAAAAATTAATGAGGCAACCAGACCTCACGATTTTTTTTTAAATTCTAAAGAAATCGTGAGAAAATAATGCCAGAGCCTGGGTTCGAATCGGGAAGTCCAGAATTCTAGCCTGGTACGTTACCAATTATGCCACCGCGGCTCTAGCAACATCAATTCACGATCTCTATTTTTAATGTCAAGTGTTAAACTTTATTCAGATTAATTAATTAATTAATATGCGGTCATATGTTTTTTTAGAGTGATAAATCTTAAGCGACAATGTTATTGACCAAATTTCTATGATGGATTGTTTAGGGAGTTCGCAACCCAGTTAGAGTCAGCGCCTCCTAGATCACTGTGTTATCGATCTCAAAAAGCTCTCTAACAATCGAATCTTTAATTTTTTGTCAGCTCTAATTGCCTCACGCATTTATTAAAAATTAATGAGGCAACCAGACCTCACGATTTTTTTTTAAATTCTAAAGAAATCGTGAAAAAATATTGCCACAGCCCGGGTTCGAACCGGGAACTCCATAATTTTAGCCTGGTTTGTTACCAATTACGCCACCGTAACTCTAGCAACATCAATTCACGATCTCTGGTTTTAATGTCAAGTGTTAAACTTTATTCAGATTAATTAATAGATCAATATGCGGTCATATGTTTCTTTAGAGTGAAAAATTTTAAGCGACAATGTTATTGACAAAATTTCTTTGATGGTATATTTTTGGCAGTTCCCAAACCGGTTAGAGTAAGCGCCGCCTGGATCCCTGTGTTATCAATCTCAGAAAGATCGCTAACAATCGAATCTTAAATCTTTTGTCAGCTCCAATTGCCTCACTTATTCATTAATAATTGGTGAGCTAAAAAGACCTGACGATTTTTTTTTAATTCTAAAGAAATCGTGAAAAAATATTGCCACAACCCGGGTTCGAACAGGGAAGTCCAGAATTCTAGCCTGTTACGTTACCAATTACGCCACCGCGGCTCTAGCAACATCAATTCACGATCTCTATTTTTAATGTCAAGTGTTAAACTTTATTCGGATTGATAAATTAATCAATATGCGGCCATATATTTCTTTAGAGTGATAAATCTTAAGCGACAATGTTATTGATCAAATTTCTATGATGGATTACTTTTTGCAGTTCGCAGCCCGGTTAGAGTCAGCGCGGCCTAGATCCCTGTGCTATCGATCTCAGAAAGATCTCTAACAGTCGAATCTTTAATTTTTTGTCAGCTCTAATTGCTTCACTTATTCATTAAGAATTAATGAGGCAACCAGACCTGACGATTGTTTTTAATTCTGAAGAAATCGTGAAAAAATATTGCCACAGCCCGGGTTTGAACCGGGAACTCCAGAATTTTAGCCTGGTTTGTTACCAATTACGCCACCGTGGCTCTAGCAACATCAATTAACGATCTCTATTTTTAATGTCAAGTGAAAAACTTTATTCAGATTACTTAATTAATTAATATGCGGTCATATGTTTCTTTAGAGTGATAAATCTTAAGCGACAATGTTATTGACCAAATTTCTATGATGGATTGTTTAGGGAGTTCGCAACCCAGTCAGAGTCAGCGCCTCCTGGATCACTGTGTTATCGATCTCAGAAAGATCTCTAACAATCGAATCTTTAATTTTTTGTTAGCTCTAATTGCCTCACTTATTCATTAAAAATTGATGAGGCAACCAGACCTCACGATTTTTTTTTTAATTCTAAAGAAATCGTGAGAAAATATTGCCAGAGCCTAGGTTCGAATCGGGAAGTCCAGAATTCTAGCCTGGTACGTTACCAATTATGCCACCGCGGCTCTAGCAACATCAATTCACGATCTCTATTTTTAATGTCAAGTGTTAAACTTTATTCAGATTAATTAATTAATTAATATGCGGTCATATGTTTCTTTAGAGTGATAAATCTTAAGCGACAATGTTATTGACCAAATTTCTATGATGGATTGTTTAGGGAGTTCGCAACCCAGTTAGAGTCAGCGCCTCCTAGATCACTGTGTTATCGATCTCAGAAAGATCTCTAACAGTCGAATCTTTAATTTTTTGTCAGCTCTAATTGCTTCACTTATTCATTAAGAATGAATGAAGCAACCAGACCTGACGATTTTTTTTTAATTCTAAAGAAATCGTGAAAAAATATTGCCACAGCTTGGGTTCGAAATGGGAAGTCCAGAATTCTAGCCTGGTACGTTACCAATTATGCCACCGCGGCTCTAGCAACATCAATTGACGATCTCTATTTTTAATGTCAAGTGTAACTTCACTTTATTCAGATTAATTAATTAATCAATATGCGGTCATATGTTTATTTAGAGTGATAAATCTTAAGCGACAATGTTGTTGACCAAATTTCTATGATGGAATATTTTTGGCAGTTCGTAACCCGGTTAGAGTCAGCGCCGCCTGGATCCCTGTGTTATCGATCTCAGAAAGATTGCTAACAATAGAATCTTTAATTTTTTGTCTGCTTTAATTGTCTCACTCATTCATTAATAATTAATGAGCTAAACAGACCTGACGATTTTTTTTTTAATTTCAAACGAAACGTGAAAAATATTGCCACAGCCCGGGTACGAACCGGGAACGCCAGAATTCTAGCCTCGTACGTTACCAATTACGCCGCCGTGGCTTTAGCAACATCAATTCAAGATCTCTATTTTTAATGTCAAGTGTTAAACTTTATTCAGATTAATTCATTAATCAATATGCGGTCATATGTTCCTATAGAGTGAAAAATCTTAGACGACAATGTTATTAACCAAATCTCTTTGATGGAATATTTTTGGCAGTTTGAATCGCGGTTACGGTCAGCGCCGCCTGGATCCCTGTGTTATCGATCTTGGAAAGATCTCTAACAACCGAATCTATTATTTCTTGTCAGCTCTAATTACCTCACTTATTCATTAAGAATTAATGAGGCAACCGGACCGCACGATTTTTTTTTAATTCTAAAGAAATCGTGAAAAAATATTGCGACAACCCGGGTTCGAACCGGGAAGTCAAGAATTCTAGCCTGTCACGTTACCAATTACGCCACCGCTGCTCTAGCAACATCAATTCAAGATTTCTATTTTTAATGTCAAGTGTTAAACTTTATTCAGAGTAATTAATTTATCAATATGCGGTCATATGTTTCTTTGGAGCGAAAAATCTTAAGCGACAATGTTATTGATCAAATTTCCATGATGGTTTATTTTTTGCAGTTCGCAGCCCGGTTAGAGTCAGCGCCGCCTAGATCCCTGTGTTATCGATCTCAGAAAGATCTCTAACAATCGACTCTTTAATTTTTTGTCAGCTCTAATTGCCTCACTCATTTATTAAAAATTAATGAGACAACCGGACCTGACAATTTTTTAAAAAATTTTAAAGAAATCGTGAAAAAATATTGCCACAGTCTGGGTTCGAAATGGGAAGTCCAGAATTCTAGCCTGGTACGTTACCAATTATGCCACCGCAACTCTAGCAACATCAATTCACGATCTCTATTTTTAATGTCAAGTGTTGAACTTTATTGAGATGAATTAATTTATCAATATGCGGACATATGTTTCTTTAGAGTGATAAATCTTAAGCGACAATGTTGTTGACCAAATTTCTATGATGACATATTTTTGGCAGTTCGTAACCCGGTTAGAGTCAGCGCCGCCTGGATCCCTGTGTTATCGATCTCAGAAAGATCTCTAACAGTCGAATCTTTAATTTTTTGTCAGATCTAATTGCCTCACTTATTCATTAAGAATTATTGAGGCAACCGGACCGCACGATTTTTTTTTTAATTCTAAAGAAATCGTGAAAAAACATTGCCACAGCCCGGGTTCGAACCGGGAACTCCATAATTTTAGCCTGGTTTGTTACCAATTACGCCACCGTGGCTCTAGCAACATCAATTCACGATCTCTGGTTTTAATGTCAAGTGTTAAACTTTATTCAGATTAATTAATAGATCAATATGCGGTCATATGTTTCTTTAGAGTGAAAAATTTTAAGCGACAATGTTATTGACCAAATTTCTTTGATGGTATATTTTTGGCAGTTCCCAAACCGGTTAGAATAAGCGCCGCCTGGATCCCTGTGTTATCAGTCTCAGAGAGATCGCTAACAATCGAATCTTAAATCTTTTGTCAGCTCCAATTGCCTCACTCATTCATTAATAATTGGTGAGCTAAAAAGACCTGACGATTTTTTTTTATTCTAAAGAAATCGTGAAAAAATATTGCCACAGCCCGGGTTCGAACCGGGAAGTCCAGAATTCTAGCCTGTTACGTTACCAATTACGCCACCGCGGCTCTAGCAACATCAATTCACGATCTCTATTTTAAATGTCAAGTGTTGAACTTGATTCGGATTGATTAATTAATCAATATGCCGCCATATATTTCTTTAGAATGATAAATCTTAAGCGACAATGTTATTGACCACATTTCTATGATGGAATAATTTTAGCAGTTTGCATCGTGGTTAGGGTCAGCGCCGCCTGGATCCCTGTGTTATCGATCTCAGAATGATCTCTAACAGTCGAATCTTTAATTTTTTGTCAGCTCTAATTGCTTCACTCATTCATTAAGAATTAATGAGGCAACCAGACCTGACGATTTTTTTTTAATTGTGACGAAATCGTGAAAAAATATTGCCAGAGCCCGGGTTAGAACCGGGAACTCCAGAATTTTAGCCTGGTTTGTTACCAATTACGCTACCGTGGCTCTAGCAACATCAATTCACGATCTCTATTTTTAATGTCAAGTGTTAAACTTTATTCAGATTAATTAATTAATTAATATGCGGTCATATGTTTCTTTAGAGTGATAAATCTTAGGCGACAATGTTATTGACCAAATTTCTATGATGGATTGTTTGGGGAGTTCGCAACCCAGTTAGAGTCAGCGCCTCCTAGATCACTGTGTTATCGATCTCAGAAAGCACTCTAACAATCGAATCTTTAATTTTTTGTCAGCTCTAATTGCCTCACTCATTCATTAAGGATTAATGAAGCAACCGGACCTGACAATTTTTAAAAAAATTTTAAAGAAATCGTGAAAAAATATTGCCACAGCCTGGGTTCGAAATGGGAAGTCCAGAATTCTAGCCTGGTACGTTACCAATTATGCCACCGCGGGTCTAGCAACATCAATTCACGATCTCTATTTTTAATGTCAAGTGTTAAACTCTATTCAGATGAATTAATTTATCAATATGCGGTCATATGTTTCTTTGGAGCGATAAATGTTAAGCGACAATGTTATTGATCAAATTTCTATGATGGATTATTTTTTGCAGTTCGCAGCCCGGTTAGAGTCAGCGCCGCCTAGATCCCTGTGTTATCGATCTCAGAAAGATCTCTAATAATCGAATCTTCAATTTTTTGTCAGCTCTAATTGCCTCACTCATTCATTAAAAATTAATGAGGCAACCAGACTTCACGATTTTTTTTTAAATTCTAAAGAAATCGTGAAAAAATATTTCCAGAGCCTGGGTTCGAAATGGGAAGTCGAGAATTCTAGCCTGGTACGTTACCAATTAAGCCACCGCGGCTCTAGCAACATCAATTCAAGATCTCTATTTTTAATGTCAAGTATTAAACTTTATTCAGATTAATTAATTAATTAATATGCGGTCATATGTTTTTTTAGAGTGATAAATCTTAAGCGACAATGTTATTGACCAAATTTCTATGATGGATTGTTTAGGGAGTTCGCAACCCAGTTAGAGTCAGCGCCTCCTAGATCACTGTGTTATCGATCTCAGAAAGCTCTCTAACAATCGAATCTTTAATTTTTTGTCAGCTCTAATTGCCTCACTCATTTATTAAAAATTAATGAGGCAACCAGACCTCACGATTTTTTTTTAAATTCTAAAGAAATCGTGAAAAAATATTGCCACAGCCCGGGTTCGAACCGGGAACTCCATAATTTTAGCCTGGTTTGTTACCAATTACGCCACCGTGGCTCTAGCAACATCAATTCACGATCTCTGGTTTTAATGTCAAGTGTTAAACTTTATTCAGATTAATTAATAGATCAATATGCGGTCATATGTTTCTTTAGAGTGAAAAATTTTAAGCGACAATGTTATTGACCAAATTTCTTTTATGGTATATTTTTGGCAGTTCCCAAACCGGTTAGAGTAAGCGCCGCCTGGATCCCTGTGTTATCAATCTCAGAAAGATCGCTAACAATCGAATCTTAAATCTTTTGTCAGCTCCAATTGCCTCACTCATTCATTAATAATTGGTGAGCTAAAAAGACCTGACGATTTTTTTTTATTCTAAAGAAATCGTGAAAAAATATTGCCACAGCCCGGGTTCGAACCGGGAAGTCCAGAATTCTAGCCTGTTACGTTACCAATTACGCCACCGCGGCTCTAGCAACATCAATTCACGATCTCTATTTTAAATGTCAAGTGTTGAACTTGATTCGGATTGATTAATTAATCAATATGCCGCCATATATTTCTTTAGAGTGATAAATCTTAAGCGACAATGTTATTGACCACATTTCTATGATGGAATAATTTTAGCAGTTTGCATCGTGGTTAGGGTCAGCGCCGCCTGGATCCCTGTGTTATCGATCTCAGAATGATCTCTAACAGTCGAATCTTTAATTTTTTGTCAGTTCTAATGGCTTCACTCATTCATTAAGAATTAATGAGGCAACCAGACCTGACGATTTTTTTTTAATTGTGACGAAATCGTGAAAAAATATTGCCAGAGCCCGGGTTAGAACCGGGAACTCCAGAATTTTAGCCTGGTTTGTTACCAATTACGCTACCGTGGCTCTAGCAACATCAATTCACGATCTCTATTTTTAATGTCAAGTGTTAAACTTTATTCAGATTAATTAATTAATTAATATGCGGTCATATGTTTCTTTAGAGTGATAAATCTTAGGCGACAATGTTATTGACCAAATTTCTATGATGGATTGTTTAGGGAGTTCGCAACCCAGTTAGAGTCAGCGCCTCCTAGATCACTGTGTTATCGATCTCAGAAAGCACTCTAACAATCGAATCTTTAATTTTTTGTCAGCTCTAATTGCCTCACTCATTCATTGAGGATTAATGAAGCAACCGGACATGACAATTTTTAAAAAAATTTTAAAGAAATCGTGAAAAAATATTGCCACAGCCTGGGTTCGAAATGGGAAGTCCAGAATTCTAGCCTGGTACGTTACCAATTATGCCACCGCGGGTCTAGCAACATCAATTCACGATCTCTATTTTTAATGTCAAGTGTTAAACTCTATTCAGATGAATTAATTTATCAATATGCGGTCATATGTTTCTTTGGAGCGATAAATGTTAAGCGACAATGTTATTGATCAAATTTCTATGATGGATTATTTTTTGCAGTTCGCAGCCCGGTTAGAGTCAGCGCCGCCTAGATCCCTGTGTTATCGATCTCAGAAAGATCTCTAATAATCGAATCTTCAATTTTTTGTCAGCTCTAATTGCCTCACTCATTCATTAAAAATTAATGAGGCAACCAGACCTCACGATTTTTTTTTAAATTCTAAAGAAATCGTGAAAAAATATTTCCAGAGCCTGGGTTCGAAATGGGAAGTCGAGAATTCTAGCCTGGTACGTCACCAATTAAGCCACCGCGGCTCTAGCAACATCAATTCAAGATCTCTATTTTTAATGTCAAGTATTAAACTTTATTCAGATTAATTAATTAATTAATATGCGGTCATATGTTTTTTTAGAGTGATAAATCTTGAGCGACAATGTTATTGACCAAATTTCTATGATGGATTGTTTAGGGAGTTCGCAACCCAGTTAGAGTCAGCGCCTCCTAGATCACTGTGTTATCGATCTCAGAAAGCTCTCTAACAATCGAATCTTTAATTTTTTGTCAGCTCTAATTGCCTCACTCATTTATTAAAAATTAATGAGGCAACCAGACCTCACGATTTTTTTTTAAATTCTAAAGAAATCGTGAAAAAAATATTGCCACAGCCCGGGTTCGAACCGGGAACTCCATAATTTTAGCCTGGTTTGTTACCAATTACGCCACCGTGGCTCTAGCAACATCAATTCACGATCTCTGGTTTTAATGTCAAGTGTTAAACTTTATTCAGATTAATTAATAGATCAATATGCGGTCATATGTTTCTTTAGAGTGAAAAATTTTAAGCGACAATGTTATTGACCAAATTTCTTTTATGGTATATTTTTGGCAGTTCCCAAACCGGTTAGAGTAAGCGCCGCCTGGATCCCTGTGTTATCAATCTCAGAAAGATCGCTAACAATCGAATCTTAAATCTTTTGTCAGCTCCAATTGCCTCACTCATTCATTAATAATTGGTGAGCTAAAAAGACCTGACGATTTTTTTTTATTCTAAAGAAATCGTGAAAAAATATTGCCACAGCCCGGGTTCGAACCGGGAAGTCCAGAATTCTAGCCTGTTACGTTACCAATTACGCCACCGCGGCTCTAGCAACATCAATTCACGATCTCTATTTTAAATGTCAAGTGTTGAACTTGATTCGGATTGAATTATTAATCAATATGCCGCCATATATTTCTTTAGAGTGATAAATCTTAAGCGACAATGTTATTGACCACATTTCTATGATGGAATAATTTTAGCAGTTTGCATCGTGGTTAGGGTCAGCGCCGCCTGGATCCCTGTGTTATCGATCTCAGAATGATCTCTAACAGTCGAATCTTTAATTTTTTGTCAGTTCTAATGGCTTCACTCATTCATTAAGAATTAATGAGGCAACCAGACCTGACGATTTTTTTTTAATTGTGACGAAATCGTGAAAAAATATTGCCAGAGCCCGGGTTAGAACCGGGAACTCCAGAATTTTAGCCTGGTTTGTTACCAATTACGCTACCGTGGCTCTAGCAACATCAATTCACGATCTCTATTTTTAATGTCAAGTGTTAAACTTTATTCAGATTAATTAATTAATTAATATGCGGTCATATGTTTCTTTAGAGTGATAAATCTTAGGCGACAATGTTATTGACCAAATTTCTATGATGGATTGTTTAGGGAGTTCGCAACCCAGTTAGAGTCAGCGCCTCCTAGATCACTGTGTTATCGATCTCAGAAAGCACTCTAACAATCGAATCTTTAATTTTTTGTCAGCTCTAATTGCCTCACTCATTCATTGAGGATTAATGAAGCAACCGGACATGACAATTTTTAAAAAAATTTTTAAGAAATCGTGAAAAAATATTGCCACAGCCTGGGTTCGAAATGGGAAGTCCAGAATTCTAGCCTGGTACGTTACCAATTATGCCACCGCGGGTCGAGCAACATCAATTCACGATCTCTATTTTTAATGTCAAGTGTTAAACTCTATTCAGATGAATTAATTTATCAATATGCGGTCATATGTTTCTTTGGAGCGATAAATGTTAAGCGACAATGTTATTGATCAAATTTCTATGATGGATTATTTTTTGCAGTTCGCAGCCCGGTTAGAGTCAGCGCCGCCTAGATCCCTGTGTTATCGATCTCAGAAAGATCTCTAATAATCGAATCTTCAATTTTTTGTCAGCTCTAATTGCCTCACTCATTCATTAAAAATTAATGAGGCAACCAGACCTCACGATTTTTTTTTAAATTCTAAAGAAATCGTGAAAAAATATTTCCAGAGCCTGGGTTCGAAACGGGAAGTCGAGAATTCTAGCCTGGTACGTTACCAATTAAGCCACCGTGGCTCTAGCAACATCAATTCAAGATCTCTATTTTTAATGTCAAGTGTTAAACTTTATTCAGATTAATTAATTTATCAATATGCGGTCATATGTTTCTTTGGAGCGAAAAATCTTAAGCGACAATGTTATTGATCAAATTTCCATGATGGATTATTTTTTGCAGTTCGCAGCCCGGTTAGAGTCAGCGCCGCCTAGATCCCTGTGTTATCGATCTCAGAAAGATCTCTAACAATCGAATCTTCAATTTTTTGTCAGCTCTAATTGCCTCACTCATTTATTAAAAATTAATGAGGCAACCAGACCTCACGATTTTTTTTTAAATTCTAAAGAAATCGTGAGAAAATATTGCCAGAGCCTGGGTTCGAATCGGGAAGTCCAGAATTCTAGCCTGGTACGTTACCAATTATGCCACCGCGGCTCTAGCAACATCAATTCACGATCTCTCTTTTTAATGTCAAGTGTTAAACTTTATTCAGATTAATTAATTAATTAATATGCGGTCATATGTTTTTTTAGAGTGATAAATCTTAAGCGACAATGTTATTGACCAAATTTCTATGATGGATTGTTTAGGGAGTTCGCAACCCAGTTAGAGTCAGCGCCTCCTAGATCACTGTGTTATCGATTTCAGAAAGCTCTCTAACAATCGAATCTTTAATTTTTTGTCAGCTCTAATTGCCTCACTCATTTATTAAAAATTAATGAGGCAACCAGACCTCACGATTTTTTTTTAAATTCTAAAGAAATCGTGAAAAAATATTGCCACAGCCCGGGTTCGAACCGGGAACTCCATAATTTTAGCCTGGTTTGTTACCAATTACGCCACCGTAGCTCTAGCAACATCAATTCACGATCTCTGGTTTTAATGTCAAGTGTTAAACTTTATTCAGATTAATTAATAGATAAATATGCGGTCATATGATTCTTTAGAGTGAAAAATTTTAAGCGACAATGTTATTGACCAAATTTCTTTGATGGTATATTTTTGGCAGTTCCCAAACCGGTTAGAGTAAGCGCCGCCTGGATCCCTGTGTTATCAATCTCAGAAAGATCGCTAACAATCGAATCTTAAATCTTTTGTCAGCTCCAATTGCCTCACTTATTCATTAATAATTGGTGAGCTAAAAAGACCTGACGATTTTTTTTTAATTCTAAAGAAATCGTGAAAAAATATTGCCACAACCCGGGTTCGAACAGGGAAGTCCAGAATTCTAGCCTGTTACGTTACCAATTACGCCACCGCGGCTCTAGCAACATCAATTCACGATCTCTATTTTTAATGTCAAGTGTTAAACTTTATTCGGATTGATAAATTAATCGATATGCGGCCATATATTTCTTTAGAGTGATAAATCTTAAGCGACAATGTTATTGATCAAATTTCTATGATGGATTATTTTTTGCAGTTCGCAGCCCGGTTAGAGTCAGCGCGGCCTAGATCCCTGTGCTATCGATCTCAGAAAGATCTCTAACAGTCGAATCTTTAATTTTTTGTCAGCTCTATGTGCTTCACTTATTCATTAAGAATTAATGAGATAACCAGACCTGACGATTGTTTTTAATTCTGAAGAAATCGTGAAAAAATATTGCCACAGCCCGGGTTTGAACCGGGAACTCCAGAATTTTAGCCTGGTTTGTTACCAATTACGCCACCGTGGCTCTAGCAACATCAATTAACGATCTCTATTTTTAATGTCAAGTGAAAAACTTTATTCAGATTACTTAATTAATTAATATGCGGTCATATGTTTCTTTAGAGTGATAAATCTTAAGCGACAATGTTATTGACCAAATTTCTATGATGGATTGTTTAGGGAGTTCGCAACCCAGTCAGAGTCAGCGCCTCCTGGATCACTGTGTTATCGATCTCAGAAAGATCTCTAACAATCGAATCTTTAATTTTTTGTCAGCTCTAATTGCCTCACTCATTCATTAAAAATTAATGAGGCAACCAGACCTCACGATTTTTTTTTAAATTCTAAAGAAATCGTGAGAAAATATGGCCAGAGCCTAGGTTCGAATCGGGAAGTCCAGAATTCTAGCCTGGTACGTTACCAATTATGCCACCGCGGCTCTAGCAACATCAATTCACGATCTCTATTTTTAATGTCAAGTGTTAAACTTTATTCAGATTAATTAATTAATTAATATGCGGTCATATGTTTCTTTAGAGTGATAAATCTTAAGCGACAATGTTATTGACCAAATTTCTATGATGGATTGTTTAGGGAGTTCGCAACCCAGTTAGAGTCAGCGCCTCCTAGATCACTGTGTTATCGATCTCAGAAAGATCTCTAACAGTCGAATCTTTAATTTTTTGTCAGCTCTAATTGCTTCACTTATTCATTAAGAATGAATGAAGCAACCAGACCTGACGATTTTTTTTTAATTCTAAAGAAATCGTGAAAAAATATTGCCACAGCTTGGGTTCGAAATGGGAAGTCCAGAATTCTAGCCTGGTACGTTACCAATTATGCCACCGCGGCTCTAGCAACATCAATTGACGATCTCTATTTTTAATGTCAAGTGTAACTTCACTTTATTCAGATTAATTAATTAATCAATATGCGGTCATATGTTTATTTAGAGTGATAAATCTTAAGCGACAATGTTGTTGACCAAATTTCTATGATGGAATATTTTTGGCAGTTCGTAACCTGGTTAGAGTCAGCGCCGCCTGGATCCCTGTGTTATCGATCTCAGAAAGATTGCTAACAATAGAATCTTTAATTTTTTGTCTGCTTTAATTGTCTCACTCATTCATTAATAATTAATGAGCTAAACAGACCTGACGATTTTTTTTTTAATTCAAAACGAATCGTGAAAAATATTGCCACAGCCCGGGTACGAACCGGGAACGCCAGAATTCTAGCCTCGTACGTTACCAATTACGCCGCCGTGGCTTTAGCAACATCAATTCAAGATCTCTATTTTTAATGTCAAGTGTTAAACTTTATTCAGATTAATTCATTAATCAATATGCGGTCATATGTTTCTATACAGTGAAAAATCTTAGACGACAATGTTATTAACCAAATCTCTTTGATGGAATATTTTTGGCAGTTTGAATCGCGGTTACGGTCAGCGCCGCCTGGATCCCTGTGTTATCGATCTTGGAAAGATCTCTAACAACCGAATCTATTATTTCTTGTCAGCTCTAATTACCTCACTTATTCATTAAGAATTAATGAGGCAACCGGACCGCACGATTTTTTTTTAATTCTAAAGAAATCGTGAAAAAATATTGCCACAACCCGGGTTCGAACCGGGAAGTCAAGAATTCTAGCCTGTCACGTTACCAATTACGCCACCGCTGCTCTAGCAACATCAATTCAAGATCTCTATTTTTAATGTCAAGTGTTAAACTTTATTCAGAGTAATTAATTTATCAATATGCGGTCATATGTTTCTTTGGAGCGAAAAATCTTAAGCGACAATGTTATTGATCAAATTTCCATGATGGTTTATTTTTTGCAGTTCGCAGCCCGGTTAGAGTCAGCGCCGCCTAGATCCCTGTGTTATCGATCTCAGAAAAATCTCTAACAATCGAATCTTTAATTTTTTGTCAGCTCTAATTGCCTCACTCATTTATTAAAAATTAATGAGGCAACCAGACCTCACGATTTTTTTTTTAATTCTAAAGAAATCGTGAGAAAATATTGCCAGAGCCTGGGTTCGAATCGGGAAGTCCAGAATTCTAGCCTGGTACGTTACCAATTATGCCACCGCGGCTCTAGCAACATCAATTCACGATCTCTATTTTTAATGTCAAGTGTTAAACTTTATTCAGATTAATTAATTAATTAATATGCGGTCATATGTTTTTTTAGAGTGATAAATCTTAAGCGACAATGTTATTGACCAAATTTCTATGATGGATTGTTTAGGGAGTTCGCAACCCAGTTAGAGTCAGCGCCTCCTAGATCACTGTGTTATCGATCTCAGAAAGCTCTCTAACAATCGAATCTTTAATTTTTTGTCAGCTCTAATTGCCTCACTCATTTATTAAAAATTAATGAGGCAACCAGACCTCACGATTTTTTTTTTAATTCTAAAGAAATCGTGAAAAAATATTGCCACAGCCCGGGTTCGAACCGGGAACTCCATAATTTTAGCCTGGTTTGTTACCAATTACGCCACCATAGCTCTAGCAACATCAATTTACGATCTCTGGTTTTAATGTCAAGTGTTAAACTTTATTCAGATTAATTAATAGATCAATATGCGGTCATATGTTTCTTTAGAGTGAAAAATTTTAAGCGACAATGTTATTGACCAAATTTCTTTGATGGTATATTTTTGGCAGTTCCCAAACCGGTTAGAATAAGCGCCGCCTGGATCCCTGTGTTATCAATCTCAGAGAGATCGCTAACAATCGAATCTTAAATCTTTTGTCAGCTCCAATTGCCTCACTCATTCATTAATAATTGGTGAGCTAAAAAGACCTGACGATTTTTTTTTATTGTAAAGAAATCGTGAAAAAATATTGCCACAGCCCGGGTTCGAACCGGGAAGTTTAGAATTCTAGCCTGTTACGTTACCAATTACGCCACCGCGGCTCTAGCAACATCAATTCACGATCTCTATTTTAAATGTCAAGTGTTGAACTTGATTCGGATTGATTAATTAATCAATATGCCGCCATATATTTCTTTAGAGTGATAAATCTTAAGCGACAATGTTATTGACCACATTTCTATGATGGAATAATTTTAGCAGTTTGCATCGTGGTTAGGGTCAGCGCCGCCTGGATCCCTGTGTTATCGATCTCAGAATGATCTCTAACAGTCGAATCTTTAATTTTTTGTCAGCTCTAGTTGCTTCACTCATTCATTAAGAATTAATGAGGCAACCAGACCTGACGATTTTTTTTTAATTGTGACGAAATCGTGAAAAAATATTGCCAGAGCCCGGGTTAGAACCGGGAACTCCAGAATTTTAGCCTGGTTTGTTACCAATTACGCTACCGTGGCTCTAGCAACATCAATTCACGATCTCTATTTTTAATGTCAAGTGTTAAACTTTATTCAGATTAATTAATTAATTAATATGCGGTCATATGTTTCTTTAGAGTGATAAATCTTAGGCGACAATGTTATTGACCAAATTTCTATGATGGATTGTTTGGGGAGTTCGCAACCCAGTTAGAGTCAGCGCCTCCTAGATCACTGTGTTATCGATCTCAGAAAGCACTCTAACAATCGAATCTTTAATTTTTTGTCAGCTCTAATTGCCTCACTCATTCATTAAGGATTAATGAAGCAACCGGACCTGATAATTTTTAAAAAAATTTTAAAGAAATCGTGAAAAAATATTGCCACAGCCTGGGTTCGAAATGGGAAGTCCAGAATTCTAGCCTGGTACGTTACCAATTATGCCACCGCGGGTCTAGCAACATCAATTCACGATCTCTATTTTTAATGTCAAGTGTTAAACTCTATTCAGATGAATTAATTTATGAATATGCGGTCATATGTTTCTTTGGAGCGATAAATGTTAAGCGACAATGTTATTGATCAAATTTCTATGATGGATTATTTTTTGCAGTTCGCAGCCCGGTTAGAGTCAGCGCCGCCTAGATCCCTGTGTTATCGATCTCAGAAAGATCTCTAATAATCGAATCTTCAATTTTTTGTCAGCTCTAATTGCCTCACTCATTCATTAAAAATTAATGAGGCAACCAGACCTCACGATTTTTTTTTAAATTCTAAAGAAATCGTGAAAAAATATTTCCAGAGCCTGGGTTCGAAATGGGAAGTCGAGAATTCTAGCCTGGTACGTTACCAATTAAGCCACCGCGGCTCTAGCAACATCAATTCAAGATCTCTATTTTTAATGTCAAGTATTAAACTTTATTCAGATTAATTAATTAATTAATATGCGGTCATATGTTTTTTTAGAGTGATAAATCTTAAGCGACAATGTTATTGACCAAATTTCTATGATGGATTGTTTAGGGAGTTCGCAACCCAGTTAGAGTCAGCGCCTCCTAGATCACTGTGTTATCGATCTCAGAAAGCTCTCTAACAATCGAATCTTTAATTTTTTGTCAGCTCTAATTGCCTCACTCATTTATTAAAAATTAATGAGGCAACCAGACCTCACGATTTTTTTTTAAATTCTAAAGAAATCGTGAAAAAATATTGCCACAGCCCGGGTTCGAACCGGGAACTCCATAATTTTAGCCTGGTTTGTTACCAATTACGCCACCGTGGCTCTAGCAACATCAATTCACGATCTCTGGTTTTAATGTCAAGTGTTAAACTTTATTCAGATTAATTAATAGATCAATATGCGGTCATATGTTTCTTTAGAGTGAAAAATTTTAAGCGACAATGTTATTGACCAAATTTCTTTTATGGTATATTTTTGGCAGTTCCCAAACCGGTTAGAGTAAGCGCCGCCTGGATCCCTGTGTTATCAATCTCAGAAAGATCGCTAACAATCGAATCTTAAATCTTTTGTCAGCTCCAATTGCCTCACTCATTCATTAATAATTGGTGAGCTAAAAAGACCTGACGATTTTTTTTTATTCTAAAGAAATCGTGAAAAAATATTGCCACAGCCCGGGTTCGAACCGGGAAGTCCAGAATTCTAGCCTGTTACGTTACCAATTACGCCACCGCGGCTCTAGCAACATCAATTCACGATCTCTATTTTAAATGTCAAGTGTTGAACTTGATTCGGATTGATTAATTAATCAATATGCCGTCATATATTTCTTTAGAGTGATAAATCTTAAGCGACAATGTTATTGACCACATTTCTATGATGGAATAATTTTAGCAGTTTGCATCGTGGTTAGGGTCAGCGCCGCCTGGATCCCTGTGTTATCGATCTCAGAATGATCTCTAACAGTCGAATCTTTAATTTTTTGTCAGTTCTAATGGCTTCACTCATTCATTAAGAATTAATGAGGCAACCAGACCTGACGATTTTTTTTTAATTGTGACGAAATCGTGAAAAAATATTGCCAGAGCCCGGGTTAGAACCGGGAACTCCAGAATTTTAGCCTGGTTTGTTACCAATTACGCTACCGTGGCTCTAGCAACATCAATTCACGATCTCTATTTTTAATGTCAAGTGTTAAACTTTATTCAGATTAATTAATTAATTAATATGCGGTCATATGTTTCTTTAGAGTGATAAATCTTAGGCGACAATGTTATTGACCAAATTTCTATGATGGATTGTTTAGGGAGTTCGCAACCCAGTTAGAGTCAGCGCCTCCTAGATCACTGTGTTATCGATCTCAGAAAGCACTCTAACAATCGAATCTTTAATTTTTTGTCAGCTCTAATTGCCTCACTCATTCATTGAGGATTAATGAAGCAACCGGACATGACAACTTTTAAAAAAATTTTAAAGAAATCGTGAAAAAATATTGCCACAGCCTGGGTTCGAAATGGGAAGTCCAGAATTCTAGCCTGGTACGTTACCAATTATGCCACCGCGGGTCTAGCAACATCAATTCACGATCTCTATTTTTAATGTCAAGTGTTAAACTCTATTCAGATGAATTAATTTATCAATATGCGGTCATATGTTTCTTTGGAGCGATAAATGTTAAGCGACAATGTTATTGATCAAATTTCTATGATGGATTATTTTTTGCAGTTCGCAGCCCGGTTAGAGTCAGCGCCGCCTAGATCCCTGTGTTATCGATCTCAGAAAGATCTCTAATAATCGAATCTTCAATTTTTTGTCAGCTCTAATTGCCTCACTCATTCATTAAAAATTAATGAGGCAACCAGACCTCACGATTTTTTTTTAAATTCTAAAGAAATCGTGAAAAAATATTTCCAGAGCCTGGGTTCGAAACGGGAAGTCGAGAATTCTAGCCTGGTACGTTACCAATTAAGCCACCGCGGCTCTAGCAACATCAATTCAAGATCTCTATTTTTAATGTCAAGTGTTAAACTTTATTCAGATTAATTAATTTATCAATATGCGGTCATATGTTTCTTTGGAGCGAAAAATCTTAAGCGACAATGTTATTGATCAAATTTCAATGATGGATTATTTTTTGCAGTTCGCAGCCCGGTTAGAGTCAGCGCCGCCTAGATCCCTGTGTTATCGATCTCAGAAAGATCTCTAACAATCGAATCTTTAATTTTTTGTCAGCTCTAATTGCCTCACTCATTTATTAAAAATTAATGAGGCAACCAGACCTCACGATTTTTTTTTAAATTCTAAAGAAATCGTGAGAAAATATTGCCAGAGCCTGGGTTCGAATCGGGAAGTCCAGAATTCTAGCCTGGTACGTTACCAATTATGCCACCGCGGCTCTAGCAACATCAATTCACGATCTCTCTTTTTAATGTCAAGTGTTAAACTTTATTCAGATTAATTAATTAATTAATATGCGGTCATATGTTTTTTTAGAGTGATAAATCTTAAGCGACAATGTTATTGACCAAATTTCTATGATGGATTGTTTAGGGAGTTCGCAACCCAGTTAGAGTCAGCGCCTCCTAGATCACTGTGTTATCGATTTCAGAAAGCTCTCTAACAATCGAATCTTTAATTTTTTGTCAGCTCTAATTGCCTCACTCATTTATTAAAAATTAATGAGGCAACCAGACCTCACGATTTTTTTTTAAATTCTAAAGAAATCGTGAAAAAATATTGCCACAGCCCGGGTTCGAACCGGGAACTCCATAATTTTAGCCTGGTTTGTTACCAATTACGCCACCGTAGCTCTAGCAACATCAATTCACGATCTCTGGTTTTAATGTCAAGTGTTAAACTTTATTCAGATTAATTAATAGATCAATATGCGGTCATATGATTCTTTAGAGTGAAAAATTTTAAGCGACAATGTTATTGACCAAATTTCTTTGATGGTATATTTTTGGCAGTTCCCAAACCGGTTAGAGTAAGCGCCGCCTGGATCCCTGTGTTATCAATCTCAGAAAGATCGCTAACAATCGAATCTTAAATCTTTTGTCAGCTCCAATTGCCTCACTTATTCATTAATAATTGGTGAGCTAAAAAGACCTGACGATTTTTTTTTAATTCTAAAGAAATCGTGAAAAAATATTGCCACAACCCGGGTTCGAACAGGGAAGTCCAGAATTCTAGCCTGTTACGTTACCAATTACGCCACCGCGGCTCTAGCAACATCAATTCACGATCTCTATTTTTAATGTCAAGTGTTAAACTTTATTCGGATTGATAAATTAATCAATATGCGGCCATATATTTCTTTAGAGTGATAAATCTTAAGCGACAATGTTATTGATCAAATTTCTATGATGGATTATTTTTTGCAGTTCGCAGCCCGGTTAGAGTCAGCGCGGCCTAGATCCCTGTGCTATCGATCTCAGAAAGATCTCTAACAGTCGAATCTTCAATTTTTTGTCAGCTCTATGTGCTTCACTTATTCATTAAGAATTAATGAGATAACCAGACCTGACGATTGTTTTTAATTCTGAAGAAATCGTGAAAAAATATTGCCACAGCCCGGGTTTGAACCGGGAACTCCAGAATTTTAGCCTGGTTTGTTACCAATTACGCCACCGTGGCTCTAGCAACATCAATTAACGATCTCTATTTTTAATGTCAAGTGAAAAACTTTATTCAGATTACTTAATTATTTAATATGCGGTCATATGTTTCTTTAGAGTGATAAATCTTCCGCGACAATGTTATTGACCAAATTTCTATGATGGATTGTTTAGGGAGTTCGCAACCCAGTCAGAGTCAGCGCCTCCTGGATCACTGTGTTATCGATCTCAGAAAGATCTCTAACAATCGAATCTTTAATTTTTTGTCAGCTCTAATTGCCTCACTCATTCATTAAAAATTAATGAGGCAACCAGACCTCACGATTTTTTTTTAAATTCTAAAGAAATCGTGAGAAAATATGGCCAGAGCCTAGGTTCGAATCGGGAAGTCCAGAATTCTAGCCTGGTACGTTACCAATTATGCCACCGCGGCTCTAGCAACATCAATTCACGATCTCTATTTTTAATGTCAAGTGTTACACTTTATTCAGATTAATTAATTAATTAATATTCGGTCATATGTTTCTTTAGAGTGATAAATCTTAAGCGACAATGTTATTGACCAAATTTCTATGATGGATTGTTTAGGGAGTTCGCAACCCAGTTAGAGTCAGCGCCTCCTAGATCACTGTGTTATCGATCTCAGAAAGATCTCTAACAGTCGAATCTTTAATTTTTTGTCAGCTCTAATTGCTTCACTTATTCATTAAGAATGAATGAAGCAACCAGACCTGACGATTTTTTTTTAATTCTAAAGAAATCGTGAAAAAATATTGCCACAGCTTGGGTTCGAAATGGGAAGTCCAGAATTCTAGCCTGGTACGTTACCAATTATGCCACCGCGGCTCTAGCAACATCAATTGACGATCTCTATTTTTAATGTCAAGTGTAACTTCACTTTATTCAGATTAATTAATTAATTAATATGCGGTCATATGTTTATTTAGAGTGATAAATCTTAAGCGACAATGTTGTTGACCAAATTTCTATGATGGAATATTTTTGGCAGTTCGTAACCCGGTTAGAGTCAGCGCCGCCTGGATCCCTGTGTTATCGATCTCAGAAAGATTGCTAACAATAGAATCTTTAATTTTTTGTCTGCTTTAATTGTCTCACTCATTCATTAATAATTAATGAGCTAAACAGACCTGACGATTTTTTTTTTAATTCAAAACGAATCGTGAAAAATATTGCCACAGCCCGGGTACGAACCGGGAACGCCAGAATTCTAGCCTCGTACGTTACCAATTACGCCGCCGTGGCTTTAGCAACATCAATTCAAGATCTCTATTTTTAATGTCAAGTGTTAAACTTTATTCAGATTAATTCATTAATCAATATGCGGTCATATGTTTTTATAGAGTGAAAAATCTTAGACGACAATGTTATTAACCAAATCTCTTTGATGGAATATTTTTGGCAGTTTGAATCGCGGTTACGGTCAGCGCCGCCTGGATCCCTGTGTTATCGATCTTGGAAAGATCTCTAACAACCGAATCTATTATTTCTTGTCAGCTCTAATTACCTCACTTATTCATTAAGAATTAATGAGGCAACCGGACCGCACGATTTTTTTTTAATTCTAAAGAAATCGTGAAAAAATATTGCCACAACCCGGGTTCGAACCGGGAAGTCAAGAATTCTAGCCTGTCACGTTACCAATTACGCCGCCGCTGCTCTAGCAACATCAATTCAAGATCTCTATTTTTAATGTCAAGTGTTAAACTTTATTCAGAGTAATTAATTTATCAATATGCGGTCATATGTTTCTTTGGAGCGAAAAATCTTAAGCGACAATGTTATTGATCAAATTTTCATGATGGTTTATTTTTTGCAGTTCGCAGCCCGGTTAGAGTCAGCGCCGCCTAGATCCCTGTGTTATCGATCTCAGAAAGATCTCTAACAATCCAATCTTTAATTTTTTGTCAGCTCTAATTGCCTCACTCATTTATTAAAAATTAATGAGGCAACCAGACCTCACGATTTTTTTTTAAATTCTAAAGAAATCGTGAGAAAATATTGCCAGAGCCTGGGTTCGAATCGGGAAGTCCAGAATTCTAGCCTGGTACGTTACCAATTATGCCACCGCGGCTCTAGCAACATCAATTCACGATCTCTATTTTTAATGTCAAGTGTTAAATTTTATTCAGATTAATTAATTAATTAATATGCGGTCATATGTTTCTTTAGAGTGATAAATCTTAAGCGACAATGTTATTGACCAAATTTCTATGATGGATTGTTTAGGGAGTTCGCAACCCAGTTAGAGTCAGCGCCTCCTAGATCACTGTGTTATCGATCTCAGAAAGCTCTCTAACAATCGAATCTTTAATTTTTTGTCAGCTCTAATTGCCTCACTCATTCATTAAGAATTAATGAGACAACCGGACCTGACAATTTTTTAAAAAATTTTAAAGAAATCGTGAAAAAATATTGCCACAGTCTGGGTTTGAAATGGGAAGTCCAGAATTCTAGCCTGGTACGTTACCAATTATGCCACCGCAACTCTAGCAACATCAATTCACGATCTCTATTTTTAATGTCAAGTGTTAAACTTTATTGAGATGAATTAATTTATCAATATGCGGACATATGTTTCTTTAGAGTGATAAATCTTAAGCGACAATGTTGTTGACCAAATTTCTATGATGAAATATTTTTGGCAGTTCGTAACCCGGTTAGAGTCAGCGCCGCCTGGATCCCTGTGTTATCGATCTCAGAAAGATCTCTAACAGTCGAATCTTCAATTTTTTGTCAGATCTAATTGCCTCACTTATTCATTAAGAATTATTGAGGCAACCGGACCGCACGATTTTTTTTTTAATTCTAAAGAAATCGTGAAAAAACATTGCCACAGCCCGGGTTCGAACCGGGAACTCCATAATTTTAGCCTGGTTTATTACCAATTACGCCACCGTGGCTCTAGCAACATCAATTCACGATCTCTGGTTTTAATGTCAAGTGTTAAACTTTATTCAGATTAATTAATAGATCAATATGCGGTCATATGTTTCTTTAGAGTGAAAAATTTTAAGCGACAATGTTATTGACCAAATTTCTTTGATGGTATATTTTTGGCAGTTCCCAAACCGGTTAGAGTAAGCGCCGCCTGGATCCCTGTGTTATCAATCTCAGAAAGATCGCTAACAATCGAATCTTAAATCTTTTGTCAGCTCCAATTGCCTCACTCATTCATTAATAATTGGTGAGCTAAAAAGACCTGACGATTTTTTTTTATTCTAAAGAAATCGTGAAAAAATATTGCCACAGCCCGGGTTCGAACCGGGAAGTCCAGAATTCTAGCCTGTTACGTTACCAATTACGCCACCGCGGCTCTAGCAACATCAATTCACGATCTCTATTTTAAATGTCAAGTGTTGAACTTGATTCGGATTGATTAATTAATCAATATGCCGCCATATATTTCTTTAGAGTGATAAATCTTAAGCGACAATGTTATTGACCACATTTCTATGATGGAATAATTTTAGCAGTTTGCATCGTGGTTATGGTCAGCGCCGCCTGGATCCCTGTGTTATCGATCTCAGAATGATCTCTAACAGTCGAATCTTTAATTTTTTGTCAGCTCTAATTGCTTCACTCATTCATTAAGAATTAATGAGGCAACCAGACCTGACGATTTTTTTTTAATTGTGACGAAATCGTGAAAAAATATTGCCAGAGCCCGGGTTAGAACCGGGAACTCCAGAATTTTAGCCTGGTTTGTTACCAATTACGCTACCGTGGCTCTAGCAACATCAATTCACGATCTCTATTTTTAATGTCAAGTGTTAAACTTTATTCAGATTAATTAATTAATTAATATGCGGTCATATGTTTCTTTAGAGTGATAAATCTTAGGCGACAATGTTATTGACCAAATTTCTATGATGGATTGTTTGGGGAGTTCGCAACCCAGTTAGAGTCAGCGCCTCCTAGATCACTGTGTTATCGATCTCAGAAAGCACTCTAACAATCGAATCTTTAATTTTTTGTCAGCTCTAATTGCCTCACTCATTCATTAAGGATTAATGAAGCAACCGGACCTGACAATTTTTAAAAAAATTTTAAAGAAATCGTGAAAAAATATTGCCACAACCTGGGTTCGAAATGGGAAGTCCAGAATTCTAGCCTGGTACGTTACCAATTATGCCACCGCGGGTCTAGCAACATCAATTCACGATCTCTATTTTTAATGTCAAGTGTTAAACTCTATTCAGATGAATTAATTTATCAATATGCGGTCATATGTTTCTTTGGAGCGATAAATGTTAAGCGACAATGTTATTGATCAAATTTCTATGATGGATTATTTTTTGCAGTTCGCAGCCCGGTTAGAGTCAGCACCGCCTAGATCCCTGTGTTATCGATCTCAGAAAGATCTCTAATAATCGAATCTTCAATTTTTTGTCAGCTCTAATTGCCTCACTCATTCATTAAAAATTAATGAGGCAACCAGACCTCACGATTTTTTTTTAAATTCTAAAGAAATCGTGAAAAAATATTTCCAGAGCCTGGGTTCGAAACAGGAAGTCGAGAATTCTAGCCTGGTACGTTACCAATTATGCCACCGCGGCTCTAGCAACATCAATTCACGATCTCTATTTTTAATGTCAAGTGTTAAACTTTATTCAGATTAATTAATTAATTAATATGCGGTCATATGTTTTTTTAGAGTGATAAATCTTAAGCGATAATGTTATTGACCAAATTTCTATGATGGATTGTTTAGGGAGTTCGCAACCCAGTTAGAGTCAGCGCCTCCTAGATCACTGTGTTATCGATCTCAGAAAGCTCTCTAACAATCGAATCTTTAATTTTTTGTCAGCTCTAATTGCCTCACTCATTTATTAAAAATTAATGAGGCAACCAGACCTCACGATTTTTTTTTAAATTCTAAAGAAATCGTGAAAAAATATTGCCACAGCCCGGGTTCGAACCGGGAACTCCATAATTTCAGCCTGGTTTGTTACCAATTACGCCACCGTAGCTCTAGCAACATCAATTCACGATCTCTGGTTTTAATGTCAAGTGTTAAACTTTATTCAGATTAGATAATAGATCAATATGCGGTCATATGTTTCTTTAGAGTGAAAAATTTTAAGCGACAATGTTATTGACCAAATTTCTTTGATGGTATATTTTTGGCAGTTCCCAAACCGGTTAGAGTAAGCGCCGCCTGGATCCCTGTGTTATCAATCTCAGAAAGATCGCTAACAATCGAATCTTAAATCTTTTGTCAGCTCCAATTGCCTCACTTATTCATTAATAATTGGTGAGCTAAAAAGACCTGACGATTTTTTTTTAATTCTAAAGAAATCGTGAAAAAATATTGCCACAACCCGGGTTCGAACAGGGAAGTCCAGAATTCTAGCCTGTTACGTTACCAATTACGCCACCGCGGCTCCAGCAACATCAATTCACGATCTCTATTTTTAATGTCAAGTGTTAAACTTTATTCGGATTGATAAATTAATCAATATGCGGCCATATATTTCTTTAGAGTGATAAATCTTAAGCGACAATGTTATTGATCAAATTTCTATGATGGATTATTTTTTGCAGTTCGCAGCCCGGTTAGAGTCAGCGCGGCCTAGATCCCTGTGCTATCGATGTCAGAAAGATCTCTGACAGTCGAATCTTTAATTTTTTTCAGCTCTAATTGCTTCACTTATTCATTAAGAATTAATGAGGCAACCAGACCTGACGATTGTTTTTAATTCTGAAGAAATCGTGAAAAAATATTGCCACAGCCCGGGTTTGAACCGGGAACTCCAGAATTTTAGCCTGGTTTGTTACCAATTACGCCACCGTGGCTCTAGCAACATCAATTAACGATCTCTATTTTAAATGTCAAGTGAAAAACTTTATTCAGATTACTTAATTAATTAATATGCGGTCATATGTTTCTTTAGAGTGATAAATCTTAAGCGACAATGTTATTGACCAAATTTCTATGATGGATTGTTTAGGGAGTTCGCAACCCAGTCAGAGTCAGCGCCTCCTGGATCACTGTGTTATCGATCTCAGAAAGATCTCTAACAATCGAATCTTTAATTTTTTGTCAGCTCTAATTGCCTCACTCATTCATTAAAAATTAATGAGGCAACCAGACCTCACGATTTTTTTTAAAATTCTAAAGAAATCGTGAGAAAATATTGCCAGAGCCTAGGTTCGAATCGGGAAGTCCAGAATTCTAGCCTGGTACGTTACCAATTATGCCACCGCGGCTCTAGCAACATCAATTCACGATCTCTATTTTTAATGTCAAGTGTTAAACTTTATTCAGATTAATTAATTAATTAATATGCGGTCATATGTTTCTTTAGAGTGATAAATCTTATGCGACAATGTTATTGACCAAATTTCTATGATGGATTGTTTAGGGAGTTCGCAACCCAGTTAGAGTCAGCGCCTCCTAGATCACTGTGTTATCGATCTCAGAAAGATCTCTAACAGTCGAATCTTTAATTTTTTGTCAGCTCTAATTGCTTCACTTATTCATTAAGAATGAATGAAGCAACCAGACCTGACGATTTTTTTTTAATTCTAAAGAAATCGTGAAAAAATATTGCCACAGCTTGGGTTCGAAATGGGAAGTCCAGAATTCTAGCCTGGTACGTTACCAATTATGCCACCGCGGCTCTAGCAACATCAATTGACGATCTCTATTTTTAATGTCAAGTGTAACTTCACTTTATTCAGATTAATTAATTAATCAATATGCGGTCATATGTTTATTTAGAGTGATAAATCTTAAGCGACAATGTTGTTGACCAAATTTCTATGATGGAATATTTTTGGCAGTTCGTAACCCGGTTAGAGTCAGCGCCGCCTGGATCCCTGTGTTATCGATCTCAGAAAGATTGCTAACAATAGAATCTTTAATTTTTTGTCTGCTTTAATTGTCTCACTCATTCATTAATAATTAATGGGCTAAACAGACCTGACGATTTTTTTTTAAATTCAAAACGAATCGTGAAAAATATTGCCACAGCCCGGGTACGAACCGGGAACGCCAGAATTCTAGCCTCGTACGTTACCAATTACGCCGCCGTGGCTTTAGCAACATCAATTCAAGATCTCTATTTTTAATGTCAAGTGTTAAACTTTATTCAGATTAATTCATTAATCAATATGCGGTCATATGTTTCTATAGAGTGAAAAATCTTAGACGACAATGTTATTAACCAAATCTCTTTGATGGAATATTTTTGGCAGTTTGAATCGCGGTTACGGTCAGCGCCGCCTGGATCCCTGTGTTATCGATCTTGGAAAGATCTCTAACAACCGAATCTATTATTTCTTGTCAGCTCTAATTACCTCACTTATTCATTAAGAATTAATGAGGCAACCGGACCGCACGATTTTTTTTTAATTCTAAAGAAATCGTGAAAAAATATTGCCACAACCCGGGTTCGAACCGGGAAGTCAAGAATTCTAGCCTGTCACGTTACCAATTACGCCACCGCTGCTCTAGCAACATCAATTCAAGATCTCTATTTTTAATGTCAAGTGTTAAACTTTATTCAGAGTAATTAATTTATCAATATGCGGTCATATGTTTCTTTGGAGCGAAAAATCTTAAGCGACAATGTTATTGATCAAATTTCCATGATGGTTTATTTTTTGCAGTTCGCAGCCCGGTTAGAGTCAGCGCCGCCTAGATCCCTGTGTTATCGATCTCAGAAAGATCTCTAACAATCGAATCTTTAATTTTTTGTCAGCTCTAATTGCCTCACTCATTTATTAAAAATTAATGAGGCAACCAGACCTCACGATTTTTTTTTAAATTCTAAAGAAATCGTGAGAAAATATTGCCAGAGCCTGGGTTCGAATCGGGAAGTCCAGAATTCTAGCCTGGTACGTTACCAATTATGCCACCGCGGCTCTAGCAACATCAATTCACGATCTCTATTTTTAATGTCAAGTGTTAAACTTTATTCAGATTAATTAATTAATTAATATGCGGTCATATGTTTCTTTAGAGTGATAAATCTTAAGCGACAATGTTATTGACCAAATTTCTATGATGGATTGTTTAGGGAGTTCGCAACCCAGTTAGAGTCAGCGCCTCCTAGATCACTGTGTTATCGATCTCAGAAAGCTCTCTAACAATCGAATCTTTAATTTTTTGTCAGCTCTAATTGCCTCACTCATTCATTAAGAATTAATGAGACAACCGGACCTGACAATTTTTTAAAAAATTTTAAAGAAATCGTGAAAAAATATTGCCACAGTCTGGGTTCGAAATGGGAAGTCCAGAATTCTAGCCTGGTACGTTACCAATTATGCCACCGCAACTCTAGCAACATCAATTCACGATCTCTCTTTTTAATGTCAAGTGTTAAACTTTATTGAGATGAATTAATTTATCAATATGCGGACATATGTTTCTTTAGAGTGATAAATCTTAAGCGACAATGTTGTTGACCAAATTTCTATGATGAAATATTTTTGGCAGTTCGTAACCCGGTTAGAGTCAGCGCCACCTGGATCCCTGTGTTATCGATCTCAGAAAGATCTCTAACAGTCGAATCTTTAATTTTTTGTCAGATCTAATTGCCTCACTTATTCATCAAGAATTATTGAGGCAACCGGACCGCACGATTTTTTTTTTAATTCTAAAGAAATCGTGAAAAAATATTGCCACAGCCCGGGTTCGAACCGGGAACTCCATAATTTTAGCCTGGTTTGTTACCAATTACGCCACCGTGGCTCTAGCAACATCAATTCACGATCTCTGGTTTTAATGTCAAGTGTTAAACTTTATTCAGATTAATTAATAGATCAATATGCGGTCATATGTTTCTTTAGAGTGAAAAATTTTAAGCGACAATGTTATTGACCAAATTTTTTTGATGGTATATTTTTGGCAGTTCCCAAACCGGTTAGAGTAAGCGCCGCCTGGATCCCTGTGTTATCAATCTCAGAAAGATCGCTAACAATCGAATCTTAAATCTTTTGTCAGCTCCAATTGCCTCACTCATTCATTAATAATTGGTGAGCTAAAAAGACCTGACGATTTTTTTTTATTCTAAAGAAATCGTGAAAAAATATTGCCAGAGCCCGGGTTAGAACCGGGAACTCCAGAATTTTAGCCTGGTTTGTTACCAATTACGCTACCGTAACTCTAGCAACATCAATTCACGATCTCTATTTTTAATGTCAAGTGTTAAACTTTATTCAGATTAATTAATTAATAAATATGCGGTCATATGTTTCTTTAGAGTGATAAATCTTAAGCGACAATGTTATTGACCAAATTTCTATGATGGATTGTTTAGGGAGTTCGCAACCCAGTTGGAGTCAGCGCCTCCTAGATCACTGTGTTATTGATCTCAGAAAGATCTCTAACAGTCGAATCTTTAATTTTTTGTCAGCTCTAATTGCTTCACTTATTCATTAAGAATGAATGAAGCAACCAGACCTGACGATTTTTTTTTAATTCTAAAGAAATCGTGAAAAAATATTGCCACAGCTTGGGTTCGAAATGGGAAATCCAGAATTCTAGCCTGGTACGTTTCCAATTATGCCACCGCGGCTCTAGCAACATCAATTCACGATCTCTATTTTTAATGTCAAGTGTTAAACTCTATTCAGATGAATTAATTTATCAATATGCGGTCATATGTTTCTTTGGAGCGATAAATCTTAAGCGACAATGTTATTGATCAAATTTCTATGATGGATTATTTTTTGCAGTTCGCAGCCCGGTTAGAGTCAGCGCCGCCTAGATCCCTGTGTTATCGATCTCAGAAAGATCTCTAATTATCGAATCTTCAATTTTTTGTCAGCTCTAATTGCCTCACTCATTCATTAAAAATTAATGAGGCAACCAGACCTCACGATTTTTTTTTAAATTCTAAAGAAATCGTGAAAAAATATTTCCAGAGCCTGGGTTCGAAACGGGAAGTCCAGAATTCTAGCCTGGTACGTTACCAATTAAGCCACCGCGGCTCTAGCAACATCAATTCAACATCTCTATTTTTAATGTCAAGTGTTAAACTTTATTCAGATTAATTAATTTATCAATATGCGGTCATATGTTTCTTTGGAGCGAAAAATCTTAAGCGACAATGTTATTGATCAAATTTCCATGATAGATTATTTTTTGCAGTTCGCGGCCCGGTTAGGGTCAGCGCCGCCTAGATCCCTGTGTTATCGATCTCAGAAAGATCTCTAACAATCGAATCTTTAATTTTTTGTCAGCTCTAATTGCCTCACTCATTCATTAAAAATTAATGAGGCAAACAGACCTCACGATTTTTTTTTAAATTCTAAAGAAATCGTGAGAAAATATTGCCAGAGCCTGGGTTCGAAACGGGAAGTCCAGAATTCTAGCCTGGTACGTTACCAATTAAGCCACCGCGGCTCTAGCAACATCAATTCAACATCTCTATTTTTAATGTCAAGTGTTAAACTTTATTCAGATTAATTAATTTATCAATATGCGGTCATATGTTTCTTTGGAGCGAAAAATCTTAAGCGACAATGTTATTGATCAAATTTCCATGATAGATTATTTTTTGCAGTTCGCAGCCCGGTTAGAGTCAGCGCCGCCTAGATCCCTGTGTTATCGATCTCAGAAAGATCTCTAACAATCGAATCTTTAATTTTTTGTCAGCTCTAATTGCCTCACTCATTCATTAAAAATTAATGAGGCAACCAGACCTCACGATTTTTTTTTAAATTCTAAAGAAATCGTGAGAAAATATTGCCAGAGCCTGGGTTCGAATCGGGAAGTCCAGAATTCTAGCCTGGTACGTTACCAATTATGCCACCGCGGCTCTAGCAACATCAATTCACGATCTCTATTTTTAATGTCAAGTGTTAAACTTTATTCAGATTAATTAATTAATTAATATGCGGTCATATGTTTCTTTAGAGTGATAAATCTTAAGCGACAATGTTATTGACCAAATTTCTATGATGGGAAGTTTAGGGAGTTCGCAACCCAGTTAGAGTCAGCGCCTCCTAGATCACTGTGTTATCGATCTCAGAAAGCTCTCTAACAATCGAATCTTTAATTTTTAGTCAGCTCTAATTGCCTCACTCATTCATTAAGAATTAATAAGACAACCGGACCTGACAATTTTTTTAAAAATTTTGAAGAAATCGTGAAAAAATATTGCCACAGTCTGGGTTCGAAATGAGAAGTCCAGAATTCTAGCCTGGTACGTTACCAATTATGCCACCGCGGCTCTAGCAACATCAATTCACGATCTCTATTTTTAATGTCAAGTGTTAAACTTTATTCAGATGAATTAATTTATCAATATGCGGTCATATGTTTCTTTGGAGCGATAAATCTTAAGCGACAATGTTATTGATCAAATTTCTATGATGGATTATTTTTTGCAGTTCGCAGCCCGGTTAGAGTTATCGTCGCCTAGATCCCTGTGTTATCGATCTTAGAAAGATCTCTAATAATCGAATCTTTAATTTTTTGTCAGCTCTAATTGCCTCACTCATTCATTTAAAATTAATGAGGCAACTAGACCTCACGATTTTTTTTTAAATTCTAAAGAAATCGTGAAAAAATATTGCCACAGCCCGGGTTTGAACCGGGAAGTCCAGAATTCCACCCTGTTACGTTACCAATTACGCCACCGCGGCTCTAGCAACATCAATTCACGATCTCTATTTTTAATGTCAAGTGTTAAACTTTATTCAGATTAATTAATTAATTAATATGCGGTCATATGTTTCTTTAGAGTGATAAATCTTAAGCGACAATGTTATTGACCAAATTTCTATGATGGATAGTTTAGGGAGTTCGCAACCCAGTTAGAGTCAGCGCCTCCTAGATCACTGTGTTATCGATCTCATAAAGCTCTCTAACAATCGAATCTTTAATTTTTTGTCAGCTCTAATTGCCTCACTCATTCATTAAGAATTAATGAGACAACCGGACCAGACAATTTTTTAAAAAATTTTGAAGAAATCGTGAAAAAATATTGCCACAGTCTGGGTTCGAAATGGGAAGTCCAGAATTCTAGCCTGGTACGTTACCAATTATGCCACCGCGGCTCTAGCAACATCAATTCACGATCTCTATTTTTAATGTCAAGTGTTAAACTTTATTCAGATGAATTAATTTATCAATATGCGGTCATATGTTTCTTTGGAGCGATAAATCTTAAGCGACAATGTTATTGATCAAATTTCTATGATGGGTTATTTTTTGCAGTTCGCAGCCCGGTTAGAGTTAGCGCCGCCTAGATCCCTGTGTTATCGATCTCAGAAAGATCTCTAATAATCGAATCTTTAATTTTTTGTCAGCTCTAATTGCCTCACTCATTCATTTAAAATTAATGAGGCAACCAGACCTCACGATTTTTTTTTAAATTCTAAAGAAATCGTGAAAAAATATTGCCAGAGCCTGGGTTCGAAACGGGAAGTCCGGAATTCTAGCCTGGTACGTTACCAATTAAGCCACCGCGGCTCTAGCAACATCAATTGACGATCTCTATTTTTAATGTCAAGTGTAACTTCACTTTATTCAGATTAATTAATTTATCAATATGCGGTCATAAGTTTCTTTAGTGTGATAAATCTTAAGCGACAATGTTGGTGACCAAATTTCTATGATGGAATATTTTTGGCAGTTCGTAACCCGGTTAGAGTCAGCGCCGCCTGGATCCCTGTGTTATCGATCTCAGAAAGATCTCTAACAGTCGAATCTTTAATTTTTTGTCAGATCTAATTGCCTCACTCATTTATTAAGAATTAATGAGGCAACCAGACCTGACGTTTTTTTGTAATTCTAAAGAAATCGTGAAAAAATATTGCCACAGCCCGGGTTTGAACCGGGAAGTCCAGAATTCCACCCTGTTACGTTACCAATTACGCCACCGCGGCTCTAGCAACATCAATTCACGATCTCCATTTTTAACTTCAAGTGTTAAACTTTATTCAGATTAATTCATTAATCAATATGCGGTCATATGTTTCTTTAGAGTGAAAAATCTTAAGCGACAATGTTATTGACCGAATCTCTTTGATGGAATATTTTTGGCAGTTCGCAAACCGGTCAGAGTGAGCGCCGCCTGGATCCCTGTGTTATCGATTTCAGAAAGATCGCTAACAATGGAATCTTTAATTTTTTGTCAGCTTCAATTGCCTCACTCATTTATTGATAATTAATGAGCTAAAAAGACCTGATGATTTTTTTTTTAATTCAAAACGAATCGTGAAAAATATTGCCACAGCCCGGGTACGAACCGGAAACGCCAGATTTCTAGCCTCGTACGTTACCAATTACGCCACCGCGGCTTTAGCAATATTAATCCACGATCTCTATTAGTAATGTCAAGTGTTAAACTTTATTCAGATTAATTAAGTAATCAATATACAGTCATATGTTTCTTTAGAGTGATAAATCTTAAGCGACTATGTTATTGACCACATTTCTATGATGGAATAATTTTAGCAGTTTGCATCGTGGTTAGGGTCAGCGCCGCCTGGATCCCTGTGTTATCGATCTCAGAAAGATCTCTAACAGTCGAATCTTTAATTTTTTGTCAGCTCTAATTGCTTCACTCATTCATTAAGAATTAATAAGGCAACCAGACCTGACGATTTTTTTTTAATTGTGACGAAATCGTGAAAAAATATTGCCAGAGCCCGGGTTAGAACCGGGAACTCCAGAAGTTTAGCCTGGTTTGTTACCAATTACGCTACCGTGGCTCTAGCAACATCAATTCACGATCTCTATTTTTAATGTCAAGTGTTAAACTTTATTCAGATTAATTAATTAATTAATATGTGGTCATACGTTTCTTTAGAGTGATAAATCTTAGGCGACAATGTTATTGACCAAATTTCTATGATGGATTGTTTAGGGAGTTCGCAACCCAGTTAGAGTCAGCGCCTCCCAGATCACTGTGTTATCGATCTCAGAAAGCACTCTAACAATCGAATCTTTAATTTTTTGTCAGCTCTAATTGCCTCACTCATTCATTAAGGATTAATGAGGCAACCGGACCTGACAATTTTTAAAAAAATTTTAAAGAAATCGTGAAAAAATATTGCCACAGCCTGGGTTCGAAATGGGAAATCCAGAATTCTAGCCTGGTACGTTACCAATTATGCCACCGCGGCTCTAGCAACATCAATTCACGATCTCTATTTTTAATGTCCAGTGTTAAACTCTATTCAGATGAATTAATTTATCAATATGCGGTCATATGTTTCTTTGGAGCGATAAATCTTAAGCGACAATGTTATTGATCAAATTTCTATGATGGATTATTTTTTGCAGTTCGCAGCCCGGTTAGAGTCAGCGCCGCCTAGATCCCTGTGTTATCGATCTCAGAAAGATCTCTAATAATCGAATCTTCAATTTTTTGTCAGCTCTAATTGCCTCACTCATTCATTAAAAATTAATGAGGCAACCAGACCTCACGATTTTTTTTTTAATTCTAAAGAAATCGTGAAAAAATATTTCCAGAGCCTGGGTTCGAAACGGGAAGTCCAGAATTCTAGCCTGGTACGTTACCAATTAAGCTACCGCGGCTCTAGCAACATCAATTCAAGATCTCTATTTTTAATGTCAAGTGTTAAACTTTATTCAGATTAATTAATTTATCAATATGCGGTCATATGTTTCTTTGGAGCGAAAAATCTTAAGCGACAATGTTATTGATCAAATTTCCATGATGGATTATTTTTTGCAGTTCGCAGCCCGGTTAGAGTCAGCGCCGCCTAGATCCCTGTGTTATCGATCTCAGAAAGATCTCTAACAATCGAATATTTAATTTTTTGTCAGCTCTAATTGGCTCGCTCATTCATTAAAAATTAATGAGGCAACCAGACCTCACGATTTTTTTTTAAATTCTAAAGAAATCGTGAGAAAATATTGCCAGAGCCTGGGTTCGAATCGGGAAGTCCAGAATTCTAGCCTGGTACGTTACCAATTATGCCACCGCGGCTCTAGCAACATCAATTCACGATCTCTATTTTTAATGTCAAGTGTTAAACTTTATTCAGATTAATTAATTAATTAATATGCGGTCATATGTTTCTTTAGAGTGATAAATCTTAAGCGACAATGTTATTGACCAAATTTCTATGATGGATTGTTTAGGGAGTTCGCAACCCAGTTAGAGTCAGCGCCTCCTAGATCACTGTGTTATCGATCTCAGAAAGCTCTCTAACAATCGAATCTTTAATTTTTTGTCAGCTCTAATTGCCTCACTCATTCATTAAGAATTAATGAGACAACCGGACCTGACAATTTTTAAAAAAATTTTGAAGAAATCGTGAAAAAATATTGCCACAGTCTGGATTCGAAATGGGAAGTCCAGAATTCTAGCCTGGTACGTTACCAATTATGCCACCGCGGCTCTAGCAACATCAATTCACGATCTCTATTTTTAATGTCAAGTGTTAAACTTTATTCAGATGAATTAATTTATCAATATGCGGTCATATGTTTCTTTGGAGCGATAAATCTTAAGCGACAATGTTATTGATCAAATTTCTATGATGGATTATTTTTTGCAGTTCGCAGCCCGGTTAGAGTTATCGCCGCCTAGATCCCTGTGTTTTCGATCTCAGAAAGATCTCTAATAATCGAATCTTTAATTTTTTGTCAGCTCTAATTGCCTCACTCATTCATTTCAAATTAATGAGGCAACCAGACCTCACGATTTTTTTTTAAATTCTAAAGAAATCGTGAAAAAATATTGCCAGAGCCTGGGTTCGAAACGGGAAGTCCAGAATTCTAGCCTGGTACGTTACCAATTAAGCCACCGCGGCTCTAGCAACATTAATTGACGAGCTCTATTTTTAATGTCAAGTGTAACTTCACTTTATTCAGATTAATTAATTTATGAATATGCGGTCATAAGTTTCTTTAGAGTGATAAATCTTAAGCGACAATGTTGGTGACCAAATTTCTATGATGGAATATTTTTGGCAGTTCGTAACCCGGTTAGAGTCAGCGCCGCCTGGATCCCTGTGTTATCGATCTCAGAAAGATCTCTAACAGTCGAATCTTTAATTTTTTGTCAGATCTAATTGCCTCACTCATTTATTAAGAATTAATGAGGCAACCAGACCTGACGTTTTTTTTTAATTCTAAAGAAATCGTGAAAAAATATTGCCACAGCCCGGGTTTAAACCGGGAAGTCCAGAATTCCACCCTGTTACGTTACCAATTACGCCACCGCGGCTCTAGCAACATCAATTCACGATCTCCATTTTTAACTTCAAGTGTTAAACTTTATTCAGATTAATTCATTAATCAATATGCGGTCATATGTTTCTTTAGAGTGAAAAATCTTAAGCGACAATGTTATTGACCGAATCTCTTTGATGGAATATTTTTGGCAGTTCGCAAACCGGTCAGAGTGAGCGCCGCCTGGATCCCTGTGTTATCGATCTCAGAAAGATCGCTAACAATGGAATCTTTAATTTTTTGTCAGCTTCAATTGCCTCACTCATTCATTGGTAATTAATGAGCTAAAAAGACCTGATGATTTTTTTTTTAATTCAAAACGAATCGTGAAAAATATTGCCACAGCCCGGGTACGAACCGGAAACGCCAGATTTCTAGCCTCGTACGTTATCGATTACGCCACCGCGGCTTTAGCAATATTAATCCACGATCTCTATTATTAATGTCAAGTGTTAAACTTTATTCAGATTAATTAAGTAATCAATATACGGTCATATGTTTCTTTAGAGTGATAAATCTTAAGCGACTATGTTATTGACCAAATTTCTAGGATGGAATATTTTTGGCATTTCGCAACGCGGTTAGAGTCAGCGCCGCCTGGATCCCTATGTTACTGATCTCAGAAAGATCTCTAACAATCGTATCATTAATTTTTTGTCAATTCTAATTGCCTCACTCATTCATTCGGAATGAATGAAGCAACCAGACCTGACGATTTTTTTTTAATTCTAAAGAAATCGTGAAAAAATATTGCCACAGCCCGGGTTCGAACCGGGAACTCCATAATTTTAGCCTGGTTTGTTACCAATTACGCCACCGTGGCTCTAGCAACATCAATTCACGATCTCTGGTTTTAATGTCAAGTGTTAAACTTTATTCAGATTAATTAATAGATCAATATGCGGTCATATGTTTCTTTAGAGTGAAAAATTTTAAGCGACAATGTTATTGACCAAATTTCTTTGATGGTATATTTTTGGCAGTTCCCAAACCGGTTAGAGTAAGCGCCGTCTGGATCCCTGTGTTATCGATCTCAGAAAGATCGCTAACCTTCGAATCTTAAATCTTTTGTCAGCTCCAATTGCCTCACTCATTCATTAATAATTGGTGAGCTAAAAAGACCTGACGATTTTTTTTTATTCTAAAGAAATCGTGAAAAAATATTGCCACAGCCCGGGTTCGAACCGGGAAGTCCAGAATTCTAGCCTGTTACGTTACCAATTACGCCACCGCGGCTCTAGCAACATCAATTCACGATCTCTATTTTTAATGTCAAGTGTTGAACTTGATTCGGATTGATTAATTATCCAATATGCCGCCATATATTTCTATAGAGTGAAAAATCTTAGACGACAATGTTATTGACCGAATCTCTTTGATGGAATATTTTTGGCAGTTTGAATCGCGGTTAGGGTCAGCGCCGCCTGGATCCCTGTGTTATCAATCTTGGAAAGATCTCTAACAACCGAATCTTTTATATCTTGTCAGCTCTAATTACCTCACTTATTCATTAAGAATTATTGAGGCAACCAGACCGCACGATTTTTTTTTTAATTCTGAAGAAATCGTGAAAAAATATTGCCACAGTCCGGGTTCGAACCGGGAACTCCATAATTTTAGCCTGGTTTGTTACCAATTACGCCACCGTGGCTCTAGCAACATCAATTCACGATCTCTGGTTTTAATGTCAAGTGTTAAACTTTATTCAAATTAATTAATAGATCAATATGCAGTCATATGTTTCTTTAGAGTGAAAAATGTTAAGCGACAATGTTATTGACCAAATTTCTTTGATGGAATATTTTTGGCAGTTCCCAAACCGGTTAGAGTCAGCGCCGCCTGGATCCCTATGTCATCGATCTCAGAAAGATCGCAAATAATCGAATCTCAAATTTTTTGTCAGCTCTAATTGCCTCACTCATTCATTAATAATTAATGAGCTAAAAAAACCTGACGATTTTTTTTTTAATTCTAAACGAATCGTGAAAAACCATTGCTACGGCCCGGGTACAAACCGGGAACGCCAGAATTCTAGCCTCGTACGTTAGCAATTATGCCACCGCGGCTCTAGCAATATCAATTCACGATCTCTATTTTTAATGTCAAGTGTTAAACTTTATTAGGATTAATTAATTAATCAATATGCGATCATATGCTTCTTTAGAGTGATAAATCTTAAGCGACAATGTTATTGACCAAATTTCTATTGTATGGGATATTTTTGGCAGTTCGTAACCTGGTTAGAGTCCGCGCTACCTGGATCCCTGTGTTATCGATCTCAGAAAGATCTCTAACAATCGAATCTTTAATTTTTTGTCAGATCTAATTGCCTCACTCGTTCATTAAAAATTAAAGAGGCAACCAGACCTGACGATTTTTTTTTAATTCTAAAGAAATCGTGAAAAAATATTGCCACAGCCTGGGTTCGAAACGGGAAGTCCAGAATTCTAGCCTGGTACGTTACCAATTATGCCACCGCGGTTCTAGCAACATCAATTCACGATCTCTATTTTTAATGTCAAGTGTTAAACTCTATTCAGATGAATTAATTTATCAATATGCGATCATATGCTTCTTTAGAGTGATAAATCTTGAGCGACAATGTTATTGACCAAATTTCTATGATGGGATATTTTTGGCAGTTCGTAACCTGGTTAGAGTCAGCGCCGCCTGGATCCCTGTGTTATTGATCTCAGAAAGATCGCTAACAATGGAATCTTCAATTTTTTGTCTGCTTTAATTGCCTCACTCATTCATTAATAATTAATGAGCTAAAAAGACCTGACGATTTTTTTTAAAATTCAAAACGAATCGTGAAAAATATTGCCACAGCCCGGGTACGAACCGGGAGGGCCAGAATTCTAGCCTCGTACGTTACCAATTACGCCACCGCGGCTTTAGCAATATTAATTCACGATCTCTATTTTTAATGTCAAGTGTTAAACTTTATTCAGATTAATTAATTAATCAATATACGGTCATATGTTTCTTTAGAGTGATAAATCTTAAGCGACAATGTTGTTGACCAAATTTCTATGATGGATTGTTTAGGGAGTTCGCAACCCAGTTAGAGTCAGCGCCTCCTGGATCACTGTGTTATCGATCT
Organism: Cylloceria caligata; assembly: GCA_963942595.1. Classification (NCBI taxonomy): domain Eukaryota; kingdom Metazoa; phylum Arthropoda; class Insecta; order Hymenoptera; family Ichneumonidae; genus Cylloceria; species Cylloceria caligata. Next base: position 39,261,744 of record OZ012703.1, on the reverse strand, counting down.
CAGAAAGCTCTCTAACAATCGAATTTTTAATTTTTTGTCAGCTCTAATTGCCTCACTCATTCATTAAGAATTGATGAGGCAACCAGACCTGACGATTTTTTTTTATTCTGAAGAAATCGTGAAAAAATATTGCCACAGCCCGGGTTCGAACCGGGAAGTCCAGATTTCTAGCCTGTTACGTTACCACTTACGCCACCGCGGCTCTAGCAACATCAATTCACGATCTCTATTTTTAATGTCAAGTGTAAAACTTTATTCAGCTTAATTAATTTATCAATATGCGGTCATATGTTGCTTTACAGTGATAAATCTTAAGCGACAATGTTATTCATCAAATTTCTATGATGGATTAATTTTGGCAGTTCGCAACCCGGTTAGAGTCAGCGCCGCCTAGATCCCTGTGTTATCGATCTCAGAAAGATCTCTAACAATCGAATCTTTAATTTTTTGTAAGCTCTCATTGCCTCACTCATTCATTAAGAATTAATGAGGCAACCAGACCTCACTATTTTTTTTTAAATTCTAAAGAAATCGTGAAAAAATATTGCCACAGCCTGGGTTCGAAATGGGAAGTCCAGGATTCTAGCCTGGTACGTTACCAATTATGCCACCGCGGCTCTAGCAACATCAATTGACGATCTCTATTTTTAATGTCAAGTGTAACTTCACTTTATTCAGATTAATTAATTAATCAATATGCGGTCATATGTTTATTTAGAGTGATAAATCTTAAGCGACAATGTTGTTGACCAAATTTCTATGATGGAATATTTTTGGCAGTTCGTAACCCGGTTAGAGTCAGCGCCGCCTGGATCCCTGTGTTATCGATCTCAGAAAGATTGCTAACAATAGAATCTTTAATTTTTTGTCTGCTTTAATTGTCTCACTCATTCATTAATAATTAATGAGCTAAAAAGACCTGACAATTTTTTTTTCAATTCTAAACGAATCGTGAAAAAATATTGCCACGGCCCGGGTACGAACCGGGAACGCCAGAATTCTAGCCTCGTACGTTACCAATTACGCCACCTCGGCTCTAGCAACATCAATTCACGATCTCTATTTTTAATGTCGAGTGGTAAACTTTATTCAGATTAATTAATTAATCAATATGCGGCTATATGTTTCTTTAGAGTGATAAATCTTAGGCGACAATGTTATTGATCAAATTTCTATGATGGGATATTTTTAGCAGTTCGTAACCCGGTTAGAGTCAGCGCCGCCTGGATCCCTGTGTTATCGATCTCAGAAAGATCTCTAACAATCGAATCTTCAATTTTTTGTCAGATCTAATTGCCTCACTCATTCATTAAGAATTAATGAGGCAACCAGACCTGACGATTTTTTTTTAATTCTAAAGAAATCGGGAAAAAATATTGCCACAACCCGGGTTCGAAGCGGAAAGTCCAGAATTCTAGCCTGGTACGTTACCAATTATGCTATCGCGGCTTTAGCAACATCAATTTGCGATCTCTATTTTTAATGTCAAGTGTTAAACTTTATTCAGCTGAATTAATTTATCAATATGCGGTCATATGTTTCTTTAGAGCGATAAATCTTAAGCGACAATGTTGTTGACGAAATTTCGATGATGGAATATTTTTGGCAGTTTGCAAACCGGTCAGAGTCAGCGCCGCCTGGATCCCTGTGTTATCGATCTCAGAAAGATCGCGAACAATCGAATCTTCAATTTTTTGTCAGCTCTAATAGCCTTACTCATTCATTAAGAATTAATGAGGCAACCGGACCTCACGATTTTTTCTTTAACTCTAAAGAAGTCGTGAAAAAATATTGCCACAGCCTGGGTTCGAAACGGGAAGTCCAGAATTCTAGGCTGGTACGTTACCAATTAAGCCACCGCGGCACTAGCAACATCAATTGACGATCTCTATTTTTAGTGTCAAGTGTTAAACTTTATTCAGATTAATTAATTAATCAATATGCGGTCATATGTTTCTTTACAGTGAAAAATCTTAAGCGACAATGTTATTGACCAAATTTCTTTGATGGAATATTTTTGACAGTTCCCAAACCGGTTAGAGTCAGCGCCACCTGAATCCCTGTGTTATCGATCTCAGAAAGATCGCTAACAATCGAATCTTAAATTTTTTGTCAGCTCTAATTGCCTCACTCATTCATTACTAATTAATGAGCTAAAAAGACCTGACAATTTTTTTTTCAATTCTAAACGAATCGTGAAAAAATATTGCCACGGCCCGGGTACGAACCGGGAACGCCAGAATTCTAGCCTCGTACGTTACCAATTACGCCACCTCGGCTCTAGCAACATCAATTCACGATCTCTATTTTTAATGTCGAGTGGTAAACTTTATTCAGATTAATTAATTAATCAATATGCGGCTATATGTTTCTTTAGAGTGATAAATCTTAGGCGACAATGTTATTGACCAAATTTCTATGATGGGATATTTTTAGCAGTTCGTAACCCGGTTAGAGTCAGCGCCACCTGGATCCCTGTGTTATCGATCTCAGAAAGATCTCTAACAATCGAATCTTCAATTTTTTGTCAGATCTAATTGCCTCACTCATTCATTAAGAATTAATGAGGCAACCAGACCTGACGATTTTTTTTTAATTCTAAAGAAATCGTGAAAAAATATTGCCACAGCCTGGGTTCGAAGCGGAAAGTCCAGAATTCTAGCCTGGTACGTTACCAATTAAACCACCGCGGCTCTAGCAACATCAATTGACGATCTCTATTTTTAATGTCAAGTGTTAATTCACTTTATTGAGATTAATTAATCAATCAATATGCGGTCATATGTTTCTTTAGAGTGATAAATCTTAAGCGACAATGTTGTTGACGAAATTTTGATGATGGAATATTTTTGGCAGTTCGCAAACCGGTCAGAGTCAGCGCCGCTTGGATCCCTGTGTTATCGATCTCAGAAAGATCGGGAACAATCGAATCTTTAATTTTTTGTCAGCTCTAATTGCTTTACTCATTCATTAAGAATTAATGAGGCAACCGGACCTGACGATTTTTTTTTAATTCTAAAGAAATCGGGAAAAAATATTGCCACAACCCGGGTTCGAAGCGGAAAGTCCAGAATTCTAGCCTGGTACGTTACCAATTATGCTATCGCGGCTTTAGCAACATCAATTCGCGATCTCTATTTTTAATGTCAAGTGTTAAACTTTATTCAGATGAATTAATTTATCAATATGCGGTCATATGTTTCTTTAGAGCGATAAATCTTAAGCGACAATGTTGTTGACGAAATTTCGATGATGGAATATTTTTGGCAGTTCGCAAACCGGTCAGAGTCAGCGCCGCCTGGATCCCTGTGTTATCGATCTCAGAAAGATCGCGAACAATCGAATCTTCAATTTTTTGTCAGCTCTAATTGCCTTACTCATTCATTAAGAATTAATGAGGCAACCGGACCTGACGATTTTTTTTTAATTCTAAAGAAATCGGGAAAAAATATTGCCACAACCCGGGTTCGAAGCGGAAAGTCCAGAATTCTAGCCTGGTACGTTACCAATTATGCTATCGCGGCTTTAGCAACATGAATTCGCGATCTCTATTTTTAATGTCAAGTGTTAAACTTTATTCAGATGAATTAATTTATCAATATGCAGTCATATGTTTCTTTGGAGCGATAAATCTTAAGCGACAATGTTATTGATCAAATTTCTATGATGGATTATTTTTGGCAGTTCGCAACCCGGTTAGAGTCAGCGCCGCCTAGATCCCTGTGATATCGATCTCAGAAAGATCTCTAACAGTCGACTCTTTAATTTTTTGTAAGATCTAATTGCCTCACTCATTCATTAAGAATTAATGAGGCAACCGGACCTCACGATTTTTTCTTTAATTCTAAAGAAGTCGTGAAAAAATATTGCCACAGCCTGGGTTCGAAACGGGAAGTCCAGAATTCTAGGCTGGTACGTTACCAATTAAGCCACCGCGGCTCTAGCAACATCAATTGACGATCTCTATTTTTAGTGTCAAGTGTTAAACTTTATTCAGATTAATTAATTAATCAATATGCGGTCATATGTTTCTTTAGAGTGAAAAATCTTAAGCGACAATGTTATTGACCAAATTTCTTTGATGGAATATTTTTGGCAGTTCCCAAACCGGTTAGAATCAGCGCCGCCTGAATCCCTGTGTTATCGATCTCAGAAAGATCGCTAACAATCGAATCTTAAATTTTTTGTCAGCTCTAATTGCCTCACTTATTCATTACTAATTAATGAGCTAAAAAGACCTGACAATTTTTTTTTCAATTCTAAACGAATCGTGAAAAAATATTGCCACGGCCCTGGTACGAACCGGGAACGCCAGAATTCTAGCCTCGTACGTTACCAATTACGCCACCTCGGCTCTAGCAACATCAATTCACGATCTCTATTTTTAATGTCGAGTGGTAAACTTTATTCAGATTAATTAATTAATCAATATGCGGCTATATGTTTCTTTAGAGTGATAAATCTTAGGCGACAATGTTATTGACCAAATTTCTATGATGGGATATTTTTAGCAGTTCGTAACCCGGTTAGAGTCAGCGGCGCCTGGATCCCTGTGTTATCGATCTCAGAAAGATCTCTAACAATCGAATCTTCAATTTTTTGTCAGATCTAATTGCCTCACTCATTCATTAAGAATTAATGAGGCAACCAGACCTGACGATTTTTTTTTAATTCTAAAGAAATCGTGAAAAAATATTGCCACAGCCTAGGTTCGAAGTGGAAAGTCCAGAATTCTAGCCTGGTACGTTACCAATTAAACCACCGCGGCACTAGCAACATCAATTGACGATCTCTATTTTTAATGTCAAGTGTTAATTCACTTTATTGAGATTAATTAATCAATCAATATGCGGTCATATGTTTCTTTAGAGTGATAAATCTTAAGCGACAATGTTGTTGACCAAATTTCTATGATGGAATATTTTTGGCAGTTCGTAACCCGGCTAGAGTCAGCGCCGCCTGGATCCTTGTGTTATCGATCTCAGAAAGATCTCTAACAATCGAATCTTTAATTTTTTGTGAGATCTAATTGCCTCACTTATTCTCTAAGAATTAATGAGGCAACCAGACCTGACGATTTTTTTTTAATTCTAAAGAAATCGTGAAAAAACATTGCCACAGCCCGGGTTCGAACCGGGAAGTCCACAATTCTACCCTGTTACGTTACCAATTTCGCCACCGCGGCTCTAGCAATATCAATTCACGATCTCTCTTTTTAAAGTCAAGTGTTAGACTTTATTCAGATTAATTAATTAATCAATATGCGGTCATATGGTTTTTTAGAGTGATAAATCTTAAGCGACACTGTTATTGACCAAACTTCTATGATGGGATATTTTTGGCCGTTCGTAACCGGGTTAGAGTCAGCGCCGCCTGGATCCGGGTGTTATCGATCTCAGAAAGATCTCTAACAATCGAATCTTCAATTTTTTGTCAGATCTAATTGCCTCACTCATTCATTAAGAATTAATGAGGCAACCAGACCTGACGATTTTTTTTTAATTCTAAAGAAATCGTGAAAAAAAATTGCCACAGCCTGGGTTCGAAGCGGAAAGTCCAGAATTCTAGCCTGGTACGTTACCAATTATGCTACCGCGGCTTTAGCAACATCAATTCGCGATCTCTATTTTGAATGTCAAGTGTTAAACTTTATTCAGATTAATTGATTAATCAATATGTGGTCATATGTTTCTTTAGAGTGAGAAATCTTAAGCGACAATGTTATTGATCAAATTTCTATGATGGATTATTTTTGGCAGTTCGCAACCCGGTTAGCGTCAGCGCCGCCTAGATCCCTGTGTTATCGATCTCAGAAAGATCTCTATCAATCGAATCTTCAATTTGTTGTGAACTCTAATTGCCTCACTCATTCATTAAGAATTAATGAGGCAACCGGACCTCACGATTTTTTTTTAAATTCTAAAAAAGTCGTGAAAAAATATTGCCACAGCCTGGGTTCGAAACGGGAAGTCCAGAATTCTAGCCTGGTACGTTACCAATTAAACCACCGCGGCTCTAGCAACATCAATTGACGATCTCTATTTTTAATGTCAAGTGATAATTCACTTTATTGAGATTAATTAATCAATCAATATGCGGTCATATGTTTCTTTAGAGTGATAAATCTTAAGCGACAATGTTGTTGACCAAATTTCTATGATGGATCATTTTTGGCAGTTCGCAACCCGGTTAGAGTCAGCGCCGCCTAGATCCCTGTGTTATCGATCTCAGAAAGATCTCTATCAATCGAATCTTTAATTTTTTGTGAACTCTAATTGCCTCACTCATTCATTAAGAATTAATGAGGCAACCGGACCTCACGATTTTTTTTTAAATTCTAAAGAAGTCGTGAAAAAATATTGCCACAGCCTGGGTTCGAAACGGGAAGTCCAGAATTCTAGCCTGGTACGTTACCAATTAAACCACCGCGGCTCTAGCAACATCAATTGACGATCTCTATTCTTAATGTAAAATGTTAATTCACTTTATTGAGATTAATTAATCAATCAATATGCGGTCATATGTTTCTTTAGAGTGATAAATCTTAAGCGACAATGTTGTTGACCAAATTTCTATGATGGAATATTTTTGGCAGTTCGTAACCCGGTTAGAGTCAGCGCCGCCTGGATCCCTGTGTTATCGATCTCAGAAAGATCTCTAACAATCGTATCTTCAATTTTTTGTCAGATCTAATTGCCTCACTCATTCATTAAGAATTAATGAGGCAACCAGACCTGACGATTTTTTTAAAAATTTTAAAGAAATCGTGAAAAAATATTGCCACAGCCTGGGTTCGAATCGGGAAGTCCAGAATTCTAGGCTGGTACGTTACCAATTAGGCCACCGCGGCTCTAGCAACATCAATTGACGATCTCTATTTTTAATGTCAAGTGTTAAACTTTATTCAGATTTATTAATTAATCAATATGCGGTCATATGTTTCTTTAGAGTGAAAAATCTTAAGCGACAATGTTATTGACCAAATTTCTTTGATGGAATATTTTTTGCAGTTCCCAAACCGGTTAGAGTCAGCGCCGCCTGGATCCCTGTGTTATCGATCTCAGAAAGATCGCTAACAATCGGATCTTCAATTTTTTGTCAGCTCTAATTGCCTTACTCATTCATTAAGAATTAATGAGGCAACCGGACCTGACGATTTTTTTTTAATTCTAAAGAAATCGGGAAAAAATATTGCCACAACCCGGGTTCGAAGCGGAACGTCCAAAATTCTAGCCTGGTACGTTACCAATTATGCTATCGCGGCTTTAGCAACATCAATTCGCGATCTCTATTTTTAATGTCAAGTGTTAAACTTTATTCAGATGAATTAATTTATCAATATGCAGTCATATGTTTCTTTGGAGCGAGAAATCTTAAGCGACAATGTTATTGATCAAATTTCTATGATGGATTATTTTTGGCAGTTCGCAACCCGGTTAGAGTCAGCGCCGCCTAGATCCCTGTGATATCGATCTCAGAAAGATCTCTAACAATCGAATCTTCAATTTTTTGTCAGATCTAATTGCCTCACTCATTCATTAAGAATTAATGAGGCAACCAGACCTGACGATTTTTTTTTAATTCTAAAGAAATCGTGAAAAAATATTGCCACAGCCTGGGTTCGAAGCGGAAAGTCCAGAATTCTAGCCTGGTACGTTACCAATTATGCTACCGCGGCCTTAGCAACATCAATTCACGATCTCTATTTTTAATGTCAAGTGTAAAACTTTATTCAGCTTAATTAATTTATCAATATGCGGTCATATGTTGCTTTACAGTGATAAATCTTAAGCGACAATGTTATTCATCAAATTTCTATGATGGATTAATTTTGGCAGTTCGCAACCCGGTTAGAGTCAGCGCCGCCTAGATCCCTGTGTTATCGATCTCAGAAAGATCTCTAACAATCGAATCTTTAATTTTTTGTAAGCTCTCATTGCCTCACTCATTCATTAAGAATTAATGAGGCAACCAGACCTCACTATTTTTTTTTAAATTCTAAAGAAATCGTGAAAAAATATTGCCACAGCCTGGGTTCGAAATGGGAAGTCCAGGATTCTAGCCTGGTACGTTACCAATTATGCCACCGCGGCTCTAGCAACATCAATTGACGATCTCTATTTTTAATGTCAAGTGTAACTTCACTTTATTCAGATTAATTAATTAATCAATATGCGGTCATATGTTTATTTAGAGTGATAAAACTTAAGCGACAATGTTGTTGACCAAATTTCTATGATGGAATATTTTTGGCAGTTCGTAACCCGGTTAGAGTCAGCGCCGCCTGGATCCCTGTGTTATCGATCTCAGAAAGATTGCCAACAATAGAATCTTTAATTTTTTGTCTGCTTTAATTGTCTCACTCATTCATTAATAATTAATGAGCTAAAAAGACCTGACAATTTTTTTTTCAATTCTAAACGAATCGTAAAAAAATATTGCCACGGCCCGGGTACGAACCGGGAACGCCAGAATTCTAGCCTCGTACGTTACCAATTACGCCACCTCGGCTCTAGCAACATCAATTCACGATCTCTATTTTTAATGTCGAGTGGTAAACTTTATTCAGATTAATTAATTAATCAATATGCGGCTATATGTTTCTTTAGAGTGATAAATCTTAGGCGACAATGTTATTGACCAAATTTCTATGATGGGATATTTTTAGCAGTTCGTAACCCGGTTAGAGTCAGCGCCGCCTGGATCCCTGTGTTATCGATCTCAGAAAGATCTCTAACAATCGAATCTTCAATTTTTTGTCAGATCTAATTGCCTCACTCATTCATTAAGAATTAATGAGGCAACCAGACCTGACGATTTTTTTTTAATTCTAAAGAAATCGGGAAAAAATATTGCCACAACCCGGGTTCGAAGCGGAAAGTCCAGAATTCTAGCCTGGTACGTTACCAATTATGCTATCGCGGCTTTAGCAACATCAATTTGCGATCTCTATTTTTAATGTCAAGTGTTAAACTTTATTCAGATGAATTAATTTATCAATATGCGGTCATATGTTTCTTTAGAGCGATAAATCTTAAGCGACAATGTTGTTGACGAAATTTCGATGATGGAATATTTTTGGCAGTTCGCAAACCGGTCAGAGTCAGCGCCGCCTGGATCCCTGTGTTATCGATCTCAGAAAGATCGCGAACAATCGAATCTTCAATTTTTTGTCAGCTCTAATAGCCTTACTCATTCATTAAGAATTAATGAGGCAACCGGACCTCACGATTTTTTCTTTAACTCTAAAGAAGTCGTGAAAAAATATTGCCACAGCCTGGGTTCGAAACGGGAAGTCCAGAATTCTAGGCTGGTACGTTACCAATTAAGCCACCGCGGCTCTAGCAACATCAATTGACGATCTCTATTTTTAGTGTCAAGTGTTAAACTTTATTCAGATTAATTAATTAATCAATATGCGGTCATATGTTTCTTTACAGTGAAAAATCTTAAGCGACAATGTTATTGACCAAATTTCTTTGATGGAATATTTTTGACAGTTCCCAAACCGGTTAGAGTCAGCGCCACCTGAATCCCTGTGTTATCGATCTCAGAAAGATCGCTAACAATCGAATCTTAAATTTTTTGTCAGCTCTAATTGCCTCACTCATTCATTACTAATTAATGAGCTAAAAAGACCTGACAATTTTTTTTTCAATTCTAAACGAATCGTGAAAAAATATTGCCACGGCCCGGGTACGAACCGGGAACGCCAGAATTCTAGCCTCGTACGTTACCAATTACGCCACCTCGGCTCTAGCAACATCAATTCACGATCTCTATTTTTAATGTCGAGTGGTAAACTTTATTCAGATTAATTAATTAATCAATATGCGGCTATATGTTTCTTTAGAGTGATAAATCTTAGGCGACAATGTTATTGACCAAATTTCTATGATGGGATATTTTTAGCAGTTCGTAACCCGGTTAGAGTCAGCGCCGCCTGGATCTCTGTGTTATCGATCTCAGAAAGATCTCTAACAATCGAATCTTCAATTTTTTGTCAGATCTAATTGCCTCACTCATTCATTAAGAATTAATGAGGCAACCAGACCTGACGATTTTTTTTTAATTCTAAAGAAATCGTGAAAAAATATTGCCACAGCCTGGGTTCGAAGCGGAAAGTCCAGAATTCTAGCCTGGTACGTTACCAATTAAACCACCGCGGCTCTAGCAACATCAATTGACGATCTCTATTTTTAATGTCAAGTGTTAATTCACTTTATTGAGATTAATTAATCAATCAATATGCGGTCATATGTTTCTTTAGAGTGATAAATCTTAAGCGACAATGTTGTTGACGAAATTTTGATGATGGAATATTTTTGGCAGTTCGCAAACCGGTCAGAGTCAGCGCCGCTTGGATCCCTGTGTTATCGATCTCAGAAAGATCGGGAACAATCGAATCTTTAATTTTTTGTCAGCTCTAATTGCTTTACTCATTCGTTAAGAATTAATGAGGCAACCGGACCTGACGATTTTTTTTTAATTCTAAAGAAATCGGGAAAAAATATTGCCACAACCCGGGTTCGAAGCGGAAAGTCCAGAATTCTAGCCTGGTACGTTACCAATTATGCTATCGCGGCTTTAGCAACATCAATTCGCGATCTCTATTTTTAATGTCAAGTGTTAAACTTTATTCAGATTAATTAATTTATCAATATGCGGTCATATGTTTCTTTAGAGCGATAAATCTTAAGCGACAATGTTGTTGACGAAATTTCGATGATGGAATATTTTTGGCAGTTCGCAAACCGGTCAGAGTCAGCGCCGCCTGGATCCCTGTGTTATCGATCTCAGAAAGATCGCGAACAATCGAATCTTCAATTTTTTGTCAGCTCTAATTGCCTTACTCATTCATTAAGAATTAATGAGGCAACCGGACCTGACGATTTTTTTTTAATTCTAAAGAAATTGGGAAAAAATATTGCCACAACCCGGGTTCGAAGCGGAAAGTCCAGAATTCTAGCCTGGTACGTTACCAATTATGCTATCGCGGCTTTAGCAACATGAATTCGCGATCTCTATTTTTAATGTCAAGTGTTAAACTTTATTCAGATGAATTAATTTATCAATATGCAGTCATATGTTTCTTTGGAGCGATAAATCTTAAGCGACAATGTTATTGATCAAATTTCTATGATGGATTATTTTTGGCAGTTCGCAACCCGGTTAGAGTCAGCGCCGCCTAGATCCCTGTGATATCGATCTCAGAAAGATCTCTAACAATCGACTCTTTAATTTTTTGTAAGATCTAATTGCCTCACTCATTCATTAAGAATTAATGAGGCAACCGGACCTCACGATTTTTTCTTTAATTCTAAAGAAGTCGTGAAAAAATATTGCCACAGCCTGGGTTCGAAACGGGAAGTCCAGAATTCTAGGCTGGTACGTTACCAATTAAGCCACCGCGGCTCTAGCAACATCAATTGACGATCTCTATTTTTAGTGTCAAGTGTTAAACTTTATTCAGATTAATTAATTAATCAATATGCGGTCATATGTTTCTTTAGAGTGAAAAATCTTAAGCGACAATGTTATTGACCAAATTTCTTTGATGGAATATTTTTGGCAGTTCCCAAACCGGTTAGAATCAGCGCCGCCTGAATCCCTGTGTTATCGATCTCAGAAAGATCGCTAACAATCGAATCTTAAATTTTTTGTCAGCTCTAATTGCCTCACTTATTCATTACTAATTAATGAGCTAAAAAGACCTGACAATTTTTTTTTCAATTCTAAACGAATCGTGAAAAAATATTGCCACGGCCCTGGTACGAACCGGGAACGCCAGAATTCTAGCCTCGTACGTTACCAATTACGCCACCTCGGCTCTAGCAACATCAATTCACGATCTCTATTTTTAATGTCGAGTGGTAAACTTTATTCAGATTAATTAATTAATCAATATGCGGCTATATGTTTCTTTAGAGTGATAAATCTTAGGCGACAATGTTATTGACCAAATTTCTATGATGGGATATTTTTAGCAGTTCGTAACCCGGTTAGAGTCAGCGCCGCCTGGATCCCTGTGTTATCGATCTCAGAAAGATCTCTAACAATCGAATCTTCAATTTTTTGTCAGATCTAATTGCCTCACTCATTCATTAAGAATTAATGAGGCAACCAGACCTGACGATTTTTTTTTAATTCTAAAGAAATCGTGAAAAAATATTGCCACAGCCTGGGTTCGAAGCGGAAAGTCCAGAATTCTAGCCTGGTACGTTACCAATTAAACCACCGCGGCTCTAGCAACATCAATTGACGATCTCTATTTTTAATGTCAAGTGTTAATTCACTTTATTGAGATTAATTAATCAATCAATATGCGGTCATATGTTTCTTTAGAGTGATAAATCTTAAGCGACAATGTTGTTGACCAAATTTCTATGATGGAATATTTTTGGCAGTTCGTAACCCGGCTAGAGTCAGCGCCGCCTGGATCCTTGTGTTATCGATCTCAGAAAGATCTCTAACAATCGAATCTTTAATTTTTTGTGAGATCTAATTGCCTCACTCATTCATTAAGAATTAATGAGGCAACCAGACCTGACGATTTTTTTTTAATTCTAAAGAAATCGTGAAAAAACATTGCCACAGCCCGGGTTCGAACCGGGAAGTCCACAATTCTACCCTGTTACGTTACCAATTTCGCCACCGCGGCTCTAGCAATATCAATTCACGATCTCTCTTTTTAAAGTCAAGTGTTAGACTTTATTCAGATTAATTAATTAATCAATATGCGGTCATATGGTTTTTTAGAGTGATAAATCTTAAGCGACACTGTTATTGACCAAATTTCTATGATGGGATATTTTTGGCAGTTCGTAACCGGGTTAGAGTCAGCGCCGCCTGGATCCGGGTGTTATCGATCTCAGAAAGATCTCTAACAATCGAATCTTCAATTTTTTGTCAGATCTAATTGCCTCACTCATTCATTAAGAATTAATGAGGCAACCAGACCTGACGATTTTTTTTTAATTCTAAAGAAATCGTGAAAAAAAATTGCCACAGCCTGGGTTCGAAGCGGAAAGTCCAGAATTCTAGCCTGGTACGTTACCAATTATGCTACCGCGGCTTTAGCAACATCAATTCGCGATCTCTATTTTGAATGTCAAGTGTTAAACTTTATTCAGATTAATTGATCAATCAATATGTGGTCATATGTTTCTTCAGAGTGAGAAATCTTAAGCGACAATGTTATTGATCAAATTTCTATGATGGATTATTTTTGGCAGTTCGCAACCCGGTTAGAGTCAGCGCCGCCTAGATCCCTGTGTTATCGATCTCAGAAAGATCTCTATCAATCGAATCTCTAATTTGTTGTGAACTCTAATTGCCTCACTCATTCATTAAGAATAAATGAGGCAACCGGACCTCACGATTTTTCTTTAATTCTAAAAAAGTCGTGAAAAAATATTGCCACAGCCTGAGTTCGAAACGGGAAGTCCAGAATTCTAGCCTGGTCCGTTACTAATTAAACCACCGCGGCTCTAGCAACATCAATTGACGATCTCTATTTTTAATGTCAAGTGTTAATTCACTTTATTGAGATTAATTAATCAATCAATATGCAGTCATATGTTTCTTTAGAGTGATAAATCTTAAGCGACAATGTTGTTGACCAAATTTCTATGATGGATCATTTTTGGCAGTTCGCAACCCGGTTAGAGTCAGCGCCGCCTTGATCCCTGTGTTATCGATCTCAGAAAGATCTCTATCAATCGAATCTTTAATTTGTTGTGAACTCTAATTGCCTCACTCATTCATTAAGAATTAATGAGGCAACCGGAACTCACGATTTTTTTTTAAATTCTAAAAAAGTCGTGAAAAAATATTGCCACAGCCTGGGTTCGAAATGGGGAAGTCCAGAATTCTAGCCTGGTACGTTACCAATTAAATACCGCGGCTCTAGCAACATCAATTGACGATCTCTATTTTTAATGTCAAGTGTTAATTCACTTTATTGAGATTAATTAATCAATCAATATGCGGTCATATGTTTCTTTAGAGCGATAAATCTTAAGCGACAATGTTATTGACCAAATTTCTTTGATGGAATATTTTTGGCAGTTCCCAAACCGGTTAGAGTCAGCGCCGCCTGGATCCCTGTGTTATCGATCTCAGAAAGATCGCTAACAATCGAATCTTAAATTTTTTGTCAGCTCTAATTGCCTCACTCATTCATTACTAATTAATGAGCTAAAAAGACCTGACAATTTTTTTTTCAATTCTAAACGAATCGTGAAAAAATATTGCCACGGCCCGGGTACGAACCGGGAACGCCAGAATTCTAGCCTGGTACGTTACCAATTAAACCACCGCGGCTCTAGCAACATCAATTAACGACCTCTATTTTTAAAGTCAAGTGTTAAACTTTATTTAGATTATTTAATTAATCAATATGCGGTTATATGGTTTTTTAGAGTGATAAATCTTAAGCGACACTGTTATTGACCAAATTTCTATGATGGGATATTTTTGGCAGTTCGTAACCGGGTTAGAGTCAGCGCCGCCTGGATCCCTGTGTTATCGATCTCAGAAAGATCTCTAACAATCGAATCTTCAATTTTTTGTCAGATCTAATTGCTTCACTCATTCATTAAGAATCAATGAGGCAATCGGACCTGACGATTTTTTTTTTTATTTTAAAGAAATCGTGAAAAAATATTGCCACAGCCTGGGTTCGAAACGGGGGAAGTCCAGAATTCTAGCCTGGTTCGTTACCAATTATGCCACCTCGGCTCTAGCAACATCAATTCGCGATCTCTATTTTTAATGTCAAATGTTAAACTTTATTCAGATGAATTAATTTATCAATATGCGGTCATATGTTTCTTTAGAGCGATAAATCTTAAGCGACAATGTTGTTGACGAAATTTCGATGATGGAATATTTTTGGCAGTTCGCAAACCGGTCAGAGTCAGCGCCGCCTGGATCCCTGTGTTATCGATCTCAGAGAGATCGCGAACAATCGAATCTTCAATTTTTTGTCAGCTCTAATTGCCTTACTCATTCATTAAGAATTAATGAGGCAACCGGACCTGACGATTTTTTTTTAATTCTAAAGAAATCGGGAAAAATTTTTGCCACAACCCGGGTTCGAAACGGAAAGTCCAGAATTCTAGCCTGGTACGTTACCAATTACGCCACCTCGGCTCTAGCAACATCAATTGACGATGTCTATTTTTAATGTCAAGTGTTAATTCACTTTATTCAGATTAATTAATTAATCAATATGCGGACATATGTTTCTTTAGAGTGACAAATCTTAAGCGACAATGTTGTTGACCAAATTTCTATGATGGAATATTTTTGGCAGTTCGCAACCCGGTTAGATTTAGCGCCGCCTGGATCCCTTTGTTATCAATCTCATAAAGATCTCTAACAATCGAATTTTTAATTTTTTGTCAGCTCTAATCGCTTCACTCATTCATTAAGAATTAATGAGGCAACCAGACGTGACGATTTTTTTTTAATTTTAACGGAATCGTGAAAAAATATTGCTACAGCCCGGGTTCGAACCGGGAACGCCAGAATTCTAACCTCGTACGTTACCAATTACGCCACCGCGGCTCTAGCAATATCATTTCACGATCTGTATTTTTAATGTCAAGTGTTAAACTTTATTCAGATTAATTAATTAATCAATATGCGGTCATATGTTACTTTAGAGTGATAAATCTTAAGCGACAATGTTTTTGACCAAATTTCTATGATGGGATATTTTTGGCAGTTCGTAACCCGGTTAGAGTCAGCGCCGCCTGGATCCCTGTGTTATCGATCTCAGAAAGATCTCTACCAATCGAATCTTTAATTTTTTGTCATCTCTAATTGCCTCACTCATTCATTGAGAATTAATCAAGCAACCAGTCCTGACGATTTTTTTTTAATTCTAAAGGAATCGTGAAAAAATATTGCCACAGCCCGGGTACGAACCGGGAACGCCAGAATTCAAGCCTCGTACGTTACCAATTACTGAACCGCGGCTCTAGCAATATCAATTCGCGATCTCTATTTTTAATGTCAAGTGTTAAACTTTATTCAGATTAATTAATTAATCAATATGCGGTCATATGTTTCTTTAGAGTGAAAAATCTTAAGCGACAATGTTATTGACCAAATTTCTTTGATGGAATATTTTTTGCAGTTCCCAAACCGGTTAGAGTCAGCGCCGCCTGGATCCCTGTGTTATCGATCTCAGAAAGATCGCTAACAATCGAATCTTCAATTTTTTGTCAGCTCTAATTGCCTTACTCATTCATTAAGAATTAATGAGGCAACCGGACCTGACGATTTTTTTTTAATTCTAAAGAAATCGGGAAAAAATATTGCCACAACCCGGGTTCGAAGCGGAAAGTCCAGAATTCTAGCCTGGTACGTTACCAATTATGCTATCGCGGCTTTAGCAACATCAATTCGCGATCTCTATTTTTAATGTCAAGTGTTAAACTTTATTCAGATGAATTAATTTATCAATATGCAGTCATATGTTTCTTTGGAGCGATAAATCTTAAGCGACAATGTTATTGATCAAATTTCTATGATGGATTATTTTTGGCAGTTCGCAACCCGGTTAGAGTCAGCGGCGCCTAGATCCCTGTGATATCGATCTTAGAAAGATCTCTAACAATCGACTCTTTAATTTTTGGTAAGATCTAATTGCCTCACTCATTCATTAAGAATTAATGAGGCAACCGGACCTCACGATTTTTTCTTTAATTTTAAAGAAGTCGTGAAAAAATATTGCCACAGCCTGGGTTCGAATCGGGAAGTCCAGAATTCTAGGCTGGTACGTTACCAATTAGGCCACCGCGGCTCTAGCAACATCAATTGACGATCTCTATTTTTAATGTCGAGTGTTAAACTTTATTCAGATTAATTAATTAATAATATGCGGTCATATGTTTCTTTAGAGTGAAAAATCTTAAGCGACAATGTTATTGACCAAATTTCTTTGATGGAATATTTTTTGCAGTTCCCAAACCGGTTAGAGTCAGCGCCGCCTGGATCCCTGTGTTATCGATCTCAGAAAGATCGCTAACAATCGAATCTTAAATTTTTTGTCGGCTCTAATTGCCTCACTCATTCATTACTAATTAATGAGCTAAAAAGATCCGACAATTTTTTTTCAATTCTAAACGAATCGTGAAAAAATATTGCCACGGCCCGGGTACGAACCGGGAACGCCAGAATTCTAGCCTCGTACGTTACCAATTACGCCACCTCGGCTCTAGCAACATCAATTCACGATCTCTATTTTTAATGTCGAGTGGTAAACTTTATTCAGATTAATTGATTAATCAATATGTGGATATATGTTTCTTTAGAGTGAGAAATCTTAAGCGACAATGTTATTGATCAAATTTCTATGATGGATTATTTTTGTCAGTTCGCAACCCGGTTAGAGTCAGCGCCGCCTAGATCCCTGTGTTATCGATCTCAGAAAGATCTCTATCAATCGAATCTTTAATTTGTTGTGAACTCTAATTGCCTCACTCATTCATTAAGAATAAATGAGGCAACCGGACCTCACGATTTTTCTTTAATTCTAAAAAAGTCGTGAAAAAATATTGCCACAGCCTGAGTTCGAAACGGGAAGTCCAGAATTCTAGCCTGGTACGTTACTAATTAAACCACCGCGGCTCTAGCAACATCAATTGACGATCTCTATTTTTAATGTCAAGTGTTAATTCACTTTATTGAGATTAATTAATCAATCAATATGCGGTCATATGTTTCTTTAGAGTGATAAATCTTAAGCGACAATGTTGTTGACCAAATTTCTATGATGGATCATTTTTGGCAGTTCGCAACCCGGTTAGAGTCAGCGCCGCCTAGATCCCTGTGTTATCGATCTCAGAAAGATCTCTATCAATCGAATCTTTAATTTGTTGTGAACTCTAATTGCCTCACTCATTCATTAAGAATTAATGAGGCAACTGGACCTCACGATTTTTTTTTAAATTCTAAAAAAGTCGTGAAAAAATATTGCCACAGCCTGGGTTCGAAATGGGGAAGTCCAGAATTCTAGCCTGGTACGTTACCAATTAAATACCGCGGCTCTAGCAACATCAATTGACGATCTCTATTTTTAATGTCAAGTGTTAATTCACTTTATTGAGATTAATTAATCAATCAATATGCGGTCATATGTTTCTTTAGAGCGATAAATCTTAAGCGACAATGTTATTGACCAAATTTCTTTGATGGAATATTTTTGGCAGTTCCCAAACCGGTTAGAGTCAGCGCCGCCTGGATCCCTGTGTTATCGATCTCAGAAAGATCGCTAACAATCGAATCTTAAATTTTTTGTCAGCTCTAATTGCCTCACTCATTCATTACTAATTAATGAGCTAAAAAGACCTGACAATTTTTTTTTC
Source organism: Cylloceria caligata (assembly GCA_963942595.1). Taxonomy (NCBI): domain Eukaryota; kingdom Metazoa; phylum Arthropoda; class Insecta; order Hymenoptera; family Ichneumonidae; genus Cylloceria; species Cylloceria caligata. Next base: position 39,243,364 of record OZ012703.1, on the reverse strand, counting down.
AATTCTAAACGAATCGTGAAAAAATATTGCCACGGCCCGGGTACGAACCGGGAACGCCAGAATTCTAGCCTGGTACGTTACCAATTAAACCACCGCGGCTCTAGCAACATCAATTAACGACCTCTATTTTTAAAGTCAAGTGTTAAACTTTATTTAGATTAATTAATTAATCAATATGCGGTCATATGGTTTTTTAGAGTGATAAATCTTAAGCGACACTGTTATTGACCAAATTTCTATGATGGGATATTTTTGGCAGTTCGTAACCGGGTTAGAGTCAGCGCCGCCTGGATCCCTGTGTTATCGATCTGAGAAAGATCTCTAACAATCGAATCTTCAATTTTCTGTCAGATCTCATTGCTTCACTCATTCATTAAGAATCAATGAGGCAATCGGACCTGACGATTTTTTTTTAAATTTTAAAGAAATCGTGAAAAAATATTGCCACAGCCTGGGTTCGAAACGGGGGAAGTCCAGAATTCTAGCCTGGTTCGTTACCAATTATGCCACCTCGGCTCTAGCAACATCAATTCGCGATCTCTATTTTTAATGTCAAATGTTAAACTTTATTCAGATGAATTAATTTATCAATATGCGGTCATATGTTTCTTTAGAGCGATAAATCTTAAGCGACAATGTTGTTGACGAAATTTCGATGATGGAATATTTTTGGCAGTTCGCAAACCGGTCAGAGTCAGCGCCGCCTGGATCCCTGTGTTATCGATCTCAGAAAGATCGCGAACAATCGAATCTTCAATTTTTTGTCAGCTCTAATTGCCTTACTCATTCATTAAGAATTAATGAGGCAACCGGACCTGACGATTTTTTTTTAATTCTAAAGAAATCGGGAAAAAATTTTGCCACAACCCGGGTTCGAAACGGAAAGTGCAGAATTCTAGCCTGGTACGTTACCAATTACGCCACCTCGGCTCTAGCAACATCAATTCACGATGTCTATTTTTAATGTCAAGTGTTAATTCACTTTATTCAGATTAATTAATTAATCAATATGCGGACATATGTTTCTTTAGAGTGACAAATCTTAAGCGACAATGTTGTTGACCAAATTTCTATGATGGAATATTTTTGGCAGTTCGTAACCTGGTTAGATTTAGCGCCGCCTGGATCCCTTTGTTATCAATCTCAGAAAAATCTCTAACAATCGAATTTTTAATTTTTTGTCAGCTCTAATCGCTTCACTCATTCATTAAGAATTAATGAGGCAACCAGACCTGACGATTTTTTTTCAATTTTAACGGAATCGTGAAAAAATATTGCTACAGCCCGGGTTCGAACCGGGAACGCCAGAATTCTAACCTCGTACGTTACGAATTACGCCACCGCGGCTCTAGCAATATCATTTCAAGATCTGTATTTTTAATGTCAAGTGTTAAACTTTATTCAGATTAATTAATTAATCAATAAGCGGTCATATGTTACTTTAGAGTGATAAATCTTAAGCGACAATGTTTTTGACCAAATTTCTATGATGGGATATTTTTGGCAGTTCGTAACCCGGTTAGAGTCAGCGCCGTCTGGATCCTGGTGTTATCAATCTCAGAAAGATCTCTAATAATCGAATCTTTAATTTTTTGTCAGCTCCAATTGCCTCACTCATTCATTAAGAATTAATGAGACAACCAGACCTGATGATTTTTTTTTTAATTCTAAAGAAATCGAGAAAAAATATTGCCACAGCCCGGGTTCGAACCAGGAAGTCCAGAATTCCAGCCTGGTACGTTATCAATTACGCCACTGCGGCTCTAGGAACATCAATTCACGATCTCCATTTTTAATTTCAAGTGTTAAACTTTATTCAGATTAATTAATTTATCAATATGCGGTCATATGTTTCTTTAGAGCGATAAATCTTAAGCGACAATGTTATTGACCAAATTTCTATGACGGAATATTTTTGGCAGATCGCATCCCGGTTAGAGTCCGCGCCGCCTGGATCCCTGTGTTATCGATCTCAGAAAGATCTCTAAGAATCGGATCGTAAATTTTTTGTCAGCCCTAACTGCCTTACTCATTCATTAAGAATTAATGAGGCAACCGGACCTGACGATTTTTTTTATTAATTCTGAAGAAATAGTGGAAAAATATTGACACAGCCCGGGTTCGAACCGGGAACTCCGGAATTTTAGCCTGTTATGTCACCAATTACGCCACCGTGGCTCTAGCAACATCAATTCACGATATCTATTTTTAATGTCAAGTGTTAAACTTTATTTATATTAATAGATTAATTAATATGTGGTCATATGTTTCTTTAGAGTGAGAAAACTTAAGCGACAATGTTATTGACCAAATTTCTATGCTGGAATATTTTTGGCACTTCGCAACCCGGTTAGAATCAGCGCCGCCTGGATCCCTGTAATATCGATCTCAGAAAGACCTCTAACAATCGAATCTTTAATTTTTTGTCAGATCTAATTGCCTCACTCATTCATTAAGAATTAATGAGGCAACCGGAATGCACGATTTTTTTTTTAATTCTAAAGAAATCGTGAAAAAATATTGCCACAGCCTGGGTTCGAAGCGGAAAGTCCAGAATTCTAGCCTGGTACGTTACCAATTATGCCACCGTGGCTCTAGCAACATCAATTCGCGATCTCTATTTTTAATGTCAAGTGTTAAACTTTATTCGGATTAATTAATTAATCAATATGCGGCTATATGTTTCCTTAGAGTGATAAATCTTAAGCAACAATGTTATTGACCAAATTTCTATGATGGGATATTTTTGGCAGTTCGTAACCCGGTTAGAGTCAGCGCTGCCTGGATCCCTGTGTTATCGATCTCAGAAAGATCTCTACCAATCGAATCTTTAATTTTTTGTCATCTCTAATTGCCTCACTCATTCATTGAGAATTAATCAAGCAACCAGTCCTGACGATTTTTTTTTAATTTTAAAGGAATCGTGAAAAAATATTGCTACAGCCCGGGTTCGAACCGGGAAAGCCAGAATTCTAGCCTCGTACGTTACCAATTACGCCACCCCTGCTCTAGCAACATCAATTCACGATATCTATTTTTAATGTTAAGTGTTAAACTTTATTCAGATTAATTAATTAATCAATATGCGGTCATATGTTACTTTAGAGTGATAAATCTTAAGCGACAATGTTATTGACCAAATTTCTATGACGGAATATTTTTGGCAGATCGCATCCCGGTTAGAGTCCGCGCCGCCTGGATCCCTGTGTTATCGATCTCAGAAAGATCTCTAAGAATCGGATCGTAAATTTTTTGTCAGCCCTAACTGCCTTACTCATTCATTAAGAATTAATGAGGCAACCGGAACTGACGATTTTTTTTTTATTCTAAAGAAATCGTGAAAAAATATTGCCACAGCCTGAGTTCGAAACGGGAAGTCCAGAATTCTAGCCTGGTACGTTACCAATTAAACCACCGCGGCTCTAGCAACATCAATTGACGATCTCTATTTTCAATGTCAAGTGTTAATTGACTTTATTAAGATTAATTAATCAATCAATATGCGGTCATATGTTTCTTTAGAGTGATAAATCTTAAGCGACAATGTTGTTGATCAAATTTCTATGATGGATTATTTTTGGCAGTTCGCAACCCGGTTAGAGTCAGCGCCGCCTAGATCCCTGTGATATCGATCTCAGAAAGATCGGGAACAATCGAATCTTCAATTTTTTGTCAGCTCTAATTGCCTTACTCATTCATTAAGAATTAATGAGGCAACCGGACCTGACGATTTTTTTTTAATTCTAAAGAAATCGGGAAAAAATATTGCCAGAACCCGGGTTCGAAGCGGAAAGTCCAGAATTCTAGCCTGGTACGTTACCAATTATGCTATCGCGGCTTTAGCAACATCAATTCGCGATCTTTATTTTTAATGTCAAGTGTTAAATTTTATTCAGATGAATTAATTTATCAATATGCGGTCATATGTTTCTTTAGAGCGATAAATCTTAAGCGACAATGTTGTTGACGAAATTTCGATGATGGAATATTTTTGGCAGTTCGCAAACCGGTCAGAGTCAGCGCCACCTGGATCCCTGTGTTATCGATCTCAGAAAGATCGCGAACAATCGAATCTTCAATTTTTTGTCAGCTCTAATTGCCTTACTCATTCATTAAGAATTAATGAGGCAACCGGACCTGACGATTTTTTTTTAATTCTAAAGAAATCGGGAAAAAATATTGCCACAACCCGGGTTCGAAGCGGAAAGTACAGAATTCTAGCCTGGTACGTTACCAATTATGCTATCGCGGCTTTAGCAACATCAATTCGCGATCTCTATTTTTAATGTCAAGTGTTAAACTTTATTCAGATGAATTAATTTATCAATATGCAGTCATATGTTTCTTTGGAGCGATAAATCTTAAGCGACAATGTTATTGATCAAATTTCTATGATGGATTATTTTTGGCAGTTCGCAACCCGGTTAGAGTCAGCGCCGCCTAGATCCCTGTGATATCGATCTCAGAAAGATCTCTAACAATCGACTCTTTAATTTTTTGTAAGATCTAATTGCCTCACTCATTCATTAAGAATAAATGAGGCAACCGGACCTCACGATTTTTCTTTAATTCTAAAAAAGTCGTGAAAAAATATTGCCACAGCCTGAGTTCGAAACGGGAAGTCCAGAATTCTAGCCTGGTACGTTACCAATTAAACCACCGCGGCTCTAGCAACATCAATTGACGATCTCTATTTTCAATGTCAAGTGTTAATTGACTTTATTAAGATTAATTAATCAATCAATATGCGGTCATATGTTTCTTTAGAGTGATAAATCTTAAGCGACAATGTTGTTGACCAAATTTCTATGATGGATCATTTTTGGCAGTTCGCAACCCGGTTAGAGTCAGCGCCGTCTAGATCCCTGTGTTATCGATCTCAGAAAGATCTCTATCAATGGAATCTTTAATTTGTTGTGAACTCTAATTGCCTCACTCATTCATTAAGAATTAATGAGGCAACCGGACCTCACGATTTTTTTTTAAATTCTAAAGAAGTCGTGAAAAAATATTGCCACAGCCTGGGTTCGAAATGGGGAAGTCCAGAATTCTAGCCTGGTACGTTACCAATTAAATACCGCGGCTCTAGCAACATCAATTGAAGATCTCTATTTTTAATGTCAAGTGTTAATTCACTTTATTGAGATTAATTAATCAATCAATATGCGGTCATATGTTTCTTTAGAGTGATAAATCTTGAGCGACAATGTTGTTGACCAAATTTCTATGATGGAATATTTTTGGCAGTTCGTAACCCGGTTAGAGTCAGCGCCGCCTGGATCCCTGTGTTATCGATCTCAGAAAGATCTCTAACAATCGTATCTTTAATTTTTTGTCAGATCTAATTGCCTCACTCATTCATTAAGAATTAATGAGGCAACCAGACCTGACGATTTTTTAAAAAATTTTAAAGAAATCGTGAAAAAATATTGCCACAGCCTGGGTTCGAAACGGGAAGTCCAGAATTCTAGCCTGATTCGTTACCAATTATGCCACCGCAGCTCTAGCAACATCAATTCGCGATCTCTATTTTTAATGTCAAGTGTTAAACTTTATTCAGAAGAATTAAGTTATTAATATGCGGTCATATGTTTCTTTAGTGCGATAAATCTTAAGCGACAATGTTGTTGACGAAATTTTAATGATGGAATATTTTTGGCAGTTCGCAAACCGGTCAGAGTCAGCGCCGCCTGGATCCCTGTGTTATCGATCTCAGAAAGATCGGGAACAATCGAATCTTCAATTTTTTGTCAGCTCTAATTGCCTTACTCATTCATTAAGAATTAATGAGGCAACCGGACCTGACGATTTTTTTTTAATTCTAAAGAAATCGGGAAAAAATATTGCCACAACCCGGGTTCGAAGCGGAAAGTCCAGAATTCTAGCCTGGTACGTTACCAATTATGCTATCGCGGCTTTAGCAACATCAATTCGCGATCTCTATTTTTAATGTCAAGTGTTAAACTTTATTCAGATGAATTAATTTATCAATATGCGGTCATATGTTTCTTTAGAGCGATAAATCTTAAGCGACAATGTTGTTGACGAAATTTCGATGATGGAATATTTTTGGCAGTTCGCAAACCGGTCAGAGTCAGCGCCGCCTGGATCCCTGTGTTATCGATCTCAGAAAGATCGCGAACAATCGAATCTTCAATTTTTTGTCAGCTCTAATTGACTTACTCATTCATTAAGAATTAATGAGGCAACCGGACCTGACGATTTTCTTTTAATTCTAAAGAAATCGGGAAAAAATATTGCCACAACCCGGGTTCGAAGCGGAAAGTCCAGAATTCTAGCCTGGTACGTTACCAATTATGCTATCGCGGCTTTAGCAACATGAATTCGCGATCTCTATTTTTAATGTCAAGTGTTAAACTTTATTCAGATGAATTAATTTATCAATATGCAGTCATATGTTTCTTTGGAGCGATAAATCTTAAGCGACAATGTTATTGATCAAATTTCTATGATGGATTATTTTTGGCAGTTCGCAACCCGGTTAGAGTCAGCGCCGCCTAGATCCCTGTGATATCGATCTCAGAAAGATCTCTAACAATCGACTCTTTAATTTTTTGTAAGATCTAATTGCCTCACTCATTCATTAAGAATTAATGAGGCAACCGGACCTCACGATTTTTTCTTTAATTCTAAAGAAGTCGTGAAAAAATATTGCCACAGCCTGGGTTCGAAACGGGAAGTCCAGAATTCTAGGCTGGTACGTTACCAATTAAGCCACCGCGGCTCTAGCAACATCAATTGACGATCTCTATTTTTAGTGTCAAGTGTTAAACTTTATTCAGATTAATTAATTAATCAATATGCGGTCATATGTTTCTTTAGAGTGAAAAATCTTAAGCGACAATGTTATTGACCAAATTTCTTTGATGGAATATTTTTGGCAGTTCCCAAACCGGTTAGAGTCAGCGCCGCCTGGATCCCTGTGTTATCGATCTCAGAAAGATCGCTAACAATCGTATCTTTAATTTTTTGTCAGATCTAATTGCCTCACTCATTCATTAAGAATTAATGAGGCAACCAGACCTGACGATTTTTTAAAAAATTTTAAAGAAATCGTGAAAAAATATTGCCACAGCCTGGGTTCGAAACGGGAAGTCCAGAATTCTAGCCTGATTCGTTACCAATTATGCCACCGCGGCTCTAGCAACATCAATTCGCGATCTCTATTTTTAATGTCAAGTGTTAAACTTTATTCAGAAGAATTAAGTTATTAATATGCGGTCATATGTTTCTTTAGTGCGATAAATCTTAAGCGACAATGTTGTTGACGAAATTTTGATGATGGAATATTTTTAGCAGTTCGCAAACCGGTCAGAGTCAGCGCCGCCTGGATCCCTGTGTTATCAATCTCAGAAAGATCTCTAATAATCGAATCTTTAATTTTTTGTCAGCTCTAATTGCCTCACTCATTCATTAAGAATTAATGAGGCAACCGGACCTGACGATTTTTTTTGTTAATTCTAAAGAAATCGTGGAAAAATATTGACACAGCCCGGGTTCGAACCGGGAACTCCGGAATTTTAGCCTGGTTCGTTACCAATTATGCCACCTCGGCTCTAGCAACATCAATTCGCGATCTCTATTTTTAATGTCAAATGTTAAACTTTATTCAGATGAATTAATTTATCAATATGCGGTCATATGTTTCTTTAGAGCGATAAATCTTAAGCGACAATGTTGTTGACGAAATTTCGATGATGGAATATTTTTGGCAGTTCGCAAACCGGTCAGAGTCAGCGCCGCCTGGATCCCTGTGTTATCGATCTCAGAAAGATCGCGAACAATCGAATCTTCAATTTTTTGTCAGCTCTAATTGCCTTACTCATTCATTAAGAATTAATGAGGCAACCGGACCTGACGATTTTTTTTTAATTCTAAAGAAATCGGGAAAAAATTTTGCCACAACCCGGGTTCGAAACGGAAAGTCCAGAATTCTAGCCTGGTACGTTACCAATTACGCCACCTCGGCTCTAGCAACATCAATTGACGATGTCTATTTTTAATGTCAAGTGTTGATTCACTTTATTCAGATTAATTAATTAATCAATATGCGGACATATGTTTCTTTAGAGTGACAAATCTTAAGCGACAATGTTGTTGACCAAATTTCTATGATGGAATATTTTTGGCAGTTCGTAACCCGGTTAGATTTAGCGCCGCCTGGATCCCTTTGTTATCAATCTCAGAAAGATCTCTAACAATCGAATTTTTAATTTTTTGTCAGCTCTAATCGCTTCACTCATTCATTAAGAATTAATGAGGCAACCAGACCTGACGATTTTTTTTTAATTTTAACGGAATCGTGAAAAAATATTGCTACAGCCCGGGTTCGAACCGGGAACGCCAGAATTCTAACCTCGTACGTTACCAATTACGCCACCGCGGCTCTAGCAATATCATTTCACGATCTGTATTTTTAATGTCAAGTGTTAAACTTTATTCAGATTAATTAATTAATCAATATGCGGTCATATGTTACTTTAGACTGATAAATCTTAAGCGACAATGTTTTTGACCAAATTTCTATGATGGGATATTTTTGGCAGTTCGTAACCCGGTTAGAGTCAGCGCCGTCTGGATCCTGGTGTTATCAATCTCAGAAAGATCTCTAATAATCGAATCTTTAATTTTTTGTCAGCTCTAATTGCCTCACTCATTCATTAAGAATTAATGAGACAACCAGACCTGACGATTTTTTTTTTAATTCTAAAGAAATCGAGAAAAAATATTGCCACAGCCCGGGTTCGAACCAGGAAGTCCAGAATTCCAGCCTGGTACGTTATCAATTACGCCACTGCGGCTCTAGCAACATCAATTCACGATCTCTATTTTTAATTTCAAGTGTTAAACTTTATTCAGATTAATTAATTTATCAATATGCGGTCATATGTTTCTTTAGAGCGATAAATCTTAAGCGACAATGTTATTGATTAAATTTCTATGACGGAATATTTTTGGCAGATCGCATCCCGGTTAGAGTCCGCGCCGCCTGGATCCCTGTGTTATCAATCTCAGAAAGATCTCTAATAATCGAATCTTTAATTTTTTGTCAGCTCTAATTGCCTCACTCATTCATTAAGAATTAATGAGGCAACCGGACCTGACGATTTTTTTTGTTAATTCTAAAGAAATCGTGGAAAAATATTGACACAGCCCGGGTTCGAACCGGGAACTCCGGAATTTTAGCCTGTTATGTCACCAATTACGCCACCGTGGCTCTAGCAACATCAATTCACGATATCTATTTTTAATGTCAAGTGTTAAACTTTATTCATATTAATAGATTAATTAATATGTGGTCATATGTTTCTTTAGAGTGAGAAAACTTAAGCGACAATGTTATTGACCAAATTTCTATGCTGGAATATTTTTGGCACTTCGCAACCCGGTTAGAATCGGCGCCGCCTGGATCCCTGTGTTATCGATCTCAGAAAGACCTCTAACAATCGAATCTTTAATTTTTTGTCAGATCTAATTGCCTCACTCATTCATTAAGAATTAATGAGGCAACCGGAATGCACGATTTTTTTTTAATTCTAAAGAAATCGTGAAAAAATATTGCCACAGCCTGGGTTCGAAGCGGAAAGTCCAGAATTCTAGCCTGGTACGTTACCAATTAAGCCACCGTGGCTCTAGCAACATCAATTCGCGATCTCTATTTTTAATGTCAAGTGTTAAACTTTATTCGGATTAATTAATTAATCAATATGCGGCCATATGTTTCCTTAGAGTGATAAATCTTAAGCAACAATGTTATTGACCAAATTTCTATGATGGGATATTTTTGGCAGTTCGTAACCCGGTTAGAGTCAGCGCTGCCTGGATCCCTGTGTTATCGATCTCAGAAAGATCTCTACCAATCGAATCTTTAATTTTTTGTCATCTCTAATTGCCTCACTCATTCATTGAGAATTAATCAAGCAACCAGTCCTGACGATTTTTTTTTAATTTTAAAGGAATCGTGAAAAAATATTGCTACAGCCCTGGTTCGAACCGGGAAAGCCAGAATTCTAGCCTCGTACGTTACCAATTACGCCACCGTGGCTCTAGCAACATCAATTCACGATATCTATTTTTAATGTTAAGTGTTAAACTTTATTCATATTAATAGATTAATCAATATGTGGTCATATGTTTCTTTAGAGTGAGAAAACTTAAGCGACAATGTTATTGACCAAATTTCTATGCTGGAATATTTTTGGCACTTCGCAACCCGGTTAGAATCAGCGCCGCCTGGATCCCTGTGTTATCAATCTCAGAAAGATCTCTAATAATCGAATCTTTAATTTTTTCTCAGCTCTAATTGCCTCACTTATTCATTAAGAATTAATGAGGCAACCAGACCTGACGATTTTTTTTTTAATTCTAAAGAAATCGAGAAAAAATATTGCCACAGCCCGGGTTCGAACCAGGAAGTCCAGAATTCCAGCCTGGTACGTTACCAATTACGCCACTGCGGCTCTAGCAACATCAATTCACGATCTCTATTTTTAATTTCAGGTGTTAAACTTTATTCAGATTAATTAATTTATCAATATGCGGTCATATGTTTCTTTAGAGCGATAAATCTTAAGCGACAATGTTATTGACCAAATTTCTATGACGAAATATTGTTGGCAGATCGCATCCCGGTTAGAGTCCACGTTGCCTGGATCCCTGTGTTATCGATCTCAGAAAGATCTCTAAGAATCGGATCGTAAATTTTTTGTCAGCCCTAACTGCCTTACTCATTTATTAAGAATTAATGAGGCAACCGGACCTGACGATTTTTTTTATTAATACTAAAGAAATCGTGGAAAAATATTGACACAGCCCGGGTTCGAACCGGGAACTCCGGAATTTTAGCCTGTTATGTCACCAATTACGCCACCGTGGCTCTAGCAACATCAATTCACGATATCTATTTTTAATGTCAAGTGTTAAACTTTATTTAGATTAATTGATTAATCAATATGTGGTCATATGTTTCTTTAGAGTGAGAAATCTTAAGCGACAATGTTATTGACCAAATTTCTATGCTAGAATATTTTTGGCACTTCGCAGCCCGGTTAGAGTCAGCGCCGCCTGGATCCCTGTGTTATCGATTTCAGAAAGATCGCTAACAATCGTCTCTTTAATTTTTTGTCAGCTCTTATTGCCTCACTTATTCATTAAGAATTAACGAGCTAACCAGACCTGACGATTTTTTTTTCATTTTAAACGAATCGTGAAAAAATATTGCTACAGCTCGGTCACGAACCGGGAACGCCAGAATTCTAGCCTCGTACGTTACCAATTCCTCAACCGCGGCTCTAGCAATATCATTTCGCGATCTGTATTTTTAATGTCAAGTGTTAAACTTTATTCAGATTAATTAATTAATCAATATGCGGTCATATGTTACTTTTGAGTGATAAATCTTGCGCGACAATGTTATTAACCAAATTTCTATGAGGGAATATTTTTGGCAGTTCGCAACCCGGTTAGAGTCAGCGCCGCCTGGATCCCTGTGTTATCGATCTCAGAAAGATCGCTAACAATCGAATCTTTAATTTTTTGTCAGCTCTAATTGCTTCACTCATTCATTAAGAATTAATGAGGCAACCAGACCTGACGATTTTTTTTTTTAATTCTAAAGAAATCGTGAAAAAATATTGCCACAACCCGGGTTCGAACCGGGAACTCCAAAATTCTAGCCTGGTACGTTACCAATTATGCGACTGCGGCTCTAGCAACATCAATTCACGGTCTCTATGACGGGATATTTTTGGCAGTTCGTAACCCGGTTAGAGTCAGCGCCGTCTGGATCCCTGTGTTATCAATCTCAGAAAGATCTCTAATAATCGAATCTTAAATTTTTTGTCAGCTCTAATTGCCTCACTCATTCATTAAGAATTAATGAGGGAACCAGACCTGACGATTTTTTTTAAATTCTAAAGAAATCGAGAAAAATTATTGCCACAAGCCGGGTTCGAACCAGGAAGTCCAGAATTCTAGCCTGGTAGGTTATCAATTACGCAACTACGGCTCTAGCAACATCAATTCACGATCTCTATTTTCAATGTCAAGTGTTAAACTTTATTCAGATTAATTAATTAATCAATATGCGGTCATAGGTTTCTTTAGAGATATAAATCTTAAGCGACAATGTTATTGACCAAATTTCTATGATGGAATATTTTTGGCAGTTCGCAACCCGGTTAGAGTCAGCGCCGCCTGGATCCCTGTGTTATCGATCTCAGAAAGATCGCTAACAATCGAATCTTCAATTTTTTGTCAGCTCTAATTGCCTCACTCATTCATTAAGAATTAACGAGCTAACCAGACCTGACGATTTTTTTTTCATTCTAAACGAATCCTGAAAAAATATTGCTACATCCCGGGTACGAACCGGGAACGCCAGAATTCTAGCCTCGTACGTTACCAATTACGCCACTGTGGCTCTAGCAACATCAATTCACGATCTCTATTTTTAGTGTCAAGTGTTAAACTTTATTCAGATTAATTAATTAATCAATATGCGGTCATATGTTTCTTTAGAGCGATAAATCTTAAGCGACAATGTTATTGACCAAATTTCTATGATGGGTTATTTTTCGCAGTTCGCAACCTGGTTAGAGTCAGTGCCGCCTGGATCCCACTGTTATCGATCTCAGAAAGATCTCTAACAATCGAATCTTTAATTTTTTGTCAGCTCTAATTGCCTCACTCATTCATTAAGAATTAATGAGGCAACCAGACCTGACGATTTTTTTTTTAATTCTAAAGAAATCGAGAAAAAATATTGCCACAGCCCGGGTTCGAACCACTAAGTCCAGAATTCCAGCCTGGTACGTTATCAATTACGCCACTGCGGCTCTAGCAACATCAATTCACGATCTCTATTTTTAATTTCAAGTGTTAAACTTTATTCAGATTAATTAATTTATCAATATGCGGTCATATGTTTCTTTAGAGCGATAAATCTTAAGCGACAATGTTATTGACCAAATTTCTATGACGGAATATTTTTGGCAGATCGCATCCTGGTTAGAATTAGCGCCACCTGGATCCCTGTGTTATCGATCTCAGAAAGACCTCTAACAATCGAATCTTTAATTTTTTGTCAGATCTAATTGCCTCACTTATTCATTAAGAATTAATGAGGCAACCGGAATGCACGATTTTTATTAATTCTAAAGAAATCGTGGAAAAATATTGACACAGCCCGGGTTCGAACCGGGAACTCCGGAATTTTAGCCTGGTACGTTACCAATTATGCCACCGCGGCTCTAGCAACATCAATTCACGGTCTCTATGACGGGATATTTTTGGCAGTTCGTAACCCGGTTAGAGTCAGCGCCGTCTGGATCCCTGTGTTATCAATCTCAGAAAGATCTCTAATAATCGAATCTTAAATTTTTTGTCAGCTCTAATTGCCTCACTCATTCATTAAGAATTAATGAGGGAACCAGACCTGACGATTTTTTTTAAATTCTAAAGAAATCGAGAAAAATTATTGCCACAAGCCGGGTTCGAACCAGGAAGTCCAGAATTCTAGCCTGGTAGGTTATCAATTACGCAACTACGGCTCTAGCAACATCAATTCACGATCTCTATTTTTAATGTCAAGTGTTAAACTTTATTCAGATTAATTAATTAATCAATATGCGGTCATAGGTTTCTTTAGAGATATAAATCTTAAGCGACAATGTTATTGACCAAATTTCTATGATGGAATATTTTTGGCAGTTCGCAACCCGGTTAGAGTCAGCGCCGCCTGGATCCCTGTGTTATCGATCTCAGAAAGATCGCTAACAATCGAATCTTCAATTTTTTGTCAGCTCTAATTGCCTCACTCATTCATTAAGAATTAACGAGCTAACCAGACCTGACGATTTTTTTTTCATTCTAAACGAATCCTGAAAAAATATTGCTACATCCCGGGTACGAACCGGGAACGCCAGAATTCTAGCCTCGTACGTTACCAATTACGCCACTGTGGCTCTAGCAACATCAATTCACGATCTCTATTTTTAGTGTCAAGTGTTAAACTTTATTCAGATTAATTAATTAATCAATATGCGGTCATATGTTTCTTTAGAGCGATAAATCTTAAGCGACAATGTTATTGACCAAATTTCTATGATGGGTTATTTTTCGCAGTTTGCAACCTGGTTAGAGTCAGTGCCGCCTGGATCCCACTGTTATCGATCTCAGAAAGATCTCTAACAATCGAATCTTTAATTTTTTGTCAGCTCTAATTGCCTCACTCATTCATTAAGAATTAATGAGGCAACCAGACCTGACGATTTTTTTTTTAATTCTAAAGAAATCGAGAAAAAATATTGCCACAGCCCGGGTTCGAACCACTAAGTCCAGAATTCCAGCCTGGTACGTTATCAATTACGCCACTGCGGCTCTAGCAACATCAATTCACGATCTCTATTTTTAATTTCAAGTGTTAAACTTTATTCAGATTAATTAATTTATCAATATGCGGTCATATGTTCCTTTAGAGCGATAAATCTTAAGCGACAATGTTATTGACCAAATTTCTATGACGGAATATTTTTGGCAGATCGCATCCTGGTTAGAATTAGCGCCGCCTGGATCCCTGTGTTATCGATCTCAGAAAGACCTCTAACAATCGAATCTTTAATTTTTTGTCAGATCTAATTGCCTCACTTATTCATTAAGAATTAATGAGGCAACCGGAATGCACGATTTTTATTAATTCTAAAGAAATCGTGGAAAAATATTGACACAGCCCGGGTTCGAACCGGGAACTCCGGAATTTTAGCCTGGTACGTTACCAATTATGCCACCGCGGCTCTAGCAACATCAATTCGCGATCTCTATTTTTAATGTCAAGTGTTAAACTTTATTCGGATTAATTAATTAATCAATATGCGGCCATATGTTTCCTTAGAGTGATAAATCTTAAGCAACAATGTTATTGACCAAATTTCTATGATGGGTGTAACGGTATTCTTACGTTAACATTAAATGTTATTCTTCTGAGGGGAAGAATTCGGGCTCGAACACGACGATAATTAATTTTAGACTTCTATAGGAGGTATAAGTAAGGTTTATTCAATAAGTTTCATAGAATTTTGTGTTGTGAGGCTTTTTGGCGCCTTTAACCGTACAATTTATCAGTGGTGTTTGATTGCTCTGATGGTTCCACGCTCTTCTTTACCCGCGAGCTTATCAGATTCTCGACTTCTGCGCTGAGCGGTGGATATCTCAACTAGGCAGTATCGAGCTCAGCCGTCTTGATCTTTTTCCCGCCTGGCTGCTGACGTGCTGACTGCTGGTCTTGTATCGTTGTTGCTGGCGCGTCGGTCAGCCGGTATGGACGCCGGGTCCGTGTCCGCGTACGCGTTGTTTTATTTAATAATCAAAAAACGTTGTTTTCCGTGTTGTTCCGCGTTCGGGCTCTTCGTTTATTATAGTCGTGGCGTCCCCGTGTGTTTCGGGGGTGTCTTTCCGTGATAATCGTGGTCCGGGTTCGCGAGTGATGTTTTCTATGTGTGGAATAATGACAGTTGCTGGATTATGATTCCCCAGTGATTATTAATTTTTCATTATTTAGTCGATGGATTCCTCCAGAAATCTTTGGCGTTGGACCTGGATGTTCCGGTTCTTCTTCGCTCTTGGTGAGTTGGTCTTTTAATTTATCCTTTTCTTCTCCTTTCTATCTATTGAGTGGTGTCGTTCTCAAGCGACGCGCTTGACACAACTACTGAAATTGTTTCTCGCCTAATTATTTTCCTAATTATCTTAAAATTCTAAATCGAGTTTCTATGAGTCGGGCTCACAAGTGCCCTCCTAAACCTAATTATTAATTAATTTTCTGAGCTTTATTTCAAAATTTTGCTCCAAGTGTCTCTCTTCTCTTGAAGCGGGGACCTATCGCAGATCTTAAACCTACTGTAGTATGTCTTTAAGTTATAATTTCTCTAACTGTTATTTGTTATTCTTTTTTCTTTCTCCTTGTTGTTTCACTTTTTCCTTCCTATAGGCTTTTCATTTCGCAACTTCTTGGTGCCAACACCGAGTCTTTACCACTTATCGATGCGCTGTGTTAATAATACTTCTTAGAATCTAACTGGACTTATTGCTAATTATCTTACCCAAACCTTCTTATGTTATTTTCTTAATTCTTCTAAAATAATCCTAATTGTTCACCCTAATGCGACTCACTTCCTATTCTTAATTCGTTATTTATAATATTTATTGTCTTTACACGGTTCACGGCTGTCCGGTATAAATCTTTTTATTAGTCCTCCACTGACTGTTCTGTATTCTTTTGTTTTTTAATGTTCTTACAAATTTTATGGGCTCACTTACACCCTTTTCTAATAGACTTCTTGGATTTAAATGTGAATTTCAGAATATTTAATATTTTTATTCAGCGCACCAGCGACTCCTGACTCTGTGACTGTCCAAAACGAATAAGAGAGCCTCCTTGGTTTGCAGCTTGCTTTTATACCTCTCTCTTCTTTCCCACTCTCTTATTTTAACTCTTCTTTTCTATTGTCTCATGTAATTTCTTTTGTTTCAGCTAGCCCCGCCATCCTGCCCCTACATCCTCTCACTGCCCGAGCGAGGCCAGCCGGTCGCTGACCCGCTTTTTTTCGGCAGCGAAGGAATGTGACAGGATCCAGCTTGTTCGTGGTCTCGCCTAGATTTTGCTGAGAATTTTATCATTTCTTATTTATTCTTCCTACTCTTTTTTTTGTAATAAATAAGTAAATGTAATGAATGGTTTTATTTTCAGTGATTTGTTTTTTCCTTTTCTTATTTTATTCTGTTTTTCTTTTATCCTTTTGGGATTGTGACTACGTCACATTATCCCCTCAAATCTTTGATAGGTCGAGTTATCGACCGATTCAAAGATTTGGCGGAATTTGATTATTGCTTTCTTTTTTTTTTTTTTTTTTTTTTTTTTTTTTTATTAATGAACTTATTTCTAACTTACTATTAAACTTATTCTTCTATTACTTAAGCCTATTCTTATTTTAAAGTAAATGTACCCGAAATAAATTTATGCAACGCCTTTTTTGTTTATTTTTTAAATTTTTCTTTTTATTTAAGTACCGTCGCTGTCGTTTTGTCTGTCCTCGTCACTGTCCGTCGCGTCGGGGTCTCTTCGAGGGATCACGCCCCACTCCTCAAGCGTCGCCGTTGTTGCAGGGTCTGGTGGCGGAGTGGCCAACCAAGCCATCTCCTCGTCATCGCCGCTGTCGTCCTCTGCCTCCGGGAACTCGTCTATAACGGAGGCGAGCTCCCGGAGTAGCTCGTCCAAACTTTGGTTGGTGGTTGTGCTTGTGCCTGTCGATCTGTTCGATGGACCGGCTGTAGGTCCGGTCGCACTCTGCTGTCTGGCAGCCTGCCGCTCTCGTCTCCGCTCCGTACGGAAATGCTTTCCGTGGTGCCCCCCGTCCCGACCATAGCTGAACGTCGGGTTGGTGGGCACCCTTCGAGCATCCCCACTCCTCCGCAATTGCTGCGCTACGTCGTATCCCCTGTTGTCGAGGCTGGCGTGGATAGTTACCCATACCACCTCGACAACAGGGTCCAGCTCGTCCACATATATGTCGACCGACTGGCCATCGGTCAGTGCGATCAGCCGGTCGATCGCCGTTTTTCCCTACTCTCTGCCCATTGGCGCCACGCCGTGCAGTGCGCACGCGATGGCAAAGTATGGTTCGCCCAGGTAAGTCGTCGGTACGGTGTATAATTGTTCCGGCATGGCCTTGATAGCGATCGCCAGGTGGCCCATCCACAGTCGAAACTGTCCGTCTCCTTCCTTTTCCATGATCGTCCCTCGGAGGAAGGTGTGCTCATTTTCGTCGCCGACCAGGAGGAGAAGGGCTGCCCTTCCTGGATATTTCTCCTCCTCTAAAAGACGATGCACCTCAGGGTGCTCACGGCTCGTCTTCGCCACTTCTTTCAGGAATGTCTCCCGTCTGTGTCGATCCTTCTCGAGCCACATATAAAACCGGCTTGGGTTGGTCACCGTCAGAACGTCGCCTTTATACAATTCTTCCGGTCGGAGAAATTCTACCCCGTATTCAACATATCGTGGTGGGTTCATTTTTCGTCTTTCTTTAAAAAAAAAACCCCAAGAAAGGAAATATTTTATTTGTCTAAAAAAATTTTTTTTTTTTTTTTTTTGTTTTTCCGAACATACCTTTCCTTTCGGATTTCTTTGAGGAAAATCACAAACTTCTTTCTCACTTTTCGTATCTTTTCGCACTTCTTCGCTTCTGGATCCTCGTGGTTTTGTAGGCTGTTCCTTTGTCGTCGGTCCCCTTTATAGACATTTCTTAATATGGAACTATATCTATATTCATCAATTATTATTTTTGGCCAATGTAAATTCATCATTTCGGATTTCCGGATTCTTCGTGATTTTTCGGCCTATTTTCGTGCTGGCCTTGGCCTCTACGCCAATTATCCGTCTTCCGAACCCCTTTCTCCATTACTCTCTCTTGGCCTTCAATCGATTACCCAATCGTCGAATCGATTACCAATACCCGGAATTTACGTCATATTCGTAGAATCTATTATTTTCTATGAATTCCAGTACTCGTCAAGCCTATCGGGTTACGTGTTCGTCGCGCCTCTTTTCTTGACCAACCACAACACGAAAGGTCTTGGCGCCTGTTTTGGTGTACTTTCCCTCGGTTTTGCATATAGTCTCTGAGTTAATTTTACTATATGCTCGGTACGCTGACCGTCGGTACCTTTGTTTTCACTGTACTTGTCGATGCCGAGTGTAGGCCCTGTTGTCTCGCTTTCGGACTCTGCCCCCTTTCTTTCTCGCTCTCTCCCATGGTGGTTGAATTTGCTCCCTCTTCTTTCTTCTCGTCTGTCTTTTCTGTCTCTGTCCTATACTTCTTAAACATACTGGCGTGAAATTTACCGCGCTCTTTCTTACTTTCTACATCTATTACTAAATATGTTGCTATTCCTACGCATTTCTTAATTCTATAGGGGCCTTCATATAAGGGCATAAATTTTGATGTTAATTGTTTCAGCGGATCGGAAACATTTAACGCTTTAATTAAAACTAAATCCCCTACCTCATAATTAGTAAGCCTATGTGTTGCGTCGAATTTCTCCGCTTGACGCCGCCCTTTTTTCGAAATTCTCTATCTCTCGATCTCGATCTTCATCTCGTACGTGGTGGCATTTTCTTCGTCTCTTCTTAGCCCCATTTGTTTATTCCATTCTCTGGTCGGCTTCTTTTTACAATATAGCTCCATGGGTGTGAATTCAGTTGTCTCGTGGTGAGATTCATTAATACAATCCTGTATTACTTTTACCCATTTAAACCATCCTGCATGATTTTCTGTCAGGAACGTACGAAAAAATCTTCCCAGCTCTCGGTTAACTCGCTCGACGATATTTCCTTGAGGATGACGGATTGATGAGAAAACCGCCATGATGTCCTCGTCCTTGAGTTTCTTAAGCCAGTTTTTCGCGGTGAATTGCGTGCCATGATCGAATTGAATTCTACGGGGTTTTCCATACTTGGGAATGTAGTCATCGAATATTCTTTTTATTACCGTAGATGTGTTCGCTTTTTTCATAGGATATAACACCACATATTTACTGAAAGCATCCAATGTCACGAGGATGTGTTTCACCCCGCCCACCGACGCTGGTAATGGTCCATAAAAATCGATCGATACCAAATCCCCTGGTTTTTCTGGGATGATCATTTGCATCGCCGCGTAGCTCGTTTGTATTGCGATTTTGTTCCTCTAACACGTATCGCAAGTTGCTAATGTATTTCGAGTGATTTTAGCCAGATGTGGATAGGTGAAATCTTCTTCCAGCATCCGTGAACACTTCCGGGCCCCAAGGTATCCATACATCGCATGGCAAGCCTTAATTAATTCCTTGATAATACTTTTTGGCACTATTACTCGCCAAACACCATTTTTCGATTTCTTTTCTAAAATACCTTTTTCAATCCGGAATTTTCTTTCTTCGTCTCCTTCTTTATCTTGACCAAGGAAATCCATAATAATTCGCAGATCTTCTTGTTCTCGCTGAATCTTTTCCATGCATTTGAGACTTTTTGCTAGGTCCCGCGGAAGTTTCTCTGCTAGTACTCCTGCGACAACGATGATCCCTTTTTTATCGGCCGAGGATAACGCCTCGTCTCCTTTCACTCTACTCAGGGCATCGGCGACTACATTAGCTTTTCCCGCAACATGTTCAATCTGTAAATCGTAATCTTGTATTGAGAGG
This sequence comes from Cylloceria caligata, assembly GCA_963942595.1. Taxonomy (NCBI): domain Eukaryota; kingdom Metazoa; phylum Arthropoda; class Insecta; order Hymenoptera; family Ichneumonidae; genus Cylloceria; species Cylloceria caligata. The sequence goes on along the minus strand of OZ012703.1, from coordinate 39,223,111 downwards.
ACCAATCTCATGAGCCTTTCCGCAGTAAAACGACAGGTTTTCAGGAAAATTAATGCCTTATGATCGGTCTTTATATGTATTTGTGCTCCTTTCAAATATGTCCGGAATTTTTGAAGAGCCCACACAATCGCTAGTAGTTCCTTCTCTGTCGTCATATAGCCGATCTCGGCTCCTTTCAGAGTCCGACTTGCAAACGTCACTACCTCGCTCTCATTAGTTTCATTTTCCTGCGACAGGATCGCTCCGAGCGCATATCCACTTGCGTCCGTGGTAAGTGTGTACGGTTTTTTAGTGTCTGGAAATCGTAATATTATTTATTTACAGAATAAATTTTTTACTTTCTCGAATGATTTTTCCATCTCTTCATCCCATTTCCATCGAACACCCTTTCTCAAAAGATTTAGCAATGGCGCGGTTTCATGCGCATGGCGATTTGTGAATTTCGTATAAAAATTGATTAAGTCTAAAAATCCTCTCAATTGTTTTATTGTCTTAGGCCGTGGATATTCTTGAATTGCTTTGATTTTCTCCGGATCGGGTTTCAAGCCCTCCGTGGTGAGAATGTGACCGAGAAATATGACTTCATTTCGGAAAAAATGAGATTTACTAAATTTTAGTGTCATTCCATGCTCGAGAAATCTTTCAAATAATTTTCGCAGATGGTCGAGATGTTCTTCGTGTGATGTAGACATAATTGAAAGATCATCCACAAAATTTATCACGAAATCCAATCCTTCGAGGACCACATCGAGTGCCCTTATTAAACTCGCCGTGCTTGTTTTCAGACCAAATGGTGTTACCGTAAACTCATAACATTTGCCATTATGCTGAAATGCCGTATATTTCCTTGAGTCTGGATGCAGCGGTATTTGCCAAAAACTACTCGTTAAGTCTAGCGTTGACATCACCGTTTTTCCTCCGCATCGTTGGAAAATTTCCTCGATAGGTGGTGCATTGTTGTAGTCATTTATCAGATAATTATTTAATTCTCGGGCATCAAGACATAAACGTACCGAATCATCATCCTTTGTTACTGGCATCAATGGATTGATATAAATGCTTTCCGATTTCTGTATCACCCCGACTTTAAGCATTCTCTCGATTTCTTTCTGCACCTTTTCTCGTTGCATTAATGAAACCGGATAAGAACGATGAAAATACGGTTTCGGATCTTTCAGTAGTAGTCGATGTTCGTACTTCGTCATCCGTCCTGGAATTTTATCGAAAATTTCTCGTCTGCTTTCGACGATCCTTTTAAATTCCTCTCTTATTTCCGGTCTTAAACCTGTACACTCGGTCATTTTCTCATTAAATTCTTCTTCGGTCAGGCTGATACTCGTCTCTCCCTCAGTAGTATCTTTTATCGCTACTGTAGCACATATTTCATTTGGCTGAATTTTATGAAATTCCTCCGGATTCACATGTTGCCACAATCCCTCATTTAACTTCGCAATAATCTTATCTTCTACCGCTAAAATTTGCTGTTTGGCATCTATCGAAATTTTTAAAATCAACATCCCGTCGATGTCGATCAGCACCGGTCTTACTAACTTTGGCACCACTAGCACTTGTAAAACCCCTTTTGAGCCGTACGTCTCCGCATCTATCATTATCTGTTTCTTCACACGTTCCGTCTCTCCACCAAACGCTCCGACGACCTGTGTCGACGTAACCGGTAGCATCGGGCAGTTCTTAAAAATTTCTTCATTTTGTCGGAAAAACTCTTCTGATATACACGATACTTCACTTCCGCTATCTATTAAACTTATTTCCGTCATACCTGCTACTGTCACTGGTATCTCAGGGCATCTCGGATGTCTTTCATCATACCACTTCGTCGGGATCTCCTCAGCCTCTTCATACAAATATTCTCGAGGATTTTCCATTGACATTGAACAGACTACCTTGTCTCCTCCCATTTTGTCCACCTTCCCTGGTGTTGGCCTTCCGATATCAGGTACTCCTTGAACTCTGGCAACGTTTTCTGGCCACATACTCTTCGTCGTATTAAGTGCGCCTTTACCGTCTTCCTGAACTCTTTTTTTCCACGATTCAGCCTGCCCTCGCCATTCGGTGCTCTCCTCCTCATCCCTTCTCACTGACTGTCCACTGCTTTTGCATTTTTCCTCTCTTCTCCGCTGATCCCTCAACTTCTTCTTCTCTCTTTTCCTCGCGTTCATCCGTTGTCTCGTGCTTTTCTTTTCCTCCTGTTTTACCGTTGCGCTCCGCTCCTCGTCGTTATTATTTATTCGTTGTTCTTCCTCGCGCGCAACGACTAGGTGTTTCCCGAGCCCGTGTTTCCCACTCCTGAGCATCCTGGTTTTGGCTCCCTTGGTATAGTGTGTTCAACAAACGGTCCTTGTATAGTACGACTTATATTATTTACCGGATTACTTGGTAACTGCTCCTGCCTTGGTGGAGTTACTTCTCCTGGTCGGCTGTTTTCTGTTCCAGGAAAATATCTTGGTCGGTTCTCCTGCCATGGTGGTCTTTGTTGTCCTGACCTATTTTCTCGAGGAAAATTTGTCGGTGGCCATGGTCCGTTGTTTTGCCATGGTGGTCTCTCTCCCCTGTCAACCTGACGTCCTGGTGATGGTGGAAATCGGTTTCCGCCATTATTTGCAAAGTTTTCCCGATTTTCATATCTAATGTACGGACGCGCCGTCTGCTCATGCACAGCTCCTCGATTTAAATATCTTTGTGGCTCCTGTGATGCATATCCCCCTGTACGACCCGTGCCTCTCTTGTAATTTAGAGGACCTGCCACGTCCGTGCTTTCCAACAGTTCCAGAAATTCGTCGATCTCACGTATTTGCCGAACTCTCACGGCACTTCGCATTTCCTCGTCAAAATGTTTCGCGAGTCTACGGATTATATCCTCGTCACTTAGTTTTTCACTTAAATCTCGGGCATTTCCGATCACCCGCGTGGCATACTCGGCTCGTGTCAACGTTTGGCCTTCCAGATAAAACGATCCGAATTCTAGATTTTTCTTTACTTTATCTTGCATGTCGCGGGCCCAGTATCTCGAACGGAATTTTTCTTCAAATGTCTGTAAATCATGCACTGCTCCTTCCACCACCAGCCACCTATCGTTAGCAACACCTTTTAATGCCGTTCCTATAGTGTGACGTATTTCCGTATCTTCAATCCCTCCAGCGATACAAAATTCACGGAATTCCTTTAAAAATCTCATAGGCCTCTCTTTCCCATCGCCATTATACGTAGGAGGTTTCTGTGCCGTTGTGTACAATCGGGTGACATTCATGCCTCCTCCGATGGTTTGACCGAAATTCATAGAGGTGCTTGTTCTTTGTGTAGTTTCTTCTAGTCTTTCAATCCTTTTATTTTGGTCCTCAGTAATTTGCTGGGCTGCACGGATTTCCGCCATCATCTCCTGTGTCCTCCTTTCTAGCTTCTCCACAGTCACCTTCTGTCCGGTGACCTGTTGTTGAATATAGTTATTTGTAATATTCTGACTTTCCATAATTCTCCCCTGGGCCTCTTTAATTTTTCTATCCGTCCGGCACTCCACCGCCGAAATCGCTCCTTCCAATGCGTCCTTCGTCGATTGTCTCAAAACAGTTATCCTGTCTATACACTCGTTTCTCATATCTTGCTGCGACTTTATTATTTCGGCGAATCTTCCATCGCATTTCTCCTCCATCTTCTGTTGTGACATAATTACCTCAGCGAACTTTCCATCGCTCTTGTCTTCCATCTTCTGCCGTTTCTCCTCCATCTTCTGCAAAAACTGCATTAAATCACCCACACTAATTGGGTCCGGTGCAATCGTTGCAGTCCTGTTTGTAATTTTCGGTGTGCTACCGTCCGTACCGTTTATCTCATTATTCGTGAACTCGTTTGATGCGTCTCCGCTTTCCTCGATATGCTCGATCTCGGAAAGTCGGTTTATATTTCTCCGATCTCTCTGTCGCCGGCCGTCCAACAGATGGTCAGCGGTTGTGGACTCCCAAAGATATATCTGGCTCGTCTCATTACCTCCTTCCTGCCGTCGATGGTCCTCCATACTCTCCATCATCCTTATTTCCTCGAGTTCAGTCGCAATATCCCGTTCGGCCCCTGTAGCCATGCTTCAATTCTTACACCAAATTCTCTGCCTTATGCGCGCCCTACTCTACCTCTGCAGTCCTTTTTATCTGTGTTCGAGCCCCACGTTCGGGCGCCAAATGTAACGGTATTTTTACGTTAACATTAAATTTTATTCTTCTGAGGGCAAGAATTCGGGCTCGAACACGACGATAATTAATTGTAGACTTCTATAGAAGGTATAAGTAAGGTTTATTCAATAAGTTTCATAGAATTTTGTGTTGTGAGGCTTTTTGGCGCCTTTAACCGTACAATTTATCAGTGGTGTTTGATTGCTCTGATGGTTCCACGCTCTTCTTTACCCGCGAGGTTATCAGATTCTCGACTTCTGCGCTGAGCGGTGGATATCTCAACTAGGCAGTATCGAGCTCAGCCGTCTTGATCTTTTTCCCGCCTGGCTGCTGACGTGCTGTCTGCTGGGCTTGTGTCGTTGTTGCTGGCGCGTCGGTCAGCCGGTATGGACGCCGGGTCCGTGTCCGCGTACGCGTCGTTTTATTTAATAATCAAAAAACGTTGTTTTCCGTGTTGTTCCGCGTTCGGGCTCTTCGTTTATTATAGTCGTGGCGTCCCCGTGTGTTTCGAGGGTGTCTTTCCATGATAATCGTGGTCCGGGTTCGCGAGTGATGTTTTCTATGTGTGGAATAATGACAGTTGCTGGATTATGATTCCCCAGTGATTATTAATTTTTCATTATTTAGTCGATGGATTCCTCCAGAAATCTTTGGCGTTGGACCTGGATGTTCCGGTTCTTCTTCGCTCTTGGTGAGTTGGTCTTTTAATTTATCCTTTTCTTCTCCTTTCTATCTATTGAGTGGTGTCGTTCTCATGCGACGCGCTTGACACAACTACTGAAATTGTTTCTCGCCTAATTATTTTCCTAATTATCTTAAAATTCTAAATCGAGTTTCTATGAGTCGGGCTCACAAGTGCCCTCCTAAACCTAATTATTAATTAATTTTCTGAGCTTTATTTCAAAATTTTGCTCCAAGTGTCTCTCTTCTCTTGAAGCGGGGACCTATCGCAGATCTTAAACCTACTGTAGTATGTCTTTAAGTTATAATTTCTCTAACTGTTATTTGTTATTCTTTTTTCTTTCTCCTTGTTGTTTCACTTTTTCCTTCCTATAGGCTTTTCATTTGGCAACTTCTTGGTGCCAACACCGAGTCTTTACCACTTATCGATGCGCTGCGTTAATAATACTTCTTAGAATCTAGCTGGACTTATTGCTAATTATTTTACCCAAGCCTTCTTATGTTATTTTCTTAATTCTTCTAAAATAATCCTAATTGTTCACCCTAATGCGACTCACTTCCTATTCTTAATTCGTTATTTATAATATTTACTGTCTTTACACGGTTCACGGCTGTCCGGTATAAATCTTTTTATTAGTCCTTCACTGACTGTTCTGTATTCTTTTGTTTTTCAATGTCCTTACAAATTTTATGGGCTCACTCACACCCTTTTCTAATAGACTTCTTGGTTTTCAATATGAATTTCAGAATATTTAATATTTTTATTCAGCGCACCAGCGACTCCTGATTCTGTGACTGTCCAAAACAAATAAGAGAGCCTCCTTGGTTTGCAGCTTGCTTTTATACCTCTCTCTTCTTTCCCACTTTCTTATTTTAACTCTTCTTTTCTATTGTCTCATGTAATTTCTTTTGTTTCAGCTAGCCCCGCCATCCTGCCCCTACATCCCCTCACTGCCCGAGCGAGGCCAGCCAGTCGCTGACCCGCTGTTTTTCGGCAGCGAAGGAATGTGACAGGATCCAGCTTGTTCGTGGTCTCGCCTAGATTTTGCTGAGAATTTTATCATTTCTTACTTATTCTTCCTACTCTTTTTTTTGTAATAAATAAATAAATGTAATGAATGGTTTTATTTTCAGTGATTTGTTTTTTCCTTTTCTTATTTTATTCTGTTTTTCTTTTATCCTTTTAGGATTGTGACTACGTCACATGGGATATTTTTAGCAGTTCGTAACCCGGTTAGAGCCAGCGCCGCCTGGATCCCTGTGTTATCGATCTCAGAAAGATCTCTAACAATGGAATCTTTAATTTTTTGTCATCTCTAATTGCCTCACTCATTCATTGAGAATTAATCAAGCAACCAGACCTGACGATTTTTTTTTAATTCTAAAGAAATCGTGAAAAAATATTGCCACAGCCCGGGTACGAACCGGGAACGCCAGAATTCAAGCCTCGTACGTTACCAATTACTCAACCGCGGCTCTAGCAATATCAATTCACGATCTCTATTTTTAATGTCAAGTGTTAAACTTTATTCAGATTAATTAATTAATCAATATGCGGTCATATGTTACTTTAGAGTGATAAATCTTGAGCGACAATGTTATTGACCAAATTTCTATGATGGGATATTTTTGGCAGTTCGTAACCCGGTTAGATTTAGCGCCGCCTGGAACCCTTTGTAATCAATCTCAGAAAGATCTCTAACAATCGAATTTTTAATTTTTTGTCAGCTCTAATCGCTTCACTTATTCATTAAGAATTAATGAGGCAACCAGACCTGACGATTTTTTTTCAATTTTAAAGGAATCGTGAAAAAATATTGCTACAGCCCGGGTTCGAACCGGGAACGCCAGAATTCTAGCCTCGTACGTTACCAATTACGCCACCGTGGCTCTAGCAATATCAATTCGCGATCTCTATTTTTAATGTCAAGTGTTAAACTTCATTCAGATTAATTAATTAATCAATATGCGGTCATATGTTACTTTAGAGTGATAAATCTTAAGCGACAATGTTATTGACCAAATTTCTATGACGGAATATTTTTGGCAGATCGCATCCCGGTTAGAGTCCGCGCCGCCTGGATCCCTGTGTTATCGATCTCAGAAAGATCTCTAAGAATCGGATCGTAAATTTTTTGTCAGCCCTAACTGCCTTACTCATTCATTAAGAATTAATGAGGCAACCGGACCTGACGATTTTTTTTATTAATTCTAAAGAAATCGTGGAAAAATATTGACACAGCCCGGGTTCGAACCGGGAACTCCGGAATTTTAGCCTGTTATGTCACCAATTACGCCACCGTGGCTCTAGCAACATCAATTCACGATATCTATTTTTAATGTCAAGTGTTAAACTTTATTCAGATTAATTGATTAATCAATATGTGGTCATATGTTTCTTTAGAGTGAGAAATCTTAAGCGACAATGTTATTGACCAAATTTCTATGCTGGAATATTTTTGGCACTTCGCAACCCGGTTAGAGTCAGCGCCGCCTGGATCCCTGTGTTATCGATTTCAGAAAGATCGCTAACAATCGTCTCTTTAATTTTTTGTCAGCTCTAATTGCCTCACTCATTCATTAAGAATTAACGAGCTAACCAGACCTGACGATTTTTTTTTCATTTTAAACGCATCGTGAAAAAATATTGCCACAGCCCGGGTACGAACCGGGAACGCCAGAATTCTAGCCTCGTACGTTACCAATTCCTCAAACGCGGCTCTAGCAATATCATTTCACGATCTGTATTTTTAATGTCAAGTGTTAAACTTTATTCAGATTAATTAATTAATCAATATGCGATCATATGTTACTTTAGAGTGATAAATCTTGCGCGACAATGTTATTGACCAAATTTCTATGATGGAATATTTTTGGCAGTTCGCAACCCGGTTAGAGTCAGCGCCGCCTGGATCCCTGTGTTATCGATCTCAGAAAGATCGCTAACAATCGAATCTTTAATTTTTTGTCAGCTCTAATTGCTTCACTCATTCATTAAGAATTAATGAGGCAACCAGACCTGACGATTTTTTTTTTAATTCTAAAGAAATCGTGAAAAAATATTGCCACAGCCCGGGTTCGAACCGGGAACTCCAAAATTCTAGCCTGGTACGTTACCAATTATGCGACTGCGGCTCTAGCAACATCAATTCACGGTCTCTATGACGGGATATTTTTGGCAGTTCGTAACCCGGTTAGAGTCAGCGCCGTCTGGATCCCTGTGTTATCAATCTCAGAAAGATCTCTAATAATCGAATCTTCAATTTTTTGTCAGCTCTAATTGCCTCACTCATTCATTAAGAATTAATGAGGCAACCAGACCTGACGATTTTTTTTTAATTCTAAAGAAATCGAGAAAAAATATTGCCACAGCCCGGGTTCGAACCAGGAAGTCCAGAATTCTAGCCTGGTAGGTTATCAATTACGCAACTGCGGCTCTAGCAACATCAATTCACGATCTCTATTTTTAATGTCAAGTGTTAAACTTTATTCAGATTAATTAATTAATCAATATGTGGTCATAGGTTTCTTTAGAGATATAAATCTTAAGCGACAATGTTATTGACCAAATTTCTATGATGGAATATTTTTGGCAGTTCGCAACCCGGTTAGAGTCAGCGCCGCCTGGATCCCTGTGTTATCGATCTCAGAAAGATCGCTAACAATCGAATCTTTAATTTTTTGTCAGCTCTAATTGCCTCACTCATTCATTAAGAATTAACGAGCTAACCAGACCTGACGATTTTTTTTTCATTTTAAACGAATCGTGAAAAAATATTGCCACAGCCCGGGTACGAACCGGGAACGCCAGAATTCTAGCCTCGTACGTTACCAATTACTCAACCGCGGCTCTAGCAATATCAATTAGCGATCTCTATTTTTAATGTCAAGTGTTAATTTTTATTTAGATTAATTAATTAATCAATATGCGGTCATAGGTTTCTTTAGAGTGATAAATCTTAAGCGACAATGTTATTGACCGAATTTCTATGATGGAATATTTTTGGCAGTTCGCAACCCGGTTAGAGTCAGCGTCGCCTGGATCCCTGTGTTATCGATCTCAGAAAGATCGCTAACAATCGAATCTTCAATTTTTTGTCAGCTCTAATTGCCTGACTCATTCATTAAGAATTAACGAGCTAACCAGACTTGACGATTTTTTTTTCATTCTAAACGAATCCTGAAAAAATATTGCCACAGCCCGGTTACGAACCGGGAACGCCAGAATTCTAGCCTCGTACGTTACCAATTACGCCACTGTGGCTCTAGCAACATCAATTCACGATCTTTATTTTTAGTGTCAAGTGTTAAACTTTATTCAGATTAATTAATTAATCAATATGCGGTCATATGTTTCTTTAGAGCGATAAATCTTAAGCGACAATGTTATTGACCAAATTTCTATGATGGGTTATTTTTCGCAGTTCGCAACCTGGTTAGAGTCAGTGCTGCCTGGATCCCACTGTTATCGATCTCAGAAAGATCTCTAACAATCGAATCTTTAATTTTTTGTCAGCTCTAATTTCCTCACTCATTCGTTAAGAATTAATGAGGCAACCAGACCTGACGATTTTTTTTTAATTCCAAAGAAATCGTGAAAAAATATTGCCACAGCCCGGGTTCGAACCGGGAAGTCCAGAATTCTTGCCTGGTACGTTATCAATTACGCCACTGCGGCTCTAGCAACATCAATTCACGATCTCTATTTTTAATGTCAAGTGTTAAACTTTATTCAGATTAATTAATTTATCAATATGCGGTCATATGTTTCTGTTGGAAAATCAGCTGGCGCACGGCGATCGATAATCGTCGTGCGCCTACCTGTTGCGCTGCTCTAACACGCGTTGTTCGGTTGAGTCGAAGATAGCCGAGGCATGGGCTTCACGAAGCCGAGGATGTGCCTCGTTGGCACGCTGCGTCGAGCGAGAGGATGTCTCTCTCGCTTGACTTCGGTTTCGCTCATCGGCTATCTCGCTCAACTGACTCCAGCGCCCAACGAAACTTTCATATTCCGCAGCCATATTTGAAATTTTGACACTTTTTCGCACACACCAGCACGAACAGCACGCATCTCCACTTTTCGGACAGTTTTCTTGGCTTTTGGTACATCGGACTCGCTCAACTTTGCACACCAGGACTCATTTGCTCAAGGTAAGAGTACACTGGCATAATTTAGTAAAAATTCAATGTCAGTGAGAAGAGAAATACGGTGCATCACCACTTTGGCTCACTCGTGGCATGCGCTGCAGCACATGCAGCATCATGCTCTCCTTACTTGCTTTAGTCGGTATAATTAATACAATTATACCGGTGTGGTCTATTCACTGTACATCCCTCCAGAAATTCTGCTAGGAAAGTACAGTGACTATACGCTCCTCACTTGTGCATCCTCAATATATGTTGTATTGTGCTGCGCAGTCCTGACTGCGTAGCTGAGTTCACACCGCAATAGCACTCAAGCAAAGGTTATTGCAAATGCTCTCATTAATTCACTGCAACCACTTTGCAATACACTGCTGAGTGGTTGCAGTGAATTACACACAAACATTTTCGCACTCGATGGTATCAGCGTGTCGTGCTGCGTAGCTCTCGCTACGTTGCACGCACCGCTGTCTCAAGTTTAAATTCAGCACACAATCAATATAATTGTTTTCTGCTCACATTTAGATTTAAAATTCAATTTGTTAATTTTTTTATAATTTGTATTTGTTTTCTAAATTTATATTTTGAACAGTTTTCTAAATTTAACATATTCTGGATTTACTGTCACTTATATTGTTTCTATAAATTATATATTTCAAATTGTATTTTGGGCTACCTGTCTGAAGGTGGAATAAAACCACTTTTTCAACATAACATCTTTGTGTCTGGTTTGATTTTCCTTTTGCTTCAAGTGAGTTCTCACATTTGTTCACCCAATTCACAGATCGGTCAAGCATCACCGGAAGGAATTCTCAACATTTTTGGTCCTTCGAGCCGGATACTCGACTTGAGCAAGAGAGACCAGGGTTTTCTACCTTCCGCTCTCATCTCTAAACGTTCATCGGCTCATCTGGGGTAGGACTCTGCGTAGCCCATCGCAGGATCCTCATCGGCTCATCACCTCGTCAAGCGGAGCAGCAAGTAGGGTAAAGTACATCTCTGCGGAGAACCTTCGTTGCTATCTTCACTTTCTCTACTTGTACCATTTGCAACAGGACTAGCAATGTCTGAGGGCAATCCGACAGACTCTGGGGTGGCGCCTGGAGATCTTGAGGAAAAAAGGACATTGTTGATTCCTGGGGCCGGCGTCGTTCCGAAGAAGACCCGATCGCCAACTCGTCTTACAACCGAGATGGCGTTGAAGGTCCAATCCCAACGGCGCCGGATTGCTCATCTGCAGACGGTGATTGCTCTGCTGAACGAGGGCGGGGATACCCTCACCATAGCTTCGCTCGACGCGTTCGTCGAGCAGGTTGCGGAGATCCACGGCGATTTTCGGAAGGAACACGAGCTGTTGGAGTCTTCGTGCCCTCCGAGCTGTGTCGACCATGAATACTTTGCAGACGATTTGCAAAGCCTTGAGGTGCAGATCGCCCTCAAGGCCAAGGTCGCGGCTCGGGAAGCCATGGAGAGGCTAGGTCAAGGGCGCCTTCCTGCACCAGCACCCGTAGCGTCGCCGCGCCCCCACACAAGGCTGCCGGAGATAAAGCTGCCGACGTTTGGAGGGGAATATTCCGGATGGCCAGCGTTCCGCGACATGTTCACGTCGCTGGTCATCTGAAATGCCTGGCTTACTGATGTCGACCGGCTGTTATATCTGCGTGGCTGCGTGGCTGCGTGTCGGGCACGGCGCCGCAGCTCATTCAAGGGTTCGCAGTCACCTGCGAATCGTTTAACCAGGCATGGGAGACACTGGTCTCCCGTTACGAGAACAAGCGGCTGTTGGTGCAGGAGCGCCTGGACAGGCTCTTCGCACTCAAGTCCTGCTCATCCGATACGAAATCACTCGCATCAATCCTGGCTTCGTTCTCTGAGGCTTACAGAGCTCTTTCTTCGCTGGCAACGAAGGAAGAGCTCTGGGATTGCGTGATGGTGAGGTTTCTGGGACAACAGCTTGACCAAACCACACGTGAGGCCTGGGAGACGAGGCTAGGACGCACATCAGACTTCCCGGCTTTTGCTGAGCTCGAGGAGTTTGCGGAAACCAAGGTGAGAGCGTTGGAGATGGCGAAGGCCACTCCCAAGACCGGGACAACCTCAAACCGAACGTTTTCTGCGAACCCTCCCCCGGCGAAGGCCGGGACGCCTAGCGCCGCGGCGCATCACGCAGGTAGCGCAGCACGTGGCGCTCCGTCATCAACCTTCAGCGCGAATGATTACCGCGGTGATTGTAGGTGACCACTGTAGGTGATCGTCGCAAAATGGCGGAGAAAGCACGGCTGTGCTACAACTGCCTTGGTCGGCATAACGCGTCTGCCTGTCGATCGAGCCGGAAGTGCAAGGAGTGTTCAGGGCGGCACCACACGATGCTGCATCCGGCAGCGCCCCCTGCAACAGATTCCGACGTGCAACCGGCTCAATCACAGGCTTCAGCTCAATAGGATGTCGTCGCGGTCGTTCTCTCATCGGCACAGCTCTCACGGAACTGCTCAACATTATTGGTAACTGCATTAGCAGACATACACACATCGGTCTCAGCTCATCAAGCAAGACTTCTCATCGATCCTGGGTCGGAATTGACTTTCATTACGGAAGAACTCTTTCGTAAGCTCAACGCAACACGCAAGCACTCATCAATTCCGATCACAGGGGTCGGTGGAAGGCGCTCAACGCAGACACATGGCTCGGTACAGCTCACACTGTGTTCCACATACACCAAGGAGAAAGTCACGGTACTGGCTCACATTCTCAACACGGTTACTACTCATTTGCCATCCTTTGAGTCGTCAGTTCGTACATGGCCTCACATAGTGAAGCTGAAACTAGCTGACCCTGACTTTCTCACACCACGACCAATCGATATCATGATTGGAGCAGATATTTATGGACAGGTTATTAAACCAAATATTCTCCAGGGCACATCATCTGCACCTGTTGCACAATTATCGATATTTGGGTGGCTCATCATTGGACCAACAAACTCATGCCAATCTGACGCACTCACTGTTCATCATGCTGCGGTGCAACATGACGATCAGAAATTACAAAATGTGCTAACGAAATTTTGGACTCAGGAAGAGCCACCAAAGGACACAGTAAGTCAACTCACACCAGAGGAGCAGGCATGCGAGGATCATTTTCGCGACACGCATCAGCGTGATTCTACAGGCCGGTACATCGTTCGGCTTCCTCTCATATCATCGCCTGCGAATCTTGGAAGCTCACACTCACGAGCACTTCAGTGTCTGCAACACACGCTACGGATAATCTCAAGAAATGCTGAATACGGTCAGCTCTATACAACGTTCATGGACGAATATGAGCAACTCGGTCACATGGTGAAGGCGTCAAAGTCATCTCAATTTGGAAAACATTATTACTTGCCTCACCACGGTGTTCTCAGACCAGATAGCGCTACCACAAAATTACGTGTGGTGTTTAATGGGTCTAGTTCGACCACATCTGGAAAATCTCTCAACGACATCATGCACACCAGACCGAATTTATTGCTCAACATTTCGGACGTGCTCATTTGGATCCGTCAACATAGACACATCTTCGCCACTGACATAACAAAAATGTATCGTCAGATCCGAGTACATCCTGAGGATTGGAATCTTCAACGGATTCTATGGAAAGATGGTCAACTCAATCCTGTATCTTTTCAACTAACTACGGTTACATATAGTACAAAGGCTGCGCCATACTTGGCAGTTCGAACACTCATGCAGCTCGCCGAAGATGAAGGCCATCGGTTTCCGCTTGCTGTGCCAGCTATCAAATTTGGCCGGTACGTGGATGACATCTTCGGTGGGGCGGATTCAACTCACCAGCTCATTGAAATAGCTCAACAGCTCAAGGACTTGTGCATGGCGGGCGGTTTTCCACTCGCCAAGTGGCACTCGTCAGACCTCAAAGTATTTGCCAATATCTCATCATCAAGGTCAAACTCAGCTATCTCAATGGACGACTGCGAGACAAAGATTCTTGGTTTGACTTGGCTTCCTAGTGAAGACAAGTTCAAATTCGCATCCCGGTTCAACTCAGCTCAAGAAAGGTTTACGAAACGCCTCATTCTCTCTGAGGTGGCTCAACTCTTTGATCCACTCGGTTTCGTCTTACCGGTTTTGATAAGAGCCAAGATTCTTTTACAAGAGCTTTGGCTTCACAAGCTCAGCTGGGATGAACCACTGCCATCCCAGGTCTCAACACGATGGACTGCAATCAGAGAAGATCTCAAAAGTCTGGCCAGACTCTCAATTCTTCGGTGGTTTAACACATGGAGCAACTCAACAGTGGTATTACATGGCTTCTCTGATGCATCTCAACTGGCCATGGCCGCAGCGATTTATATCACTGTTGACTCAAATTCCACAGGAAAGGTGGCTCCACTTGTCTGCTCAAAAACGCGCGTGGCACCACTCAAGAAGGTCACCATACCAAGGCTTGAATTGACTGCAGCTTTGTTGTTAGCTAAGCTGGTTGCATACGTTCAAGCCACACTGAAAGTTAAAATTTCATCTACTCACCTGTGGACGGACTCATCGGTAACTCTCACTTGGATCAAAGCACATCCCTCTCGATGGAAGGACTATGTCCGAAATAGAGTTGCTCAAATACAGGAACTCACACCCAGTGCCCAATGGCGTCACGTGGCAGGCACAAGTAATCCAGCTAACTGTGCCTCGCGAGGCATACCAACAGCTCAATTATGTTCTCATCAGTTGTGGTGGTCAGGTCCACCATGGATGGTGAAGCCTGCTGACTTTTGGCCGAAAGCTACAACTGACGTAGAGGATTTGAGCATCATGGAAGCCCGATCGGGGGTAGCTCTCCTCGCTGTGATACACACGCCAGAGTATCATTGGGAGCGCATTCATCGCTGTTCATCGCTCTCAAAATTATGTCGGCTCACCTCATTTTGTGTCAGGGCGGTGGCAAAAATGAGAGGGATGTTAGAATCAGCAGGAAACGCTTCACTTACGGCGAAAGAAATGGCTGCAGGAAAATTGTTTTGGACGAAAGTGACACAAGCCGTGTTTTTCAAGCACGAAATCCAAGTGCTGCAGTCAGGCTCACATCTTCCATCTGCTCACCCCTTCAGTCGACTAACAGCTTTTATTGACGAGGAGGGTGTAATAAGAGTTCGAGGTCGTCTTGCGCAATCAGCACTCACTTATAAAGGAAGGCATCCTGCAATTCTGCCTCGCCACTCTCGATTTACGGCTCTCATAATAGAGCAAGCTCACGTACGTACTCTTCACGGAGGTACGCAGCTCACACTGGCTCAAGTTAGGCTAACGCATTGGATCATTGGCGGTAGAGCTCCTGTGAAATCTCACATATTACATTGTGTGGTGTGTGCTCGACAGAGAGGAGTTCGTGCACAACAATTGATGGGCCAGCTTCCTCTGTCACGAGTCACACCATCGCGCGCATTTGCTCACACAGGAGTAGACTACGCCGGTCTTCTCACGTTCAAAACTTGGAAGGAGCGAGGTTGTAAAATACACAAGGGCTGGATCTGCGTTTTTGTGTGCCTCGCCACTTCAGCTCTGCATTTGGAGGTCGTCAGTGATTATTCATCTGACGGCTTTCTCTCAACATTCAGGCGATTTTCATCTCGGCGCGGCATTCCTCACACCATCTATTCTGACTGTGGCACTAACTTTGTTGGTGCTCAAAAATTCATACGTCAACTATTTAAGAAGGCCTCGCAAGAGCATCATCTCATCGCGTCGTCGCTCGCAAATCAACAAATTGCGTGGAAATTTAATCCACCCGCAGCACCACATATGGGTGGTAAATGGGAAGCAGCGGTAAAGTCTGTAAAATTCCATTTGCGTCGAACGGTGGGTGATACAGCACTCACGTTCGAAGAGCTCTCAACGCTGCTTGCTCAAATCGAGGCTATACTTAACTCAAGGCCTCTGGAACCACTCAGCGACGATCCAGATGACACATCAGCTCTCACGCCGGCACATTTTCTCATTGGTGGAGCGCGCACAATGGTCCCAGAACCGAATCTGGAAGATTTGGCAATCTCACGGCTCTCAAGGTGGCAATTGTTGCAACAAAAGATACAACAATTTTCGCGACAATGGTCTGCACACTACTTACAACGGCAGCAGTCAATTTCAAAGTGGCACCATCCTAACAACATTATCAAAGTTGGCTCGTTGGTCCTGCTCACGGATGAGCGCTTTCCACCGTGCAAGTGGCCACTTGCACGAGTCACCGAGTTGCATCCGGGCAAAGACGGGCTCACCAGGGTGGTGACACTCAAAACTGCTACCACCACGCCCACCAGGCCGATCTCAAAACTTGCTGTTCTGCCAATCTCATCCAACACCCAGCAATAATTAACCATCAACCCCGTTGCTGATGGCGGGCGGAATGTTGAAAAATCAGCTGGCGTACGGCGATCGATAATCGTCGTGCGCCTACCTGTTGCGCTGCTCTAACACGCGTTGTTCGGTTGAGTCGAAGATAGCCGAGGCATGGGCTTCGCGAAGCCGAGGATGTGCCTCGTTGGCACGCCGCGTCGAGCGAGAGGATGTCTCTCTCGCTTGACTTCGGTTTCGCTCACCGGCTATCTCGCTCAACTGACTCCAGCGCCCAACGAAACTTTCATATTCCGCAGCCATATTGGAAATTTTGACACTTTTTCGCACACACCGGCACGAACAGCACGCATCTCCACTTTTCAGACAGTTTTCTTGGATTTTGGTACATCGGACTCGCTCAACTTTGCACACCAGGACTCATTTGCTTAAGGTAAGAGTACACTGGCATAATTTAGTAAAAGTTCAATGTCAGTGAGAAGAGAAATACGGTGCATCACCACTTTGGCTCACTCGTGGCATGCGCTGCAGCACATGCAGCATCATGCTCTCCTCACTTGCTTTAGCCGGTATAATTAATACAATTATACCGGTGTGGTCTATTCACTGTACTTCCCTCCAGAAATTCTGCTAGGAAAGTACAGTGACTATACGCTGCTCACTTGTACATCCTCAATATATGTTGTATTGTGCTGCGCAGTCCTGACTGCGTAGCTGAGTTCACACCGCAATAGCACTCAAGCAAAGGTTATTGCAAATGCTCTCATTAATTCACTGCAACCACTCTGCAATACACTGCTGAGTGGTTGCAGTGAATTACGCACAAACATTTTCGCACTCAATGGTATCAGCGTGTCGTGCTGCGTAGCTCTCGCCACGTTGCACGCACAGCTGTCTCAAGTTAAAATTCAGCAAACAATTAATATAATTTATTTATTTATAATTTGTATTTGTTTTCTAAATTTATATTTTGAACAATTTTCTAAATTTAACATATTTTGGATTTACTGTCACTTATATTGTTTCTATAAATTATATATTTTAAATTGTATTTTGGGCTACCTGTCGGAAGGTGGAATAAAACCACTTTCTCAACATAACATCTTTGTGTCTGGTTTGATTTTCCTTTTGCTTCAAGTGAGTTCTCACATTTGTTCACCCAATTCACAGATCGATCAAGCATCACCGGAAGGAATTCTCAACAGTTTCTTTAGAACGATAAATCTTAAGCGACGATGTTATTGACCAAATTTCTATGATGGATTATTTTTGGCAGTTCGCAACCCGGTTAGAGTCAGCGCCGCCTAGATCCCTGTATTATCGATCTCAGAAAGATCTCTAACAATCGAATCTTTAATTTTTTGTCAGCTCTAATTGCCTCACCTATTCATTAAGAATTAATGAGGCAACTGGACCGGACGATTTTTTTTTTAATTCTAAAGAAATCGTGATAAAATATTGCCACAGCCCGGATTCGAACCGGGAACTCCAGAATTCCAGCCTGTTACGTTACCAATTACGCCATCGCAACTCTAGCAATATCAATTCACGATCTCTATTTTTAATGTCAAGTGTTGAACTTTATTCAGATTAATTAATTAATCAATATGCGGCTATATGTTTCTTTAGAGTGATAAATCTTAAGCGACAATGTTATTGACAAAATTTCTTAGATGGATCATTTTCGGCAGTTCGCAACCCGGTTAGAGTCAGCGCCGCCTGGATCCCTGTGTTATCGATCTCAGAAAGATCGCTAACAATCGAATCTTTAATTTTTTGTCAGCTCTAATTGCCTCATTCATTCATTAATAATTAATGAGGCAACCAGACCTGACGATTTTCTTTTAATTCTAAAGAAATCGTGAAAAAATATTGCCACAGCCCGGGTTCGAACCGAGAAGTCCAGAATTCCCGCCTGTTACGTTATCAATTACGCCACCGCGGCTCTAGCAACATCAATTCACGATCTCTATTTTTAATGTCAAGTGTTAAACTTTATTCAGATTAATTAATTAATCAATATGCGGCCATATGTTTCTTGTACCTGACGATTTTTTTTGGCCAAATTTCTACGATGGAATATTTTTGGCATTATTGCCTCATTAATTCTTAATGAATGAGTGAGGCAATTAGAGCTGACAAAAAATTAAAGATTCGATTGTTAGAGATCTTTCTGAGGTCGATAACTCATGCATCCAGGTGGCGCTGACTCTAACCGGGTTGCGAACTGCCAAAAATATCCCATCATAGAAATTTGGTCCATAACATTGTCGCTTAAGATGTATCACTCTAAAGATACATATGACCGCATATTGATTAATTAATTAATCTGAACAAAGTTTAATACTTGACATTAAAAATAGAGATCGTGAATTGATGTTGCTAGAGCCGCGGTGGCGTAATTGGTAACGTACCAGGCTAGAATTCTGGAGTCCCCGGTTCGAACCCGGGCTGTGGCAATATTTTTTCACGATTTCTTTAGAATTTAAAAAAAATTCGTCAGGTCTGGTTGCCTCATTAAATCTTAATGAATGAGTGAGGCAATTGGAGCTGACAGAAAATTAAAGATTCGTTTGTTAGAGATCTTTCTGTGATCAATAACACAGGGATCCAGGCGGCGCTGACTCTAACTGGGTTGCGAACTGCCAAAAATATTCCATCATAGAAATTTGGTCAATAACATTGTCGCTTAAGATTTATCACTCTAAAGAAACATATGACCGCATATTGATTAATTAATTAATCTGAATAAAGTTTAACACTTGACATTAAAAATAGAGATCGTGAATTGATGTTGCTAGAGCCGCGGTGGCGTAATCGGTAACGTACCAGGCTAGATTTCTGGAGTTCCCGGTTCAAACCCGGGCTGTGGCAATGATTTTTCACGATTTCTTTCGAATTAAAAAAAAATCGTCAGGTCTGGTTGCCTCATTAATTCTTAATGTATGAGTGAGGCAATTAGAGTTGACAAAAAATTAAAGATTCGATTGTTAGAGGTCTTTCTGAGATCGATAACACAGGGATCCAGGCGGCGCTGACTCTAACCGGGTTGCAAACCGCCAAAAATATTCCATCATAGAAATTTGGTCAATAACATTGTCGCTTAAGATTTATCACTGTAAATTTGTACCTCAACGCACCACGTTACCTGAAGTCGGTCGGGGCTATTTTTCCTCCCCAGCCTAGACTAACTACAGCTATTCAAGGCAGAGTGGGTGGTTCGGACTGTCAAGGTGGTTATAATTCAATAAAATCAATAAATAAATTCAGCCAATAAATAAAATCAGTCAATAAAAATAAATTCAATAAATAACACAAAGCAAAAAAAAGTAAATCAACGTCAATAAATAAAATAAATAAATAACACAGACAACAACGTAAGTACGGGATTCACAATTGCCACTCGGCAGATCGTTTATTTATTTTAAAGAAAAGAAAAATTATTACTGATTTAGCAATATATAATAATAACGTACAAAAGAAATATAAAAGAGAATATGCCGTAAATTAATTCTAGCTTTCTAACAATTCATATTCTTAATCATTCCGGCAATGCAAATTATCCCAACATTTGCATCGACTCTCACCCGCTCATACGTTATCTATGCTCGATTGGCAGCAATACTCCACTCGAATTTCAAATATTTGCAGGAATAGACAAAACACGATCAGACAAAGTAAAATAACAGGTCGCCTCGAAATTCCACCCGACTAATCCCACACACACAAAATAATTCTATAATCACGGGGCGTTGGAAGGTCACGTACGCGAAGAATCTACTTGTTTGAATCTTCCAAGTTGAAAATGGCTGGCAGGCCAAACTGAGAATCACTCATAAACGAAATAATATTATAACTACCAAGTATCAATTCAATGAAGTCAAATAGCAACCGATAATTAAAGAATTCTCGTCGATATAGTCGCAATTATCTATCCATTAGTCAAGTACAGATAATCTAAGTAACGGACGATTCAACAATGCGACGTACGTTTCGAATCATGCTAATCCATAGCTACCACGTACAAAATACGTACGACGGCCGAACGCGCACTGCACAAACTTAAAAAATAATAAAATAATGTCCAATATAATAAGAAAAATAAATAAAATAATATATATCAATAAGCATCAGTTATTCCGGAATATCCGCAACACGGTCTATAACGTTTAAATCCCTCGCACACGAACATACCACGGGATTACGTACTAACGCGCGTGTGTTTTCACAGTAAACGAATACAAAAGAGTAACATAAAGAACTAAGTGACTTGTTCCCGGATCCGACCGCCAAACGATCTCGATTTTACAGTCTAATCGATGCGGTTTATCCTGATACGATTCATACTCTACGCGTGGCATACAAGAGTCGCAGGTACGACCAAGCTCGAGTAGACTTATTAGTCAACAAACAATAAAAGTGATGGCGAAATACCGTGGAAAGAAAGAGAGCTCACCGGGACGATGCTGTAGCGGAGTTTTTTGTAGATCCGGGAAACTTCGAGTATCGCAAAAAGCCTCGCTTCTCACGTCCAGATAGTACGGCCGCAAATACAGGTTTTAGATAGGCTGATTTTAACTTTTCAGAGAGACAGCGCTCCTTTTCCTCGCCTCAACAATTATCTCGAATATTGCCAATAATAGAGCGGGAGAAACA
This sequence comes from Cylloceria caligata, assembly GCA_963942595.1. Classification (NCBI taxonomy): domain Eukaryota; kingdom Metazoa; phylum Arthropoda; class Insecta; order Hymenoptera; family Ichneumonidae; genus Cylloceria; species Cylloceria caligata. The sequence goes on along the minus strand of OZ012703.1, from coordinate 39,202,107 downwards.
AAAAGCGTACGCTATGCCCTGATCGCTCGACGATAACCGGCAAAAAGCCCCGAGGTCCTGCATGCCGGCGCGCGTGCCTATGAACTATGACCCCCTCCTAACGAGCCAAACTCGGTTAATTGAGGGAATCGGTTTCGCTAGATGACTGCGACTAGCGCCTCTGCCAGACAACGCATAAATTAACGGATAATAGAGATTCGTAGCTCAGTCCGATAGATGAACCCCATGGGATAGATTGGTTATTGCTAGTAGATTGGATGGCCGAGAATAGCTAGTAGCATACTGGTTGTAGATGAACGTCGAGCGGGAGGGCTGTGTATCCCAACAGAGAGAGGTGAAAGATGTCTACATCCTCTTTCCTTACAGGAAGTTATTAGATCCCGAAGCCGATCGGCGCGTGTGGTGCGCCCCTTCTCTTTCTTTCTCCCCGTCCTCCGGTCGTGCAAAGAATAAAAAAAAAACAAAAAAAAATAATTAAAGAAAGTCCGGCGAACTTTTTATAGAGTCCTGCGGTTTGGTGCGAAAGCCGTAGTGCGAGGAGGGCGCAGCGCACGGATATGATGCCGCGTTACAACACATTACTATGTAATGCTCCCGCGAGCGACAGCAGTCACAAGGATAAACCAATCCGCCTTTATTTGATGACGAAGCATTAGTGGCGTTGCTCGCGCTGGCAGAAACCTGATGTGCTGCAATCCTTTGGGTAGAGCTTTTCTGAGAATTCCCAGTTGATGATTTTGCCGTGATTGGTATTGAGGAGGCAGATGGTTGAGCTAAGGTGGTTTCTACCATCTCCAAAGCTCTCACCTTCGTCTCAATGAACTCCTCGTTTTGTGAAATGTTGGAAAATTTTGCGGTCGTCCCACTGACGTTTCCTATGCCTCTTGAGTAGTCATATCCGGCTAGTTGCCGATGTGACATACCACTACACACTCGCAGAGTTGTTCCTTGGATTTAAGCGACGTGAGAACCTTGCCAGCCTCTGAGACCGAGGTTATCAGCGTTGATAGTGCCTTTGCGTCCCCACAATTTTATATATAATGAACCGACCGATGTACGACGGGACACGCACGTGGTAAACAGTTTTGGCTCAACAACCTGACCACGAGCCTCAGATGTGGTTGCAGGCGAAAGGGTTGGTCAGCATCCGCTTATTCTCGACTCTTGTCGATAACGTATCTCAAGAGTGCTGGAATGATTCCCCTGTGAGTGCAAAGCCAGAAGTGAGCTGAATGGCCGAATTACTGTCACAGCCACGTAGATAATATTTATTTACATTTTAATTTACATTAGATACCCTACATATAAAGGAGAGTATGCCGACAGGCTAACCTTCCGGCAATTCTAATGAGACAGCCGAAGGGTTGAACCGATGCGGATATGGCTACGCAGATGAGTCCACGAGAAGCACTACAACGAGTTCCCACGAAGAGATGCTCCGATGAGCTACGACGAGTGAACCAGCCTTGGTTTACACCCGCACAGTCCAGTATCCGGCTCGAAGGACAAAATGTTGAGTAATCCTGATATTGAGGTGTTGGTAACTAGAATATGTTGAAATTGGGATGAGTATTGACTTATGACAGGTTGACAATAATCAGACAGACGATGTTAGAAGAGAAAATGGTATATATTGACTCAAATATTACAAAAAATATAAAAATGAAATTGAGCACTGAATTTACAGGGTAAGCTGCACATACTAGGTGTAAAAGTATGAAATGCGGATTTTTTTCTAAAAAACATGTTAAATTCGGAAGAATGATAAAATTGCTTTATTTGAAGTATGCTCCATCGCTTGTTATACATTTTTCCCATCTTTCGGGCTATTTGTGAATACCACGCCAGTAAAAATCTTCCCCTTTTGCTGCGAACCATTCATCGAGCCGTTTTTTCACATCTTCGTACGAACCAAAGCGCTGCTCCACAATTGCGTGACCCATCGATGCAAACAAGTGGTAATCGGAAGGAGCCAAGTCTGGTGAGTAAGCCGCATGCTGTAGAACTTCCCAGCTAAGTGCTTCCAACGTATCACGAACCGGTTTTGCCGTATGTGATGGAACATTCTCAGGAAGAAAAATGACTTTGTGTTGCCTCTTTCTGTATTATGATTTTTTTTTAGATAGCGAACGATTCAAATTCGTCAATTTTTGTTGGTAACGTTTAGTATTAACCGTTTCCCCAGGTTTTAACAGCTCATAATAGACCACGCCTCTCTGGTCCCGCCAAACACAAAGCATCGTCTTTCTGCCAAAGCGATTCAGTCTTGCGGTCTATGTGGATTATGCCCCTGGGTCTACGCATGATTTTTTACGCTTGGGATTCTCAAAATAAATCTACTTTTCATCCCCTGTAACTCTACGATGCAAATACGACTTCCTTTTGTGCCGAGCGAGCAAAATGTCACATGTGTTTTTTGCGCTTTTCCATCGCTTGTCGTTCAACTCATGTGGTGGCCATCTACCAGTCTTCTGAATCTTTCCTATCTCTCGTAGTCGATTGGAAACAGCTTGTTGACTAACGCCCAATTGCTCGGCGAGTTGTTTTTGTGTTTGCGAATCATCTCCGTCCAACAATGCCTGCAATTCCACATCTTCGTATTTTATGGCGGCTTTCCACGTTCGTAGTCTGCAACATCGAAATCACCATTTTTGAAATGCCGAAACCATCGATCACACATATCTTGCGATGGAACATATTCACCATAAGCTTCTCGAAGTAATCGGTATAATTCAGCAGCAGTTTTCTTCAAATGAAAACAAAACATTAATGCTGTCCGCGAATGCCTTTCGTTCGGTATAAATTTCGAAATATTGAACACAACAACACCACACTATGCACACACTTTTCCAATGTATCACTCGTGTGCATCTGACACTTGTTGATGACACAACAAAATGGCGCAGTGTCAAATCTTTGTAGTACAAACTGCATCCGTGCACCATCTGTTGTCCACAATCCGCATTTCATACTTGTACACCTGGCACAATTGCATTAATTGCGTGCCGTGTTAGTAAAATGTGAGAGAACGTGAAAGCAGCCTTAGCTCTAAAGCACGCCACGCGGTGAGACGAATGATGATGCACGTATGAGTCAAAGCTAACGGGACGCATCTCCCACAACCAGGATCACTCTCGCTACACGACATACTCACACGGCATACCTGAACTCTAATGCGCGCAAATTTACAATAAAAGAATAATTTGAAGAACCAAGGAAGTAGAACCTCTTCGGCGATCCTTAAGTTCTCGTGAAGCGGATTAATAGCAATATTTGAATATCGGGCGGTAGCTCTTTGACCGCTGCAATGAAATACGTTTAATTCCCGGCAGGATAGCGTGCCGTCACGACAATATCGCTCGGGTTTCCTCACCGTAAATGGAGCCGACTCCCACACTCAACCCAGAGACAAACGACGGCCTCACCGGAATTTTACAGCAACAGGAGCCTGTCGAGAAAGAGTCTCGCAGTGGTAAAGAATTGCGAGTGACAGGTTTCGGTTCTTGGCGGACAGACACGGAAATGGACACGGTGGTAACGTCTTGTTCCTTTAGTATGCCAATCAAGAGTCCTCGAATATAAGGTGACTTTTGGCGTTTGAGCGGACCAGCCCCATGGTAGCAGAATACCACAACATAGATATGGTAGCGCAGAAAAGATGAAATGCTGCCAAGGATTGGTAAAATTTCTGGTTCCCATGCGATGATGCTGGGATGGTCTCATGCGTGTCCTTTCCAACAAGAGTGCTGGCGTCTATGTCACTGCTGGGGGGGGGGGCTATTATTCGGATCCGGAGATCTTCCCTCCGGTAGATAAGAAAGTTCCTTTCCAGCGTGGCTACATTGGTTTCCATGTCGTTGCTCTGGATGCGGCGATAAGGTGGCCGCATGCTCGGGAGTAATATAAAAAAACGAAAAACCAAACCACATTAAATTTGTGCCGGTACGCCCTAAAATATGCTTTCTTGGATCGCCTAAGGGAGGACTCTTTGCCGAACGAGGAGGTCACCACACGTGTCTGCCAACGACCTGTCCAAATTTGTGACACGTGTAAAAACTACCCTGCCACAACTCCTCGCCCCCTATTCCCTAGAACAACCAAGTCCGATTCAGGCCGTCGCTTCTTTGGGAGGGACATTGAACTGAGAGCATTTCCTTATGACCATCACTCTCATGCCAGAATATCCGACAGGTCGGTCAAGACAAAAGGAAGATCATAATAATTCGAACTAAAGCGCATACGATTTTGCATGCAACCAAAATTCACCAGAATACAGTATGACCCCCACAATAAATAACAATAACCCATATTTAGACAACAAATCATAGAAACATGTTTACGTAGTCCTCTCCTTCTTCCACCCGCTTCATCTGTCAACTGGGGAGCGATTAGGAAGGAAAAGACAGAGAATTCAAGAACTTTGTGTTAACCTTGATCCATACTTTTATTCGGGCCTTCCATCTCATTTTCCCCACGGGATCGAACCTTTTGTCCCTACGTCAGTAGGGACCTTATCGGGGACACGTGCGATCCATCACCGCCTTCCTCCCGCACAACTAACATAACGTGCACCTGCCACGGTCGTGGCCGTATCCGTCGCAGTTCCAGAAACGGAACCACCCGCTAACGGGATGCGGCCGCGGCTACGGGATCTTCTCCACTGGCGGGGTGGGGTCCGGCCACCCTACTCACCCACTAGTACCGTCTGGGGATACGGAAATCTCGACGTCCTCCCCGCTTTCCGCCTTGGCCTGGCGCACCGACCCGCCCAGCGTCAGAGTTGTTGGGGTGGCTTTCCTCCTCGGGAACCTGGTCCAGATGACTAGTCTCTACACCCGACGCCCCCTCTTCTCGCTCCTGAGCAGCCGGTCCTGCCAGCTCAGGAGCCTACACACTTTCTTCATCCTGCAAAGGTGGAAAAATGATTTAAAATCTTCTATTGCAACTTTCGACGCCCGCCTCCTCCCAGGATCCTCTATCTCATAGATCCCTGATGAGAGGACTCGTCACATACGATAAGGCCCATGATACTTACAAAGAAGGATAGTTTGGTGTCCCCCTCCGATTTTGATGAAACTCACGTATGTTGTAGAGCATCGAAAACTAAAAGACACGTATTTTTTTTATCGGCGGAAAAACATTTCGAAGAGGTGAAATCGCGCTTCAAAGTTAGGCATGTCGAGGGGTGATTATGCAGTTTCACCCAGAAGGCGTCAACCGATTTTAAAGAAACAAAAACCAAAATACTCTTCATTGAAGACAATAAAAATTCCACGTGAAGTTGAAGAAAGAAATTCATTTGCAAGGGTGAAACTGCATAATCACTCCTAACTTTGAAGGGCGATTTCACTCCTCAGAAATGTTTTTCCGCCGATAAAAAAAAAATACGTATCTTTTAGCTTTCGATGCTCTACAACATACGTGAGTTTCATCAAAATCGGAGGGGGACACCAACCTATCCTTCCTTGTTAGTGGACAACTTTGCTGCCTCATTCCACACCGCATTTGACAGAATCCACTGTCTTTCCCGGTACCAGGTCCCCATCTTGGAATTCTTTCTCGCGACGATGCTTGTAATATTGCTTCGCCTGACGTTGATACGCCTCCTCAAGATCATGAGTAAACTGCTCGCGCGCGAACTCTCGAACGAGACAATCATGGTTTTCAACAACCTGTTTACGCGTTCGGTTGGATTCGCCTGCGGATGATATAGCGGCGTAGTTACGTGATGAATACAACGATCCGTGGCGAGAGCGCGTAAGCTTTGATTAACAAGTTCGGTAGTATTGTCCGTTAACATCACCTGGGGAATTCCCCATCACGAGAATACCAACTCTTCCAGCGCTTCGCTAATCTTCTTCCTGGGGGCTTCGCGCAGAGGACAACACTCCACCCACTTCGTGAACAGATCTTGTATCATGAGAACGTACGCAAAGCTCGCTTTACTTGGTGAAAATGGGCCCATAATATCTGTGGTCACGACAGCCCATGGTTCTTCAATGATTCGACGCTTCATAAGCCCCAGCAGTGGTCTCTGCTCGACCTTTGCATGCTGGCATACCCCACAATGCTGGACATAGCGAACTATAACCCGCATTATACCTGGCCAGAACTATAAATCAAAGATCCGTTCATACGTCTCTTCGATACCCAGATGGCCACTTGCGGGGTGTCATGATTTTCACTAAGGACTACTGAGCGATCGCAACACAGCACCATCAACTTCCATTCCGAATTATTTTCCCCATTTAACTCGCGACGCGTCGTTCGACGGTGAAGATACAGCCAATTTTCATCAATTTTCCACGACCGGAACGGTTTCGGGAACTCAGTAACGTCTCGCACTTTCTTAGCATACTAGCGGTCGTCGGTGGGGGTTACTGGCTCATGTTCTACAGTTCCCGAGCCGTCCGTCGCAACAATCAAAAGATGAAAGTCCGATTCCTCATCTTGACTCGTCGTCACAGGAGGTATGTTCTCGTACATTCTCGAAAGTGCATCTGGAATATGATTAAGTGCTCCTTTCCGATGCAGACCTCCAAATCCTATTGAGCCAACAGTAATTCTCACCGAGCTAGCCGTCCCACCGGGTCTTTCAACGTCTATTACCAAAGACATTGGTTGTTGGCATGACCGTGAAATGACAACCCTCTAAGTACGCACCGAATTTACGAACTACCCAGAGAATGGCCAAACACTCCTGTTCTGCGGTGGAATAATTTTTCTCTGCGGAAGAGAAAGTACGACTCGCATAAGCGATCGGGTGCTCCTTGCCGTCCACCTCCTCTGGTCCCCCCCCCCACTTCAACTTCTGCTTTTTTCTTGTCAAAAGCGTCAGTGGCTCTGCAAACTTGGTGAATTGAGGAATGAACCGATGGTTTAACTATGAAGCTATGACTAAGAATCTTCTCAACGTTTTCACGCCATCTGGAGTCGGCAAATCTCTAATGGATGCAGTTTTCTCAGGATTGACTGCAACCCATGGTGGTTTACGAGAAAACCGAGATATTTTACTTTCGGACAACAGAATTCACATTTTACCGGATTAATCGTGAGACCTGCTCCAGTGATACGATCGAAAACGCGTTGTAGCCAGACTAGGTGCTCTTCAAAAGTTTCTGTCACGATTGTCACTTGTAAAAAGTAGCTGGTGCACTCGACAACCGTATGGCATCCTCTTAAACTGAAAGAGTCCTCGATTCGGTGCCATTAATACCGTAACCTCTTTCAAAATTTCCTCTAACAGTATCTGATGATAAGCTTGACTAAGATCGAGGGTGGAAATATATCTCGTCGCACGCAACTTTACAAAATCGTGACAAAACCGATAGGTGTAGTTGGGTTCATTGATCAGCGTAATTGGCGTCGACCAATCACTGCACGAAGGCTCGAAAACGTCAGCCTCCAACATTCGATCTACTCATACCTCCGCATCGATAACCTCACGCATAATGGGTGTTACTCGATAATATCGCTGTTTAATCGGTCTTGCATTACCGACGTTGATTCGATGCTCGGTGAGATAAGTTCATCCCGACACGTTCTTGAGCTTCGGTAGCTCTATATCCAGAAACGCAATTAATCGTTTAGTTTCCGACTGCTCTATATCCGAAATCCCCAACAACACGTCCGCGTGTTCTTCCGTATCACATTTGACAAATTCGGACTCGCGATCGCGCTCACCTCTGAATCTCCAGACCTGACGCTCGTGACCAACAACCACCCCCAGGGCCTCTACCGCATCTAATCTCAGAAGCAGTGGTGCGGGCAGCGCTGGTAAAGCCTGACCTTTCACTGACCTCTTCGCAATGGTACTCGGGCAGGTAAGTATTTTTCTATGCGTTAAATCTAACCGCGACGCAGTTAAAATCCCATCTTCATTCAAATACGTGTGAGTCAAGCAACTATCTACAATCGCGGGTAAGACGTGACCCATAACCGAAAATTTAACAATTTAAATGGCTCGCAAGCGCGGACTATTCAACGGACTCTACGAATATTCCGCGAGATCGACGGAAGCAGTCGGTAATGCAGGTGGAGCTATTCCTGAAGGAGGCGGGATCACCACAGCTCCTACCGGCGATCCTCGGAAGCGTTTCCCAGTCAATCGTGAGGAATACGCGTCGTTACATGCTGCTCCCCACATCTAAAACAAAACAATGTACAAGGTGCCGTACAATCAATCGATAGATGACTTGGCTTCCGACAATTCCAGAAAACCGTCTCCTTTACCGGCGTGCCACGTCCGACTCCCAGCGATACCGGATTGTCTGCCTTAATTGCTCGCAACGGGGTACTCAATCTTGTTGGTTTACCCGGAGTAGGGGGACGAGATGGAACGCCCCGTGGTCCAGAGAATAGCAAATTATCTCTTGCCGGCCTCGCTCGGTGGGAGATTCACACCTGTGGAAGCTCACGACCACGGATGACTCAGCGAGACGAAGCTCACTTTGCGCGTTGCGGATGAACCTACTGGTTCATGATACGCGAGATATGGAAATAACAAACGCTCTGGTCTCGACGGCAGACGATAATACTGTTCGGCGAAATAACTTCGTTCGATGCGTACCGCAACCCGTTCTCATTCCCCAAGCGACTGTACCTCATCCTTTGCATCACGATCTATAGACGCGGCGACATATTAGGATACGCATAGCTCAGCTGCGCGCCTTCCGTGGAAGGTTGTATGACGCGATCCAACAATACTTGCAGGCACGTTAAATAATCCGATACCAACTTATCTTCCCCCTGGGTACAACGCAGGATCTCTTTATGTAACGGGAACTGAAAATCGGGATTCCCAAAAAGTTCGCGCCATACCAATCGAAATGATTTTAAATGGATAATCCGAGGTCGCTTGCTTCGGAGCCACACCAGCGCAATACCCGACGGAAAGAACGGTAAAAAAAGAAAAGTTCCTCGTCGGTAATCGAAACTAGAGCGCGACTTTTCTTCAATCGAGCCATAAATTCTTCCGCGACCTCACCGCGCGCACCGTAGAATTTCGAATTGAGTTTATGCATCAATTCACATGGTCCTGAGTCCGAAATACTTCCCCCTCTCAGATTATATTGACTTAGGGTACGAGGCGTAGAATGGAAATTCGGTAACGCCCGCTCACTATGCGGAAAAGACGTAGTGTCCTCGAAATTCATAGTAGGGATGTTGCGAGGGGAGTAGCGGGGTGGGGCGTACTTTTCTAGCACGCTCTTTCACTAGACACGGGTACACAGTGTGCGGCTATCGGAACCGATATCTCATACCCATTGTCTGTAATGACAGCTGTCCGCATAGCGGGAGGGGAGTCTAACAAGACTCCTTTACGCAATATACCCGTATGGAACGGGTTCGTATGGACTGCTAGATGTGTGCCACCAAGATCTTGCACTTCGAACAATAATGATTTCAATAACCAGTCGAGTAGGTCAAACGAGGTGCCATCCGCGGATAAACCGCGCTGATGCTACGCGAATCGTCTTCCAACGTGCCTCTTCCCTCATCGCGCAAGCTTGCCAGACTTCACGAGAAATCATGCCGTACCAATACAGACCGTATCTACTGCCCGCGCCGCTTCGCGTAATACTTGAGTACCTGAGGATACCTACAGCGCGATGACGCACGAAGCTGCCCGATTGACGCCCGAACGAGATGTCGCGCTTAACTCGACACCGACGTGCTCAACACTCGCGACGGGAACCCTACTACCGCGCACACCCACGATAACGCAATTTCCCAACAAAACGCGCTCTCACGACAATCAAAGATTTGGCAAAATAAAAATTTTGTTTCTTCTTCGTAAGCTACAGGTTTCGAGTTTGCTAAATGCTTCTCGGACATCTGGCTACATCAGAAGTCAAGTTATTTACAAGCCTCACAGATGGCTCGCTCGTCCACCCCGGTTTGTTATGTTGTGTTTTCAGCAACCCAGAAGTGTCACGCTCACTTGCCTTACTTATACTGCTAGGTTATCCCAATTATTCTTTCAGCCCAGAATTTAAATCTTGAATGAGTAATTTAACCGAAGGCTAACTTTAATCGAGATAAAATTATTTAAGGAACTAGAGTCCTTATGACATGATTGACTCGTAAATATTCGTCAAACCATAAAATGAAAAGAAATGTATCATCAATGAATAAGAGGACTTGAAATATAGACTCGAATAGCCCGAAAAATATCATAGAATAAACGAAGACTTCGGGTATAGTATACACGAAAGAAATCACGCTACTGCATCCAAAAGAACTAGTTGAATATTTCAAATACTACAATAACCAAAAATACTCTCTCATACCGTACCAAATTGAAAATAAATCTCAACGGACTTCCTGTTTGGCATGATTTTTCTCAAAAGCCTGATCCGTGAATGAACTCCTTGCACAATACTAAAAAAGAAAAAGAAAAGAAAAGAAAATCTCGCCGCTCGTGACATCAGTGAATTTGTTCCCTCACGAACCCACAGCTCTCGCCGCAAAAGATCCTTTGAGCAACGGGAAGAACAATTCGTTTATGATTGAGATAAGAGTTACAAGGCTGGTCATCAATCTCAAACAAGCACGTTCGGGAAGCGACAGACGGGGGCGTGCTTGGTTCCCGTCGACTCAGTTCCTCCAAAAATATGTCACAGAATATATTGGACATGCACTTATTTACACCAGGCTCACTACACGCCAGACAGTCACATCAATCTCCACACATGCACACATCCACTCGTGCTAACGGTTCTGTCTGGTTCAGAGAATAAAATAGAAAAAGAGGTAACAGGCGCAATTAAAATCAGAAACAAACATGTATTGTTCAGAATAGCTAAAAGAACTGTGTTGCGGAATCACTCCTGATACTGTAGTTGAGCAACCTGCGAATATATTGAAAATTATGAGACTTCACTTCACAACAGGGAAAAATAAAACCAGACAAAAAGATGGTATATAAAGAAAGCGGTTTATTACACCCTCCTCTCTCACACTACAGAATATGACCAAAATTGAAAATTTATAACGATATAAATAAAATACAACATAAACTGGATTGAATTTTGGATTGAGTGCCCAGCATACAATTATATTGATTGTGTGCTGTCTTTTCATGAGTGAAGTGTACGTGGCGCAGCCAGCACTGTGTCGCACGCCACGGAATGAGAATTTGAGGATACGCCGATGAGAAGAAAGTATTCACAGTACTTTCCCAGCAAGTTTTGTTGGGGGAAAGTACAGTGAATAATCGACACACGCGCAATTATATTAATCGAGCAGGCAAATGTAATGAGGAAAACGTGGTGCAGCCCGCGCTGCAGAGCACGCCACAGAGTGAGACCTTTATGGGGATGCACGATTGAGAACTACACTCCTCACCGTTATTGAATTATATTAAATTATGACGGTGAACGCTTACCGTTGATTTGAGTTCTGGTGAGCACAAAATGTTGAGAAAGTCCGGTGAAAGCAGTAGAAAAGTCCGAGATGTGCAAATGAAGAATGTGCGCTGTTCAGCGGGTTTTCACAAAAGTGTCTAATTTTTCATAATGGCTGCGTGATACAAAAGCGTCGTTGACCGCTGGAGTCAAATGAGTGAGATAGCCGGTGAGCGAAGCCGAAGTCAAGCGAGAGAGATAACCTCTCGCTTAACGCGGCATGCCTGCAAGTCACAGCCTCGGCTCTGCGAGGCCCTACCTCGACCATCTCTGGCATAGCCGAGTGCAGCATGCTACACGGTAGCAACAGGTCGACGCACGGCAAATATCGATCGCCGTGCGCCAGCTGATTATCCAACAAACTGCTACAACGAATGGTCAATAACTAAAACAAAAGCAATAAAAGGAGTAAAAATATACCAGAATTAGGTTACTCGGGATAGATCATCGCACTCTCCCACTCACCCGGGAAAATAAATTAATTCACGTAACCGGCTACATGAGATACTTGACAATTCAAATGGCGACGCTGGTCTCCCAACGGTTCTCTCAAAGTTGAATGGACGCGTCTCCCACAATCAGGATCACTCTCGTTACACGACACATTCACACGGCATACCTGAATACTAGTGCGCGCAAATTTACAATAATAAAATAATTTTACAAAACAAAGAAATGGAACCCTTTCAGCGATCCTTAAGTTTTCATGAAGCGAAATAATTGCAAGATTTGAGTACCTGGCGGTAGCTGTTTGACCGCTACAATGAAAGACGTTACATTCTCCGTACGATAGCGTGCCGTCACGATTATATCGCTGAAGTTTCCTCACCAAAAATGGAGCTAACTCCCATAGTCAAGCGAGAGACGAACGACGGCCTTACCAGATGTTGGTAGCAACGAGAGCCTCTCCAGAGCAAGTCTCGCAGTAGTCCAGAATCACGGGTGGCAGGTGTCGGTTATCGTCGGACAAACATGGAAGCGGACATGGTGGTAGTGTCTCGTTCCTTCTGTATGCTGCTCAAGAATCCCCGAAAATACGTTGCCTCTTGGCGTTCGAGCGAACCCATCCTCTGGATCTCGACAACCAATTCAAAGACCTGTGTGTTACTCGCACATGACCTAAACTTGAGGACCGTCAACGGCACCAGCAGCAGCCTACGTCATTCGGACAGGGTGACAGCATGCCGCAACATGGGCTTGGCAGCGCAGAAAAGATCGAATGCTGCCGAGGATAGTTTAAATTTCCGGTCCCTATGAGATAATGCTGGGGTGGTCTCATGCATGTTCTCTCCAACGATAGCGCTGAGTTCATTGTTACTGCGGGGCGGTTCCCGCTATGTGATTCGGGTTCGGAGGATGGAGACCCTCCCTCTGGTCGATAAAGCAGTCGCCATCCATCGTGGCTGAGTTGTTTTCCATGTCGTTGCTCTGGTTGCGGCGATTAGGTCGCCGCATGCTCTGGAGTAACATAAAAAAAAACAAAAAACCGAACGAGATTAATTTTGTACCGGTACGCCCTAAAATATGGCCTGTTGGATCACGTCGGGGAGTACTCTTGGCCGAACGATTAGGTCACCACGGGTGTGCGGCAACGCCCTGTCCAAACTTGTGACAGGTGCAAAAAGTACCCTGTCACTTGTAACATAGTTACATGCGTTAGAGCGATATTATAATTCCGAACTGCTAGAAGAGCACGAATAATATTTAAGAGGTCTCGAAAACACCTGTGCGACAGACTCGGTACAGGCGTACCGAGTTTTGCGGGCAATAGGCCATCGCCCCTAATGCAAAAACTAGAGCTGTCCGCTCCGAAATTCCCTCGATGACGAAAACAGCAGGTCAGCGACCGGCTGGCCTTGCTGGGTGGCGAGGGGAAGGCGGTGAGCACGGCAGCGGCGAACCGCAGAAATTAGGAAATGCGTTACATTTGAAATAAGAGCGAAATGATGACGTAGGGTTCAGCGGAGCGAGGGGAAGGCTATAAAAGGCCGGTGCGGGGAGAGAGAAGCTCTCTTAGCGAAATCGTTCAAACGAAGAAGGTACGGACCTTGTGATAAAAAAACCAGTGAAAGGTGGCGATAGATGAGGGAGTGCCGAAAGCATAGAATGTTAGCAAATAATAATTGTGGAAATCATTAAATAACCACCATTAAGGTAATCAATAAGTAAAATAGAGTAGAGCCGTAGGGAAATAAATACGTGTAGTTAAGTAGTCTGTAAGTATCGTTTATTAGAATTAGTGCATCGGAATAAGAAGATAGGATATAAGAGAATAAATTAACAAGTGCGGACTTTAAACGGGTAGGAACCAGAGGAACCGCTTTTCCTGCGCGAGAAAGTGAGAAAGAACGAAAAGTGAGATAAGTCTGAGAGAGAAAAGAATTGTCAACAGAGTTGTTACACTCTGTCCAAAGGGAATCTGAGGTGTGTGGTTGTGTGTGTGGTTGTGTGTGTGTGTAGCTCACGAGGTAAGACCAACGCATAGGCCTGTAACCAAAGCACGGGCCAGGAATACCGAGAATTTAGGATCAAATAAGAGGAAATAATAATAAAATAATCGAGGGAATTCCCAAATTTCGGTATAGAATAGAAAATAGAATTAAAAATGGTAGTAGTTACAACAAGTAAAATTAAATAAGAATAAGTAGGATTAAATGCATAGGAGGAAAAAATATGGATAAGCGAATCTCGTATCGGAAGATATAAATAATCGAGTGTGTCTGAGCAAAATAAGTGTGGAAGAAAAGAATTGTACATAGAGTTCATACTCTCTATCGAAAGAGCGAATGCGAGGAAAAATAACTAGTGGAGTGAAACATTGGTACACCAAGTATATAGTAATACCGCTGAATAAGAGAATGAGAGGAAGAATTATAACTAGAGTTGGTACACTCTATCGAAAGAGTGAGTGCGAGTAAAGTGACTGGTGGTATGAGTATATGTGTGTCTGGAGCGTACAGCAATACCGCCGTACGGAAAGAAAACAAACCGTCGATGATACCAAGAATAGATGCATACCAAATAAAATTATTATCGTCGAAATAATTGTTAAAATTGCGGAATGAAAATAGTCACTATGCAGAATTCGAGTGACCGTAATTAAAAAGCGTTTTTGTTTTATGAGACTATTTTCTTGGAATAAAGCCCTATTGTCAACCACTACGAAGTCTAAACTAATTAGTCCTGTGATCGAGCCCGAAATTCCCACGATAAATAAAAATATATGTTAGCGATAAAAATTACCGTTACACACTATATATATATATATCATAATGTATATATCACTATATATATATGAAGGGTGGTTAAATTTTAAGGGCCGATGTTGAATGTGAACCACACCTAAACGTCAAGTTTTTTTCTGCATTTCATTTGACATTTCTCAATTTCAGACTAACTCAATTTGAACCATGGAAAGATACACAATCGAGCAACGCGTTAAAGTTATTCAGGCTTATTATGAAAATGGGCGTTCAAATCAAAATGCATATCGTGCACTTCGTGATTTTTTCGGTCAATTTTATCGTCCAAATGTGCGTACAATCAGAAAAATCGTGCAAAAATTTGAGCAAACCGGGTCTGTAGGAGATATTAAAACACCAGTGCATGCTCGTACAGCTCGTACTGCAGAAAATATTGCTGCTGTTCGCGATAGTGTGGCTGAAGAGCCGTCCACCTCAACTCGTCGTCGTGCCCAACAATTGCACCTGCTCGTCGTTGATGAACATTATGCATAAAGACTTGCATTTACACGCTTATAAGGTGCAATTCACTCAAGAACTAAAGCCTCTTGACCATTCCAAACGTCGTCAATGGTCAGAATGGTGGCAAGAAATGGCAACAGTGGATGATCAATTTTCGAAGAAAATCATCTTCAGTGATGAGGCACATTTTCACCTCAGTGGATTCGTCAATAAGCAGAATTGCCGCATTTGAGCGAATCATAATCCAAGAGTGATTGTCGAAAAACCAATGCACCCACAAAGAGTGACTGTTTGGTGCGGTTTATGGGCTGGCGGCAACATCGGGCCGTATTTTTTCCAAAATGAGGCCGGTCAGGCAGTTACTGTGAATGGTGTTCGCTATCGTGAGATGATAACGAACTTTTTATGACCCGAATTGGAAGATATGGATGTGGGCGATATGTAGTTTCAACAGGACGGTGCCACTTGCCACACAGCTAACGAAACAATGGCTCTTTTGCGCGACAAATTCAATGGCCGTGTTATCTCACGTGGTGGCGATGTCAATTGGCCGCCAAGATCATGTGATTTGACACCGTTGGACTTCTTTCTTTGGGGTTATTTGAAAGAAAAGGTGTACGTCGATAAGCCAGCAACAATTCAAGAGCTACAGGATGAGATAATTCGGCACATTAACGGCATAGAACCTCAATTATGCCTAAGCGTCATCGAAAATTTGGACCATCGGATGGAGGTGTGTCGCCGAGGTCGCGGCGGCCATTTGGCCGATATTTTGTTCCATACATAATTGAACCATACCATATTATCATAATAAAAAGAATTGACAATAATTTCCTAAATAATTTGTGTTTTATTCAAAATCAACATCGGCCCTTAAAATTTAACCACCCTTTATATATATATATATACGTTCCGTTACAATATATATATACTACTGTGTTCAAAAAGTAAGGTGAATTTTGTTTTAAAATTGAAAATTTTTATTTATTCTACGACATCGATTTCGTCCCACTCAAAATAATCCCCCCTAGCTACAATACACTTATGCCAACGTTTTTTCCAATCTTTGAAGCATGCTAAAAAGTCGTCCTCAGGTATAGTCTTCAATGCGCGTAGCGATTCACGTTTGATCTCTTCAATCGACTCAAAACGATTTCCCCGGGGTGGTCTCTTGAGCTTTGGGAACAGGCAGAAGTCACACAGTGCTGAATCAGGCGAATACGGTGGTTGTGGAGCGACATGAGTGGAGTTTTTGGCGAAAAATTCACGAAGAACCAAACGCGAATTTTGGCACCAAACGCGATTTGACTCTTCTGAGGCACAAATGATCCTTCAAAATTGCTTGCACTGATCCAATTGATATTGCAAGCATGTCGGCAAGGTCTCGAATTGTTAATCGACGATTTTCGAGCACCAATTCCTTGATTTTCTTGATGTGTTGCTCATCGATTTACGTCGATGGTCGTCCAGAGCGTTCCAAATCATCAACACGTTCTCTGCCTTCTTTGAAGTCTTTGTACCACTTGTAAACATTTTTCTGTGACATAGTCTCGTCACCGAAGGCTTTTTTAACATTCGATACGTTTCAGCGGCGGAAATTTCATTCCGCAAGCAAAATTTAATAGCACTTCTTTGCTCAACAAAATTCGACATCGTAAAAATCGCCAAATTCACTTTTCTTTGTTCACAAAACCAAGCGTAAACTAAAAACTAATGATGATATTGACATGTAATTTGTCACAGATGTCACTAATAGTCCTACCAACTTAAAAAAAAATCATCTGTCCGATTCGGTTAACGCGGGAAGTTTAAATTAAAAATCTACCTTACTTTTTGAACACAGTAGTATATATATATATTGTAACGGAACGCCATTACAGCGATCCGCTACTAGAACAAAAAACCCTAACACCACCAAAACATCCTACCTACATCAACAAACACAGATTACAACTAATAGAGAAGACAAAGAATCACCCGACACGTAGATTATCTATCAACAAAGGAGCAAACACAGTACGGACGAGCATCGGCTGGACTAGGACAACA
Source organism: Cylloceria caligata (assembly GCA_963942595.1). Classification (NCBI taxonomy): domain Eukaryota; kingdom Metazoa; phylum Arthropoda; class Insecta; order Hymenoptera; family Ichneumonidae; genus Cylloceria; species Cylloceria caligata. The sequence goes on along the minus strand of OZ012703.1, from coordinate 39,184,946 downwards.
TAGCACAAAAGTAGGTACACACGGTCAACCGCAAGTACCCACCCTAAACAGCATGGCGTCAGACATAGGCCCCACGGAAAATAAAATAAACTACCATCAAAACAAACACAGCTCGCAAGAAGCTCGCACGAGCAAGACGAGGGGCAGGCCAAACAGCAATACCACACAATACAGACCGGACCCCAGCGTAGTAACTCCCGCCCCACTAGGAAGCAGGCGGAACCACGCGTAACAACAAACGCCTTACCGGACCAAGAAGGCATAGTCGGATTCACCCTTTAAACCAACCACACCACACCAACGTGAAGCGCTAAGAACGCCACGATACGGTGAAACGACAAAAGAGTTAGTGGAACTCTTGAAATTTCACAAATTTTCAAGAAGAAACGACAAGGGGATTCCACATGAAACCTCACCACCTAACCCCACTCAAGGGTCAAATATTAATAACGAAATAAAAGCATAAAACAAACCGAAATATCACAAAAAACAATTAACAAATTGAAATTAGGGCAAGCCCTACCCGGATAGACCCTCGATAGTGAGAACAACATAAAAATCGAGGAAGAACATCTGAAAAACACATTATGAAACACCAAATTCGCAATAATTAATCAATCCTAGCAAATTTCGAACCAGGAGTTAGACAGGGAAAAACACACGAAGGATAAGTAAAACTACATATGACAAAAATTAGTAAAAACATTAGTCAACCTACAGAACCTCTCAGGAAAAGTTTGAAACTCCTGCGGGTAGAAATTTAACACAGACCAACAAAATTCAACCTCGCTAGAACCGCGGTTCAAACTCGAAAAGACAAAGCCCGGCTAAATATAGAAATAACGGTACACGGACACACCACCCCGCACCTCCTTCACCTAGTGATTGAAGGGCGACAAACATCACGTGACATACCACAAAACACCCCCTCGGAGTCTATCCACCAAACTATATAAACCACAACCGGACAAGCCTCGAGGCTCTTGTTGAAAATCTGTTTTTCAAGACGAAGTGCTGCCCGACAGCCATCCTAAATTAATTTTTAATTCAGAATGTAACGAAAACAGTGTTCCTTCGATCAATCGATTCTCCTGCATTGCGCTTGGCCGTCGTTTGACCGAACGAAACTATAACGATAAGAACTAATCGCTTGGGAAATATCTTGGTAGCAAACAGTATTCTTTTGCTCAACTGATTCCCTTGCATTGCGTCCTGGCCGTCAGTTGAGTAAACGGATTAATTAGGATATTCTGCGAGGAAAGGGCTCCCCTGCATTGCGCCTTAGCCGCCCCCAATCGCAGCGTTAGGGCATTCTGTCATTAACATGTCTCCACGCATAGCGCCGTAGCTACATGTCTTCTGCAGAGTGAAGAAGCACGTGTGTCTCCAGGTTAGGGGAGTGGCATCCCGACTTGTTGCACGACGTGCAATCGACTCGTAGGGTGTACCTGCGTGGGTGGGACCACGTCAGGGCCAGCACCAACTACCACCTGCTACGGACGCATACCTCGGCCAATCTCACTAATTAAGACACCAAATTGTAAAGCCCTTTAAGGCGCAATAAGGTAGCTTAATCAAGTGCGACTAAAGGCCTCAGTATCCGGGGTACAGGAAGAGCTAGATGGTCATAGCTGCGAACCCGGTGTCTTTTGCGAACAGCGAGCTATAGCTAGGGACCCAAACAATAACAAAGACGAGTAAAGATAGGTAGGTAAATTCACATACCCCACCTCACCACACGACACTCACGTTCCTACTATAAGCTCACCGCGCGACCATTAGCAGGGCGGAGCCTCAAAAGGCAGATCTCGCGAACGGGCTTTCCAAAACAATAACATACCAAATAGCATGTCACCAGCTAGACGTCCGATGATTAAAAACAAGACGGACCGGTACATCTAACGAAGGTACCAAGGAACGCCCCGTATGAGGACTAAGCCCAGCGAATAAGCCACACCTTGTATCATCTAATAGAGACACGCGAAGCACCAATGGCCATCAGGATTCGGCCAACGATATCCTAAAAATTTGAGAAATACACAAATTAATAAATTCCACAGACATAATATTCGATACTCGCGTATTAGCAAACGCGATAACCCCGAAATAGATAAATTGAGTGTTGAACACCGTAAAGGCGATATCTTATCACTTTACGAATAGTAGAATCAAAACCCGAAAGAAACTGGAAATCATTCCACTTACGTAGTATTAGGAAAATCGCGTATCAGCAGACGCGGCAACCCCGAAGTAGATAAATTGAGTGTTGAGCTCCGTAAAAGTGATATTTCATCTCTTTACGAATTATAGAGTCAAAAACGGAAATAAACTGAAATTATTCCACTTACGTAATCTAAAGCAAGTCGCGTATTAGCAGATGCTGTGACCCCACATAAACAAATTGAGTGTTAAGCTCCGTATAGGCGGTACCTCATCACCATACGAACGATCGAATCAACCACCCAGAATACCGGAAGCAATTCCGCATACATAGATTTAAGTAAAACCTTACGTAACATCTGAACGCAAACGAACGTTAAAAACCCGTACGAATGACCCGATCGTCCTACGAACGCCCTTCCATCCTCTTTCTAAACTAACAAACAGTCAGACAATTACCAAACAATCAGTGCCTTCAGCACTATAAAGAAAAGAGAATTACCCAATCTATACAAAGACCAATGATGAAAGGGTAACTAACCGCATGTCCGTCAAGGACAAATGCGAAGCAACAAAATCTAAACTGAGGTCTCACAACCAAAAACAATAAAAAAATATTACTAACAACTTAATAGATTGCTTGCAAATCCATAAAACAATAGACACTTCTCATCCCATCCAGCCCAGAGCACGAACCGGTTTCGAGCAACCTATCCTCTCCCTACGATCTGGGAGGGACCTCGCTCGAAATAAAATTAAAAAACTACGCAATTTCACTAAGCCGCTTAATGACGCGCGGAATAAGTGATAAACAGAAAGTTAACAAAATCGCGAAACGTTTCAATATATAGTTGTATATATATACTGAAACGTTTCGCGATTTTAGTACACTATTCAGCTTTTGCTGTTACGCGCGTCTTATCAGGAGGCGGCGTGAAATCGCGTAGTTTTTAATTTTGTTTCAAGCGATTTCGTTCGAGATCGTATGGAAGAGGGAGCTTGCTCGAAACCAGTTCGCGCTCTGGGCTGGATGGAGTGAGAAGTGTCTGTGTTTTTATGGATTTGTAATCAATCTATTCGGTTGTTGTTTTTATTGTTGTTGTTTGTGGGACCTCAGGTTAGGTTTTTGTTGCATCGCATTTGTCCGTGTAAGACATGCGGTTTTGTTACCCTCTCATCATTGGTCCTTTGACTGGTTGGATAATTCTTTCTTTTCTTTATGGTGCTGAAGGCACGGAATTGTTTGATGAATCTCTGATTGATTGTGAGTTCAGACAAGGTAGGAAGGATGTTCGTGGGAGGATCTCGTTGTTTGTACGATCTTCACGTTCGCTTACAGATTTTTCCTAAAATCTACGCATGCGGAATTGCTCCCGGTGTGTCTGGGTTTTTGACTCGATAATTCGTAAAATAATGAGATATCACTTTACGGAGCTTAACACTCAATTTATCTTTTAAATTGGTTGTCGCGTTTGCTAGAGCGCGCTCTCCTTAATTCTACGCAAATGGAATAATTTCCAGTCTCAATTCGGGTTTTGATTCTACAATTCGTAAAGTGATTAGATATCACTTGTACGGAGCTTAACACTCACTTTATCTGTTTGAGGGTTGTAGCGTTTTGTGTTGACGCATGATCTTCTAAAACTACGTAAATAGAATAATTTCCAGTTTAACTTCGGGTTTGACTCTACAATTCGTAAAGTGATTAGATATCACTTGTACGGAGCTTAACACTCAATTTATCCTTTTAATTGGTTGTCGCGTTTGCTAAAACGCACTCTCCTTAATTCTACGTACATGGAATAATTTCCAGTTTCTTCCGGTAGTGAATTTAATATTCGTGAAGTGATGTAGTGTCGCTTTCACGGAGCTCAACACTCAAGTTATCTAGAGAATTTATGCTGTTGTGATTTTAAATTTTGAAATCCTAGGATGTGGTTGGTCGGATCAGGGGCTTCACGTGTCTCTATGTGAGGCGTACGGTGTGTGGCCTATCCTTATTTGCTGCCGGCTTAGTCCTCATACGGGGCGTTCCTGGGTACCTTCGTTAGAAGTACTGGTCTCCCTTGTTTTTAATCATTGGACATCTAGCTAGGTGTCGTGCTAGGGGGTGTTATTGTTTTGTAGATGCCCGTACGCGTGATCTGCCGTGTAAGGCTACGCCTTTCTGATGGTTGCGCGGTGAGTGTATAGTAGGGACGCGAGTGTAGTGCGAAGGGGGGAGGTGTGTGAATTTACCTACCTATCTCTACTCGTCTTTGTTATTGTTTGGGTCCCTCTCTATAGCTCGCTGTTCGCAACCGATACCGGGTTCGCAGCTTGACCAACTAGCTCTTCCTGCACCCCGGATACTGGAGCCCTTAGTTGCTCTCAATTAAGCCACCTTATTGCGCCTTAGAGGCTTTACAATTAGGTTTTTTAATTGGTGCAATTGGCCTGGGTATTCGTTCGTCACAGGTGGTAGTTGGTGCTGGCCCTGACGTGGTGCCACCCACGCAGGTACACCCTACGAATCGATTGCGCGTGGTGCAACAAGCCGGGATGCCACTCCCTAAACCTGGAGACACACGTGCTTCTCCACTCTGCAGAAGACGTGTAGCCACGGCGCTATGTGTGGGGACACGTTAATGCAGAGCGCCCTAACGCTGCGATTGGTGGCGGCCAAGGCGCAATGCAGGGGAGCCCTTTCCTCGCAGTGTATCCTAGATAATTCGTTCACTCAACCGACGGCCAGGACGCGATGCCAGGGAATCGGTTAAGAGAATGAATACTGTTTCTGACAAGATTTTTCCCAAACTGTTAGTCGTTATCGAGATAGCTGCGTTCGGTCAAACGATGGCCAAGGCGCGATGCAGGGAAATCGTTTGATCGAAAGCCTGCTATTTGTGTTACATTCTGATTTTAAAATGAATTTAGTGTGGCTGTCGGGCAGCGCTTCGTCTTGAAGAACAGATTTTCAACAAGAGCCCCGAGGCTTGTCCGGTCGTGGTTTATATAGTTTAGTGGATGGGCCCCGAGGGGGTGTTTTTGGGTATGTCACGTGATGTTTGTCGCCCTTCAATCACTAGGTGAAGGAGGTGCGGGGTGGTGTATTGGTGTACCGTTATTTCTATATTTAGCCGAGCTTTGTCTTCTCTGGGTGTGAACCGCGGTTCTAGCGAGGTTGAATTTGTTGGCCTGTGTTAAATTTCTACCCGCAGGAGGTTCAAACTTTTCCTGAGAGCTTTTTATTGTTTAATGCATGTTTTTACTACTTATTGTCATGTGTGGTTTTGCTGATGCTTCGTATGTATTTCCTGGTTTACGTTCTGATTTGGTTTGCGCTAGACTTATTTAATAATTGTGAGTTTGGTGTTTTACCAAGTGTTTTCTGGCTGTCTTTCCTGGTTTTTGTGTTCTTTTTGCTATAGAGTATTTTATCCGGTTAGGGCTTGCCCTAGTCTTGATTTGTTAATTGTTTGTTGTAATGTTTAGGTTCGTTTTGTGTCTTTATTTTGTTATTAATGTTTGACCATTGAGTGGGGGTATGTGGCGAGGTTTCATATGGAATCCCCTTGTCGTTTATTCTTGAAAGTTTGTGGAATTTCAAGAATTCCACAAATTCTTTTGTAATCTCGCCGTATCGAGGCGTTCTCCGCGCACCGTGTAGGTGTGGTGTGGTTGGCTTCAACGGGTGAAGCGGGCTATGTCTTCCTAGCTTGGTAAGGCGTTTGTTGTTACGCGTCGTTCCGCCTGCTTCCTACTGGGCGGGGGGTACTACGCTGAGGTTTGGCCGGCCCCTCTTCTTACTTGTGCGAGCCTCTTGCGAGCTGTGTTTGTTTTGATAGTGGTTTTTGTGTCTAGGTGGGGCCTGCATAGGACGCCATGCTGATTTAGGGTGGCTACTTGCGGTTGACCGTGTGTACCTATTTTTATGTTATGTTGTCCTAGTCTAGCTAGGTGTTCGTCTGTTTTGTGTAGGTTGAATGTGTGAGTGCTTTTAGGGTTATAGTAGCGGAGCGCCGTGATGGCGTTCCGTTACAATACATTATATATATATACATATAAAATCTGAAAAAGTTATATATATTGACGTTTCGCGATTTCTTGAATTTTATTTTACTTTATTTTAACCTCTTTGTGCGAGCTTTATGTGCGTTTTCTAAGCGTTCGCGGTGAATCGCGTAGTTTTAATTTTATTTCGAGCGGGATTTCTCCTAGACCACCGGGAGAGGATAGGTAGCTCGAAACAGGTTCGTACTCTAGTTGTGTCTATTGTTTTATAAGAGTGTGTGATTGGTTCCACTATTTTTATTGTTTGATAAGAGTGTCTGATTGATTCTAATAATTTTTATTGTTTTTGTTGAGAGACCTCAGTCCGGGCTTATTGATTTGTATGTGTCCGTGGTGGACATGCGATTCGTTACCCTCTCATCATTGGTCTTTGTATTTGTTGGGTAATTCTCTATTTTTGTGTGTGCTGAAGGCACTGCTTGTTTTGTTAAGTTAGTGAGGAGGATGGAATGGAAGTTTATGGTCGAGTAGGACGATCTATTATCGTTCCTACGGATTCTCACTATCAGTCGCGTTCGCGATCTAGCCTAAAATTACATATGCGGAATTATTTCCGTTATTTCGGGTTTTGACGCTATTATTCGTATGACGATGAGATATTGCACATACGGAGCTTAACACTCAATTTTTCTATTTGGGTTATCGCGCTTGCTTTTACGCAATTTCTTAAACTACATATGCAGAATTTATTTCCGGTATTTAGGGTTATGACGCTATTATTCGTATGACGATGAGTTATCGCACATATGGAGCTTAACACTCAATTTTTCTATTTGGGTTATCGCGCTTGTTTTTACGCGATTTTCTTAATTTACATATGCGGAATTATTTCCAGTATTTCGGGTTATGACGCTATTATTCGTATGACGATGAGATATTGCACATACGGAGCTTAACACTCAATTTTTCTATTTGGGTTATCGCGCTTGCTTTTACGCAATTTCTTAAACTACATATGCAGAATTTATTTCCGGTATTTAGGGTTATGACGCTATTATTCGTATGACGATGAGTTATCGCACATATGGAGCTTAACACTCAATTTTTCTACGGGGGTCATCGCGTTTTGCTTGTACGCGATTTACACTTACATATTTCCAGTAATCTTTAGTTCTTAATCGATTATTCGTGTGTGTTAAGGATATTGTCTGTGCGGAGCTCTATTTCCATTGGTGTATTGGTTGACTGCGCGTATGGCTATGTGATTTTAAAAGGGGTGGGGCCTGTTAGGTTCTTACTGCTTGTGCTTGTTCTCATACGGGGCGTTCCTTGGTACATTCGTTAGACATACCGGTCGGCCTTGTATAATCATCGGACGTTTCGCTGGTGATAGGTTATTTTGATGCTTTGTCGTTAGGAGTGACCGTTCGCATGGTTCGCCTTTCGAGGCCACGCCCTGCTGATGTTTACGCATTGAGCTTAGAGTGGGATCGCGAGTATCGTACTGTTAAATAGGGAGTGTGAATTTACCTACCTATCTTACTGGTCTTTGTTATTGTTTGGATCCCTAGCTATAGCTCGCTGTTCGCACAAGACACCGGGTTCGCAGCTATGACCAACTAACTTGTCCTGTACCCCGGATTATGAGGCCGATATTCACGTTTGTTTAAGCTACCTTATCGTGCCGTTAAGTGGCTTACGATTCGGTCTCTTAATTATCGTGATCAGCCGAGGTATCCGTACGTGACAGGTGGTAGTTGGTGCTGGCCCAGACGTGGTCCCACCCACGCAGGTACACCCTGGGAGTCTTGTGCGCGCGGTGCAGCAAGTCGGGATGCCACTCCCTTGACCTGGTGACACACGTGCTTCTTCACTCTCCAAAAAACATGTAGCCACGGCACAATGCGTGGCGACACGTTAATGGAAGAGTGCCCTGACGCTGTGACTAGGGGCGGCCATGGCAAATGCAGGGGAGCCTTACTCCTCACAGAGTATCCTAATTACTTCGTTCACCCAACTGACGGCCAAGCGCAATGCAGGGGATTCAGTTGAGAAAAAGAACACTGGTTTCTATCATGGTGATTCCCAAACTGTTAGTTACTATCATTATCGGTTCGTTCGGTCAGACGACAGCCAAGCGCAATGTAGGGGAATCGATTGATTGAAAGAACACTTGTTTCTTTACATGTCGAATTTATAAGTGGTATAGAAGTTAAGTGGGTTGTCGGCCAGCACTTCGTCTTGAAGAATGATTTTCAACATGAGTCCTGAGACTTCTTCTGTCGCGGTTTATATAGTTTAGTGGATGAGCCCCGGGGGTCGGGGGAGTGTTTTGTGGTACGTCACGTGATGTTTGTCGCTCCTTTTTTACTGGGTGAAGGAGGTGCGGGGTGGAGTGCAGGTGTTCCGTTATACCGTGAGTTTCTATATTTAGCCGGTTCTTTGTCTTTCTAGGGTTTGAAACGAGATTCCAGCGAGGTTGAATTCCGTTGGATAATGTTACATTCCTACCTGCTGGAGTTTCAAACTTTCTACCTGTGGTTTTTGTGGTTCAGTCATGGTTTTACTATAATTTTGTCCCATGTGGGTCCTTTCCTACCTTGTGCGTATTCGCCTGTCTGCTTTATTGATGAATATTTGCCGGGATTGATTAATTATTGCCAAATTTGTCTTTTTCTGTGAGTGTTTACGTGTTCCTCACTGATTTTTATGTTATCCTAGTTTTTGTTTATTCCTTGGTGTAGGGGCTGCCTTGATCTCGATTTGTTTATTAAGTTTCGTGAGAGATTGGCTTGTTTTATGCTTTTTTCTAATGTTTATGTTTTATCCGTAAGTGGGGGTATGTAGCGAGGCTTCATGTGAAGGTACCCTGTTGTTTTGTCTCGAGGATTCCTGGAACGTCGAGAGTTCTATGAATTCTTTTGTCTTTTCTCCGTACTGTGGCGTTCTTGGCGTGTTGCCGTCTGAGTTGTATAGCCTATTGGGGGGTCGGGCTGACTGTGCTCTCTTTGCATAGTAAGGTGTTTGGCTTTACGCGTGGTTCCGCCCACTCTTTCGTAGGTCGAGGGCTACTACGCTGGGGTCCGGTATACAGTGCGTGGTATTGCTGGCCGTCCTTCCCCTCGTCTTGCTCGCGTCTTGCGGGCTGTGTTTGTTTTGACGGTGGTCTTCGAGTTAGGCGGGGCCTACTGTTGACGCCATGCTCTTTAGGGTGGGTACTAGTGGTTGCTTGTGTGTACCTACTGTTCTATTATGTTTTCTTAGTCCGATGGGTGCTTGTTTGCCCCGTGTTTGCTCGTATTGTTAATAGATAATAACTTCTTGGTGATTTCTTTGTTTTCTTTATTAGTTGTAGTCTGTGTTTGTTGGTGTGGGTTGGATGTGTTTGTTTAATTAAGGTTTTTAATTCTCGTAGCGGATCGCTGTAGGTGCATTCCGTTACAATATATATATACAGTGGCGGACAAAAGTTTAAGACGATGAATTACAATTCGGTTCATAGATCTGTCATACAAGTACTAACGTTTCTTTCGGCTTGTTGTTTTTTTACAATACATGTGTACGTTTGACCTTCATAATGTAAAAGTCTTGGTCGTCAAATGTAAACAATATAGATTATACAATTTTTTTTTTCTTCTAACTATCTGTAAACAGAGGACATTAGTTTAAGACGATCTGTCGAACAAGATACCCGTAGTCGATCCACGCAATAATTTGATATATTAATACTGTAAATAGTTTGTGGTGTATCATCCAGTGTCTTAAGTTTAATTACGTACGAAAAGAGTATGGGTAAAGCCCGTAATTTGTCATCAACTGAACGAAAACTAATCGTGTCTCTACGGAAGCAAAATGAGACATTTTCTTCAATTGCAACTCAAATGAATCGATCAGAAACTTCTTGTAAGCAAGCGTGGTACAAGTTTGTGAAGACTGGGGACTATTTTGATCGACCAAAAAACGGTAGACCCCGGAAAACCATGCCAACGCTGGATCGTCGGATTCATCGATTAAGCGAGAGAGATCGTTTTCGTTCAGCAGTCGATATCAGAGCTGAAATATCCAGTAATAATAATGCACAAATTAGTGTAAGAACTGTCCGAAGACGATTAGAGGAATTCAATTTGAAAGCACGAAAGCCACGGAAGAAGCCGATGCTCAGTGAAAAGAATAAAAAATTACGACTGCAATTTGCTAAGGCTCAGCGGCATTGGACAAGTGAGGATTGGCAAAATGTGCTATTTTCGGACGAATCCAAATTAAACCGAATTTGTTCTGACGGGATACTGTATGTAAGACGTCGAATTGGCGAAGATTTAAATCCTCGATGTGTTTTATCGACAGTTAAGCATGGAGGTGGAAACGTAATGGTGTGGGCATGTTTTACTCGCAATGGTCCTGGACCAATACGCCGAATTAATGGAATCATGGACCGTTTTCAATACTTGGATATATTGAAAAATACTATGTTACCGTATGCCTACGAAAATATGGGTGATAATTTTATTTATCAACAAGATAATGACCCAAAGCATACGGCTCGGGTAGTGAAAAGTTTTTTTCAAGATGAAAAAATCACTTTATTACCGTGGCCGTCGCAGTCGCCGGATTTAAATCCAATTGAAAACTTATGGTGTACCATAAAAAGAAGGGTTCAAAGAAATAAACCAAAAAATTTTGACGATTTGTACTCTTTGGTTGAAAAAACGTGGAATGAAACAACTGTGGACGACTGCAAAAAATTAATTGATTCAATGCCTCAAAGATGTGCTGATGTGATAAAAAATAATGGACTGTGGACAAAGTATTGGAGGGAGGAAAATATCTGTATATTTTCTACCAAAATATAATTTTTTACGTATAGTCTTGAACTTTTGTCCCCGAAGATATCAAACAAATTTATGTTTTCTTTGTTTATTGTATCTAATGTTGTTACGCGCAAAATTGAATTTATGTAATAAATATATGAATTAATGATTAATTAGCTAATACAAAAAAAAATCCACTGAGTCAATACTTTTCATAAAAAAATCAACGATTACTTTTTTTTTCCTCTCCGTCTTAAACTTTTGTCCGCTACTGTATATAGTCAGTTTAGTTTTAGTTCATTCTTTCTTATTCTGATATACCACGTGTACAACTACGAAAGGCGGTTTTTTTCTAGAAAAACGTGTTAAATTCGAAAGAATGATAAAAATTGCTTTATTCAACGTATGCTTCATCGCTTGTTATACACTTTTCCCATCTTGCGGGCAATTTGTGAATACTACGCCAGTGAAAATCTTCCCCTTTTGCTGCGAACCATTCATACAGCCATTTTTTTCACATCTTCGTACGGACCAAAGCGCTGCTCAACAAGTGCGCGATCCATCGATGCAAACAAGTAGGGATCAGAAGGAGCCAAGTCTGGTGAGTAAGCCGCATGGGGTATAAATTCCCAGCTGACTGCTTCCAAAGTGTCGCGAACCGGTTTTGCCGTATGTAATGGAGCATTGTCATGAAGAAAAATGACTTTGTGTTGCCTCTTTCGATATTCTGGCCTTTTTTCAAGCAGCGAACGGTTCAAATCGGTCGATTCTTGTTGGTAACGTTTAGTGTTAACCGTTTCTCCAGGTTTTACCGGCTCATAATAGACCACGTCTCTCTGGTCCCACCAAACACAGAGAATCGTCTTTCTACCAAAGCGATTCGGTCTTACGATCAATGTGGATGGTGCACCTAGGTCTACCCATGATTTTTTACGCCTGGGATTCTCAAAATAAGTCCACTTTTTATCGAAAAACGACTTCCTTTTGCACCGAGCGAACAAAATGTCACATGTGTTTTTGTGCTTTTCCATTTGCTTGTCGTTCAACTCATATGGTACCCATCTACCGGTCTTCTGAATCTTTTCCATCTCTCGTAGCCGATTGGAAACAGCTCGTTGACTAACGCCTAATTGCTCGGTGAGTTATTTTTGTGTTTGCGAATCATCTTCGTCCAACAATGCTTGCAATTCCACATCTTCGTATTTTTTTGGTGGCTTTCCACGTTCCTTCTCTGCAACATCAAAGTCACTACTTGTAGAACGCCAAAGCCATCGTTCACACATATCTTAAGATGGAACATATTGTTACGTCCTGACGTAACGTCGCGTTTATCTTTTTCATTTCGATTACGTTAAAGTTCTTCTGGTTTAGTTTCGCTACAGTAAAAGTAACCTCTCACATTTTTCTTTTATTCTCGAACTTCTTAAGAGGAGAGGAGAGCGATTTTAGCGACGGAGATCGGAACAGGGTGAAGATGCGGCCCTACCGACCGTCTCCCGGGAAAAATTAATCTTGTAAAGATGGAATTTTTCGGCGCTCCCGGTCAAAAGGCAAACTTTCAAACCATGGGATCTACTGCGTAGACCCGGTTATCGACTGCTATTTATGGATCTATGATTCAGCGCGGCCTTACCCTCAATCTTAGACCAGGGGTTCGGCTAGTCGCCGTCGGGGCGTTGTTGGTCATGAGGGAGCGGTTGGAGGGAACGCTATCACGTGACCAAGCGACCGCACCCTTTCTTCTCGCTCTTGCCTGAAATCTTCTCTCTCTCTCTCTCTCTCTTTACAAAGATGATGAAATCACGAACAATTATTAACTAAGCGAAACAATTAACAAAAGTGGAGGAACTGTTGATTTAAACGAAAGAGTTATGACTATCAAAATGTTCACACGAACACTCTAGATAAAATATCAGCAGCAAAAAGAACAATTATGCTTCCATATGGAAACTACTCATGGCTGTCACTCGAAAACGAGTACAACCCACATCGAATTAATGAGCTTACCAAGTATAGTCGGGTAATAGAAGAAAGATCAGTATATCAGGATTGATTCCCCTTTTCTCTTGGGATTATATTAATATGTCTCTCGTAAAATATTGGAATTTATAGTAAAAAAATACCATCATAAATATATAAAACATGTTATGCCTATATAGAAAGGATAAAGGAAATATTAGGATTAATTTATGGTAAAATAGCGAAAAATAGACAGAAAAACGAGAAAGAGATGAGACTAAAATTGAGTTGCAATAAAGCTTCTGCCGCAGGAAAGCGAGGCTGGCCGACTCTCCGCGCAACGAAGACGCCTTGTGCGAGGTCTGAACAGCGATCTAGCTGACTTGCGTACGAACGAAATGTACGAGTAACCGAGCTAGGCGAGTCGTTCTCAAGAGAAGAACTCTCTCGCTCTCTCTCGTTTCCATGCATAGAAATACTTGTTTTACCATCAAGTTATTTATATGGAATACATTACACACATATAGACAGGATAAAATGAAATGTTAAGATTGTTTTACAACTAAATACTGAAAGTAAAACGAATCGAGAAAGAGAGAAAACGGTCACGCGTTTCAATAGAGCTTCCTCTGCAGGGAAGCGAGGCTGGGCGACTCTCTGCGCCACGACGAACGCCTTATCGCTAGGGCTGAACGGCGATCTAGCCGACTTGCGTACGAACGAAATGTACGAGTAACCAAGTTAGACGAGTCGCTCTCAAGTAAAATCCTTCTCTCTCTCTCTCTCTCTCGCTCTCGTTTCTATGGTACGAGAATAATCGTCTAACTAGCAAATTATTTAAGAAAACTTATTAACTATAAGAAATCTAACGTCTAACTAACAAATTATCTAAGAAAACTTATTAGCTACAAGTAGAGTAATTACTAATGTAACGAACAACCAATGATGCTTGGAATAAGCCATAACTCAACAAAACCATTTATACTAATAAGAGATTAACGCAGAAATCAGGTTGCATACGTCGAAGTTAACCACAAAATCTGTAACAAAATTACTACTAGTGTTTTCATGTGAAGGATTTAATTAAGTTCCGTACAACGCTGAAAAACTAAGCCATTACCATAGACACATCTACATAGAAGCGAGCATAAGGATATTACCTAGACTAGGAAACTCTATCGAAAGTAGGCCAAGAAGCGGGGTGGTAAAAATCGCCTCATTTTCAGAGGAAAAACGCCTCGAACGCGTTCCCTCACCTAATCGCGTGGTCCTCTGTGTAGCACATCGCGCTGACAAATCAGAGCGCACCATACCGATGCACTTGCATAGATCTATGGCTCTGCATGTCGAGAAGCTACTCTGCGGGGTAAGGGGAATGAATACGTGTATGGTCGAGATAGACCACGGGGAAATTCTTATAATCAGGATAGGGTTTTATCCCTTCTCTTCTTTAACGCGCTTGACGACAAGAATTTTCGACGCTCAGGCGCCCTATAAAAGGCCGCGAAAATCGGCCGTCGACACTTTTTCACGGGGAGTCAAGTAACACTTTTTCACGGGGAGTCAAGTAAGACAGTTTTATGGGGGGTCAAGTAGAGGACTAATCACTAGCCTGGCAGTCAATAAGTCGCCGGCAGTGAATTAGACTTTTTCCAAGGCAACAAGTAGTACTGTTTGCCGGGAAATAAAGTAGTACAGAACGATAATTTTTCACTACGGCTTAATTTTCACAAAGTATAGTTTCAAGTAGTACAGAGTAAGAGTACGGTACTTATAATTATTAACGCTTCTAAAATCGGGAATATTGAGCGTGCAACATTCAACTACTCATGTAGTTTTATTTCAATAAATAATTATTAATACGCACCAACGCCTACGTTCGATTTTTAGTCTGTCTGACTACACTAATCTACGTCCATCTAACGTTCAACAGTAAGAACCACAGCAACAAACAACCGTAAGTATAATTTTCAATTACCAATTAAAGTGAAATCTTGCTCCGCGTGAAATTGTCATTTAAGTCCCTCCCCATTATTCGTGAAGTGATTATCCCCAACCAAGAACAAAACGCACTCCAGCCCTATCCCGAGTAATTTTCCGCGAGGTTAGACTCAAAAACGGGCTTGCGTCTTCGGTATTTTCTCGTCGGGTGTGGTAAAAGGAGAATTTATTCTCCTTGACCAGAGCACGGAAAAGATACACCGAAACGTGAAATCTATGTTAAATTCGTGGGTTCGTAAGATAGGCCGCGATTTTGACGTAAAAATATTCACCATAAGCTTCTCGAAGTAATCGGTATAATTCAGCAGCAGTTTTCTTCAAATGAAAACAAAAAATTAATGCTGTCCGCGAATGCTCTTTGTTCGGTATAAATTTCGACATATTGAACACAACAACACAACACTATGCACACACATTTTCAATTTATTACTCGTGCGTGTCTGACACTTGTTGATGGCACAACAAAATGACGTAGTGTCAAATCTTTATAGCACAAATTCCATTCGTGCGCCATCTGTTGTTTGAAATCCGTATTTCATACTTGTACACCTGGTATGAGGACGGTCATCATAACTTTCTATGTAAAACGGTATTTATGGGGACTGTCGTCATAAATTTAGTCAATTTACTAAAAGGTACTTATGAGAACCGTCCTCTCAAATACCTCTATTTAGCAAAAGGTATATATTCATATACACCCATATACGCTTCGACCTAAAACCGTGTCACCAAAAGCCTCAAGAATCACGATTATTCATGCGATGGCATCAGAACTGATGCCATGACGGCATCAAGTGTAATCAATATGGATATTGTCGAGTTTTCCCGTGCCTAATGAATTAGTATGATCTGAAATATATTTATGAGTATTCACTATAATATATAAGTTTTCACTCGAGGCAGGGGTGAAATAACCATACGCAATATGTACAGAGAAAAAATGGTCTTTATTACCACTTTAACTCGCTCAACTACAAAAAAATAAAAATAAATGAGAAATGATTTAACAGCAAATTAAATAAGCCGCACGTACAATTTTATTATCATAATTGCGTGCCAAGAAATGAATGTGTGAAGACGTGAATCAGCCCGCGCTGCAAAGCACACCATGAGGTGAGACTTTTGAGGATCCACACATTGAGATTTCTCCACTTTCCCAAAATTGAATTTGTATAAATTATCAAGGTGCTCGCTTACCGATTAATTTGAGTTCTATTGAGCACGTTTAAGTTGAGTATATCCAAAGAAAGCAGAGAAAATTGGTAAGAGTTGAGATTCAGCTGGTGTAGCGTTCTAGGCGGTTTTCACGAGAGTAGCGAAAAATATCAAGATGGCTTAGCTCTACGAAAGCGTCGTTGCGCGACGCCGACGTCGAGTGGAAGATAGATATAAGCTTGAGTAGAGTGTCTATGAGGTGCTGCCTTGGCTGTACGCATGGCAGCAGAGCCCAGCACAGCTCCAGTAGCAACGAGCTGCCGCACGGCGATCATAGTTGCAGTGCGTCAGCTGATTTCTCAACATATCCGTCCGCCATCAGCAGCAGGGTTGATAATTAATTTCATCTGGTTGGACGATGAGTGAGACGGGCAGAACTGCTAATTTTGAGATCGGCCTAGTGAGCGTCATAGCAGCAGTCCGTAATGTAACTACCCTTATGAGCCCATCCTTGCCCGGATGCAACGAAGTGAGTCGTGCAAGTTACCACTTTCACGGTGGAAAACCTTCGTCCGTGAGCAGAACCATAGAGCCAATTTGAATGTTGTTGTTAGGGTGTTGCCACTTTGAGATTGACTGTTGACGTTGGAGATAATGAGCTGACCATTGACGACAAAATTGTTTCACCTTTTGCTGCAACAATTACCATCTTGATAGTCGTGAGAGTGCCAAATCCTCTAAGGTTGGCTCTGAGACTGTTGCGAGTGCTCTACCGATGAGAAAATGTCCAAGCGCTAGTGCTGATGTATCACCAGGGTCATCGCTGAGTGGTTCCAGAGGTCGTGAATTGAGTGTGTCCTCGATTTGAGCCAGCAGTGTGGTGAGCTCCTCAAACGTAAGTGCCGTGTCGCCTATTGTTCGTCGATGGTGAAATTTGACTGATTTCAATGCGGCTTCCTATTTACCACCCGTATGTGAAGCGGCCGGTGGATTAAACATCCATTCAACTTGCTGATTAGCAAATGAAAATGCGATGAGTTGATGTTCTTGAGAGCTTTTCATGAACAACTAACGTAGAGTCTTAAAAGCTCCAACGAAGTTGGCGCCACAGTCAAAGTACATGACGTGAAGAATACCGCGCCGAGATGAGAAACGCCTGAATACTCAGAAGAAACCATCAGTTGAGTAGTCGCTGACAATCTCAAGATGGAGAGTTGATGTGGCGAGATACATAAAGACGAAAATCCAGCCCTCGTGTGTTCTATTCCCTCGCCCCTTTCATGCTTTGAGTATCAGCGGACCAGCGTAGTCAACTCCTGTCTGAGTGAATGCACGCGGTGGTGTAACTCGCGAAAGAGGCAACTGACCCATCAATTGATGAGCACGAATCCCTCTCTGCCGAACACACACAACGCAACACAAAATGTGAGTTTTCACAGGAGCCCTTCCACAGACGATTCAATGAGTTAACCGTACTTAAGCTAAAGTAAGCTGAGTGCTTCCGTGAAGACTCCGGCGATGGGTTTCATCGATAATGAGAGTTGAGAACCGTGCGTGCAGAAGCAGAATGGCTGGATGCCTTTTGTATGTGAGTGCGGATTGATCAAGATTTTCTCCCACTCTGATTACACCGTCCAGATCGATAAAAGCTGTTAGTCGACTGATGGGATGAAAGGATGGCAGAAAAGAGGCCGACTGAAGCACTTGCATTTCGTATTTAAAAAACGCAACTTGATTGCCTTCATCCAAAAAACGTTGGCTGCAGCCATCTCTTGTGCCGTGAGAGGAGCCGTTCCAGTCGATTCTAATCTCATCCTTATTCTGGCCACTACCCTGACACGTAATAAGGTGAGACAACATAGCTTAGCGAGAGATGAGTACAGATGAATGAAATGTCAATTATACTCAGGCGTCAGTGTGGCAGCGAGGAGAGCTAGGTTTGGCGAGTGGAAAACCGACCGCCATGCACAAGTCCTTGAGCTGTTGAGCAATTTCAATGAGCTGATGCGTGGTATTCGCCCCTCCGCAAATGTCATCCACGTTACTGCCAAAGGTGACAGCTGGCACAACAAGTAGAAAGCGATGTCTTTTATCATCGGTGACCTGAATGAGAGTCCTAACCACTAGGAAAGGAGCGGCTTTTATACCATACGTTACAGTTGTTCGGTAGTACGGCACTGCGTTGCATTGAGCATCCTTCCACAAACTTCGTTGAAGATTCCAGTCTTCGTGCTGAATGCGAATTTGACCATACATTTTAGTAACGTCAGTGGCGAAGATGTGGTGACGAATCCAAATGAGCACATCCGAAATATTGAGCAACAAGTTAGGGCCATTGTGCATAATATCACTGAGAGACTGTCCTGATGACGTGCAGCTAAAGCCATTGAATACCACTTGTAGTTTGGTGATGACTCTTTCTGGCCTAAGAACATCATGATGCGGCAAATAGTAATGTGTCTCTCTTAATGAAGATGTTGAAGCCTTCGCCATGTGATCAAGTTGCACATATTCTTCCATAAATTGAGCGTAGAGCTGACCGTACTCAGCATCCTTTGAAATTTTCCATATAATGTGCTGCAGACACCGATTAGCTTTTAAATATGAGCTGCCCAGATTTGCAGGCTAAGAAATGAGAGGAAGCCGCATTATGTACCGTCCAGTGTTATCACGCTGATGCGTCTTACGAAAATAATCCTCGCAAGCCTGCTCCTCTGGTGTGAGTTGATCGATCTTGTCCTTTGGTGGCTCTTCTTGAACCCAAAATTTTGCGAGCACCTCTTGTAATGCCTATCATCGTGTTGCACGGCAGCATGATAAACAGTGAATGCTTCAGGTTGGCATGAGTCGACTGGTCCAATGATGAGCCATCCAAATATTGATAGCTGTGCGATAAGCGATGATGGTGTGCCGTTGATGATGTTAGACATGATCAACTGCTCGTAAATATCTGCACCAATGATGATATCAATTGACCGAGGATTGAGAAAGTCCGGATCCGCCAGCGTTAGTTTTACAATGTAAGACCATGTTCGTGCTGAAGACTCGAATGATGGTAAATGAGTGCTGATCGTTTTTAGTATGTGGACCAGTACCGTGACTTACTAGTTTGTGTGAGTAGAGCATATGGTAAGTTAAACCGATTAACTTGTCTGCGATGAGTGTCTTCCACCAATCCCCATGATCGAAATTTATGAGTGTTGGTTGAGTTTGCAGGTGGTGTGTTGAGTTTACGGACGAGGTCTTCCGTAACAAAAGTCTATTCTGACCTTGGATCGATGTGAAGACGTGCCTGGTGAGTTTATGCCGGTGAGCGAATGAGTGCGAGCGCGGTTGCTAGTACAGTTGAGCATGTCCATGCGAGTTGCACCGATGAGAAAACACCCTATTGTGTTGACGACTGTGCAGCGAGTGGTTGAGCAGAGCGTTGGAGTTTGCAGGTGGTGCCGTTTGATGCTTGCCTGCGCACTCCTTGCAGTTACGTGTGAACGGCATGATGAAGCGTCATGACGTCCCAGGCAGTTTATAATACAGCGTCGATTTTTCCGCCATCTTGCGGCGGATAGCCACTGTGAGCTGCCGGAACTCCGGATACATCACGATGTAATGCCCCAGAGTCCGACTGTAGTCACATGGATACACCGTTTTGTTTGCCATGCTTCACGTATGGTTCGGTCCAGTTGCCTGCTCAGCGGCCTCACCAACACGCAGTCCCAGAATTGATCCGTCGTGGCCAGCGACGTCAAAACCTTGTTGGCCTTCGACACGTTCGTCACCTACGATGCGAACGACTTCGCATCTCTAACGGCTGGTGACACGCCAAAGACTGTATCCAATCGCTCCTGCATCAGCAACCATTTATTTACAAATCGAAACGTCAGAGTCTCCCACGCAAATGAAAATGATCGCCCGTGAGGGTGAACCCTCAGATGAGTTTTGCAGCCAGATCGCAGACGCAGCCAAGCAGATACATTAGCCGCTCAACGTCAGCTAATCTGGTCTTTGAGATGACCAGTGACGTGAACAAATCATGAAACTCTGGCCATCCTGTATATTCGCCCTTAAAAGTTGGTAGCTTTATATTTGGCAGCTTTATTTGCGATCAAGGCGGAGTAGCTACTGGTGTAAGTCGATGTGTTTGCGCAAGCCTCTCAATGACCAGCCTTACGACAATCTTGCCGTTGAGTACCAGCTTCGTCTCGGTCCTTTGCAAGTTGTTTGCAAAGTAGTCGCGATCGAAGTAGGTCGCGGGATATGAACTTTTCAGGAGCACGTGTTCCTTACGAAAGTTTCCATGGACCTCGTCTAGTTGCTGGACCAACATGTCGAGCAAAACCATCGTGATCAGTTGAGCTTCGACATCTAGCGTCTTGCAGATGTGATGGAGCGCTTCGATTCTTCGGTGCTGCGACTGGGCCTTCATCGCAAGCTCTATTGCCAAGCGAGCTGGTGATCAAGTCCTTTCAGCCGTGGTGGTGCCCTCGGGGACCAATAATGCTTCCTTCGCATCAGGGTTACCGGGCGCCACCCCGGTGTCTGATTAGTTGCGTTCACGGATATTGTTGTCCTGCCAACCTCCTTTGAACAAAATAAAAGGCAACGAAGATGCTCCGCAGAACGCTACTTTACCACAACCTGCTTGGCTGACGAGTACGAGGATAAGCCGATAAAGTGAGTCCTTGGACCTGGTCTCCTTCTGTGCGTCAGTCGAAAATCCGGCTCGATGGACCAAAATGTTGAGGATTCCTTGCCTTATGTGTTGTCCAATCTGAAAGATATTGAAAGAGAATGAGTCTTTATTTCCACCTTGTCTCGCTCAATTCCAAAAAAAATAAAATAAATGAAAGAATGAATTGAATGTAAATTGCGTACAATTATATTTATTGCGAGATATGTGAGTGGAAACGTGAAGCAGCCCGTGCTGCAAAGCCCTACGAGGTGAGACCTTTGAGGATGCACAAGTTGAGATTTCTCCACCTCACCGCGATTAAATTTGTATAAATTATGATGGTGCACGCATTATATCTAATAATCGCACTTGATTGCTGAATGGGATAAAAATGGAACAAACGTATGAATCACTTTTAAAAAAGTGCCTATGAGGACAGAGGATTCTCACAATATATAGGTCTGAAATATACGTCACGAAGGTCACCGCTATCGACTAATCGTCACTTGCGAGGACCGAAAGCCCTCTTAGTTCGTTACTTTTTGTACCAGTGAACAATCGCAAGTGCGCGACACGTGTTCATCGAATAGCAAACTTCGGTTTCGACGTGATAATTGATTTAATAATAACAGTGGCTGAAATTACAGATCGGTGTAATTCCATTGTCCACATAAAAACCGATACGCATAAAATCGTATATATCAAAGTCACCACTTACTGCTATTTATACTTGTGAGGACATCGGGTAGTCCCAATTTTCTTCCAAGTAAAAAAATAAGGCAATTAAAAGCCACTGAATGGAATTACTTTAATTTCTCACCTTTCTCCAAACTCCTACTTTTCTTTTTTCTGTCAGCCAAAATTATTCAATGTTAACCAAGCATCTTTCTAACGCATATCCCTTGAGGGCAATCGACATACATACATCTGGAGACATTATGTCTAAATATCGCATTTCATTGCTGAATGGGATAAAAATGAAGCATGCGTTACATATTTTTGCTTGACTTTTTAAGAATCATCGATTTTCGTACATGAGATTTAGCTGGATATTCGACGCAATGTAGGTCTGGAATATACGTCACGAATGTCACCATTATCTGCTAACCGGCACTTGTGAGGACTTAAAGCTCTTTTAATTTTTTTCAGAATTTTGCAAGAAAATAATCAAATAATGCAATACATTTCAACATAATGTAATCAATCCCTAACATTTACTTGAAGTTACCTGCTAACCAAAATAGTGTAGTATCAGCAAAGCGTCCTTCTGATATATACATACGATTCCAGTTTGTACCTCTCACTATGTGAAACAAGTGCGCCAAGTTGCAGATTGTTTTATTAAACATTACGCGGGTGAAAACTTTTCAAGCGATTGGTTCGAAAAACGACGTGTACTTTGCATTGAAAACTCTCGATGAGCACGTGTTAGTATCATAATATAAAGCCCTCCCTGGGCGAGGATTTTTGCTTATTCGAAAGTCGACGTTCAAGGAAATGTGAGGGATTAAACTAAATCCTTCCGATTGGATTTTATTGTCTCGTTTCTTTTTGTAAAACTATACTGCGTGTCGAGAAGATCTGATGTTTACATAAGTGATGACTAGCGAATCATAGTGTAATTAGTAAAATGTCATATATTATGTTACAGACCTATTCCGTGTATATTCAATTCTCCGATATGTACTTCATCGACGAAAGTTGGTGATTCAACATGATTATTATTGAATAGAATGTTCTCACATGTACCGATAGCCTCAAAATAATATATATTATAAGAACAGTCTGCTAATGCTGAATCATTTTTGCAGACTGGAAATGGGAGAATATACGTTTAAATGAAGGGTAGGGCATGAATTAGTTGCTTTCGATTAGATTTTGTCTCTTTTTATCAACTCGTAAATGAGCCGAGGATATACGATATCCTCACATTGCTGAATACCAGAAAATGGTGACAATGGTAACCAATATTTCCTAAGTATCCACAACCATTCATAATGTATATATATATATATGTATTTATGTTTGGTGACGAACAGTCACGGGAAATGTCATTTAACAACCGAAGGGGATTCGAAATATGTAATGGTCCTATCATTATTATATTATCCAACTGCTAAAGGCGATTATCTAATGTCCTGTGATGGAGTCACACCCTGCGTTTGAAGATAACCCGCGCTCCCACCCACACATCGCGTACATTGCTCACACACACACACAAATACAAAATTCGCCGCATGCATTTCCGACTCCAAGCCGACTCTCAGGGTAATAAAAAATGAAGAGTAGTGTTCGATTACCGATCGCTAAGCGAAAAAACGATCGCCGACGTGCACCCCATACCCAATATCAACGATATATTAGATTAATTAGAGGATTCACAATACTTTTTTGTATTCGATTTATCATGGAGATTTAGATAGATGTCTCTCCATAGGATCGTCAAAAAACCGCATTTACTACTCCGCGTGGTAATTTCTAATTCGTTAGAATGCCGTTCGACCTACGGAACGCCCCTCCGACGTTCTAAAAAGCAAAGGACCTCACGCTGTGTGGGCTCCTCGGAAACGGATTATTTGTTTATGTGGACGATATTGTCATCTATGACCACAATTTCAAAGAACACGTGGATATATATCGCGAATTAATTAAATAAGTAGAAGTAGCCAATTAAAAATTATAACCAGATAAATACGAATTGTTAAAAACAGAAATCGTGTATTTAGGAAATATAATCAGGAATAATGGAGTTCGGCCCGATACTAAGAAATTAGAAGCTGTACGTGAATATCCCATACTTAAAAATGTTCAAAATATTCGACAATTTCTGGGATTAACAGGTTATTATAGGTGATACATAGAGGGATATGCCAGGATATGAAAATCCCTCACGGTTTTATTATGTAAAGAAAATATATTTGTGTGGTGACCCGAACATCAACAGTCATTCGAAATTTAAAGAATAAACTTTGTACAGCTCCAGTTTTGCGATATCCTGATTTTTCCAAGCCTTTTATTTTAACAACGGATGCATTGGGCTATGTTATCAGTAGTATAGGCTGACGAGGAGAAATTAACAACGATCATCCATGCGCTTACGTTTCGCGAACTTTGAATCTAGTCGAAGAACGGTACGACACTTACGAAAAGGAAGCATTGGCTATAGTGTACTTTATTCTCCATTTTCGGCCATATCTATATGGACACCATTTCACTGTAGTAACCGATCATAAATCACTGTTGTTGGTCCAACGGGCTTCAGACGAAAACCCTAAGATCTTGCGCTGGCGACTAAAACTCGCCGAGTACGAATACGATGTAGTATACAAGGCTGGAAAAACTAACGTTAACGCCGACGCACTTTCGAGAAACCCCATAGAGGCACTAACTACCATATACGATATTTACATTGTTCGCATAAATCCTTTAACAGGTCACCATGAAAAAGGTGAATATATTGTAACGGTATTTATCGTTAACATTACCCTGAAAGATGTTTGACATATCAGGGCCGAACCTTGTTGAATTTGATAGAATCTTATTTTTTCCCTGAGATACCATATTCCTATCCTACTTATTATCTTTCATCCCTACGCCATAGTGGTATATTTTATGTTGGTCAATTTAGAGGTATGATTTGCTGTAGGCTCTCGACTCTGTTGAATATAATAGCTTGCTGGATCATCTATCCTCGGCTACCTGAATAAGTCCGCTTTGTTGTGGTTTTGACGGTTCCACGGTTCGGCTGGACTTGAGAGCAGCATAGGCTCAGCTGCTACCCGTCTAGTGTGGGTCTGACGTCACAGCTGGGCTCTGTGTATACCAGTGCGGCTGCAGCTAGCGATGGCTCATTTGGTCTTCCTTCCTGGTAGCTAGACTTCTGCGTCGGCGGGATCTGTGAACAAAAGTGTTCCTCGAATGCCAAATTTCTGGTCTTTTTATACTATCATCTCCTCTGTTCGCCCTATGCTTTTGATATTACTATAGCTGGTGGTGGTCCTTGAGCCCATCTACTGGAGCCCATCGATAGCCTCGGTCCTTTTAAAAATTCGTCGTTGGTCTTTAACGTTGGTTATTAATTCTCTACTGGTCTCAGATGGCGCTCTCTTATTTGTGCTTTTCCAACCGAATAACATGGTGTGAGTAACGCGCGATAGCGGTGCCTCGATGTGTGCACTGCGCGTTATTTGACGACAAGTACGTTACAATATACTATCGGATGCTGATATATCTCGGCTATTAGAAGAAGATTCAGAAGAAGAGCTGACCCTTTTGAATAGCTGGAGAACATAGCCATACAAATCACCGACCACTGCTCACAAAAACGAAATTTTCCAGACACCTGCAATGAACAAGGTACCGCAAGAGAAACCCGCCGTCAAAATAGAAGCGAATATGCTTCGGGAGGCGTGCAAGAATAAAAAGTCGAAACTGAGAATGAGAAAGCGCCATAAAGCGTTGAGAACTTTTCTCTGCCAGCCGACATCTCCGCAGATCGACAGTGGAGCCAAGGACATGTGACGTTACCAGTCCCATCCCACAGCTATACGCCTTTTAAGAACGACGAATCTTTCGACGGAAGCGAGCTCGAAGACTAAGTTCGAAGACTATGACCCTCGAGAAAACCCTGACAGCGCAGTGCAGGGAAAACATGCACGTGAGCCTTCCGAAGCAAGTGAAACAGAATCCCCAAGCGACGACATATCCACCTGAAAACTCATTTATAGTGCCGTCCATCATCCTGCATAAATCTACAATGGATAGAGTTATTGCTTCCAAAGTTAAATAATCGCGAGACTTATTCTATACTCGAAAAGATCATTTAGTTTATTTTGTTTCCACCAACTGTGAACCAATAGACGCTGGAGCTATCCTACTACGAGGTAACGACAATTTTCCACACTTAAAGATTCTAGAATTAAAGAAAGCTATTATGAAAAGAGCTCACAGATTCAATTTAGCTTTACCTATCACAGATAATTCTGGAGAGGGTCCCACATTAATTTGGAAAATAAGGTAGAAGCTTTAAAAAGTGCTCGTTATTTAATTAGCAAGTTATCATTGCAAACCGTCAGTATTGCAAAATCCAGTTTTATATTAAACGTGCCATGGGAAAATATTATAACCCAAATTCGATTGATATTCGCGCAAAGTGACGTTAAAATCATGATATGTAACCGGTTAGTTAGACCCCGGCGGAAACACAAAATGAGAAGAAATGCATTGGTCAACCATAGGCGAACTAGTGTTCGCAAAAGTGTCAACAAAACATATAATCGAATTCGTCGCGTGTATTCTTGGAAAAACTTAGAAACTGACGTCCAATTGTATATTCAACGGTGTTTACAATATAAACTAAAAAAATTAGTCCGTGTAAAAACTGAACAGTCTATGATTATAACAGATACTCCAGCAATTGCTTTTGATAAAATTGCAATGGATATAGTAGACCATATGCCAAATACTAAGCAAGAAAAATGAGTACATACTTACTATTCAATATCAATTAACAAAATATTCAGTAGCAACTCCTTTACCTAATGCGAAAGCAGTAACGATAGCAGAAGCATTCGTCAAACATTTCCTTTGTCACTTCGAATCACCCAGAGCGGTACTCACTGACCAAGGAAGTAATTTTTTCAGTAATATCTGAAAACAGATTGCAAAATTGTTCAAAATACGTAAGTATTAAATTCTGAATTTATGCGACAATTCCCGACCACTTGTTAAGATGGAAATTTCGGTACATCGCAACTCGGGTGTGAGTCAGCGTTACCTAGATTCCTGCGTTATCGATCTTTCTTGGTCGAAAGATCTCAAACAATCGAATCCCTAATTTTTGTCAACTCTGATTGCCTCACTTATTCGTTAAGAATTAATGAAGCAACCACGATTGACGGTTTTTAATTTCTGAAGAAATCGTGAAAAATATCACCACAGCCCGGGTTCGAACCGGGAACTCCAGAATTCTTGCCTAGTATGTTACCAATTACGCCACCGTGGCTCTGGTGACATCAATTCACGATCTCTATTTTAATATCAGTAATCAAGCAACTCATTAATCAATCGGTCGTGTATATGTTATTATTAAATTCTGAATTTATGCGACAATTCCCGACCACTTGTTAAGATGGAAATTTCGGTAAATCGCAACTCGGGGTGTGAGTCAGCGTTACCTAGATTCCTGCGTTATCGATCTTTCTTGGTCGAAAGATCTCAAACAATCGAATCCCTAATTTTTGTCAACTCTGATTGCCTCACTCATTCGTTAAGAATTAATGAAGCAACCACGATTGACGGTTTTTAATTTCTAAAGAAATCGTGAAAAAATTTACCGAAATTTCCATCTTAACAAGTGGTCGGGAATTGTCGCATAAATTCAGAATTTAATAATAACATATACACGACCAATTGATTAATAAGTTACTTGATTACTGACATTAAAATAGAGATCGTGAATTGATGTCACCAGAGCCACGGTGGCGTAATTGGTAACATACCAGACCAGAATTCTGGAGTTCCCGGTTCGAACCCGGGCTGTGGTGATATTTTTTCACGATTTCTTTACAAATTAAAAACCGCCAATCGTGGTTGCTTCATTAATTCTTAACGAATAAGTGAGGCAATCAGAGTTGACAAAAATTAGGGATTCGATTGTTTGAGATCTTCCGACCAAGAAAGATCGATAACGCAGGAATCTAGGTAACGCTGACTCACACCCCGAGTTGCGATTTACCGAAATTTCCATCTTACCAAGTGGTCGGGAATTGTCGCATAAATTCAGAATTTAATAATAACATATACACGACCGATTGATTAATAAGTTGCAAAATACGTAAGGTTATACTACTACATTTCACCTTCAATTCAACAGATCATTGGAAATATCGCAACATGCTCTTGGTGAATATCTTACACAATTCACTACTAAACAAAATAATTGGGATGAATGGGTTGCAATGTCTATTTACAATTGTAACATAAATGTACACGAACGTACTAAGTATACTCCAAATGAAATGGTTTTTGGCAAGATAACTTGTACCCCTTCTTGTATACCCCCTACTGAGATGGAGAAACTCGCCACGTACGAAGAACATCTAACGCAATTGGTCACATAAATCCATGTTTCCATCCAAAGTCTGGGACCACAAAATTTGATGAACGCTGAACAAAATTCCAAAAGATATCAAGACAAAAAAATTAACCCCGTCGCATTTAAAGTGGGCGAACCAATATTTTTGCTTAAAAGGACAAGCCCAGGAAAACTCCGCCACCACGACACCGATTCGCACGAAAGAAAGACTATATTATCGAATGGTAACATACGTATTAAACTCTAAAGCAGATACATTACTGTACATTCAAATCGATTAAAGAAATAAAAAATTGCACTCTAAGATTTTCGAAAAAAAATTCCTAAAACATATTTTGCATAATTTTCCTTAAATGTTTCAAACTCGGCAATCACAGTTACCAATAGGACAACGCAAACGACACCAAGAAATTTACTCAGAGACAAGTTACAAAATAAAACCTCTTGACGAGAGAATATTTGAGTGCACCCAGATCAGTTTTAAACTCCACAAAAAAATACAAATAAATATAATAAGAACAGCATAATAATCGTCATAAGAACATTAACATATATCAGTAAAGATACGCATATATTCATATATCTATTAACATAACTAAATGAATAGACTACTGTTTATACCTGCATCTTGAAAAAGATCTATACTATAATTCTTAAAGTGTGGATTTCCGTCGCTTAAACTCCTCCTAGACGGACCGTGCTAGGAAGGTGATCTGGGACATTTTGGAAAGGTCTCCTGACTTCTAGGTCAACGCAACTATTTTCAGCTCTTCAAGTTGAGTCCTCAAGGAGTTACGGACATTTGAATTTTCTAGGAGTATTATTGAATTTTGACGTTTAATTTTAATTTTTAAAAAAGCAAAGTTATTCTTCGTAGTAGGTATAGCTATACACAGGTGTTGAAGGATTGATTTTGGTAAATTATACTTGAATGGTAATGTTTAAACGTTCAATAAATACCAATTCCATTTGAAAATCATAGCATTTGGTTTTATTTAAGGTAACGATACTAAAAATAAACCTGGGCGAAGCCGGGTACGATACTAGTAATTTATAAAAGTGCGTACATCATCGCTGAGCATGTTATCAGAAGGCCCACGTGGCATGTACTCATTTCAACAAGCACGTTTTGACAGTTACCGTAGCTGGCTAGTAAATTTTATAGACCCGCTGCAACTTGCCGCTGCAGGATTTTATTACACCGCGCAACGCGACGAGGCCAGTTGTTTTGATTGCAGAGTTATTATTAAAGAATTGGAAGTCGGTGACATACCGATGCATGATCACCGTAGGTGGCAAGACCAATGCAGTTTTGTCCGTGGCATACCCTGTGGGAACGTGCCCACCTGGGTAGATCCACGAGATGTACCCCTTTCTTGTGAAGAAGAACGTCATGATAGCAGATTAGAAGTAAGAGTAAACGCGACCCCTGACTGTCGCGAGGATATGGCTCCAAAGAAGAGTGATTTGTGAACTGTGAAATCAGTATTGCAATATTAGCAGCAGCCGGATACTTTTTCACGGGCAGTCAGGTTATAGTCATGTGTTTCCATTGTGGAGTGTCATTAGGCAATTGGGAAGTTCATGGCGACCCTTGGGAAAATCATGCTTTATGGGGCCCTAGATGTCGTTACATAATCATGAGCATAGGAAGCCGACCACTCGGTCATCCACCTCGTCGCCGTCCTTTTTCCTCGCCAACTCCCGCCCACCAGAAAAAAACTGTTCGAAAGCCAGGGGGGCGACCAGAGATCTGTCGCCAGACTATTGGAAAGGCTCCGAGCCACCCTCGACTGTCTAGAATGGGCATGTTCTGGGGACGACGACCTACAGCCCTCGTACCCCACCTATGATAACTATACAGACCGCATGGAAAGCTATTTTTCTTGGCCTGAGATGCTACCGATAAAACCCGTAGCATTAGTAGATGCTGGATTTTTTTTATTCTGGAAAAAAGGATAGAGTAACTTGTTTTTACTGCGGAATTAAAGCAAAGCTTTGGGGAATGGGTTACAACCCCTTACACCTACACGACCTGTTAAATCCAGATTATGAATTCCCGACCATGACCACGAATTCGTTTCCACGTTCCCCTCTCTCCAACAGTCTTATCGATTCAGTCACAGCATTATTTCGCAGACCTCCTGCTTCCCCTCCATCACCCGTTAACCGAGAGAGCCTTCCGCTCCAACATCTCAACGCAACGGACGAAGACAACTAAGATGAAAAATCAACTACTTCACTTCGTCGCTATCCCCGACCTCCGACCCCTTGAGCGAAGTCACCTGACCTATCCATGCTATCGCTGACACCATTCCAGGAAGAGGATGCCGATTCCCAGTCATGTCAAACCTCTCACCACCAACCTGTAAACGTGACGTTTCTCTCTTATCTCCATGCGAATCATTTCTATAAATGCGGTAAAAATAAGGAAACATGCGACGAATGCAACTCAGAGATACAATGCATCGTGCTTTATCCCGAATAAAATAACGATAACAAAGAGAGAAAAAACTACATCGATAATACAATAAATAGTTAGAACCATCCTTGAATATTCAGGCTAAAATCAACTGAGGGTTTGTTACGTCCTGAGTATTATTATAGGCGGACGCAACGAAGAATAATTAATTTTTGTCTCCGTTTTAAACCAGAATGCGCTGGTTCAGGACCGGAGCGCGGTCGATCTGCCAATAAAGAAAAGAAAGGAACCAGCGTGTAAGGCCTGCAGTACCACGTAGGTTCGTGAAGTAAAGGGGTCGAGACGGTTGTGCAAACAAAAGAAAATACAAAAGAAAAATCAAGAAACGAATAAATAAATAAGTAAGCGAAGAAAGTATTGGAAAGAGGAAAAAGAGAGAAATATAAATACCCATACATGAAAGGATATACAGGGTAATTCAAAAAAAGTGACTGACCCGCAGTATGCCGATAGCTGAGGTCATTTTAAGCACAATTACTTAGCGGTTTTCCGAAAATCTCAAAAGTTTATTAATGAGATGCAATTAAAGTCAAATAATAAATGACCAATCAGGAGCACATACGCTTCCCGCGCCGGAAGTCGGCAAATGTTCGATGGAAACCGAGACCTCCGTCTGCGGCAACGTCGGACGGGATAGTATAGTAGAATGACGCATGTCATTTGTTCATTCGCATGGGTTTTTTTATGCGCGATCGAAGAAAATAATTGAAAGGTGATGTGCTCGTGATGTGTTCCAAAGTGAAAAAATGGGAATAAAATGTTAATAATAATTTAACCAGATGTAATTATTTATTATGTCTTAACCTTTAAACGTTCCAAATAGTGTTTGTAATTGTGTTTTGTTCTCTTTAAATAAATAATTGTACATTGAAATGTGTGGCACTCTATAACTGTTATCTCTATGATAATAATTAAAATGCAATAAATCTCCTAGGCCATGGTTCATTTAATATAGTATTTAATTATGATAAAAATTATGATGTGTTCATGACACAAATTATACCGTATAAAAAGTCACAACTAGCGAATGCCTTTCGCCACTAGAAATGAGATATGTAGTAGGTATGCGTGACAAATGTCATATTTCGCACCTGACAATACAACTTGAAGCTTCAAATTATTAACGACAGCTTCATTAATATGAGGAGATGTTTTTACCTTTATAAGAAAAGTTAAGTAACACTTGATACATCGATGCATGGCAGAAGAGACTGCGATGCTACCAAAGGTGCCAAATCTGTCTGAAGCAGCTGCATTAGGACCAGAAGACGCTTCCATCAACATCTATAAGATTTTTCTATTATACTTTTCTTATAGCTACGCACGACAAAATCAATCGCCCTGCCCTGCCGATGCTGCTTGAGTCTCCAAATTGTTGGTGGTTAGTAAGTATAAGGTGATAGCGAGATGATAGTGAGGTGCGAGGAAAGTGAGAGCAAGGTGAGCGGACGGCGAGAGTGAGGTGAGATCAAGGTGAGAGGAGCTTGTGATCAAGGAGAGAGCAAGTTAAGACGAAGGGCAATTTTCGGTGTCCCTGTAAATGTAGTAAAAAAAAAATCGGTCCAGTTACAAGATGTTATGCCGGTAACACGTAAATACTCGTAGCATATTACGGTTTACGGTATAATATTTTTAAGGGTTATTATTTGGAATCGTTCGCTTATAAGGAGTTGAATCTCGCGTGACTGAGATAAAAACCGACTGAGGATGCAATGGAATAGATTTGTAGCACAGTCTGATTTGGCACGTCTTGAGCGTTTCTTGAGCGTTCAAGCAAAGATTGTATAAATCGCGCAGACTTACCAGCATGGTTATTGCACGTACATGCATGCCGATAGAAAGGTCGTATGAATGTAATGACATTAAAAATTCATCACTCAATCAATAATTATAGTATCGAATCCACTCATGGTGAATATTGTAGGGGAGAAACTGCAAAACTAAAGGTTTCATCTGCATTCTACTTGATATCAGAAAACTCGCGTATATTTACGTCTTTTTATACGCTTATAATAATACACGCAATAAATACATAAAAACTTTACTCCTGGAAGTCTACAGTGCTTGTAACTTGACCGATATTTTGTTAACGATATTTGGAGGCATCGAAAAATTGGCAGTCAAAGTACACACCGTGATCCACGTTTGCATTCGGTAAAGATAACCCCATCATTGGACGAGCGAATAAACAACATATCATTTGACTCCTGTAATCGTACAAAACTTGTAACTTGGCAGATATCTTAGATCGGATGTGTAAAGAGATATAAAAAATTACCAGTCAATGTATACTCCGCAAACCATGTTGACATCCGAAAAAGATTAAATCTGATGATTGAAATAGCAATAAAGAAATTAAAACTTAACTCCTGGCAGTGAACAGCGCTTTGTTATGCTGCGGAATATTCGACAAAATTCCATTCATTACTTTATTCTCCTGCGCTCAGTCGCGAAGTGTAAGGATGTGCTGAAGTACGAATCGAGTCGTCCTCAACGAACCGCGTTAAGTGCAATTTTTCAATTTCGCCAAACGTAGATATTTAATAATGAACCGACATGAGTCTAAAGTTTCACATCAACCTGAACGGTTCATCCGAGGTCAGACTGGCCCAAAATAATAAAATCTAAGGGTACATTCAAACAAGATTGTTTGGTTCCTCGTCGGTAACTCGAGAACATAGCAAACGCATAATTTGTACTTAATTTTCTATTTATATTTCGTAATTAATAACGCAAAGTTGCCGTTGTTTACAATAAACCTTACATTAACTCTGTTATCGTGAATTGACGTTTTTATCTCAGTCACGCGAGATTCAACTCCTTATAAGCGAACGATTCTAAATAATAACCCTTAAAAATATTATACCGTCAACCGTAATATGCTACGAGTATTTACGTGTTACCGGCATAACATCTTGTAACTGGACCGATTTTTTTTTTACTACATTTACAGGGACACCGAAAATTGCCCTTCGTCTTAACTTGCTCTCTCCTTGATCACAAGCTCCTCTCACCTTGATCTCACCTCACTCTCGCCGTCCGCTCACCTTGCTCTCACTTTCCTCGCACCTCACTATCATCTCGCTATCACCTTATACTTACTAACCACCAACAATTTGGAGACTCAAGCAGCATCGGCAGGGCAGGGCGATTGATTTTGTCGTGCGTAGCTATAAGAAAAGTATAATAGAAAAGTCTTATAGATGTTGATGGAAGCGTCTTCTGGTCCTAATGCAGCTGCTTCAGACAGATTTGGCACCTTTGGTAGCATCGCAGTCTCTTCTGCCATGCATCGATGTATCAAGTGTTACTTAACTTTTCTTATAAAGGTAAAAACATCTCCTCATATTAATGAAGCTGTCGTTAATAATTTGAAGCTTCAAGTTGTATTGTCAGGTGCGAAATATGACATTTGTCACGCATACCTACTACATATCTCATTTCTAGTGGCGAAAGGCATTCGCTAGTTGTGACTTTTTATACGGTATAATTTGTGTCATGAACACATCATAATTTTTATCATAATTAAATACTATATTAAATGAACCATGGCCTAGGAGATTCATTGCATTTTAATTATTATCATAGAGATAACAGTTATAGAGTGCCACACATTTCAATGTACAATTATTTATTTAAAGAGAACAAAACACAATTACAAACACTATTTGGAACGTTTAAAGGTTAAGACATAATAAATAATTACATCTGGTTAAATTATTATTAACATTTTATTCCCATTTTTTCACTTTGGAACACATCACGAGCACATCACCTTTCAATTATTTTCTTCGATCGCGCATAAAAAAACCCATGCGAATGAACAAATGACATGCGTCATTCTACTATACTATCCCGTCCGACGTTGCCGCAGACCGAGGTCTCGGTTTCCATCGAACATTTGCCGACTTCCGGCGCGGGAAGCGTATGTGCTCCTGATTGGTCATTTATTATTTGACTTTAATTGCATCTCATTAATAAACTTTTGAGATTTTCGGAAAACCGCTAAGTAATTGTGCTTAAAATGACCTCAGCTATCGGCATACTGCGGGTCAGTCACTTTTTTTGAATCACCCTGTATATATAATCACGTTCTACCTAAAGTTGGAATATATGCAACAATAGAATAAATAATAAATAAATAAATAAATAAATAAAATAAAATAAATAAATGTTCAGGAACATATAATATTCCTACAAAGCGTAGTACGCACAAGTCCAAAGAAATATGCTCGCATATACGTATATACTTAACGTAGAACAATATTTAACCAAAGCAGGAATAGCAATATTGCCAAAGAGTTGCCAATCAAGTATTCTTTCTCAGTTAAAGGTAACATTTTTTTTGTCTGAACCAGTTCGTCATCGAACGAACAAAACTAGTATCACATATAGATTCGGTCGAGTTTTCTATGTCCTGGCCCGCTCGGATCGCAGCCGCTCCTGTGGCTGTTGTCGTCCGAGTGGCGTGAGGTTTCCGGTCTGTGTCGGAGGGGCCTGAGCTTCTATTTCCCTCAATTTTAAGTCGTACGGGGGAAGGTAATCTTTCCGGATGACTTGCGACGTTCACCCTGTTGTCCTTACGCTGAAATCTGGGGTAGTTACTAAATATACGCCTAGCAAAGCCAGAAATCCTGTACTATTAAGTATTTTGTGCCACGTTGATTTCTTTCCGCAGGTTATGCCGATGGATTCTGGGGTCGGTGCGACGTATATCTCATCGCCCTTGTTATTGCATGGGAACGATGAGGGTGTGAGTTAGTTGGATAACCGTTTTTGTACATCTTTCGCAGTTATTTGTGTCCATTTTCGAGTATATTAGGACTGCGCCCTGCGAAGTTCGTAACCGAAATTATAGAATGTGTCGGCGGGCAAATGTATGAGTTGCTCAGTACTTGCAATTTTTTAGGTCATCGTTCGTCATTCGCAAGAAATGTTGATTTTCTGAGTCGATTACTATGAGGTTCTCTGTTGCGTTCATGTCGTAGTACCCACCGTTGCGTGCTCGCGTGGGTGTAGGGTATGCTGCACTCTTTGTATACTGTACTATTGCAGCCCGATCAGCGGTAGGTCTAGCATGCGCACTACCGCGCTGCTTTCGGTGTAAGCCTTTATGTCTGCCAGTCGCATAAGCTTTGTCGTGCGCTATAGCGACTGGGTAGCTACTGCCCGACGGCAGATGTGGTAGATGCTGATATTCGTTGACGAGGTGACGTGTTAGTGTTTTCGGCGGCAGGCACGTTGCTCCTGCCTTACCACTAGGTATGTCGTTTACCAGCCACACTAATGCGCAACGCCTCGACTGCGATACTTATCGCGTTGAGCGTCTCGTCTAAATGTTGGCGCCTCGTTACATAGTGCAGGTTGTCGTTGAGCGTGTGATTGATACGCTGTATTTGGGCCAGCAGTGCCTATTTGTTGGCCTGTATGTGATGCGCGCTTTCAATATATAGGCTGAGGGTGTTCCTTGCCACTGGTATTTGGTTTTTCCACCCTTCCTGCAGGGTCTGCTATGATGTCTTTATTCTGGCAATCTCTTCGTGGGGTTTTCAGGCGCCGGCAGCATCCATATTTACTATGATGGCCTTGATACTTCCGAAGCCGTCGACCATTATAAGCTTAATCAAAAAAGATTTTTTGTTTGTATCAATTATATAGCGTTATTTCGTACTGTGCTTCGTTTATTGAAGTTCCCACCTTATACCCTGAGAGGCTCTTACCTACATTTATTTTGTAATTTTATTTCGTTTTACTGCTCTATAAAGAGCTTCAGGTGGTTTAAGTGCACCACCTGATTTTTCCGTCCCTTCGTGACTGCGTAGTTAACGTGGGACCGCCTCGCTATTATCTTGTGAGGTCCCGTCCACTTCGGGGTTAACTTGGCCGACCTTCCCCTGCGCACCGTCTCGTCACTCAGGAGCACGCGTTCGCCGACGCGGTACTCCAGTACCTGCGCGCCGTAGTCGTACGCATGCTTCGACCTTCTTTTCACGCCTTTCATATTGTCACGTGCCATACTGTCCATGCGGCGAGTAATCGCTCGCGTAGCTCGTGGACCTAATTATCGTAAGCGTAGGTGCTGCAGGGCTCCTGTTTCACGGCGGTCGGCAACTCAGCCTCGCATCCATACACCAAAACTAGGGGAGACAGTCCGGTCCCCGTATATGGAGTGGTGTTGTATGTGAACATCGCATACGCAGCTACGTGTCCCAATTCCCTTGATTTTAACTTATGAAGTTTGTATTCTGCAACGAAGCGATGCGATCTTGCTAGGGCGCCGTTCGACTCAGGATGGTAGGCTGTTGTCTGGATTTTTTTAATTCTCAGTAATCGACACATCTCCTTGAAGGTTGAGCTGAGCAAGTTCGTGCCCTGGTCTGACAATATTGTTTCCGGCGTTCAGTGCCGGTAAATCAATTCTCCGACTAGTGCCCTTGTTACTGTTGCAGTCTCCTGGTTCGGAAGTGCTATCGCTGCACTGTATTTTGTAAGTGCGTCCTGGAACGTAAGTACGTATTTTTTCCAGAAACGCTTTCGGTTAGCGGCCCTACGGTATCGACCGCTACTTTTTCGAATGACCTTGATGGGGTGTCCGTTACTACCATTGGCACTCGTTCCTTCGTTTTTATTTTATTCTTTTGATAGGACTCGGAGAACGAAATATACCCCTCTAGATCCCTTCTTATGCCGGGCCAGTCGGATTAGGTCCGGATCCGATGCAATGTACGCTGTATACCCTAGTGCCCTCCTATGGGGGTGTCGTGGTACTCCCTTATTGTTTCCAGGCGTTCATCGGCGGGAGGGAAGACTACGCCACTGCGGCAATCGCTGTATTCTTTTGTAACGCTGTCTACGTCTGCGCTGCTGGAGGATTGCGAGCTACGGCCCCCGCTGTGCGTCGCTGTCTCAGCAGGCCTGTGCGGTGCTCTGTCCGAAGTCTCTTGACTCAGTGTGCTACCTCTTGCTACCTCTCGCTCTGCCACGTTGCTAAGCTGGCTCGGGGTATTCTCCGTTCTCTGCTTTGTGCGGCTGTCCGTACCCGGGCGCATGCTGTCTTTTTCTTTCTCGTGGGCGAGCTCGCGCTCTCGCTCTGACAAGCTACCACGGCTGTAAGGGATATTCTCGGCTCCCTTCTTTGTGCGATCGTTTGCTGTGCCGAGTTGCCCCGTCATGCTGTTTTTTTAACCCACTGGCTCTGTTCTTGACTGTCTTTTGGGCCCTCGTAGTAATGAATGTACGGTTTAGCGCATCGGCATTTGTATTGCGCTCTCCTGCCTTATATTGGACGTCGAATTCATGATCCGTAAATTTTATTTTCCGACGCATCAATCTCTAATCTGGGACCTTTACCTCGAATAGCCTTGTGAGTGGTTGGTAGTCTGTCACGACCGTGAAACGAGTACCATAAATATATAATCGGAACTGAGCGAAAGCCCAAACTATGGTAAGTAGTTCTTCTTCCGTGGTCGTATAATTCATTTCGGCCTTGGACATAGGGCGACTCGCGTAACATATGGGTAAATCGTCCCCGATATTTCCTTGGGATAGGATTGCGCCGAGCACCTGGTCTGAGGCGTCTGTTGTCACTACAAACGGCTTTTCGAAGTCCGAATACTGCAATACTGGTGCCGCGGTCAGTGCCGTCTTCGGTTCTTCGAAGACGGCATCCCTTATTGCCGTCCACTCGAACTTAACCCCTTTTTATGTTAATTCCGTGAGTGGCCTCGCGGTTTTCAAAAAATCCTTTATGAATTTCCGATAATACTCTTAGTCCAAAGAAGGATTGTACTCCCTTTACATTCCTTGGCACCGAGAATTTCTTTACCGTCTCCAAATTCTTGGGATCAGCACACGCACTCTCTTCGGAGATGATGTGGCCGAGGTACTGCGATTCTTTGCGTAGGACCTGGCACTTGTTAGGTTGCACGACCAATTTGACTTCTCTTAGCCGCTGCAGTACTTCTCGCAGTCTGTTGTTGTTCTCCTTGGAGATTTTCCCGTGTATTATTATGTTGTCGAGGTTCACATAGCATTTGACGCCCTGTAGTCCTGCTAGCGCGGAATTCATTAGCCACTGGAAAGTCGGTGGCGCGTTCTTGAGTCCGAATGGCATGTGGTTATACTCAAAATGACCCTGCGGAGTGAAAAATCCAAGGTCGCGTAATATCGGGCTCATCCCAACTGGTTCAATATTTCGGTTATATTGTGCAGTGAGTACGAGTCTCCGATGGTGGCTTCATTTAGCTTCCGAAAGCCCATCACTACGCGCATTTTCCTCACTCTGGCGGCATCGGGTTTCTTAGCCACGACCAACAGCGGCGCGTTCAATTGACTCATGCTAGGCTAGACTATTCCTACCACTAGCATTGCGTCTGTCTGCCTCTTTACTTCTCTTTATCGTGGGCGAGTTTAGTCTCTCGCTTCGACGAGTTGTCGTGGTTGCCTTGGGTATATTCGACACTCCGCTTTGTGCGGCTGTTCGTCTACCCGATTGCGCTATCTTTGTCTTTCTTGTGGGACTTTATTTCCTGTCCTACTTGGGCTCGTGTGGTCGCGTATACACAACTCGGAGCGTCTGCATTAGTGTTTCTTTTTCCGGCTTTTTGTATTTTACCGAACCCATGCCCCGATATTACATTCTTCCCAGGCAAGGATTGCGATCCTAGGTCCTTCGATCCAACCTTAAAGAGTGCGCGATACTGTACCATGTGCGTGGACTGTCGCTTGTCACCTCATAGATGGAATACGCCCTTGTATTCGCACATCATTTCTGCTTGAGCTGCTAGCTTTTCACTGGTGGGGTGTACCAAGTCGGAATTCCGTTGTTGCTGCTCTAGACGTTTGGCTCTCCTCCCCGTGCTCTCTGAGCTTAAGCGCAGTATCTTGACCTGGCGGCTACGTACGGCCTTCGCTATCTCCGATGGTTCGAGTGTCACCATCGGCTTTTGCACTTCCCCGTCGTGTTTAGAAACTTCTAAACTCACTCCGCGGCTGATTCCGCTCTTTATAGGTAGTTGGATCAATTTATTCACCTTGGTGGCATCCGTGTTAGACCCGTTTCCGGAAGGAAGGTTTACCTTTGTAAGCAGGCCTATGTATTTGCATGTGGCGGCAGTTCTACTGCATGGTGACGAATATATCCTCGTCACACCGTCCCGTAACGGCATGCAGTGCCCATACAACTTGGGCATCTCGGCATGCAGGGTGTCCGCTTTATGCTGCTTTATAAAGTCCATGTCCAGTAGTCTGTTGGCATTCAACGGCACATTGTTCGGAACGATGTAGAACCAATGCTCTACATTCAAGGCAGGTGTCTCGAGCACAATCTTGGCTATTCCGAGAGCAGTGAAATTTTTCCAACGGCAGTTAGCGTATTTAGCCTCAGAGCATCCAGCGTTTTAACGCCTGCAGTGGCTAGATCCGGACCCGCGGTTACCGTATTCCTTGCATCTTTGTAGCCTGCATTTCTCGGCCGTCGGGGCGGATGCGTCGGCTCGCTTTTATTCTGCGATCACTTTCGGCAGTCCTTCCACATGTGGCCTTTCTTCTGACAGTAATTGCAGATGACGTCGACGTTGTGTATTGACTTGTCTTCGCTGGGCATCGGTAAGCTCACTCTTCCCGGTCTCCGGGTGCAGTCCCGTACCACGTAGCCTGGCCTCCCTCAGGTAAAACAATTTTCACAAGCAACTATTAATCAATCATTGGTCGTGTGTATGTTATTTTTAAATTCTAAATTTTTGCGACAGTTCCCGACCACTTGTCTTCTACTAAGATGGAAATTTGGAAAATCGCAACTGGGGGTCTGAGTCAGCGTTATCCAGATTCATGCGTTATTGATCTTTTTTGTTCGAAAGATCTCAAATAATCGAATCCCTAATTTTTATCAACCCTAATTGCCTCACTCATTCGTTAAGAATTAATGAAGTAACCACAATTGACGGTTTTTCATTTCTAAAGAAATCGTGAAAAAATATCACCACAGCCCGGGATCGAACCGGGAAATCCAGAATTCTTAGCCTGGTACGTTACCAATAACGCCACGGT
This sequence comes from Cylloceria caligata, assembly GCA_963942595.1. Classification (NCBI taxonomy): domain Eukaryota; kingdom Metazoa; phylum Arthropoda; class Insecta; order Hymenoptera; family Ichneumonidae; genus Cylloceria; species Cylloceria caligata. Next base: position 39,144,576 of record OZ012703.1, on the reverse strand, counting down.
GGCTCTGGTGACATCAATTCGCGATCTCTATTTTCATGTCAGTAATGAAGCAACTATTAATCAATCATTGGTCGTGTATGTGTTATTATTAAATTCTGAATTTCTGCGACAATTCCCGACCACTTGTCTTCTACTAAGATGGAAATTTGGTAAATCGCAACTCGGGGTCTGAGTCAGTGTTACCTAGATTCCTGCATTATCAATCTTTTTTGGTCGAAAGATCTCAAACAATCGAATCCCTAATTTTTGTCAACCCTGATTGCCTCACGCATTCGTTAAGAATTAATGAAGCAACCACATTTGACGGTTTTTAATTTCTAAAGAAATCGTGAAAAAATATCACCACAGCCCGGGATCGAACCGGGAACTCCATAATTCTAGCCTGGTACGTTACCAATTACGCCACCGTGGCTCTGGTGACATCAATTCACGATCTCTAGTTTCATGTCAGTAATCAAGCAACTAATAATCAATCATTGGTCGTGTATATATAATTATTAAATTCTGAATTTCTGCGACAATTCCCGACCACTTGTCTTCTACTAAGATGGAAATTTGGTAAATCCCAACTCGGGGTCTGAGTCAGCGTTACCTAGATTCCTGCATTATCGATCTTTTTGGTCCAAAGATCTGAAACAATCGGATCCCTAATTTTTGTCAACCCTGATTGCCTCACTCATTCATTAAGAATTAATGAAGCAACCACAATTGACGGTTTTTAATTTCTAAAGAAATAGTGAAAAAATATCTTAATTTTTTTATCAGGTGGAATATTTTTTCTCTAATATCGCGTCCGACTGGCATTACATTATTTTTATTAGGTCGCATGTAATAGTATTGTATTGGGTTGTACGGAAAGTTATTTCGTTTTTTTTTAATAAAAATGAAATACGATTTTCTTGTAGTGAATTAATATTTTATTCAATTTAATATTGTCCATTCTGATCCAATACCTTTTGCCATCTTTCTGGCAGTAGCATGATTCCACGCTCATAAAATTTTTGTTCTTTGCTGGCAAAAAACTGATCCAAGTGACTTTTGACATCCTCATTTGAATTAAACGTTTTACCGTCGAAAAAATGTTGTAGAGACCGGATCACATGATAATCTGAAGCTGCCAGGTCTGGAGAGTATGGTGGGTGTGGCACTATATCCCATCCAAGCTCTAACATTTTTTTCCGAGTGGTCAAACTCGTATGTGGTCACGCATTATCTTGTTGGAACACTATACCTTTCCTATTGACCAATTGTGGCCTTTTTTCTTTAAGTGAATCATTTAATTTGTTCAACTGATGACAGTACACTTCAGAATTGATCGTTCTGTTGCTCGGTAAAAGCTCAAAATAAACGATTCCTTTGAAATCCCACCAAACAGATAGCGTAACCTTTTTTTGATAAATATTGGCTTTCGAAGTGCTTTGAGCCGGTTTATCTTTTCTACTTCAGGATCTTTTGCGCTTAACATTGTTGTAGACAACCCATTTCTCGTCCCCAGTGATGATACGCTTTAAAAATGGATCATTTTCTTGGCGTTTGAGAAGCAAATCACAAACGTCAATGTGACGGCACAAATTTGTTTCCGTAAGAAGATGAGGAACCCATAAGTCGACTTTTGAGGTTAAGCCTAGCCGTTTCAAATGATCATGAACGAATTCGATAAATATAATCTTTCAGCGATCTCACGAGTTGTTATTCGCCGGTTTGCATCTATTAATGCCTTTATTGTGTCTTCATCAGCTTCAACCTGCTTTCCAGAATGTGGTGCATCTTCGAGATCAAAATTGCCGCATCGAAATTTTGCAAAACAGTTTTGACACTGGCGCTCACTTAACACATCTTCCTCATACACATCGGATATTTTTTTTCTCGCTTGAACAGGATTTTCACCTTTTCTATAGTAAAAAGGTAAAGTATGCCGAAAATGCTGTTTTTCACTTTCCATATTTAAAAAGGTATCAACCAAAAACTACTGTGCAGAATCAATTGAATTTTTTCACAAGCAAGTCTTGCTATATTAGCTGTCAAAATACATATGATTATGCGGCTTAAGTGTGAAGTTGGTTGTGATAAAATACAATTAAGTCCTCTGTTGTGAAAAAACGAAATTACTTTCCGCACGACAATATGTAACCGCCACTTACAGATAGCATCTTGCAGACGATCCTCTCCATGGTGGTGTTCCTGTTGACCTGTTGTTGTGTAGCTCCCCTCTGAAGATGGGCCAGACGTCCTTTCTAGCGCCATTGACCCGTTCGTTCGGTGATACTTTGTGCGTTATCCGCAACTTGACGTGCCTCCGTCGATCGGGACGTTAAACGGTTGACCGATATGTCACACCGCACCGACGTACACTTCGCGCCTTTACTTCAGAGTCACTTTTTTACGTTGTTCAAAATACTTTTTGTCCAAATAAATCACGTATCATCATAAACTCCAGCAGATCCCACCGCTGCAACCAAATTTTATGCCGGTACCGCGTAATTGGGTTATTCGGTAATCGGTATAATATTAAAAGAGGTGCGCAAATAAGTTCCCGCTGTTTTTTTTTTATGAAAATGCAACTTTATTGTGAAAAAATGTTTACAAATGAATCACTCAAAATATTGCCCCTCACTAGCGACAACTTTTTCCCATCTTTCTGGCAAAGCTCGAATACCGTCACGGTCGAAGTGTTCGTCTTTTGAGGCTATCCACGAATCAAACCATTTTGAGATGTCTTCACATGAGCTGAACTGCTGATTAGCTAGATCATGTGTCATCGAACGGAACAAGTAATAATCGAACGGCGCAATATCTGGGGGATATGGCGGATGGGGTAGGACTTCCATTTGAGCATTTCTAAGTAGGTTTTAACGGGTTTGGCAACGTGAGGCCGAGCGTTGTCATGCTGTAGAATCACCTTTTCGTGCCTCTGCTCGTATTGTGGCCGCTTTTCGCGCAGTGCTCGGTTCAATCGCATCAATTGAGTTCGATACCGTTCCCCAGTGATGGTTTCGTTCGGTTTCAACAGCTCATAATAAATATCACCGCCCTGGTCCTACGAAATACACAGCAAAATCTTCGCAGCGTGAATATTCGGCCGAGCCGACGACGTAGAAGCATGACCGGGCAGTCCCCATGATTTTGTTCCCTTTGGGTTGCTGTAATGAATATATTTTTCATTACCCGTAACGATGCGATGAAGAAAACCCTTCTTTTTTTGCCGCTGGAGCAGTTGTTCATAGGCGAAAAAACGACGCTCAACGTCTCTTGGCTTTAAATCATAAGGAACCCAAGTTCCTTGTTTTTGAATCATTCCCAACGCATGCAATCGCTTGGAAATGGCTTGGCGGGTAACTCCTAATGCTGAAGCAAGCTCTTTTTGCGTTTGGCACGGATCCTTATCGAGCAATGTCTCCAATTCAGCGTCTTCGAAGGTTTTTGGCCTTCCTTCACGCGAACGGTCGTCAGCATCAAAATCACCGTCTTTGATGCGACGGAACCAATCACGGCATGTTGTTTCACTTAGAGCAGCATCTCCGCTAAACTTTTTGGAGTTCTTCTTGGAAAGAAGAAAAGCAACACTTCCCGCAAATGACGATTATTTGGCACAAAATCAGACATTTTCACACAACCAAAAGTATATGACGCAAAAACAAAATCACTAATGTGTCAAAGCGGTTTGTTTACCATATGTCTAAGCTTGGTTCATGACATTTTGGTTATGTCCCAATCGACCAGCACTTACTACTGGAGCCATCTCTTGAAAAACAGCGGGAACTTAGTTGCGCACCTAATATTATTTTTGGGATCGTTTGCCGATAAGGAGATAGATCTCGAGTAAATAGTGTAAACGTGAATTTACGGAAAAATGATAGTAGAATATTTATTATAGAGAACGGCAAATTTCCGTTATCTATGGAAAAGACAATAAAAAGAATGTTACAATAATTATTTGTTGTTTCGACCCTGTTACGAGGAAGCAACCTCTCTAGTTAGAATCTACTAATAGAATCTAATATTTCGGGCGAGTCCGACCCGCGATCACCCGTTTAGATTGATGTTAAACTTTAGACTGATTTCGGTAAAGGACTTATTCACTTCCTTTGGCGAAATCGATGAATTTGCAATAATGTGGATTGCAAGTTGCTGCAAGTCGTAGCTCGAGCGGTTATTGCACGCAGCTGGTTTCTTACGTTTGTACATTCTTTCTACTTCGGGTGAGTGGCCTGACGCGAAGGAGGGACAATGGCGTAATGATATAATCGATTAATTCGCGACACAACAGCGTATTAACACTTTAATGTCGTCAATATCTTGAAGAGTATTTCTATTCGCTTTTTCAAAATGCAGCGCTTTTTTTTGTATAGAAATAGACCAGATTGTATATTTAGATGAATCTGGTTGACGATGAATGACGACTGACTAAATGCTGGCTAGCTCAACGATGTCCGGCTAATTTCTGGCTGCCTCCCCTCTTAATGCCTTCTTGTATTATCCCGATATTGCGAAATTGGGATATTACGGTAGTCGGGATAATATTAAAAGTTATTGTTTCGGGATCGTTTGCTAATTAGGAAATGCTTCTTGGATAATTGTAGCAAAGACACGATTTTATTGTGAAGTACATGTTGACTTTTATTATAGATTGCGGTAATTTCCCGTCATCTATATTGCAAAAAAATGTAATATATTAATTCATCGTGTTCGCGAGTAGTCGATGAGGAACCAACTGTTTGGCCTGAATCTGTTATTGATACTGATTTCGTAAAGTAAATAGTAATCAACTACCTTTGGCGAAATGGGTGAATTTGCAAAAATGTCTAATGTTGCAAGTTGTTGCAAGTCGTAGCTCGAGCTCGAGTTCATCGCTGGTGGCTCGTTGCATACGTCTGCACATGCTTTCTACGTTGGGTGAGCGACCTCGCGCCCGAAGGAGGAATAATAGCGAAATAATTATACTCGAATATTCGTAGCACGAACATCCCTCCTCCCTTAAAAAGGAAAAATTTACCCATACATTTTTTCATTCGTCGGTTCCGCATGTACATGTTATTTTTACAATTATACATTTCGATGTATTGGGTCTGGAAAAAAGTTCGTGACGTTTTTCCCGATAGATGGCATCAATTGCAAATAAGTCAGGAAACACAGATGACAGTGACAACACTAAACGCTCGTTGGAAAGGTGACACTTCGAGCGTTACTTTGAGTGTATAGACATTGAAATTGGTGCAGTAGTTTGAAAGTAATTTGCGTTTGAAAATGGAGAAAAGTAATGAATAATTGCGCTATATTTTGCAATATTATTACGACAAAGGGAAGAACGCTGCGCAGGCTTGTGAAAGAATTTGTGCTGTATACGGTGAAGGTACTTTATCAAAATCTGCTGCGCGGAAGTGGTTCGCTGGTTTTCGTTCTGGTAATTTTGATGAGAAAGATGAGTAACGCTTTGGTCGTTCAATCACTGAAAAAGCTGATGAAATTCTTAAAAAAGTCAAGCAAGATAAGCATATCAGTAGTGTGGATATTGGTATGGAGCTAGGCATTGACCACAAAACTGTTTTGAACCATCTACACAAAGCTAGCTACAAAACAAAGCTCGATGTATGGGTTCCTCATGAGTTGAGCGCAAAAATATGATAGACCGAATTAACATCTGCGATGCTGAAACGCAATGCAATCGAGCCATTTCTGAATCGTGTCATAACCGGTGACGAAAAATGGATCACGTACGACAATCGGAAGCGTCAAAAATCGTGGACAAGGGATGGTGAACCGTCACAAGCGTTCGCGAAGCCAAGACTGACGGCGAAAAAGGTGATGCTGTGTTTGTGGTGGGACTGGAAGGAAATTGTCCACCATGAACTACTTCCAGTTGGTCAGACGATTGATTCTCATCTCTACTGTAGACAACTAGAGATATTACGCCGAGCAATTGAAAGAAAACGGCCCGAATTTATTAATAGGAAAGGTGTTGTTTTCTATCATGACAATGACCGACTACACACTTCTTTGATGACCCGTCAAAAATTGCGAGAGCTTGCTTGGGAACTTTTGATGCATCCACCGTATAGTCCAGACATAGCACCCTCTGACTATCACTTATTTCGATCTCTGCAGAACTCTCTCGATGGAATTAAGCTGCTTTCAAAAGAAGCCCGTGAAAACCACTCATTTCAGTTTTTCAACCAGAAACCATAGAAGTTCTTCACCGATAGCATTATGGCTATACCCGAAAAATGGCAAAACATTGTCGATAATAATGGAGCATATTCGGTTTAAAAAAATTATATAAGAAAACCAGTTGAATTTTACTACAAAACCGCCACGAACTTTTTCCCAGACCCAATATATTTCATTTCTACATTTCAAATTTGTTAACAATGATACATTCATTTTTCCCGTATCTTTTCTTATCGTCGTTCGGGGTAGGGGTACGAATTGCACTCCGTTGAGGGGGCAAGTATCGCATGCCCTGGCCCGCTCGGGTCAGTCACCCCTTTGGCTGCTGTAGCCTGAGTGACTCGAGGTTGATATTTACCTCGGGGGCTGCCGGGGTCGTTGAGCTTCCACTATTGGGTCAGCTCGAGTTCCGAGCTCTCGTCGCTCCTCCGGATCTCTCAGCACACTCAATATTGCAGTTTTCTCCTCGGTCTACATCAGAGGCGCATGTCCTTCTATTTCCGTGAGTTTTAAGTCGTATGGGGGAAGATAGTCTTCTCGTACGACTTTCGATGTTTGCCCGATGGTTTTGACGCTAAAATCTCGGGCGGTTACGAAACATACGTCTACTAAAGCCAGTATTTCCATACTATTTCGTACTTCATGCCGTGTAGTTTTTTCCCACAGGTTATATCGATGAGTTCTGTAGTCGGTGCGACGTAAGCCCATCGCCCTTGTTGTTGCATGGGGACGATGAGGGTGCGAGTTAGTAGTCTAACTCATTTCACGCATCTTTTGCCGTTATCCGTGTTAATTTTCGCGTATATGAGAACTACGTATGGGGCGTCGTTCGTTAGCGAAGTCGTAGGATGTGTAGGCGGGAAAATATACAGTTTGCTTAGTATTTTGCACTTTTGCAAGTCGTCATTCGTCATCCGCAGGAAATTGCAATTTGTCTTGTCGATTACGACGTGGTATAGCTTTTGTATATGACTCGTATACTGCTGCTGCTGCCCGATCAGCGGTATGTCAAGTACGAGTACTATTTACTGCGTCACCACCACTGTAGGCCTTTACATCCGCCAGTCGCATAAGTGCTAATGCTTGGCTGCGCCCTATAGCTACCGGGAAACGACTGCCGGGTGGTGGGTGTGATAGTATATCGACGAGATGGCGTGTGAGTATTCTCGGTGGCAGGGCCATTGCTCCTGTCTTGCCACTTGCTATTTCGTTTATCAGCCACACTAACTCTTGTACGTCACTGAACAATGCCTCCACAACGATACTGATTGCGTTTAGACTTTTGTCTAACAAGGAAAGATAGTTTGGTGTCCCCCTCCGATTTTGATGAAACTCACGTATGTTGTAGAGCATCGAAAACTAAAAGATACGTATTTTTTTTATCGGCGGAAAAACATTTCTAAGGGGTGAAATCGCCCTTCAAAATAAGCATGTCGAGGGGTGATTTTGCAGTTTCACCCAGAAGGCGTCAACCGATTTTAATGAAACAAAAACCAAAATACTCCTCATTGAAGACAATCAAAATTCCACGTGAAGTTGAAGAAAAAAATTAATTTGCAGGGGTGAACTACCCCCTGCTTTTTCAATTTTCCACCCTACACAAAAAACTAACCAACCAAATTGAACAGAACATATACCATTTGGAAGCGCAAGTTAAAATAAAGATGACGTGTTTTTGCACATTCACAGGAAAATGAATTTACGGGGGTAAACTACCCCTTATCCATTAGTACGTATATTTGTGCGTACATTCTTGTTTCTCGTTATTTACATGTTAAAGAGCTGCTTGCGTTCACTCTTTGTGCTGATTTTGTGCTTATCAATAATTTATCGTCATATGTTATCGACCTTTCGATTAGATTGTATTTCGATTCGGCGCAAATTTCGGAATAAGTTGATGATGCAACAGTCGTTCCATCTATAGAACATTGTCAATTATTCCAACGAAATGAATATGATCTTATTTTTTTGAGTAATCTAATCATACGCCAATATGATAAAAATACTTTCGACGCAGTAAGATGTTACGTCAAATCCGCGCGATGTTTTTACAAAAACCGACAAATTTAAGACGTGTGCGGCGTTTCGGCGTGAGTTTTCCGTACTCTGGTCAAGGAGAATGAATTCTCCCTTTACCACACCTGACAAGAAACACCGAAGACGCAAGCCCCCTTTTGAGTCTAACCTTTCGGAAAATTACTCGAAACAGGGCTGAGAATGCTCGTTGATTATTCGCGTTAACCCGTCACTCGTCTCGATAAACTAAATTGATAAATTACCCCGCGGAGGAAGGGATTTTAGGTGGGAAGGGAAGTGGTAGGTTACTTTTACTTGGGGAAAAATTTATGGAAATATCAGATATAATAAATTAGAAAAATTGGGTTGGTACTTACGTTTGGTTTTCCTGGTGAAGTTGTTTCGCCGGTAACCGATGCGTGGAAGGGAAAATTAATGGCAATCGTTTGTAAAAAATCGTTACACTCGATGAATCGTGAAGCTGTTAGAGTTTATTCAAATAACGGAATGATTGATACACGTACGTTCGCTATTACCGTGCGCGAGCGATCGTTATTTCTCGACACAATATACTTAACGCGATACTTGTGGTTCGATAAAACAGTAAAACGGAATAAACAGTGTGGACTTGTACAAAAACGGCAGAAAACAATTAAATTCAATTTCTTCTAAGCTTTAGATAAATTCCGCATGATTAAAACTGAGAACAAGTACATTCGAACTGAACTTAGACTGTTCGACCGTTTTTATTTTCAGTACTCATTCTGGACTTTGGCTGACTCTACAGGGTGGGTTCCTCCGCGGTAATTATCGCCAACGGGCTGTCTACTGACTGCTCGGCGACTGACTGTACTATGAACTATGAACTATTAACTGTTAACTACAACTGCTTTTTTTCGGGCATTTTCCCGTCCTTATATAGGTCCTGGAGGGCTTAATTTTCTATGCGGGGGTTTCTTGGAATTACAATAGAGCTCGGACTTTGGACTTTATCCCCGATCCATTTTTTTCCTTCTAGCTGTGACGTCATCGTCGTTCGATTCTTTTCTTGAGTTGCATGCGAGGCGATCCCACATGTCGCGAAGTGGTTGAAGGATTATTCCTTGCTTCGGTGGCACGCGTAGAGATAGAGAGAGCGAAAGCGAAAAAGAGAGAGAGAGAGAGAGAGAGAGAAAAACGCCTTGGTCAGGCAGCGAGGTGTCGAGAGTTTCGGGCCACGCTGCGCTGTAGATCCGAGTCGCTTCCGCTGTCCCTTTTATGACTAATACCGAATATAGTTCTTCGATAATGTTACACTTATTTTAATTCTTAATAGTGTGTAACGTAAATGGGCATATATTGTAACGGTATTTTACGTTAACATCACCCTTAAAGGGTTTTAGTTCGAACTCGAGCAGGGAGGAAATTAATATAGGCTTCTGTATTAGGTAAAAGTATGGTTTATTATACACATTTAATAAATAATACAAGTAAAGTGAAATAGTTTGTGTAAAATTTAAATATGCTCCTTAATTTTGGTGATTATGCACCTTACAACAAGAATTTAACCCGGGCTTACGCATGCCTCTATAATCGCGTCCGCATGAAGTAGGAGATTTTATCTTGAATTAATAAAGTATTTCTATAGTTATTTGGTGGTATTGTATCTACACATAGAACGCGCTTGCTGGGCTTGCCATCGTTACTATATCTATATCGCCTCTGTTATTATTTCTCGGTGTCTGGAGGTAGCCTATTCTATATCTATAGCGCGTGGACTGTAGTGGGGACAGAGCTTTCACTCGAGCTCCTCTGGCTGAGCGATCTACTCGCTGGTCCCGCCGCTGTTCCGGTGGAGGCGTCAGCGCGGTGCATCCTCGGTGCATCGGCGCATCGGAAATGCTACAGGAGCGGCCCTAGCTAGTTTCTATGGCGTTTTTTAGTCCCTCTGGATTTTAATATAATTTGGATCCATACCACTTGTGATAATTTCGATGAAAGATCTTGTAGGCTGGGATGCTGGACTACTTGGATGACTGGTGGCTTTGGAGATGTTCGTTTTTCCCTGGGCCAGCGGTTTCAGGCCTGATCCTTGGAGATGTTGCAGTAGATGGTGCTTCTCCTTGGGTTGACTAGGTGGTCCTTCTGCTAGTTGGAGAACTGGTCCTCCTTTGGTCGATTAGCTGGTCTTCCTTTGGTTGATTAGGTGGTCCTCCTTTGGTAGATTCCGGATGTTGGCGAAAGTCTGTGAACAGAATGCTCTCCGACTGTGGTTTGTCGTGCCCTTTTATACCGACTTCCCCGCTCTTCTTCCACATCTGCCGGTATAGCAGGGTATTACTATATCTCCTAGTCGTCCTGTAGCCCATCTCCTGTAGCCCATTTGTCCCGTTAATATCCTCTTCTTGGTTATAATAATTTGGCGTGTTGCTTGTAGATGAGTCTTCAATGTATCTTGAGACTATAGTTATACAGCTTGGCAGTATAACTATATTTTGGGTAACGGTAGTTTGTTTATATGTGTGTGTGCTGTGTGGTATGGATCTCTGAGTTGGTGTGTGTGAATCTAGTTTAGGCTCGTCGGTATATTAATTATAAGACGAGTATGTCGTCTTAATATAACTACTACAGTAACAAACTGTCTATGGTTTTTATATCCTCTTGGGATCCTAATTGTTTACTTAAAACAATATATTGGCTTTTCGATGTTCGTTAATGTTTAATTTTCATATTCGCAATTATTTCTTGTATCCTTTTAAGTAAGCATTTCTTTTCTGAGTTCCTATCATAATTTTAGATTAAAATTGTTCATCAGTCCAAATGATTCTATATCAAATGGCTGCTTGGATTCACACTGGGCCGCAAAGTATATGTTCTATAAATATGTATTGTTGCGAGGGAACACTCCTCGTCTTATGGTGTTAACACAGAGAGAGACGGGAAAGACGGCATCGGCTCGTGTGCGACCTGAGAGCGTTGAGCGGCATGCTCCTACGCCAACAACTGCTACCGTAGCTTCCAGTCGTCTTTGCCATCTATCCGATGACTAATATGAATCGTCTTTTCTTATTCTATCCTATTTTAACTCTGATTATCTGTATGATATTATTTCTTAGCTCTTATATCGAACTTCCGTTTAGATGGTTTATTCCTTTTAAATTATTGATTTACTTATTAAATATAAAGGGTGGTTAAATTTTAAGGGCCGATGTTGAATGTGAACCACACCTAAACGTCAAGTTTTTTTCTGCATTTCATTTGACATTTCTCAATTTCAGAATAACTCAATTTGAACCATGGAAAGATACACAATCGAGCAACGCGTTAAAGTTATTCAGGCTTATTATGAAAATGGGCGTTCAAATCAAAATGCATATCGTGCACTTCGTGATTTTTTCGGTCAATTTAATCGTCCAAATGTGCGTACAATCGGAAAAATCGTGCAAAAATTTGAGCAAACCGGGTCTGTAGGAGATATTAAAACACCAGTGCATGCTCGTACAGCTCGTACTGCAGAAAATATTGCTGCTGTTCGCGATAGTGTGGCTGAAGAGCCGTCCACCTCAACTCGTCATCGTGCCCAACAATTGCACCTCTCACGCTCGTCGTTGATGAACATTATGCATAAAGACTTGCATTTACACGCTTATAAGGTGCAATTGACTCAAGAACTAAAGCCTCTTGACCATTCCAAACGTCGTCAATGGTCAGAATGGTGGCAAGAAATGGCAACAGTGGATGATCAATTTTCGAAGAAAATCATCTTCAGTGATGAGGCACATTTTCACCTCAGTGGATTCGTCAATAAGCAGAATTGCTGCATTTGGGCGAATCATAATCCAAGAGTGATTGTCGAAAAACCAATGCACCCACAAAGAGTGACTGTTTGGTGCGGTTTATGGGCTGGCGGCATCATCGGGCCGTATTTTTTCCAAAATAAGGCCGGTCAGGCAGTTACTGTGAATGGTGTTCGCTATCGTGAGATGATAACGAACTTTTTATGGCCCGAATTGGAAGATATGGATGTGGGCGATATGTGGTTTCAACAGGACGGTGCCATTTGCCACACAGCTAACGAAACAATGGCTCTTTTGCGCGACAAATTCAATGGCCGTGTTATCTCACGTGGTGGCGATGTCAATTGGCCGCCAAGATCATGTGATTTGACACCGTTGGACTTCTTTCTTTGGGGTTATTTGGAAGAAAAGGTGTACGTCGATAAACCAGCAACAATTCAAGAGCTAAAGGATGAGATAATTCGGCACATTAACGGCATAGAACCTCAATTATGCCTAAGCGTCATCGAAAATTTAAACCATCGGATGGAGGTGTGCCGCCGAGGTCGCGGCGGCCATTTGGCCGATATTTTGTTCCATACATAATTGAACCATACCATATTATCATAATAAAAAGATTTGACAATAATTTCCTAAATAATTTGTGTTTTATTCGAAATCAACATCGGCCCTTAAAATTTAACCACCCTTTACTTTCAAGAGGTATTAAGTAATTCTTTTTGAATTATTAGTAAATTCTTACAGGGTCCCAAAATACTGAACCGACGGAGAATACCCTTTACTCCCTACTGCGGACATTTTTACATCATCATAGCACCGTCACGGACAATGAATCGTGTGGAGTCGCGAGTCACGAGCGATCATATTGCTATGTTCACTAGCCGTATCTTCTTGGGCACTTCAGTGCAATACGTGAATCGCGCTTCGTTAAAGTGTATCATTGTTCGTACTCGTTATTCGAAACCCTTTTCGCATTACTTCTTGTGCTGAAGAGACACAGGTAAGTCCACAAAGTTACTATGTTTTCATTACGTAAGCGCACAGTAAGGCTCAGAAAATATTTCCTAATTTTCATAAACAAAATATTAAGAGCGAAGGGAACGCTTACCAATGTTGATGTTCGGAACTTGAAATGTCCAACGAGACGACGGTGCACTTGGGGATACAAGGATAGTGTTTGCATTCCTTCATTTCCTAATGTTCCTCATCAGGTATGGCAACGTGTCCTTTATATTTGACTTACAGGTCGACAACGACTTTGAGTAAAATATACGTGTCGATTGCATTCGCCACATCATCGCTAAGTTGTATAAACAATTGATTCGTTTAGGTCGATGAACAAGATCAATCCCCTAAATATCAGATGTTTACAAAACATGAAACAGTTACGTTTACATGATCGTTCTACTATACTTGCAATATGTTGTTTGTTCATTCCACTTTGTTATATATTGCAGTGAGGTGGCTTGAAATGAGTAACTCGGTGGTTAACAATAATAATACTATATTGTATTTAACAATAAAGATTCCAATCGATGATGCGTGCGGCTTAACTACTAGCGGGTAACTGAGGTGTGTATGCGCTCGGTCTATACTCGCACTATAGCCCGGTACCACATGACTCGGCTATACATTGCGGATATCCGTAAGGTGCTTCGCATACATTACACACTTGATGCACATTTTTGTATTGTGATGTCGGGAATTCTGGATTCAAAGGATTGTTGTTGGGAAATAGCCATCTCCGCTTCAAAGCCCGGTTTCAGGTAGCGAAAGACACCAGGTGGCTGACACTGCGTTTTTGTACTGCAAAAGACGTTTATTACTACCGGCAAAGTAACCGAGTTACATCGAGTTCCTGATACGACTGACTAAAGTGAGAACGCTGGAGGTGTTTATAAAGGTATAATCGTGGGTAATTGGTGATAGTGGGGCGCCATTTTCGGGAATATTCTGGAGGCTCATGAGGAAAGAAAACACACATGTTACTCAGGCTTCCAGGAAATGCAGCTGCAGTAACGATATGGGTTTAAGAAGGTATCTGTAGAAAGGAAAAAATAAAAAGGTAGTATAGATGGGAATTGGGAAAATTGAAAGGTTCAAGATGCGTGGGAACAGATTAGAATATGGGCGACAGTAGCTGTAGTTTGGAAACGTTAGTGGACATAGTGCGCGGAGTTATCCTCAGGTCTAGAGGTAGGAACCGATAAAGTTTGGTGGAGCCGAGCAAGCCAGCGGTATTGGGTAATAGAGAGATGCAGGACGGGATAAAGGCACGTCACAGTATGCAGTTACATTGTGTATTTAAAGGTATGATCATACTATTTCATAACTTTTATTATGAACAAACATTCGGCCTTGGTACTTGGCGAGCTATTTACATGTGGTGAATCACTTTCTTTCGGCAATTTTCATATTATTGATGTTCGTTTCAAAATATGCCAAACGAAAGAGGTTTACATTTATTATCTCAATTGCCGATCTGAATGACCTATTGAAAAAATTGTGCTCGATATCGGTACTTCTACGATATCTCCTTTTAGGCTCATTTTACGATAACAAAAGTTATGTAAAAATTACATTTGAGAACATTTCCTATAATTGTCTTCATTGTCATGTATGTTGCAGGTTGAAATAAATAAGCGGAAGACTTATTAGTGAATCGTTTGGTTTACTAACAGAAATTAAGGCAATACAGGTTATACGTGAGTCGGTGTGCTCTCAGCCACATGTGTCTCTTACGAACGCTCTCGCTATATTGAACAGACGCGTATTTAAAACTAAACGCTGCGCTTAGATAAGATTGTGTACTACTGTATCGACACAGCATTTCAAATTACAAGGCGCCATTTCTCAACACTTCCTTTCGCATTTTAATTTACGTCATTCAATACATACCATATTCTCTAATAAAATTGTATAATTTTTCTTTTGACAATGCTTTAGTTAACATATCGGCAAGCTGATTTGAAGTAGAAATATAGCATACATTTATTTGTTTATCTTCTTGCTTTTCGCACGTGTAAAAGAATTGTACATCGATATGCTTGGTATGCTTTATACAATAAGGATTCATAACAATAGATATTGCTCCCTGGTTATCACAATATACTTTTGTTGGATTTATTTGTAGGAATTTCAATTCTCTTAGAAAATTTCTGAACCACATTACTTCTTTCGTGACCGCACAAAGAGCAATATATTCAGCTTCAGTTGTTGAGGTAGCTATTGTTCAGTTTTCACGCTTACCAGACACACTCAACTCATGCATACGCTACAGTCACAATCATCTGACGCCTCGCGTCATATGGTATAGCTCGCAGGTATGCTATATCGATTTATCGACCGCGCACTCATGCATATTGTCCATCTGCTCACATCCTCGATCGAAGCTCACTCAAGCGGCCAACGCTGTTAGCGTGGCCCCATCGGCAAGACCACTCATAAGTCTCGCCTTCCATCGCTGACAGCAAATCACAAGCAAGCCGTGACGCACGTCCGTCTTCTTGATACTCTGCCGCGTGGTCGACGGATGTGGCCATTGTTCTCACTCGAGTCGCTCGCTGTACACGTTCCCGCGTAAAGCTCACGGAGATATTCTCTTGTTCTAATCACTCTAGTGCGGATTCATTTCTGTAGTGTAATACATTCTTGGTCAAATCACCCGTGTTTAAACTCAGTGTTAGTGAAACTCACAGCAGATCATCAGAACCACAGAACCAATCACATAAACGTCAACGGCGTGGTTCGCGCGTTGGCTGCACAGACGCCATTCT
Source organism: Cylloceria caligata (assembly GCA_963942595.1). Classification (NCBI taxonomy): domain Eukaryota; kingdom Metazoa; phylum Arthropoda; class Insecta; order Hymenoptera; family Ichneumonidae; genus Cylloceria; species Cylloceria caligata. The sequence continues at coordinate 39,128,843 of OZ012703.1, read as the reverse complement.
GCTCAGCACCGATCATCGGCGTCCGGACTCTCATAGACTGCCGTGTGGCACTATTCGAGCTCTACAATCAGACCTTATCACCAGGATCAACCACACGGAATCACCAAGGCAACTCACAGGCCTGAGACCCAATCACCAACAGTACATCAACACGCAGGCCAGACCAATCACAGTAATATATTAAACACAATCAACAGGTATTTTTTCATGCAGCCAATGTTACATACTTTCAATAAACGTTGAATTTATTATTGTTCATTACCGAGTGCTTTCAATTATTTATACTTGTCACCAGGATCCTTAATCTTACTATTCGCATCTGTCACTCGACATGCTACGTGCGAATGCATCAACCCGCTATCCACCAACAGCGTAGTAATACTCAAGTGATACAGGTTCACTGTGCAGAGCACTATATTCATTGTTATTTATTATGTTGTACTCAGTCCCAATAGGCACTTACTCTACGCACTTGTTAATTCATCTCATAGTGCCTTGCCGCATCAGTTAGTGTATATCTTAAAGGTTTTTAACACTTTTGTTGGAACATTATCAAATATTTAGAATATACTCATATTCAACCATCATACATTTTTTGGTCCTTCGAGCCGGATATAATGTACTCATACTCAATATCATACATTTTTTGGTCCTTCGAGCCGGATATAATGTACTCATAATCATTATCATACATTTTTTGGTCCTTCGAGCCGGATCCTGGTCAAGTATATAATTTTATGCCTCGATACTCACATGAATCACCAATCAACACATGTAATACACTACAGATTGCGCAACTCAGCATGCATCGATACAAGACAATGCTCAATAATAATAAAATACTCACCCAAGTGCACTAATCATTTTTTGTAAACCATTCAACAGGCTCAACTAGTTCAAATCATGGCTGACGATAAGAAAGCGCAGTCAGACCAAAGCAAATCCTCGCAGGAAGGCGACTCACATGATGGTGATGTGGAAGCAATCGATGAAGCAACAGGCGGCACCGAGACACTTAATGTACCACCCACGGTACAGAGACCACGCACCAGATCACCATCACCAAACACCAATCACGCTAACCTCATGGAGTATAAGGTCGCATCACAGCATGCGAGGATAGCAATGATCAACCAGCTACATGATCACCTGCAAAACTCACCAGGCAGCGTTTCTGCAGAACTCACCGGCCAGTTAGAGATTTTAAATCGCACTTGGGACTGTTTTTGTAACGAGCATGATCAAATGGGAGAAACATGTAAACGTGCTTTTCTCACTCACCCGTATGTTACAGAGAAGGTGTACCAATCAGGCTTTGATAGTTACTTCAAGGCACTCACACTCATCCTGCGAAAGAAGGCAATCGCAGCAACTCAAGAGACCATATCAGGCAGAACTGATCAACAGAGTCAACCAAGTCAGCACCGATCAACATTGCCAAAAATAACGTTGCCGGAATTTGACGGTGATTTTACAAAATGGCCGGCATTCAGAGACTTGTTTGCCTCAATGGTGGTCGACAATGACCAAATCAGTGATGTAGAGAAACTACACTATTTAAAGATCAGCCTTAAAGGATCAGCCGCTCAACTGATCTCCAATGTGCCGATCAACAATGATTCGTTCAATTCATCATGGCAAATAATCAAGGACAGATTCAACAACAAAGAAAGACTCATCCTGTCTTATATTGAGAAACTCCTTAGTAACACTCGACCAGTGGCAAAATCTGCAGCCGCACTCAACACATTAGTTAGCTCAACGAAGGAAATAATCAACGCACTCAACGTTCTCGGAATTGATACAGAATCGTGGAATTATGTGTTAATTTTCGTAGTCGCTCAACGCCTCGATACATCCATGCGTGAAGCATGGGAATACAAACGGAGTGCGCACAAGCAGCCAACCTCGTTTGAAGATTTGATGGGATTCATCGAATCCAGAGCGAGGGCTTTAGAAGTCATCCCTATCAACCCTGATCAATCGGCTGACAGAGCCAGCAACATCTCGAAGCACTCAACAAAATCTGCACTTCTGCCAGCAAGACCGGCTCACCATGCGTCCACTCAACCGAGGACACACCAATATCCATGCGATCACTGTGGTGGTTCGCATTACATAGTGAGCTGTGCTAAATTCAGAGAGCTACAACCTGCAGATCGCCACAAAGTTGTGACTGAACACCGACTGTGTTTCAACTGCTTTGGTCATCACAACCTCCACTCGTGCCAATCAACCATCAACTGCAAGACGTGCGGTGCCAAACACCACACGATGATTCATTTGCCATCCATCGCAAGAACCACACCAAAGTCAAATCAACCAAGCACCTCAGCTACACCTGCCACAGCTCATCCAAGCACCAGTTCACGTCAATGAGAAATTGACGTGCCATTTTGCCAACTCATCAACTCACACGGTAGAACAGCAGTTCTACTAGCAACGTGTCAAGCATTACTCATCACATCTTTCGGCACTCACCAAGTCAGATTACTCATTGATCCAGGATCAGAGCTCACCTTCGTCTCAGAACAACTTGTATCGGATCATGGGCTTACTCGTCAACACTCATCAATTCCAGTCATTGGCATTGGAAACACGAGATCAACACAAACCAGAGGTACCACCACATTAACATTACGATCAATTCATTCATCACGTGGTGTTACCATCGCAGCTCAAATACTCAATAAATTGACGAGTACATTGCCTTCAGTCCACACTCAACCACAGCAGTGGCCACACATTTCATCACTGCAATTGGCAGACCCTGACTTCTTAACACCACGGCCAGTAGATATCATCGTCGGGGCTGATTCATACGGGCTCATCATCCAGCCTGGCATCAAGAAACACTCGGACTTCTTACCGATTGCACAATCAACAATCTTTGGGTGGATTATTCTTGGTCCAGTCCCAGAGAATTATTCAACACCAAGCAACTCATACCACATCACAGTAGAATCATCAAACAAGGAAATTCAAGATCTTCTCACGCAGTTCTGGGTTCAAGAAGAAACACCATCGACAATAGATCACAAGCTCACCCCAGACGAAGAAGCGTGTGAAAAGCATTTTCAAACGACTCACACTCGAGACGAAGAAGGACGGTACATCGTGCGAATCCCGCTCAAATCATCACCATCGAGTCTAGGAGACTCAAAACTCACTGCTCAACGATGTCTACAACGACTCATGAAGAAACTCTCAACAAATAATTCATACACCAATTTATACAACTCATTCATGAAAGAGTATGAAGAGTGTGGTCACATGATACGTGTACCATCCTACCACCAGTCAACTCAAATGAGCGAATCTGTTCATGACTATTGTGAAACCGAGACGACCTTGGCACATGATGCACTAGCATCAGGAGGGTTGAGGGTCTCGGAAGATCAATTGTCAGAACACACTTACGCTCATCCTCCATATTATCTTCCTCATCATGGTGTACTGAAAGAAGATCGAATCACAACAAAGTTGAGAGTTGTCTTCAACGGATCCAGCCCAACGACGTCGCAAGTATCACTCAACGACATCCAGCATGTTGGAGCAAAATGTCAACGTGACATCTCAGACGTGCTCTTATGGATCCGACAGCACAAACTCATCTTTTCAACAGACATCACAAAGATGTACAGACAAATCAAAGTCCACCCGGACGATTGGGATTTGCAACGAATCATATGGCGAGATGACCAACTCAATATGGTGCCATATCACCTAACAACAGTGACGTATGGAACTCGCTCAGCACCATTCTTAGCAATCAGATCATTGCTTCAACTAGTTGAAGACGAAGGTCATCGCTTCCCGCTCGCAATTGAACCACTCATGAAAGGCAGATATGTTGATGACATATTTGGAGGAGCTGATCAGCTTGACACACTCATCGAAATATCAAATCAAGTGACCCAGCTCTGCATGGCGGGCGGGTTGCCTCTAGCAAAATGGCACAGCAACACAGAGCAATTCATCGAGCATATCGACCACCACTCACCATCAAACTCACACTCATTCGAAGATAGCAGTACCAAGTTACTCGGCCTGTCATGGATACCTCGTGAAGACGTATTCAAGTTCCACGCAAAGCCTCCATGCTCAAGTTCCAAGCTCACCAAGAGAATCATCTTGTCTGAAACAGCACAACTCTACGATCCACTCGGGTTTCTCTCACCATTCATCATCAAGGCCAAATCATTATTACAAGAATTATGGCTGGAGAAACTCAGCTGGGACGATCAAGTTTCAGATCAGATACACACCAAGTGGACGTTGCTCAGACAAGAGCTCACTCAAGTCGATGAAATCTCAATTCCACGATGGATTCAACTCACAAGCTCAACACTTGTGGAGTTGCACGGATTCTCCGACGCATCTCAAATAGCAATGGCGGCTGCTATCTATATCAAAACAACAACTCCAGGAGAAGAAACCAAGGTTACACTCATCTGCGCGAAATCAAAAGTAACACCACTCAAGCGACTCTCCATCCCTCGACTCGAGCTCACAGCAGCACTGATCTTAGCAAAGCTCATGAAGTACTTGCAAACAACCTTGGAACTCGCCAACACTCAAACGTTCCTGTGGACTGATTCCTCAGTAACGCTCACCTGGATTAACTCACACCCATCACGGTGGAAGGACTTTGTCAGGAACCGAGTGTCAGCAATTCAAGAACTAACTCCAAACAGCGTATGGAAATTTGTTCCTGGCAAAGACAATCCAGCCGATTGTGCTTCAAGGGGCATCAGCATCTCCCAGCTCCAGAAGCACCTCCTGTGGTGGACAGGACCACAGTGGCTCACAGGCGATCAATGTTCATGGCCAACTCAACACTATCAACAAGACTCACAGACTCATCAGGAAGAGCGACCGGGGCTCGCATTCACAGTGGCAACAAATCAAGCCGTATATCATTGGGAGATGATATACAGACACTCTTCTCTCACTAGACTACTCAGAGTAACCGCAATATGCTTTCGAGTAAGTCAACTCATCAAGAAATTGCCAAACTCAACGCTCTTTAACCCTCTCTCGCCACAAGATATTGAGAGAGCAAGAGTATTTTGGATCAAAGCAACTCAAGCAGCATATTTCTCAACAGAGCTCAAATTGATCACCATAGCTCAACTACCAACAGCTCATCCCTTCAATCGCCTGACTGCCTATATCGACACTCAAGGCATCATTCGGGTTGGAGGAAGATTGACCAACTCACAACTGGAACTTGAGGCAATTCACCCAGCAATACTCCCACGACATTCTCACTTCACTACACTCATCATAGCAGATGCACATCACAAAACCATGCATGGAGGCACTCAACTCACCCTGAACTACACAAGGCAATCGTACTGGATTATTGGTGGTAGAGCTCCTGTACGGTCGCATATACTCAGCTGCATGAAATGTGCTCGACAACGTGGCGTCAGAGCACAACAACTCATGGGTCAATTACCAACCAAGAGAGTCACCCCAGCACGACCATTCTTCTATTCAGGTGTGGACTACGCTGGTCCACTGACCATCAAAACCTGGAAAGGTAGAGGCGCCAAACAACATAAAGGATGGCTGTGCATTTTCGTGTGCTTCGTCACCTCGGCCTTGCATCTGGAGGCCGTGAGTGACTACTCAACTGACTCATTCATCGCTGCATTCAGACGGTTCACTGGACGCAGAGGCATCTGCAACACTCTCTATAGTGATTGCGGCACAAACTTCATAGGAGCAGATGCCATACTCACCAAACTCTTCACTCAAGGTACAACAGAATCACTCTCACTGCATTGCTCACTCACCAGTGATGGAACTACATGGAAGTTCAACCCACCAGCAGCTCCACATATGGGAGGAAAATGGGAAGCAGCAGTCAAATCAGTAAAATATCACCTGAACCGAACAGTAGGAGACATCGCACTCACGTTCGAGGAATTAACTACGTTGCTCATCCAGATCGAAGCAACGCTCAACTCACGACCATTGCAACCACTCACAGAAGACCCTGAAGATACTTCAGCACTCACACCAGCTCACTTTCTCATAGGAGAGCCGCTCACAGCCATACCAGAGCCATCACTCACAGATCTGAACGTTACTAGACTATCACGATGGCAACTAATACAACAAAGGCTTCAATATTTTTGGTCCAAATGGTCAACTCAATATCTCCAGCGCCAACTGTCTACATCGAAATGGCATCATCCATCGAACACCATCAAGGTCGGTTCATTAGTACTGATCACTGATGAGAGGTCTCCACCATCAAAATGGCCTCTCGCCAGAGTCACTCAACTCCATCCAGGAAAGGATGGACTGACCAGGGTAGTGTCACTTAAAACTGCAACAACAACACTCGTTCGACCAATCACCAAGCTCGCCATCTTACCAGCTCAAACTGAATGAAGAACAGATCACATTTAATCATCAACACCGTTGCTGATGGCGGGCGGAATGTTCAGTTTTCACGCTTACCAGACACACTCAACTCATGCATACGCTACAGTCACAATCATCTGACGCCTCGCGTCATATGGTATAGCTCGCAGGTATGCTATATCGATTTATCGACCGCGCACTCATGCATATTGTCCATCTGCTCACATCCTCGATCGAAGCTCACTCAAGCGGCCAACGCTGTTAGCGTGGCCCCATCGGCAAGACCACTCATAAGTCTCGCCTTCCATCGCTGACAGCAAATCACAAGCAAGCCGTGACGCACGTCCGTCTTCTTGATACTCTGCCGCGTGGTCGACGGATGTGGCCATTGTTCTCACTCGAGTCGCTCGCTGTACACGTTCCCGCGTAAAGCTCACGGAGATATTCTCTTGTTCTAATCACTCTAGTGCGGATTCATTTCTGTAGTGTAATACATTCTTGGTCAAATCACCCGTGTTTAAACTCAGTGTTAGTGAAACTCACAGCAGATCATCAGAACCACAGAACCAATCACATAAACGTCAACGGCGTGGTTCGCGCGTTGGCTGCACAGACGCCATTCTGCTCAGCACCGATCATCGGCGTCCGGACTCTCATAGACTGCCGTGTGGCACTATTCGAGCTCTACAATCAGACCTTATCACCAGGATCAACCACACGGAATCACCAAGGCAACTCACAGGCCTGAGACCCAATCACCAACAGTACATCAACACGCAGGCCAGACCAATCACAGTAATATATTAAACACAATCAACAGGTATTTTTTCATGCAGCCAATGTTACATACTTTCAATAAACGTTGAATTTATTATTGTTCATTACCGAGTGCTTTCAATTATTTATACTTGTCACCAGGATCCTTAATCTTACTATTCGCATCTGTCACTCGACATGCTACGTGCGAATGCATCAACCCGCTATCCACCAACAGCGTAGTAATACTCAAGTGATACAGGTTCACTGTGCAGAGCACTATATTCATTGTTATTTATTATGTTGTACTCAGTCCCAATAGGCACTTACTCTACGCACTTGTTAATTCATCTCATAGTGCCTTGCCGCATCAGTTAGTGTATATCTTAAAGGTTTTTAACACTTTTGTTGGAACATTATCAAATATTTAGAATATACTCATATTCAACCATCATACATTTTTTGGTCCTTCGAGCCGGATATAATGTACTCATACTCAATATCATACATTTTTTGGTCCTTCGAGCCGGATATAATGTACTCATAATCATTATCATACAGCTATTATCGTTTGTTTCTTAGAACTCCATGCAACTGGTCCATTATTGCAAAACAAAATCCAGCCAGTTACACTTCGTCTACGAAAAGGATCATTTGCATAATCAGCATCGCTAAATGCAGTAATATCAGTTTTATTGTTGTTTATTTCATAAGTAATACCATAAGAGAGAGTACCCTTTATGTATCTTAATACACGCTTAATCGCTACCCAATGCACGTAACTGGGTTTTTCCATAAATCTACTTAATATGCCTACCGCATATGCCAAATCAGGTCTACTTGCAATCATAAGAAACATTAGCGATCCTACTGCTTCGCGATAAGGAAATTTTTCATTAGTGTTATCTTCATTTTCATCACATTGGAAAATTGCATTTCCCTTGTCGATAGGAGTGGAGACTGGAGCGCAATTTACATGATTGAATTTTTCTAAAATCTTTTTAGCATATGCTTCTTGGTGAATCTTAATTCTTTCACCATCTCCACTTCTTTCAATTTGAAATCCTACAAAACATTGAGCCTCTCCGTAAATAATTTCAAAATGTCGTTTCAAATTTGTAAGTAAACTCATTATGGAATCTGAATTATTACCACATATAAATCCATCATCTACATATATTGCTACATAAGTTTTCACATTTAATTCTATGTTTTCATAAATAAACACACATGGATCTGCGTGTGATTGTATATAATTCCTATCAGTGAGAAAATTCACGATTTTCAAATTCCATTGGCGTGAAGCCTGTTTCAAACCATAAAGGCTGTGCTTTAGTAAACAAACTAATTCATCATCACACTCAAATCCATGTGGTTGTTCCATGTAAATGGGTTCGTTTAAATCGCCGTGCAAAAAAGCAGTTTTCACGTCGAATTGAATCATTCGCAAATTAAGGGCAGCTGCAATGGATAAAATCAATCTCACCGATTCATATCTAACTACAGGCGAAAATGTTTCCTGATAATCGATTCCGGCTTCTTGTGAATACCCCTTAACCACGAGTCGCGCTCTATATTTGTCAACAGTACCATCTGTATTATATTTTGTCTTGAAAACCCATCGATTTTTAATAACATTTTTATCATCTGGCCTCGGTACTAAAATCCACGTTTTATTTTTCTCTAATGCATCAAGTTCATCATTAATTGCATTCAACCATTCAGATGCATTTTCAGATTCCATTGCATCCTCAAGAGTTTTTGGCTCGACTGTACTTAAAAATAATTCAGCAAAATTCGCTTCTGGGCCACAGTCATTTGACCTTGAGTTTTTTCTTAAAGGGTATGGATCTCTCGATATAGGTAAGCGTGGGTTTCTATACGGTTTATTCTTCATGAAAACATCATCTTCCTCTGATTCAGGTTTCGATAATTGTTCACTATTTTCAGCAGCTATTTTATAATTTTCATCACTTTTTGATGATTCTAGAAAATTATTCATTTTATTCTCTTCGGTGTTTTCATGAAAAACAACATCTCTCCGAATAAAAACCTTTACTTTAGACGCATCAAATACTCTATAAGCTTTGCTTTCATCGTGAAAGCCGACCAAAATAAGTTTTACAGAATTAAATTCCCATTTCGTACGTTGTACCTTGGGCACGTGCACATAACAATCACTGCCAAAAGTTCTCAAATGTTTCACGGACGGTTTTGAATTGAAACATTTTTCAAAAGGCGTAGCGTTAATAATAGTTTCCGAAATCGTACGGTTTTTCAAATAAACAGCCGTGTTTACAGCTTCCCCCCACAAATAAGTAGGTACATTTTTTGTCGCTAGCATTGCTTTTGATGCTTCAATAATCGTGCGATTTTGTCTCTCGATCAAACCGTTTTGTTCTGGCGCTCTTGGCGTCGAAGTTTCATGCTTAATTCCTTTTGACAGTAAAAATTGTTTAACTTCCGAATTACAAAATTTCAAACCACGGTCAGATCTCAATTTCTTTATTTCATGACCTTGTGATTGTACTTCAGCATAAAATTCTTGAAGGCAATTCAAAACGTCCGTTTTATCCTTTAGGAGATATACAAAACAATATCGCGAAAAGTCATCCTTCAGCAACATAAAATAATTTGCTCCACCTATTGAGGTATTATTCATTTTACCACACAAGTCTACATGAAAAACTTCACCAGGTATTTTTCAACGAATTGCCTCATCTTTAGGAAAACTTTTGCGATGTTGTTTCGCTAATACACAAGGTTCGCAGAAAGGATTTTCTTTTTCTATATCATTTATTATTAAATCATTCACAGCTGAAATTTTATGCATATTTCTTAAAGTTTTAAAATTTGGGTGACCTAGTCTTTCGTGCCAATTCATCAAGCTAGAACCTACAGCTAAATTTAATTCTGATTTATTATTTGCATCAAAATCCAGACAATACAAGTTACACATTTTTGTACCAGTCACCAAAATTTTTCCTCGTTTCATAAAATAAACGTAATTTCCACCTTCATAAAAAAATACTTGCAAACCTTTAACGGAAGATTTAAGAACAGAAATGAGATTCTTTTTTATTTCAGGCACGTATAGCACATCTGTAATTAAATGCGAGACGCATGTGCCATCCGGTAGAGTAACGCGTACTCCAACATTACCCTTTCCTTGCGCATAAATAACATAACCGTTACCTATTCGAACTGGGTGAGATTTTTCCTCAAAGGGCATATAATTTGTCAGCCAATCAAGTCTAAAAGTCATGTGCTCCGTAGCACCCGAATCTACAAACCAACAATCGCGCATTTGTTTTCCGTTAATTATATAATTTTCAGCGGAAAATAATTGAGCTTCTCTTACATGATCGCACATTGTCGAACACATTGGATTATTAGAACTATCATTTACCGACTGTGCTACATACGTTTGATTTTTATTTTCATTTGCTCGTTGACAGTCAGCCTTTTTCTTACGACAGTCTCTCGCGAAATGCCCGGGTAAATCGCAATAATTACATTTAAAATTGCTCTTGAAATTATTTGACTTAGAATGAGAACCGCTGTCTCCGCAAGACTTATTTGTGTACGCATTACCTCTACCGCTTTGTTTATATCTTGCTAGGAACGCCGCATCAGTCTCCTTGGCTTCGCTTGTTGACGCTCTGGAATTCATGAGCGCTTCTTCGTTGACGAGATGGTCCGTGAGTTTTTCAATTGTTTGGGATTCCTTCGGCACAGCATACCACGCAGTTCTAACACTGTCGAATTTCTGCGGTAGGCTTCCGAGAATTTTCGCTATTATAACTGGACCTTTCTGCTCCATATCCATGTCTTTTAATCTTGTAGCGAGGGAAACAACAGTCGCAATATAATCAGCAACTTTTTCTTTACTTCCCATTTTTTAATTAATAAACTGATCCAAAAGAACTTGCACAGATTGATCACTTTTTTGCGAATGCACAGTTTTCAAACGTGACCACATCTGAGCTGCAGTTGTACAATCGGATAAATGTTTCATTTGCTCCAGCTCAAGACCGCGCATCAAAAAAGCTTGAACTTCCGCATCTTTCGAGTCCCACTCTGCTGTATTGTCAGTGGGTCGAGGTGTCGTTCCGAGAATGTAAGGCTTGAGCTTATTCTCTGCCATGAATATTTCCATTTGGCGGCACCAAAGATGAAAGTGTTGCCCATTGAATCGATGTATTTGATACAGCTTTACTTGGTCAGCCATATCTATGTACTCTTCGATTTCTTCAGAACCTTCAATGGCTCTTCACTTATGGAAAATATTCGTTTATGACTCAATTGCACTTTGTCGGAGAACCGCATTCGTTTCACAGTTTATGCACAAAATCTGTTCACTGTTCTCACGATTTACTTGTGGCTTCTGGGCCCATAACCTGTTGCAGGTTGAAATAAATAAGCGGAAGACTTATTAGTGAATCGTTTGGTTTACTAACAGAAATTAAGGCAATACAGGTTATACGTGAGTCGGTGTGCTCTCAGCCACATACGTCTCTTACGAACGCTCTCGCTATATTGAACAGACGCGTATTTAAAACTAAACGCTGCGCTTAGATAAGATTGTGTACTACTGTATCGACACTGCATTTCAAATTACAAGGCGCCATTTCTCAACAACATATATATTTTTTCTTTGTACAGCGACAGCAGTTGATGCTTTCGATCTCGGCAAAGTCTACCACGACACGTGTATTGTCGAAAGCAACTCATTTCTACAACACCACGAGGTAGAGTACGTAACGCGTTTTTTTTTTGTTGTGATATCCCCCGTATGCCTAATCCACATGTAATGCACTAAATACGTTTTTCGGGGAATTCTTCTTTCTTTCGCAGTTGTAGATGGGCCAGACCGTACGAAGAATTCATGACAAAATATGCAAAGACGAAGGAAGAAAAAAGTAACCGTTTTTTCGTGAAATTATTCTCGGCATTAAGCCAGGCTATACAGGGAACGATGACAGCGGTGAAACCGAAGCATTCGATGAACACAGTTTGTCGGTCACGTCATCGGTCATCTCGTCATTTAACGATGAGGATAACAACAGCGAAAATGTATCGTGGAATCCGTTTCTATGGAAAAAGATAAGCGATTCACATTCAACGGAGGCGATGATTATGATAAACCGGCAAGAACAAATATGGGGGAAAACTCCGATTCACGATAGATCGGCACAGCAATCGTGTTCGCCGTGATAAATACCGACTGCGCAATTAAAGAGAGAATTTAGTGATGGAAGCCCAAATGTACAACATCAATTACTACTCGAATTCAGTTTGAGTGATAAAGAATGCAGTTGGTAATCTGTCACCACCATTTATTCTCACATGTTACTTTGCGACAAAATATACATTGTAACCCAGCGAAAATTGAAGACATGAAGAACAAGGCATAAAAATGTTGGGCGTCTGGGCCGGGATTCGAACCCGGAACCATCCGATTGTCAATTACCGTATATACAGTTAACGTTGCGGAAGGTAACATGTACTCTCAACACCCACGTTCGTGAAAACACGAACCCAAACCAGTTACCAGTTGTGTGGACAATCCAATACACAAGCTATACGTCGGTTACAAATTCAGTATTAAGAATGCCGGTACAACATTGCAGACATCAGAATGATATATGCTTTTTTTTTTCAAATTACATTTACAAGAGAAATAAGTTTTTATCGCCTCAAAATCTATTTGTTTATTGTGATAATTTCTTTCTCGAATAACGATAACTTTCTTTTTTTTACAATCTTTGGAAATCTTCAGATTCCATGATGTGATAACATTAAGATAAAATATTTTTTAAATATTTAATTATAATCTTGCAGCAAGCTCACTTTCAGACACTGTTGCAACGTTGCTAAAATGGTGTAGAAATAATAAAAAATATTCCAGTAATATTTCAATGTTGTCATTGAAATATTTCAGCAAGATTTTCACAATATTTCTGTGTTGCTAGGGATGTGTTACATGTCGTCTTTCTTTCTCAGATTACCATGTTTGCGATAAATATACCAGATTTTTACCATCACAAATCTATACTACAATTTATACGATTGAGCTTTATGATGAAAAATGATAACAGTGAAGTGTGCAATTGTTAGACGCAGTCCACATTTCTCCTCTTTCATTCGAATGAACAATCGTGACAGATAAATTTCCGTGACAGTTCTAACTACTAATCGAGTAGTACCACATCACGTTATGCGGGAAAATCATATTTATCTTATCAACATGACTCGGCATTAGTTGCTTCTGTACGCATCGAAGGTTGAATTTAAATTATTGTAGTGCACGTGACCTTGCTATGCTGGTCTTCGTCCACGATTTGAAAGTTAAGTGGGCTGTCTTAAGGTGGGGCGAAATACTCACTCCACTTCGTACTACGTGACACTGAAGCGTTAACTTTTACAATCGGGCGATCCCTATGGTGATGTCTCTCTTACAGTAGTGTCGCGTGGCACAAAGTTTAGTGTGTCTTTCGTCTCAGCTTGAAACAAGATATGTCTTTCTTACACTTCTATTATTTTAAAGGTTTTTCTATTATTTCACCAAGCCTACTAAATTTTTAAAGATGACGAAGACAATTGCATTAAGGATACCTAGACAAGAAATAAAATTGTGGCTTCGATGTTGACAAAAAGAAGTAATACAGAGTCATTATGCCAGAAAATTATATTTATTATACCAACATGACTTCGTATTAAATTTTTCTGTCTACAACTGTTGTGCCGCAGAATATTGGAGTATAATTATTTCGCCATTTTTTCTCCTTCGGGCGCGAGGCCGCTCACCCGAAGTAGAATGAATGTGCAGACGTATGCACCGAGAAGCGAGCAATAACCGAGCTACGACTTGCAGCAAGTTGCAACATTAGACATTTTTGGAAATTCATCGATGTCGCCAAAGGTAGTTAATATAATAACATGAACGGTTGATCGCAGGTTGGACCCCCCCGAAATATTAAAGTCTTAAGGTAGATTCAGAAAGAACTGGTTGGTTCCTCGTCAGTAACTTGAACATATGAATTGTATTTCAATCCTTTTTTCACGCAATAGAATAGATAATGCAAGTTGCTGTTATCTATAATAAACTATCAACTATTACTTTTTCCGTAAATTCACGTGTTTGTAATTTACTCGAGATATATCTCCTTATCGGCGAACGATCCCAAAAATAATAATTTCATAATATTATACCGTCGACCGTAACCTCCCATTATACGTTACCTGCATACCAGAACGAAGCAACAACTTTATCTGTTGTTGAAGCAATAACTTTATTGTCTAGGTATCCTTGATGCGATTGTCTTCTTCATCCTAGAAATATTAGTCGGCTGGGTGAAAAAAAACCTTAAAAATAAAATAAGAATAAGAAAAGCATGTCTTTTTTTGAGGTGGGCGAAAGTCACACTCCAGTTCATACCACGTTGCACTACTGTAAGAGAGACAGCATCATAGGAATCGACTTAATACAAGAGTTAACGCACCAGTGTCACGTAGTACAAAGTGGAGTGAATCTTTTACCTCACCTCACGACAGCCCACTAATCTTTCAAACAGTGGACGAAGACCAGCACAGCGAGGTTACGTACACAACAATAATTCAATTTTTACCTTCGATGCATACAGAGGTAATTAATGCCGAGTCATGTTGATAAGGTACATATCATTTTCCCGCATAACGTGATGTGGTAATACTCGATTGGTAATTAGAACTGTCACGGAAATTTCTCTGTCACGATTGTTCATTTGAATGAAAAAGGAGAACTGTGAACTGCGTCTAACAATTGTACATCTAACATGTACATCCTACATTGTACATACTACAACGTCTAACAATTCACTATTATCATTTTTCATCGTAAAGCTCAATCGTGGAGTATAAATTTGTGATGAGAAAAATCTGGAATATTTATCGCACAGATGGCAATCTGAGAAAGAAAGACGACATGTAATACTCGTACATTCCACACAGCACAGAAATATTGCAAAAATGTTTCTAAAATATTTCAATGACAATATTGAAATATTGCCGGAATATTTTTTATTATTTCTACAACATTCTAGCAACATTGCAACAATGTCTGAGTATGAGCTTGCTGCAAGATTGCAATAAAATATTTCATCTAAATGTTATCACAATAGGGAATCTGAACATTTCCAAAAAATATTTCGTATAAATATTGTCGGAACATTTCACGCAATTGATTTAGGAACATTCCCATATAATATTTTCTATAAATATCGAGGAAATAAATGACGTGTTAGTAGGGTTGCAGTATCACAGGTTGTACAAAACATTTTGTATTTACATTTTTTATTTGATTGATAAATAGAGTAAATAATATATAGGTACAGATATTATTTTACTTATTCAATAAAAAATAGTTAGAGAATTCACAATACAATACTTTTCACTCATTCGCATCAACCACGGCATTTTTTTGATCCCGACGAGTCTTGCGAGTTTTTGTCTGCGCTAACCAGAGTCTAAGCTGTTTTGCGATTAGTTCATCGGTGGCATTCGGCTGATGTTTGCGAACGGTTTCTGAAAAGAAAAAATCAATATTACAAAAGACATAATGATATGTTTCGGGTACATATTATATTTTTCGATATTATATATTGTAACGGAATGCAATTAGAGCGATCTTCTGCGAATTAAAAAGGGATCAACCCCACGACAAAGAACGAAACATGCCAATTAGCACAAATATATGAAATCACACCACTAGAATAAAACT
Organism: Cylloceria caligata; assembly: GCA_963942595.1. NCBI lineage: Eukaryota > Metazoa > Arthropoda > Insecta > Hymenoptera > Ichneumonidae > Cylloceria > Cylloceria caligata. The sequence goes on along the minus strand of OZ012703.1, from coordinate 39,112,945 downwards.
AAGAAATTACACTAAAGCATAACACACAATTAGTTCTCCATCAATAAAAATCACGAAAGTGATAAATTATTGCCTCCAACTAATAAACAAAGTCACGAATAGGCGCCCGCATGACCAGGGAAGCAAGAAGAGCAGATAGGTACACCCCGATTAACGGCAAGTACCCAAAAAGAACAGTGCGTAAGCAGCAGGCAGGGCCACTTGGAAAAACCACACCTGCTAAACGGACACCTAACGTAGCAGACCGTACCCTCACGCTAAGACCGCTAGCGAGACCACACACCGCGTCAAGCAAACACCTAGTACAATAGGCTCCACATTCCCACTATGCTACACTCTGAACACAAACCCTGTGCGCCAAGCCACCATACAACGGGATAAAGCAAAAACAACTTGCGGAACCCCCGAGGTTCCACAAACTCAACCAACCAAATAATAAAGAGTACCGTCACATGCAAATATTCAACCAACAACCACTACTCACCAACAAAACATTAAGACCAGAAAAATACCTTAAACAAAGACATTGTCTAACAAATAAATTAGGGAATCAACCCTCAGCACACCACCAACATCTAGAACACCACTAATGTCGTGCAAAATAAACGAAGAATACACCAAAAAACTCCAAAGCACGAGTTTTTATGGAAAATTAATAAAAAAACTAAGGTAAATCAAATTCGACGAAAGAAGTCAAATACCGATATCAAATGGAAACGTCAAAAATACGAACTACAACAGAAAAATGACGAAAAATTGAACCTACAACCGATAGGAAACTAACAGAAAAGCGAGAAACTAAACCGCGCCAGAACATCGGTTAAAACCCCAGAACGGCAAAAACTGGCCAAACGAACAAATTCAAAGACCTAACGGGACACTTACGTACCACTCCGCACGGCTCACCTAGTGACTAAAATCTGACAAACATCACGTGATCTACCCGAAAACACAACAAACAAGATGAAGTGCTGCTCGACCGCCCATCCACATTTCATTTTAATTAAAAAATAGTTTTGGTAAAAAATTATTAAATTGTAGCGTTCTTTCAGTAAATCGATTCTCCTGCATTGCGCTTGGTCGTTGGATGATCTAAACCCTGTGTATAGTAAGGTTCCCTTGTATTGCGCTCGGCCGCCCCACTCACAGCGTCAGGGCGTCTCTCATAAACGGGTCCCCATGCATAGCGCTGTGGCGACCTGTCTTCTGGGAGGTAAAGAAGTACGCGTATCGCAAGACCTTGGGTACAGTATCGCGGCTTGCTGGACCGCACGCGCTCGACTCGGAGGTTGTGCCTGCATGGGTGGCACCATGCAAGGACCAGTGACCAACAAGCCCCTGTCACACACTGACACCTCAGCGTGAATACGCATATTAAGAAACCAAGTCGTAGACCCCTTAAGGGCAACGATAAAGTGCCTTAATGTGATGAGTTTATCCGCTTCATCAGGAGTACAGAATGCGCGAGTTGGTTAATACTGCGAACACCGTGTCTTGCGCGAACAGAGAGCTTATAGCTAGAGGACCAAAACAATAACAGAACAGAGGATGTCAGATAGGCATACTCACATACCAGAGTCGACGTGACAATACTCGCGTCTCTGTGCTAGTAATACAAGACTCGAAACTCGTCCGATAAACACTCAACGATAAGAAATTTTTGAGAGGCAAGTTATATCAGTACGTTGCTCGTAAAATATGCATTAGGATACCAATATCAAGTAGGAAACTGTCGTCTAATGATTATACTCGAGCCGCCCGGTAATTCTCAAGAACCTACTAAGAAAGGCCACGTAGGAGGACGAGTACAAGCGGCTAAATAAAAATAGGAAAAACATATATTCGAATCGCGGGACAAAACGTAGCCTAGCATCTCCGATAATAAACAATCATTAGAAATTGAGTGTTAAGCTCCGTGCGGGTAACATCCATTCGCCGTACGAATATTAGATACTTACCGATTAAAACAGACCAGAAAATACGCCGCATCCGTAGAATTACGAAATCGCGTAAAGCAAACGCGATAATTACATACTGTAACAAATCGAGTGTTGAACAAGGGCGATAACCACTCGTTCGAGTGGAAATTTCATCAGGTTAGAATCCGGCCCATACTTGGAGCGCCGGAGAATCAACTCCGGCCCGGATATGGCACATCGATATGGCCATGATCCGTGGTGTAACGCGCACGCGAATCCGGCCCGGATAAAGCGCCTGATGTGGGCCTGATGAATATGTTATCTTTTTTTTCTTATCTATGCCTTTTGCGTATAAATAAATAAATAAAATTAATTATTTATCACTTCGCTTAAATGCGACATGAATATTATAAAAATTGGGAAAGAGCTAGAAAAAAAAGTCTCCGCACGGGGAATCGAACCTGCGACCATTGCATTACGAGTCCGAGCTCTTGCCACTACACCAACCGCTGCTTGGCAATTATACTTGGCTGCGTCAAAAATTTTATTTTCTAAACGCTTGGCCATCTGAAGTTTCCACTTTGGGTATTTTCATTTTTAGCCAAGCCCTACATATGCTATAAATTTCAGCGAAATCCGTGATGACGAGTAGGCGGCCTCTCCTTGTAAGAATCAAGAAAGTTAAATATAAATCGTTCATTATTTCAAACAGAGCTCCTAACACGCGGTTCTTTTACGTGATGGAATGATTTTGGAGATAAACGAAATATGTAAATTACCAGAGTCAAACGCCGTCAAAGTGAATGGTAAAATTTTGCGCATAATCAAATCGATGTTCACATATCCTTGTGATTCGGAAACATTAAAAATGTGGCAAGTAAAAAAAACGACGATTTTAAAAACGCGGTCGTTGTCATCGATCGATTTGCATAAACTTCCGAAAACCTCCCACCTCCGCTTGAGCTGTAATTTTGCACACTTATGTTTTTTGGCCTCCTGAGCACGAATATGAAAATTAAAATTGGCGCAAATTTGATCTTCCCATTGAAATTTCAAAAAAGTCGATTTTAAAGGGGTTTTTCTATGTTATTTCAAGAACTACTGATTGAAGACTAAAATGTTTTCAACAAAAGTTGTAGATTATGTAAAAATACACATTTTATGTTGAAGACATTTTTTTGTACAACCAATTGTTTTCAAGCAAAACGGGATAATTCCCAACTCGAAACCACAAAGCATCCCAAACCCCACTCGAGCCCAACTCGAAACCACGAAACATCCCAAACCCAAGTCGAACCCAACTAAAACCCAAAATAACACAGAAATAACAAAGAAACAAGCCTAAAAAAACCAAAGAAATCTAAAGAACCTAAAGAACCTAAAGAACCTAAAGAAGCAAAGAAACCCAGACAAAACCAAAGAAGATAGAAATAAAAAGGAAATATACATTTTTTATTTTAAATTTTTTTTTATTTTTTTTTATTTTTTGAATTTTTTTTGATTTTTTTTATTTTTTGAATTTTTTTGATTTTTTTATATTTTTTCATATTTTTTGAATTTTTTTGATTTTTTGGTTTTTTTTCAAATTTTTTGGATTTTTTTTGATTTTTTTTTTTAAAGTTTTTTTAAATGTTCATTTTTAATTTATGTTTTTAATAAAAAGTTAACACACACACACACACACACACACACACACACACACACACACACACACACACACGCAAGTCAGGGGGAGGAGGATAGATATACCGCGCATGCTAAAATCCAATATTCAAAATATAATTTCTCGGAAACTATTGGCAGGCGCCAAAAATCCCTCTAGGGGTTGTCTTAGAACATCAAAAGGAAGGTCTGTGCAAATTTTCAAATCGATCGGAGGTGGGGGGTTTTCGGAAGTGCACTCATCGATTTGAAGCTTGTGATGCTCAGTATCCACGAAACGACATAGAAGAAAAAAAAAATTATTTCTCTTTGGCATTAAGAATTGCACACTTTCTTGAAATAGTACGTCGAAACACTTTTACGAATACTGCTAGGATCTGTACAAAGTTGCAAATAAAAACTGTTCGAAAAATATATATCACAATATTATAGATACCCGTGTAATATTTCTTTTATTTTTCCTATTATTGTTTCCTTCAAACCACCAATGGTAAAGTCAGCGAACATATGAATTTTATCATTCTTTTAAAGGGAAAATGGACATTATTAACCAAATACGTAGAATAAAGACAGTTTGAGTAAAAGATGAGCCACACAGTATTGTGGGTTTTCCAAATATGATCGTATCAGATAATTCTTTATTATATAAGTTATAACGAAGATGTAACATTAATGAAGCAGTAACGTAAGCGTTTCTTTTTTAATCAATTACTGACCTCGATTCAGTGAAATACAGAATATTATACCATATTTATATTGCACACGCAGTCCTCATTCCTTAGAATTGAATCAAAATTATACGGGACGATTATTATTGAGTGGCGTACCGTCGAGTACCGAATTAATTATTAAAGTTTGCGCGAAATAAAGTTCGTTTGTCGTATACAATGACGAAATCGTTCTACTCATCCTCGAAATGGTCCAGATAGTCGATGCAGAAATCCTTGAGGACGTGATAAATCGAAGTTTCTCCAACACGCAGCGTAAGAGTTCGTCATCGATGAGTAGTACGTTCCAAGAGAGAGCGTGAGAATGTGGCTCCCCAAAAGATAGGTCTTACTCGACGGCAGCCCGTGGACAACTGACTTCTCAATCTAATATGAATTTGGTTTCTGTCGCGTATCATTCACGAAGAGAACCGTAAACACTCGAATTCCCCCCCATCAAACCCATTCGTGCACACTTTCCACAGCGGATAATACTCTTCTTAATAAATTCGTTACATTATCCCCCTTTTTTGAGGACGGCTTCTCCTTAAACAGCAAAAAGGAGAAGGATCCGTACTCAAAAATTTAGTCAACCACAGGGTTTGTTTCGTCTTCTAAGCTTTTACTATCGCGTTATAAAAAAAAAAAAAAAAACCGATCATGAGTACTTCAACTGATCTTCTAGTAGTCAACTATCCTTATACTACAATGACTATGATTACGTAACTCCACCCCACTAAGGGTCTCGTCCTACCATAAAAATAATTATATCCTAGTGTTACAGTCACTTTTCACATGTTAGCCTTCTTAACTCATTATAATTTCATTCATCGTAGATTCTATAACCCATACATTTCTAATTAATTAATAACAAAAATTTCATACTACTAGCTTGATCATCATAATAGAAGTTAACAAATATATTGACAAGGAACGGCACTATATACCTCATCGTAAAACAACACACAGTATTCAATTTAATGGACTGACAACAACCCCTACAAATTGCATTAGCTCAGTCAGTATTGGGCGAGTGATATTTCCTCAAACTAGTACGATTATAGATTCCCAATATTTTCTCTTTCTCCATGTATCCTAATTCAAAAGCATTCGGGCCGATAAGTCGGACGATTTTATATGGTCCTTCATATAAATGAAAAAATGTATGCGTCACACGATCGATATGACTGGATATACGTGGTACTCGTAATAGTACTAAATCGTATCATTTCAAATCGAGTGGTGATCTTGCTTTTGCACCGCGTTGACGACGTGTGAAACTCATAAAAATGCGTTCTTTTGCAAGACGAACCTTTTCTTCATAAGGCTTTTCTAGTGTCGGTGGGAAATTGATTATCTCGAAAATGCCGTCTTTGGGACGTTCTCCGTAGTGTAATTCGTAGGGAAGAAAACCAGTGCTGCAATGCGTAGTGTAGTTTAGTAAATTCTCGATTTTTCGTATATATATTGCCCATTTTGTATGCTGATTGGCACAAAAAGTTCGAAATAGCCTTCCTAATTCCCTCATTATTCGCTCAGTGGGATTTGATTGTGGATGTCTTATTGATGAATGCACGACTTTAATTCCATGAGACTCAATTTTTTTTTTCCAGATTGCGGAAGTGAATTGTGAACCGTTGTCTGCTAGAATTCTTTGAGGTTTTCCAATATTAGGAATATAGTCCTCGAAGATTTTCTTCAGGACGACCCGAGTCGTCGCGTGTTTAATAGGATAAAGCTTAACTAATTTTGAAAACACCTCAAGAACTACAAAAATGTATTGAACTCCTCCTACAGACGTAGGCAACGGTCCATAAAAATCGACGGTAACTAAATCATTGGGTGCGTCAGAACGTACCAAGCAATATTCTCCTTCAACGGATCGTGAATAGTACTTGACCCGTTGACACATATCACATTTCAAGATGTATTTTTTAACGGCTTTACCCATACCCTTCCAATAAAAAAATCTTTTGAGATGTGTTAACGTTTTGAATACCCCCATATGTCCCAACCTACTATGTTCTGTCAGAATGATACGTTCTTGAAGAGAACATGGGATAACTACCGTCCAAATTTTATTAACGTGGTTTCTGTGGAACCACACGCCATTGTGTTTTTTAAATTCTCTGTTGATATCTTTTAGTTCCTGTTCTTCTAATTTCACTATACCAGGGTCCTTTTGCTGCCACTTAACTATATTCTTTAAGTCCGGATTTAATTGTGAATTGGCCTCGAGTTGAAGAATTATCGTTAATGCGTTAATTTCTTTATCCCCTGGACTCATAGTGTGCAAACGAAGCATAGATATAAGAAACGATTCTTGTTCCTCTTTATGGAAAGTACGATCTGGGTGTCGACTAAAAAAATCAGCAACAATATTATCAGTGCCCTTACAATATGATATCATAAATGTATACTCTTGAAGAAGTAGACACCATCGAGATAAGCGAGCTGTACGAAATATCGTTTCTCGAAGAAATGTAAGACCTTTGTGATCAGTGATGATTTCAAAGGGCTTACATAATAAATATATTTTGAATTGTATGACCGAGTACACAATTGCTAGAAGCTCTTTCTCTGTAGTGGTATAGTGAATTTCTGCTGAATTCAAACATCTACTAGCTACAGATATTATTCGATGATTCTGCTTATCGTCAATTTGATATAAGATGCCAGAGATCCCCCTATCCGAGGCGTCGGTTTGGAGCTTAAATATTTTGTCCGGAAAATAATGCGATAATTCTACGTTCTTCACAAAATTTCTTTTTAATTCTTCGAACGCCTTCGAAAGTTCTGGTGTCCATTGCCAGATCGTATCTTTTTTAAGGAGTGTACGAAAAGGATCCAGATAATGAGCATGAAATATGCTGAATCGGCGATAATAATTGCAAACCCCCAAAAATTTTTGCAGTTGCAACTTATTATTAGGCTCTTCGAATTTCAGTATATTATCAAGCTTTTCCGGGTCTGGTGTTATTCCTTTGGTAGTTAACATAAATCCTAAAAATGGCACTGACGTTTGACAGAATGCGGCTTCGCTTAATTTTAAAGTAAAATTGGTATGGAGTAATTTATCAAAAAGTCGTTCGAGATGTTTCAAGTGTTTATCAAAACTCGTTGACGTAATTAAAAGGTCATCTATATAGGTAGTCACAAAGTCATTCAGTTCATCTCCCAAAGCTAGACTCAAAGCACGGATAAAACCGCTGCCTGCCGTTTTTAAACCAAAAGGTATTCTGCAAAATTGGTATAAGGTTGACCCATGTAAAAATGCCGTATAGTGACGAGATTCTTCAGCTAACGGGATTTGCCAGTAACTACATGTAAGATCGAATTTTGAAATTATTTTTATTCCTTGAAATTTTTGCATTAATTGTTCAATATGTGGAGGAGACTCGTTATCCCCTTCAATTGCGTCATTCAAAAACCGTGCATCTAGGCAAACTCTAATTTTTCCATCCGCTTTTCGAACAATCCTTAACGGATTACAGTAAGGACTAGTCGACCTTTCTATTATGCCGGCTTTTAACATATTTTTTATTTCCGAGTTGACCGCTTCCCGGTATGCTAGTGGGACCGCGTACGAGTGTCGAATAAATGGTTGAGTTTTAATAGGTTTTATGCTATGCTCATATATTATAGTGCATCCTGGCTTGTCTGAAAATAGCATTTGATATTTCATTAATAAATTCAACATTGTATGAGACTGGATCGAATCACATGCTGTTAGCTTTCGCGCGACAGATTCCAGATCATCAGAGAAGACCTCAGACTCATCGAGGTGTTTATTATTTGAGATCATTTCGCTCTTATTACCGTAAGCGATATCACATATATTATATAATTGATCATCATCTATTATTTTTATAAAATCACCGTTCTTATCACTTCTTTCTTCACTTCTCACGTTTAATAAAGATTTCCTGTGAATACCCTTCACCTTTTTATTCTCCATTACTAGATTATTATTTTCGACAGTTATCGTATTTGTTTTCAACCACGCATTATTGTGCAATTCCGGTATATTCCCAGGACCGGTTACACCTTCTCCTAAAGGCTTCGTAAAATTATTACACAGCTGATTTATAGTTAGAATATAAATACTAGTTGAATTTTGCTCGATGACCGAAACAAGCCTCTCTGATGCTCCGGGCTCAAACAGTACAGTATCCCCACCCAATCTCACACCTTGTATATATATTGCTCTTTCATCGTAATAAATTCTAGCTTTGTTTTTATGTAGCCAATCATTGCCAAGTATTATGCCCGATGATAAATACGGTATTACAAGGAAGATATGCGTAATCTTCTGACCATCTATTATAGTTTCGATCATTATTTGTCGACACACAGTTGTTTTTTTTTGGCCTACCGCAACTGTTACCGTTACGTTAGATACAGGCATTTCATATAAGGTAGCGATTCCCGATAATTTTTTATAAAACTCTTCGGATACACAAGTTATCTGACTTCCCGTATCAACTAAAGCTATCACTACATTGTCAAATATTGTCGTTTTTAACCTATTTTAACCTATTTCTATGTCTTGTTTGAGGTCCTCTATGAAATCATAGTATTTTCGGCACGATTCGGGACCACTTTGAGTCGCACCTGAATTTAGTTTAAATGATTCGAATTATTTGTCGAATAATTCGCGACGGCTAAATTATTTCGTTGCGAATTATTTGCTGTACGACTGTTAAAATTCGGCGGCGGAAATCTAGTATCCGGCAGCAAATGACTTGTGTTACGACCAATACACTGTTGGCCATAACTCAGTGCTCGAGGCGCGTACCCTTCGTTCCTACGATATTTTTTTACATAGGCATTATAAGTTCGCCTATTATTTGTTGGAAGGTCAGACGATGTATGTACACTATTTATCCTGTTCGCAGAACCTTGTTTATTATAACCACTCGCATTATTATTGTTCGTCCATTCCCTATTCCTTTCACCCTTATCCCAATCACTATTCGTACTGTCTAGTCTGGCCAGAGATTGTGCCACTAAATCCGTTTTCGATAAGTCTATTGTTGATAGTATCGTTTGAATTTTGTATGGAAGCTGTTGGACTATCTGATAGTTCATTTCGTATGGCGATAAAGGCGGTTCAAAGTATTTAGTCTCTTGCATTTGTTTGAAAAAATACGCCTGCAGCGTAGTTTCTTTCCACTTATATTTTTGAGATTGCCAATTATTTTTCAACTTGACTTGAACTGGTATCGAATAAAATTCTGCTCGGAACGCACACTTAAAAGCCTCAAACGTCGTCAATGTATCTCTATTAATTTCGAACCACACTTTTACCCAATTTTCCAGAAAGCTTTCTATTACGTGCATATGGTGTTCGGCTCGAACGTTTTTGAATTTGAAAAATTGCTCAATTTCATCCAAAAAAATCAACGGGTTTTTATCTTCGACAAATTTCGGAGTTTTAATATTTATATGCAAATATTGCAAATGATTCACTAACCCATTTACCAACTGGTTACTCATTGCATTATCGACTTGAGGGCGAACTGCATTTTGTTGAGGTTGTTGTTGTTGCTCACGCAACTGTTGTAATTCTCTGGTCAATTCCTCGATTCGTTGCTGTGCCAATCTCAAATGCCGTGCCTCGTCAATTCTCTGCTGCTCGATTACAACTTCCTCTGTATTCGACATTTCTCCTGTTTTTCTGTTGGTATCAAAATTTCTATTATATGTGTGAAGAGATTTCGAAGTATCAGTTACCCGCTCCTTGAGCGCTTTCTTATTTGTTTTGTTTGTGTTTAGCGTCGTATTGCTTAGTGTACCTCGCGATCGCGTAACTCGCGATGAATTTATGACACTGTTATTCTGTTTTGTCGACATAAAAACCAACGGTCGCGATCGTGCCTCTAGTTGGGCGCCATTTATGTAATATTTCTTTTATTTTTTCTATGATTGTTTCCTTCAAACCACCAATGGTAAAGTCAGCGAACATATGAATTTTATTATTCTTTTAAAGGAAAAATGGACATTATTAACCAAATACGTAGAATAAAGACAGTTTGAGTAAAAGATGAGCCACACAGTATTGTGGGTTTTCCAAATATGATCGTATCAGATAATTCTTTATTATATAAGTTATAACGAAGATGTAACATTAATGAAGCAGTAACGTAAGCGTTTCTTTTTTAATCAATTACTGACCTCGATTCAGTGAAATACAGAATATTATACCATATTTATATTGCACACGCAGTCCTCATTCCTTAGAATTGAATCAAAATTATACGGGACGATTATTATTGAGTGGCGTACCGTCGAGTACCGAATTAATTATTAAAGTTTGCGCGAAATAAAGTTCGTTTGTCGTATACAATGACGAAATCGTTCTACTCATCCTCGAAATGGTCCAGATAGTCGATGCAGAAATCCTTGAGGACGTGATAAATCGAAGTTTCTCCAACACGCACCGTAAGAGTTCGTCATCGATGAGTAGTACGTTCCAAGAGAGAGCGTGAGAATGTGGCTCCCCAAAAGATAGGTCTTACTCGACGGCAGCCCGTGGACAACTGACTTCTCAATCTAATATGAATTTGGTTTCTGTCGCGTATCATTCACGAAGAGAACCGTAAACACTCGAATTCCCCCCCATCAAACCCATTCGTGCACACTTTCCACAGCGGATAATACTCTTCTTAATAAATTCGTTACACCCGATCCTTTCCTGATTTGGCCCTGAACTGAAATGATACAAGTTTTAGTGATCCAGTAAATCTAACGGACTTCTTCTCGGGGCCTGATCTGGCGGCATCAAAGATAATACATCTGGCGTGCTTTATTAAATCCGAATGGCCCAGTTCCGGTGGAACTCCGGCAAATCTGATGTTCCCTGCCTTATTGGTACCTGAACTGGTATACATCAGGCAATAGTCCGGCAAGCCTGAACAGGCCGCCGGACTCATACCGGATGTTGGCCTGATAAAACATATGGCAGCCGGAACATTCTTCTACTCGGGTATTGTAACGAATTGAATGTTGAGTTCCGTACGAGGGACACCCGTTCACCGTACAAATATCAAATTCAGGTCGAACAAATAAACCGGAAATGATTTCGCATACGTAAAATTAAGGACAGATCATAATTCCCTAGCATAGGCCGCTGATTTCCACGCATTGCGCGGTGGCCGTCAAATGCCTCGTGTAAAAATAAGTCGTCAACCACACCACCCACCTTACAGAACTACGCCCAACTCCTACAGATTAAGAAACGACCTCAAATATACAATAAGACCAATGATGAAATGGTGATAAACGCACGTCTATCACAGACACATGCGAAATCAATAACCAAACAGAGGACTCTTGAAAAGAAAAAGAAATAAATAGATAAATAAATAAATAAAAATCACTAGCAGTTTAAAAATCCGCCTCCAAATCCAGCCCAGAGCACGAATCCTTTCTGAGACGAAATCCTCATACAGTTCCATCATCCAATGGTATGGGAGAGGAGTTCATTCGGAACAACATAAATATCCCGAATTTGGCCGAGACTTAATATTAAAATATACGCAGAATAAGAGAGAGGCTCATTTTAAATAACATACCAACGGTAACGCAAGAAGAGAACAAAACGATAACGTTTCAATATATTTCGATATTTTTCGATATTATAGGTTTCTCTGGCTATTAATCTTTTCTAATATTGGGTCTGGGAAAAAGTTCGTGGCGTTTTTCCGGATAGATGGCATCAATTGCAAGTAAGTCAGGAAACATAGATCGCAACGACACCACTCAACGCTCGTTGGAAAGGCACTTTGAGCGATACCTTGAGTGTATAAACATCGAAATGGTGCAGTGGTCGAAAAGTTACTTGCGTTTGAAAATGGAGAAAAGTAATGAAAAATTGCGCTATATTTTGCAATATTATTACGACAAAGGTAAGAACGCTGCGCAGGCTTGTGAAAAAATGTGTGCTGTGTACGGTGAAGGTACTTTATCAAAATCTGTTCCGCGGAAATGGTTCGCTCGCTTTCGTTCTGGTAATTTTTCATGTGAAAGATGAGTCACGCTTTGGTCGTCCAATCACTGAAAAATCTGATTAAATTCTTGAAAAAGTCCAGCAAGATAAGCATACGAGCAGTGTCGATATTGGTATGGAGCTGGGCATTGACCACAAAACTGTTTTGAACCATTTACACAAAGCTCGCTACGAAAAGAAGCTCGATATATGGGTTCCCCATGAGTGGAGAGCGAAAAACATGATGTACTGAATCAACATCTGCGATGCGCTGCGGAAACGCAATGAAATCGAGCCATTTCTGAAGCGTGTCATAACCGGCAATGAAAAATGGATCACGTACGACAATCGGAAGCGTCAAAGATCGGCGACAAGGGATGGTGAGCCGTCACCAGCATACGCGAAGCCAGGATTGACGACGAAAAAGGTAATGCTGTGTGTGTGGTGGAACTGGAAGGGAATCGTCCACCTTGAGCTACTTCCAGTTGGTCAGACGATTGATTCTCAACTCTACTGTGGACAACTAGAGAGATTACGTCAAGCAATTGAAAGAAAACGGCCCGAATTGATTAATAGGAAAGGTGTTGTCTTCCATAATGACAACGCCCGACCACACACCTCTTTGATGACCCGTCAAAAATTGCGAGAGTTTGGTTGGGAAGTTTTGATGCATCCACCGTATAGTCCATACATAGCACTTTCTGACTATCACTTATTTCGATCTCTGCAGAACTCTCTCAATGGAATTAAGCTGCCAGTTCAAAAGAAGCCTGTGAAAACCACTCGATTCAGTTTTTCAACCGGAAACTACAGAAGTTCTTCACCGATGGCATCATGGCTCTATCTCGAAAAATGGCGAAACATTGTCGATAATAATGGAGCATATTTGGTTTAAATAAATTCATTTTCACACTAAAAGAAAACCAGTTGAATTTTACTAAAAAAACGCCACGAACTTTTTCCCAGACCCAATATTTTAGTCACATCCCTAGCCGCCAAACGTCGTATGTGTCGTCTTGATACCGACGCTTTTTTTCTTCTTCTGTACAAACGTCACGTTGTCATTCATGCTGCAATGAATTAATGATCAGTTAATGAATTAACTGTGATAAAAGAAAATCAGAAAAAAAGTAGTTCTTATTTACGTAAATCAAGTAGGTTCGGGTGTTTCCAGAAAATAGTGAAAAAAAAGAAAGTTTTCGTTATTTGACAGAGAAATTATCACGATAAACAAAAAGATTTTAAGGCGATAAAAACTTATTTCTCTTGTAAATGTAAATTTAAAAAAATATATCATTGTGACGTCGGCAATGTTCTGCCGGCATTCTTAACACTGAATTTGTAACCGACGTATAGTTTGTGTAATGGATTGTTCACACAACGGGTAACAGTGTTGGGGTTCGTCTTTCCACATAGTTGCACCGCTATGTATGGGTGTTGAGGGTACGTTTTACCTTTCGCAACGTTAACTGTACACGCTGATACATGGTGAAATATTCAAAATATGAGGACGACTCAGATCAAGTGTGGTAAGCGGTTTGGCGAGCTCAGTAGTGACAGCTATTGATTGACAATCGGATGGTTCCGGGTTCGATTCCGGCCCAGACGCCCGACATTTTTTTCGCATTGATCCTCATGTATTCAATTTTCGCTGGATAACAATGTATATTTTATCGCAAAATAAAATGTGAGGATAAACGGCGTTAACAGATAACCAACTGCATTATTTATCACCCAAACGAAATTAGAGTAGTAAATGATATTGTACATTAGGGCTTGAATCACTAAATTCTCTCTTTATTCGCGTAGTTGGTATTTACCACCGCGAACACTATGCTGACCTCGTCGTACTTTGAATGTGAATCGTTTATCTTTTCCCATGGAAGCGGGTTCCATGATTCATTTTCGCTGTTGTTATCCCCATCGTGACTTGGCGAGATGCCCGATGACGTAGTCCGACAAATGGTATTCATCGAATTCTTCTGTTTCATCGCTGTCATCGTCCTCTGTATCATCTGGCTTAATGCCAGAATAATTTCACAAAGAAGTGGTTACTTTTTTCTTCCTTCGTCTTTGCATTTTTCTGTCATGAATTCTCTGTACAGCCTGGTCCATCTATGGCAGCGAAGGAAAGAAGGATGCCCCGAAGAATGTAATTAGTGCATTATATTATATGTGGATTAGAACTACGGGGCTACCACAAAAAAAACGCGCCACGTACTCTACCTCGTAGTGGTGTGGAAATGAGTTTCTTTCGACAATACACGTGTCGTAGTAGATTTTGCCGAGTCGAAAGCACAAACTGCTGTCGTTGTACAAAGAAAAGGAATATATGTGGGAATGCGAGGTGTATGTATGAGAGAGACTATAAGTGTATGCGTGTGCGAGTGGAACGGGAAGAGTGGGGATGAGTGAACGGTCGGAGTCGTTGACGAATTTGAAGAGGATCAGTCAGTCGCTGGATAACAAAAGAAAAGAGTGTGTCCTGCCCGAATCGTAAAAAAGCAAATTACAAGCCTAAGTTAATCGTTCTCTTTTAAATTCAATAAATATATAATATTTTCTCATCAAGTCGAACCTACTTTAATCCCTACAAATATTGGGGGCGCAGCCGGGATTTGGTTCGACATTTCATCCTTTTAATTGAGAAATTAAAAAAAAAAAGACCGATGGAAAGTAGGGACAAGATTGCGAATGGCGAGCTCGACAAACTGACGGTGGAACAATTGCGGACGAGACTGGAAGCAGGGGGTTTACCAGTCAGCGGTGCAAAAGCAGTGTTGCTGGAGCGATTGCGGTCTGTATTGACGGGTCCACGTCACACGGCGATGACGAGCAAATACGCAACGGTCCAAAGAAAGCAATGAAAAAAGAGTCAACTGATAAAAGACGTTTAGGAATGAAAACAAAAAATAAAACAAAGAGTATCCCCAAAGGAGGTATGAATGATGCTGGAAAAGACGAAAAGCATAAAGACGTCTCGAGTACGAGTGAAGAAGAAGATGATGACGAAACAACTGAAGATGAAGACGAAATAAAGGAAATATTGGAAACCGATAAGATGAAGAAAGAAGAGTTAATAGGCGGTTAAAGAAAATGGGTCTCAAGACAACCGGAGATAAAGCGACACTGCGTTCTAGGCTGAAGGACGCATTAAGCGAAGATAGTGATGACGCTACAGATTCGAGCGACGAGGATGACGAATGGGAAAGAAGAAGACGATGACGAATTCTTAGTAGAGAAACACGACGTACGAACTCCCCAGAAGGTGATCGGAGCACATGTAAACAGGTAGCTTTGTGATTTAAAGATGTAGAAGAAACTTTGGAGAAATTCAGCGGTGACGATTGTGAGAATATTATAAACTGGTTTCATGATTTCGAGAACGTTGCCACGTTTTGTTATTGGAGGGATATCGAAAAACTTGTTTACGCCCAGAGATTATTAACTGGCCCAACCAAGCTCGATTTGAAATGAAAACGACAAAGACCTGGAAGAAATTTAAAGCAAGGCTCTCGAAGGAATTTAGCCAAACGATAAACAGTAGGGAGGTACATAAGAAGCTGAGCATGACAAAGAAAAAAAATGACGAAACCTTTGAAGCATACACGTATAGAATGCTTGAAATCGCTAAACATACAGACGTTGAGATCGAGGCACAGATACAATATATTATTGATGGTGTAATGGACTTGGAGGTAAACAAATCGGTCATCTACGGTGCGCGCTCGATCAAAGATTTAAGGAAACGTTTCAAACACTATGAAACACAAAAAATAAATGGTATTAAATAAAGGTAGGTACCTAATCATCACGCTGTTGATAAATCGAAGAAGACAACGGAACATCGCAACGCTGATAAAGTAGAACGCTGTTTCAACTGTGGAGATAAAAGACATCGGAGTGGAAAATGCCCATTTAAATCGAAAGGAAAAAATGCTTCAAGTGTGGTGAGTATGGACATAACTCTAGCGATTGTCGCAAGATGAATAATGATGCACAGAGACCTAAACTTACTGTTAATGCTGTTGAGGAAACTGACAAGAAAACCTATAAAACGATGGAGTTACTTGGTAAGCAAATCACCGAAATTATCGATCCTGGGAGTGATTTGCACCTAATGAGTTATAGATTGTACAATCAGTTGGGAACACCTGAAAAACCGGAGCTCCAAGACCATGCGAAGGAATTTGCTCAAAGATTCAGTATACACTCGGACGATTCAATGCCAGGGTGACGATCGACAGCCTCAAGTTCAATTTTGACTTTGACGTAATCCATGATCATCTGACACGATATGACTTGCTAATTGGAGGAGAGGTGTTGGATTACGCGGAAGTCAGTTTGAAACGACGAAAAATGGTTTTGAGAAGGATCGAACCGGAATTGTCAGAGGAAGAAGAAGTACATCTGCCTGCGGAAAGCAACGATCCGGGTTGGTGCGAAATACTGAATATCAACACTGCGCAGGAGACGTATGATGTTGACATCTCGCACATTACGGACAAAAGCGTTCGACAAGGACTTAGACAGATTATCGAAGTCTACGAACCAATGAAAACAAAAGACACTGGAGTAAAGATGCAAATTCTGCTTGAAGACGACGCCCCTGTATACCAACAACCAAGACGTTTGCCCTTGCTGCAAAATAACGTCGTCAACAAAATAATCGGCGATTGGATCAAGAGAGGCATAATTAGAGCAAGCTCATCAGAGTACGCCAGCCCAGTCGTATTGGTCAAAAAGAAGAATGACGAACCCAGACTATGTATCGACTATAGAATGTTAAATCGCAACATTATCAGAGACCGTTTTCCGCTACCAATTATTGAGGATCAGTTGGATCGATTACAGAATGCTACGATTTATACCACACTTGATCTCGAGAATGGGTTTTTTCACGTATCCGTCGACGAGGGAAGTATCTAATATACCTCATTCATTGTGCCTGATAGGCAATACGAATTTTTACGAGTACCTTTCGGACTGTGCAATTTACCTTCAGTTTTTCAGAGGCACATTCGAGCTGTTTTTCAAGATTTCATCAACGACGGCACATTATTAGCCTATCTCGACGATCTGATAGTGTCCAGCAAGTCTGAGGAGGAAAACTTGAAGAAAGTAAAAACGGTTTTATCAAAAGCGGCGGAATATGGACTCAACATCAATTGGAAAGAATGCGAATTTTTGGTGAAGAAAGTCGAATATCTAGGATATCTAGAATATCTAGAAAAGCCGTTACGGATTTTCCTCCGCCTACAACGATTAAGAAGATCCAGAGTTTTCTGGGTTTGACGGGATATTTTAGAAAATTTATTCCAAGATTCGCAATCATTGCCATACCGTTATCGCAACTGACGATGAAAGGTGTCAAATTCAAATTCGGACCGAAACAACAGGAATCGTATGAGGCTTTAAAGAGAGCACTAGCTGAAAAACCTGTTATCAGACTGTACCGCCCAGATGCGGAAACAGAATTACAGACAGATGCTTGCATCCAAGGACTAGGCGCAATGTTGCTCCAGAAGAGCAGTGAAGATGGGTCACTCCATTCAGTATATTACGCCAGCTGGAAGACAAATGCGGCAGAGCAGAACTATTCTAGTTATGAGCTAAAAGTGCTGGCAATCATCAAGGCACTCGAGAAGTTCAGAGTGTATCTACTGGGGATACCTTTAAAGATTGTCACGGATCGTCAAGCCTTCGTATTAACCGTCAAGAAGAAGAACATGTGCCTCCGAGTCTCTCATTCGGCCTTGCTGTTGGAAGAATATCAATATACGAGGGTCGATTAATAAATAGTCGGCTTAGTAAAGAAAATCGCGTTTTTTTGAACAAAAATCTTTTTGTTTCTCAACATAATCTCCTTTTAGCTCGCTACACTCATTCCAACGATTTTCCAATTTTTTGATGCCCTCCGAATAATACGAAGTTTCCCAAAATGAAGGAAAAGATTCAACGATGTATCGCAAATTGCGTCGAATGCATCTTGGCAGAAAAGAAAGCTGGCAAAGTTGAAGGATTCTTAAATCCTATTGATAAGGGGGAGACCCCTCTCGACACGTATCATCTTGACCATTTAGGGCCTTTGCCTTCAACGAGTAAGAATTATAAATACATTTTTGCTGTTGTAGATGCATTTACCAAGTTTACTTGGCTGTACCCGACGAAAACTGCAACGACGGAGGAAACTCTGAAATGTTTGAATCGACAATCTATTGTATTCGGAGATCCAAGACGCATAGTTTCGGACAGAGGCACCGCATTCACGTCCGAACATTTCAGAACATTCTACAAACAAAGAGATATAACACACATGCTGATCACGACTGGTATTCCAAGTGTTATGCCGGTACCGCGTTATTGGATAACTCGGTAATCGGTATAATATTAAAAAGTTATTATTTTCGGATCGTTTGCCGATTAGGGGTAGAAACTCGAGTAAATCGTGTTGACGTGAATTTATGTAAAAAATGGAAGTTTTTATTATAAAAAGAGTTTAATACAATAAAATATGGTTACGAGCCCGAACGAGAACCACCAACCTCTCGCGTCTGAATCTACTGTTAGAATTCAATATTTCGGGCGAGTCCGACCCGCGATCAACCGTTCAGGTTGATGTTAAACTTTAGACTGATTTCGGCAAAGCAGTTAATTTGCCCCATTGACCGAAATCGAGTGTCGAATGGATTTCATAATAATCTTTGCTTGCAAATTCCAAGCTCGAGCTCATTGCAATCATTGCGGGCAACTCGATGCTTACGTTTGCACATTGTTTTACTTTGGTGAGCGGTCCTCACGAAAAGGAGGACAATGGCGAAATAATGTACAAAGAATTAGTTCGTGGTACAACACAAGGGCAAACGGACAGGGGGAGAGGGTGAATAGAACGATGATTCCTGTGCTGAGAAAATTGTCCATCGACAAGCCAGCGGAATGGTACAAACACGTCGATAAAGTGCAACGTTTCATGAATTCAACGTTCCACCGTTCCATTGGAAGTATTCCATTCGAAGTCCTAATTGGCACAAAAATGAAGCTCCAAGATGATCTTACGTTGAAGATACTGATTGAGAAAGAAATGGTCCAAAAATACGAAGACGCACGTTGTGAATTGAGGTCAGATGCGAAGAAAAATATATTGCAGTTGCAGCAGGAGAATCGGCGAAATTTCAATAAGAAACGTAAAAAACCCACGCTGTACAAAATCGATGATTTGGTGGCGATTAGAAGGACTCAATTCATTCCCGGATCAAAGCTTCGTACGCCCTTTCTTGGACCATATAAAATTGTGTGAGTATTACGAAACGACCGTTATATTGTAGAAAAAATAGGTGATCACGAAGAACCGTCGAAAACAAACTCTGAAGCCGATCATATGAAACCATGGACACAGTTAGAAGACTGCGAGTATCAAAGTGAGAATGATAGTGTCAGTAATGACCGCGAGTAAAGATGAGAGAAGAACGCGCTAAGTTTTTATCATCTAATTGATTATAATGTATTTTCGATATATTTTCTGTTAATGACGGGAGTCTATGTTAATTTAATTGATGTTGCCTCTGACGATTGTCTTAAGACAAAGATTTGCATTGAATACAAAGTATCGAGGACGATACTTCTTATCAGGACGGCCGGTTGTGGGAATGCGAGGTGTATGTATGAGAGAAACTATGAGTGTGTGCGTGTGCGAGTAGAACAAGAGAGTGGAGATGAGTGAGAGCACTCGATATGCCTGAAGTTATTGTTTTTCGTGTTCCCATGATTTTTGTCATTATCCTAATTCTTTATTATATAACTTGTATCAAAAACTTAATTTCATTTAAATCCCATATCTCTATGAAAATTAATATCTAATACCGAGGAATATTTCATAAGAGATAAAGCACTAAATATATTATAAGAACAACTCATCTCAAAGAAAATAATAGAAACATTATGTTACATTGGCGCCCAACCCGTGGCACGAAACGCGAGCATAAATAGTCAAGTGGTAGATATCAACAGATAGAATTATTCGATCGCGCGTGAAGTCACATGAAAAACAGTATGTACATTTATCACCATTGAGACGACGTGAACAAAATTGTTCAAACAGAGTATCACATTGTTACGCGGAAAAATGTTATAGCGTGATTTTCACTTCAAATACGAACTGTCGTGACAGCCCATCACTGATTTATTCACTTTGATAAACAATTGTGGGTTGACAGTACAAATGCAGTCTGCTGACCGTGGTAGAGCAGAGTGACCAAGTAGTATGTTGGAGAGTACTAGTCGAACTGGCTCTCGTCGTTAGGAGCTGCACCGCGCCGGTGAGAACTGCTGACGAGGTCCAGGGTGATAAGGACTTCTCGGTAGGACAATTTGTTACAGCGTTACACACATGAATGCAATATAAAAGAAAGCTCCAAATCTCAGAGTGTTGTTGATATTAGCAGGGACGATGGAAATTCGAACACAATGAATAATCAGGAGGACATCCAGAGGCGTGGTGATGAACGTTTGAGAGAGCTGCAACGGCAATTAGAAGAACAACGAATGGAGATTGAAAGATTGCGGTTGGAAAACGACCGTACACGACCGTACATTAAAAAATTAATGATTTATTTAAACGGCCGCCTACACAACATACAATAATTATCGACCGGCTCTAAACTCGTTCTTCGACCAGATTCTCCAATGGTATGGTATTGTTATCTGCACTGCATTCAAGAGATAGAAAAGGGGCAGCTCTACCAGAAACCGTTGCTTACAACAATTAAGGTTTCTACTAAAATGACGAAAGGAGGGTTTGATACCAAAACACATCTATCACCGTAACTTCGAAGACATATGTTTTCGCAATGAGAAATGTAAATTCAAATTTTTTAATTGTTTACATAAACTACATAAAAAAAATTTTTGCTTGGAAATTGACGATTGCAACTATAGGATTAAAGGATTACAGTTTAGAATTGAACAACAAAAGGTCATTATAGAGAAGACAGCGGTGAATATTTACAAAAAATTTTTTAAGTATGAGTTGACAAAATTAAATCGGATTTCAAAGCATCTTTACAGCACATACAGACTAAAGTTACAATATCTTAGACTCTTGAGAAACAACCAACCGCATGACCACATATTCGACCAAAGTGAATTCTTAATGGCGGTTTCTTCACAATAAAATCTCCATAACACTTACAATTTTCAACCCAGGAACTTTCACGCATCATTAACACAAAATCAGGATAATATATTAAATGCTCAGTATCCCAGAAATCAATTAATTAGTAACCAAAATAATAAATCTGGCATGTCTTAGAGTATGGAAAATGAAACTGAAACCAAAGTATACAAGAATTGGCTTGTAAACCTCACTAACATCGTTAATCCATCACATATAAAAAAATGTTTGTCATTAGGTCAGAAGTTCGGTTTTCCATACTCAAAAACAAAAGAGGTCACGAACTGTATTCATGACTACATAGGTGAAATGGAGTAAAAAATGGGAAAGTTAGTAGAGGCTCCAAAACGAGATATTGTAAGAGGTAAATTCACACAGGTTTTACATAACTTGAGACTCCTAGTAGTAAATTGTAAAATACAAAAATTTATCAAAGATACTAAATTATTTTTGAAACATAATATAGATATAATAGTGACTAGAGCTGACAAAGGTAATTCCACTGTAAATGATAAAAACACATATAAGTTGATTCAGAGGAATCCAATCACAAAACTACAGAATAAAGTGAATTGTCTTTTAGTCAGATGGAGGAATATGGGCCTAATAAATGAACTTATATTTAAATCTTTAAAAGCCGAAAATTGCAATCTTGCAAGACTATATACTCTACCGAAGATTCATAAGCAGGATTATCCTGTTCGACCTATAGTGGCATCCATAAACAGTCCGACTCATCGGTTAGCTGACTTTATTCAATCTCGTTTATCCAAACTTATACCTCCGAGCAAATCGTACACCAAAGACGGTTTTTCGCTCAAAGACATTGTGTCTAACATAAAATTACCAAGTGATTATTGTTTAGTGTCTTTCGATGTTGTATCTTTATATACAAACGTTCTAGTACAATTAGTCATTAACAGCCTCCAAAGCAGGACACGTTTTTTTACTGACAATTTTCCTCTTACTGAGATCACCGAAATGATAAAATTTATAATGACTTCGACATACTTCACCTTCGAAAATGATATTTACCAGCAGGTTTTTGGATTACATATGGGTTCTCCCTTTGCACCGACAATATCAAACTTGGTTATGACTGACTTAGAGGAGTCTTGCCGGAGTAAGTTACATTTTAATATTCCGCTATATAAAAAATATGTCGACGACATAATTATGGCTTTACCAGCTACATCTACTCAATCAACGTTAGAAATTTTCAACAGTTATCACACTAAATTACAGTTCACCGTAGAAAAAGAAAAAAATGATACCATTCCTTTTTTAGATATTTTATTGATCCGCGACAACAATTTAATACTTACAAATTGGTAGAGAAAGCCGACTTGGTCTGGACGGTTCATTAACTTTTTTTCTCATCATCCATTACATCAAAAGAAGGCAATTGTGTATATGTTGGTTGACAGAGCCATCAAGTTATCGCATCGATCTTTTCATAAGCAGAATTTAGATTTAATCAGAAAAACCATGACAATGAACTGTTATCCCGCACATCCTACCGAAAAACTCATACGCAATAGGATATCGCATATTGCGGATCCATTAAATAATCGGATTGAAAAAGTTTCTTTGGACACTTCTCGGCTATTAAATGTTCCATATATTCAATCCATCTATTTTCAAATTATCAAATTATGCAAAGAGTTTAAATTTTCACTGGTAACAAACAATAAACACAATATTTTCTCGATTACGGGCTCAAACAAAGACCAAATTCCAATAGATAAAAAGTCGAATGTAGTTTACTCGATCTGTTGTGAAAATTGTGATTCAGTGTACATTGGACAGACAAAAAGATACTTGAAGACAAGGATTTATGAACATAAGAATAGCTTAAGACATCTTGACTCATATCACACCGCTCTGGCAACTTATGTAATGGACTTCAATCACAATTTCAAATTTGAAGAAGTAAAAATTTTAAATAAAGAACAAAATTTATTCAAGAGATTAGTCTTAGAAATGATACAAATTAAGAAACATGGGAATGCTATAAACTATAGGACGGATATTGATGGTTTGAGTGTTATTTATAATTCGGTAATATAGGTTCTTTCAATAGGTTTCATGAATATGTAGTTGAAGTAATTATATTCGAGCAACATAGACTATCTTCCTCACATGTACAGCAAGCTTGAAATACTGGACAGCTGTAAATACAATATTTTCGTACATAACCATAGGCGATTAGTTCTCAAGGTGTCTTCGCAGTCACGGTCCATACCGACAGCTACAAACATGTAGCTGCGGATAAAGCAGAGTTCATTAGTTTAAAAATCACAGCGATGTTGCATGAATGTAACAGTGAAATTTTTCACGACTAATTTAACTTCATTTCTCTGAATAACTTAATAACTGTGGTTAGTAAAGGATATTTTAATTACTGACGCAAAAGTTTACATAAGTAGTATGTGTACACCTTTGCTCCATCCCACTCCTATCCCCACTCCTTCCCTCACCACGCGGATACCCCCACCACCGCACTTTTCCACCGCCGCGCTACCCACTCTGCTTGACCAGTATCGGTAACGTGTAGATGGTAAAGTGAGGTGTTGTGGGTACCTTGGTGAACAAGGAAGAGTAGAGATAAGAGCAGGATGGAGCAAAAGTGTACACATACTTGGAATAAAATTTTTAACTCACCCTTGTGTTGGCGGCATCTGCGATGACCCTCCGGGGTGACGGGCACAATATTTATTCCAATGTTCCATGGCACACAGATGTGCACACACACGCACTCTCTCTCTCTCTCTCCCTCTCTCTATCTCTCTCTTACTCACTCATTCACTCACTGACTCAAAAACCACAGCTACGCGCCCGGGTAATGTGAATTACCCGCAACCATGGAGTGCGGGCACCGTCAGGGGTACGCATGCGTATCCTGATCAGCGTATCATTACCGTGCGGTCCATCGATCCGATCTAGATATCCGTCTTCGTCAATTAAATGATCGAGGCCGAATACCGTACACCTCACGAGCAACGCCGGTAACACACTAATCGGTGGATCGGGGTGAAATAGTTGCTGCCAATCGACGTATATCGATTCATCAATATCGATAAGCAGCACCTCGCAGCACCCGTCATCGTCCATGTCGATGATCTCACCGCGCATAGCCCTTTGATGCCGCACAACCACACAAGCCACACCAACGTTCAAGTCCTCAAATTTAAATATACTCCTCTCGGCAAGTCCACCAATATATAATGTGTCCAATTCGTCCTCCAACTCGGATAATCCTACGCACATTTTATCCGACCGCAGACACACTGTATTATCACTACTATCACATATTACACGACACACAAAAGCTTCGGGTAGTTTGCCATCTACATATCGGGGATACATTTTGAGTTTTATTTATACCGTCGTTGTGCACTGCTAAAGACAGACTGAATGCTCCGGATGATGCTGGCGGTGATCACAGCGTTTGAAGATAACAAACGCCCCTCTGAATCATAACTAGGTGTACAGCGCTTTGAATGCAATGTCAGCGGTTTTGCACGTACGTACCGCTTTGCGCTGTGCTTCTCGTGAAGCGAATGCTCTGCAGTAAAAGACGCAGAATACGATACCGTGCCGCGAGAGACCTCGATTATAATTTATATATATAATTATAAAATAAGAGACACAGTAAACCGATGTATTCGTTTTTAATTTATCGATATTTTATTTAAATCACTTTACAGATATTTACCGTCGTATGCAACATCCCTGCAAACACGGTAATCTTCGCTCGGAGACTCCTCCGCCGTTAAATTTATTTTTATCACTAATCTGTCGTTTTTCATTACATTATCGCTAAAGAGATTATTAAATCGCGACATGGTGAAGCCGCACGACATACGATGTAGGAATACGATGCGAAATTGTCCACACACATCCGACGCATTACTCTGTAGCTGCTTGAGGCCGTACCGATACAACTTGCAGTTTCTTCGTAGTCGTGCGAGATGTTGCGGTATAACCGGTGGTAGCCCG
The DNA here is from genome assembly GCA_963942595.1 of Cylloceria caligata. Taxonomy (NCBI): domain Eukaryota; kingdom Metazoa; phylum Arthropoda; class Insecta; order Hymenoptera; family Ichneumonidae; genus Cylloceria; species Cylloceria caligata. The sequence continues at coordinate 39,087,496 of OZ012703.1, read as the reverse complement.
TAGCTATCAAAGTACATTCTTTTTCCATGATGGTTAACGTACATAGCGATCCAATGCTCTCCAGGTCCGTCGTGGTTATCCGTGTTAACTACGAGTCCGACAGGTAACTACCATACACGAAGAATTCTGTCAGCTGGGTATACGCCAACGGTTGAAAGTGGTAAATACTACAGCTCTCGTAGATTTGTCTAGTGTTAATGCTGAACACATAGTCAATGATTAAATGATGACCGATACGCTTTTAAAGACGTATGTATATGCAAAATTTATTTCACAGCATCGTCGATCGTGTCACGACTACATGATGAAGATTTCTCCTCTTTCTTATTCTCTTCCTTTTCGTCTGCTGACCAAACATCCATGTATGATTCTCCTTTAAATGGGTGCTCGCGAAGCCAATTTTTTATTTGAAAAGCCTTGCGCATTGCACAATGCGAAGTCGCTGTATCGTTTATCATAGCGTGTCTGAAGCATTTTCGCAAAGATTTCGGCATAAATGTGTACGATGGGGCGCCCTCCTCATCCTCCAGGTTGGAAATTTCACGACTCGTGATATCGCAAAGAAGTATAGCCTTCTCGTGACCGCGTGTATAGATGCGTCTTGATTTTCGCGAAATTTCACGCAAGTTAGCGTATGCTTGTTTACAGCTCACATCGCCTTCGTACCATTCCAGACCGTGAAAATATTTCGAGAGAAAATTATTCTGGCTTCTCGAATGCTGTGGTAATTCGGCAAAGTAACACGGCGGTGCGACGATCCAATGAGCAGAGTACGGTATATCCATTGCTACCACGGCAATTTTTTTCGGAATAAATTCCGAGTATTTACCACGCATTCCCTGTAAATCCACGACAATATCCATTTTCACGTCTAATCCGTATAGATGCTCGAGTTCGACTGATTGGTTACTCACAGACACGCTTTTACGTCTCTTAACACGGAATAATTTTATGCCGACATCAGCACATTTTTCGCTTATCCGGTAATCAATTTCAAGAACATTATCATATTTCGCGTAGACTACACAATTCATCGTTGAAGCAAGCGATTCCTCAAATCGTACCTCTATTCTCACACTACCGTGCTTTATTCAATTCCAATGTGTATTGCTGTTCGCCGAAAGATCGGGTGTCAAATCAAAAGCAAACAGACAGTATCCATCACGATAATTATCGCGATCGATCGAATTACCGTCGTTCAAGAAATGTATTCCAGTTCCCGAAAACAACGTTTGAAAAGCATCCACATATAGATGATTTTTCGCGGGAATCAGGTTGTAACGGTTTCGAAGGTATTTGAGCAGCATCAACATACAACGAAAGATAATTTATCTTGTAATTTTGGAACTTGAATGGATTCATACTGAAGTCGCCGTTAAACGCCTTGTTATCGACAAAACCGATAATTATACGCTTCGGCAATTGACCTAACACGATATTATCGATAGTCTCTCCATGAACACCAGAGTGTATTGAAACGGCTTTTACCTCGACTCTCGTAAGAGGATATTTAGCCGTAGATTTTGCCAGAGTTCTAGCATGCGAGAGCAGCACACCAGGAGCTATTTTTGTTCTACGAACGAGAAGCGATGCCTCGAGAATCTTTAAGCCGCATTGACCATTCTTTGTATCCCCCACAAGACAAAATGAATCTCTAGACCGCACCAACCGCAGTCGCATCTCGACGCCGTTTAATAGGAACCGCTCCTGATTGAATATATCGCAATGCAAATGACCGAGCAAGTCTACAGTTTTTTCGAGATTTGAAAATTGTTTTCTCTTCACAAGACCCGTATTTTCCGATGTTATATCATCCATTTTTCCAGGGGTATCGTCGTATCAAAGAACGCTCGTGAGATGCGAATTTTTTGCTGCTGGACCGTACTTCAAAAGTGTTTCTATGTACGCTCGGTAAGCGTAGGCATTATTTGGAGGTGAAACTAATTTTTGATTCAGGTATACATCCACCTGATTAAACATAGAATGCAAGAGATTGTTTACAGGGCCGGCACTTACTTTCGACGATGTACCCGCGGCAATTTCCGTAGTAGTAGGAGATGTTATTTTCACTCCCAGACTAAGCATAGTATGCGCAAGATCGATATACTCATCACCATGTCCAGGAATAACAAATTCAATCGGTGAATCATCTGTTAGCGAAGATATTGGCTTGTAATACACCTAATTGGAGCCTTCGATAGTAGTTTGCGTCGGTGGGAGTGAAAATAATTCAAGTTCCGATTTAAGACACTCGTACGAGTGCGCATGTAGCAAAGCCATCTTGTTTCAGCTATCCAAAAATATCTGCAACTGTTCGTTGACGAGTCTTCTTCTACTTATTGTTCTTATTAATCTTCTTCTTCTTTATTACTTTTCTCTTTATTACACTTTTATTTTTACGGGAGATACTTCGTGGTTTACGTTCGTCCGATGAATGAGGAGTTCACGAAATTTTGCGCTTTTCATAACCAGAACCCCGCATGGAGTGTCAATTTTTTCAGAGGCTTTGCGTTTGAGATTACTGCCTGATTCTCGCGCTCTCTCGCGAATAGCATCTTTCACAGATATATTTCTATCGAGGATATCACCGGCTACGTTTTGTAACGGGGCAGAATATTCGAGCTACGTCCTCCTCGCTCAACGGCTACCAGCACGATCGCTCAGGGCTGCAGGGGATGATTTTCGTATTTTATTTATTCTTTATTTTTATTTTTTTTGTTGTATTTTTTTTATATATATAACGCGTTCGATACGACCGAGGGATGGAGAGGGAGTACGAGGGAGAGGAGAGCAATGGGACGACTTCGGGAACTTCGGACCGATATTTTATGTTTTCTTGGTCGGAATATGCCACGTTCCCGACGACGCACCAAACAGTACGCGGCCTTCCATCCTTAGCGGCCGTCGACTCACGGGAATCTATGTATCTCCGAGAGTCATCTGCTGGGCTACGCGCAACGTTGGAATTGTCTATCGCTAAGGAATACATTGTCCAGCTGAGGCGCTAGTCGCGGTCAGCGTGCGACACCGGTTCCCCCAATTAACCGAGTTTAGCGGGTTAAGTGGGGATCATAGGTTACGGGCACGCGTGCCGGCAGGACCTCGGGGCTTTTTCCCCGGTGACCGTTGAGCGAACCAGACGTAGCGTACTGTCTATCGGTGTCCCGCTCTATTTTTCGAAGTCCCACAAATTATTATCGAGGCAAGGAACAGAGTGTGGTTCCTCAAGCCAGCATCAGAACGCTAAACGATCAACTGTCGTAACTCGAGGAAAATCAGGAAGACTCCTCCAACATCTTTCAAGGTTTCCCGGATTTCGAGGAACATCGCATCGTCATCGTCCCGGTGAGCTCTCTTCCCTTCTGCGGTCTTTGGCTAATATTTTATTATTTTATTATTATTTATCATCTAACTGGTGTGTTCGAAATTTATTCGAGCTTGGTCACCCCTGCGACTCTGGTACACTGTGTGCAGAGTGTCAATTTGTATTGGGAATCGCGGCGTTTAATAAGAGTAACCTCGAGATCGTGTAACGTATAGAAGCCGGGGAAAAGTCATTATATTAATTAATTGTTTCTGTTGACGAGTAAACCGTGCGCGCGTTAAGCCGTTATCCCGGAGTGCTTTAGAATTGGTTAATTAGTTTGTGTGGGATTGGAACGAAATAGACCGCGTCACGGATTTTGTCGAATTGTGGGCTTTGGAGGTACACGAGTTGGTTTGAGTTTCCTTTCGTTTGAATGTAGAAGGTCGTGCGCGAGTTCGCCCGTCGTCCCGTTGTAATTTGGATGTAAAAGGGACTGGCACGGGGTAGACCGCGTTGCGTATCAGTCAAATTAATCGGCGTTTCTCTGTCTGATTTATTTATTTATTCGTTATTTATTTATTTATTTTGTTTATTTGATTATTTATTTTTTATTATTATATTATGATTGTGTTAACGTTAACCTAGAATCGCGGAGAGCGTAGTCGGCCGTCGTCCCGTATTTTAGACGTGGATTCAAGGGATTCGTACGGTCCGAGGCGTATCTCGCGTAGTTCGATTGTTTGTTACGTTTTATTATATTTCATTCCACGAACTAATTATTGACTGACATTATTATTCTGATGTTAATTATTTTATTATCATTATTATTTTGGTTATTATTTAATTATTAGTCGTCATTTATCCGTTATTTTATAACTTATGAACTGCGGAAGATCCCTGGGTTTATGCCTTTTACATGATATATAAATCTCAGGATTGAAATATAGAGCCGTCGGTAGCTTCGCGTACGTGACCTCCTGACGTCCCGTTGTTATGGTTGTTTCGATGTATGTGGGATTAGCTCGGGATAGGCCGTATCGCGGACTGTGAACAGAGGCTACCGAACGTCGAAAATACATCGATAAATATTGTTCGAAATTCGAGGCGAGCGAGACAGGCTATACAGCATCTACAGGGTATGAGAGTGAGAGAGAGAGAACGGGATAACTGCTATCTCCGACTTAAAGATTGAAATTAAGATATCCAACTAGCTTTAGAGAATTGTTATAAAGGAGAGACTAATTTTACGGGACATCTTATTTGAATTCTAAATTGGTGTTTATTGGAAATGAATAACTATTCGCCAGAAATAAAGAAGTTTGTAAGTCCCGTACCTGCTGGGGTTGTTTAAATTATTTACTGTTATTATTTAGTTTGTTTATTTATTATTTATTGAGCCGACTTTGTTCATGGTTCTCGTTTGGCTTATTTATTGACCATATTTTATTTTTGACTAATTAGTGACTTGATAGTCCGAACCACCCACTCTGCCTTGAACAGCTGTAGCTGGCCTGGGTCGAGACTGGTCATCCAACTCGGTATTTTTTCCTTCCGGCGCGAAAGCGCCTGGCGCCCATCTCGAAAGAGAAAATAAAAAGGAAGGAAAAAATAACTTGGACCAGTCATAGGTAACGTGGTGCGTTGAGGCACAAATTTACCGTTACAGTTTACACCAGCGCGCAACGCCTCTTTTCCAACTGCTTTAGCACCCTTCTTTAAAAGTGGTAACACTCGACGAAACAGGCCCCCGAGAAAGCTGCCGATACCGTGTCCTCGTTGATTAGGTGTTCCGATATAAACATGGCTAATGCCACCGTACCCGCGACGACCCCATCCATGCTGCACACTGTCAATATCATCCATAGTGGTGTAATCAATCGTCGGACCTTTTGAAATGTAGTGTCACAGTCAACGTTCCCTGCTCGAATGGTATAGGATCCCCAAATTCGTCTCTTATATCGATCTGGATAGTGTGTAAATTATTACGCAAGAGAGGTATATATCGTGGCGTTGGAAACGATTTAATTTTTATCGAACCATACGGACAGTCATCAGTATCAATGGGAACAACTCGTAAGAGGGGTGTTCGTACATCGCCTGTAATATAGCTCTCGCAGATATCTGTGTATAGAAACATGCTGCCCGGTATAGCACCGGTGAGAGATGCAGGCCTCGACCCTGTGTATTCGCAATGCGGTTCTATCATTACTGACCTACAGGCCTCTTCCGAGAATCCTAGGGGCCTTGTGATAGCGGGCGATACGCGAAAGTCGTGGTAGCGTAGATCGTCCTATATGCGTGCCACTTCGACCTGCCCGCTCGGAAGCGATTTAAAGCGCAAATGACCGGCCACGTGAGGTAACTTATTTATACTCTCCAAAAGAGCGTCTACAGAGCGATATACACCAGGTGCTACTTGGTCTCTATCAGCGGGTCTCCGTGTTAAAAGATTTAAACCCGATAAATCTTAATCACCATCCTCAAAAGTTACGAGATTTCCTACAGTAGGAACATGTAAAAGAGTCATCGGATAAGCAATTTCCACAAGAGAAACAGACCATTCTCCGTGCAAGCGTATCTGACGAGGTAGTTTTGTAATAAATTTCGTCGTCGTATTATTCGGAAAATACTGCATTCTACTGTTGCTCGGTAGTACGACAAAGAAAGAGCTATCCTTGGAGCTCATATTTATCAGGGACGATGATTCCGAGCGTTTTTCCTCTTTGTCCTCTTCTTCTCTTTCGTCTTCTCAGATGACGGAGGCACTCGTATTCGTGATAATTCTGCCTCGTAGAAAATACCGTCGATAGTCTCGTTATTCAGATCGTGTAAAATATATCAGGGGTACAAATTGAAAATGCGGGTTTGATAACAGATGGCGTTACTAACGCTATACGCATCAGGCAGTACTGTGACTATGTTCATGTCAAAGCTACGTCTTATAGCTTTAATTTTCAGTATGTGTCAATTTGTCGCAGTGTCAAATTCATAGTTTTTTTGAGCTCTCAATATGTCGAGTTTCGTGCCAACAAAACAGCATTTGCGGGAAGTTTTAATTTACTTCTTTAATTTGAAGAAAAGTGCTGCTGAAGCACATCGATTGGTCTCCAAGGCTTATCCGAGTCATGTTCCATCGGTTTCAACGTGCGAGAGATGGTTTGTGCGGTTTAGAAGTGGTGATTTTGACGTTGAGGACAAAGAGCGGCCGGGCCAAGTGAAAAAGTTTGAGAATGCTGAATTGGAGGCAATACTCAATGAAGACTCGTGTCAAACTCAACAAGAGCTCGCAGATTCATTGGGAGTGACACAACAAGCCATTTCCCATCGTATAAAAGCCCTCGGAATGATCCAAAAGCAAGGACATTGGGTGCCGTATGAGCTGAAGCCGAGAGACGTCGAGCGCCGTTTTTTTGCATGCGAACTGCTGCTCGAACGGCAAAAACGGAAGGGTTTTTTGCATCGCATTGTCACTGGTGATGAAAAGTGGATCCATTACGATAACCCGAAGCGCAAAAAATCATATGGTTACCCCGGCCATGCATCATCATCGACGGCCAAACCAAATATTCACGGCGCCAAGCTCATGCTCTGTATTTGGTGGGACCAGCTGGGTGTGGTGTATTATGAGCTATTGAAATCGAACGAAACCATCACAGGAGCACTATACCGAACTCAATTGATGCGTTTGAGCCGCGCACTCAAAGAAAAACGGCCACAATACGAGCAAAGACACGACAAAGTAATTTTGCAACATGACAACGCTCGGCCACATGTTGCAGCGCCGGTCAAAACATACCTACAAACGCTGAAATGGGAAGTCTTACCCCACCCGCCGTATAGCCCAGATATTGCTCCTTCCGATTACCACCTTTTCCGATCGATGACACATGGCCTAGCTGACCAGCGCTTCCATTCTTACGAAGAAGCCCAAAAATGGGTCGATGACTGGATAGCAGCCAAGCCGGCCGAATTTTTTCGCGACGGTATCCGTAAATTGCCAGAAAGATGGGAAAAAGTTGTGGCTAGCGATGGACAATACTTTGAATAATTCATTTGTTACCATTTTTTCAGAATAAACGTTCAAAAATAGAAAAAAATCCCGCATTTTCAATTTGTACTCCTGATACACGAATGGTTCTCGATTCACTGACATTCGTTGAATCTTGAATAATTCGTTACTCCAACCACGCTCATATCCTTTCACGAAAGCTGCTTTAGCTGTACTGATACGTACCAAGTCACCGACGCTGTATTTGGGCTTTTTAATTTTTTTCGCGTTACGCTCGTAACGCCGTGCTAAATTGTCTCGGGCTTTATAGGCATTTTCGAGGGTTACTTCGCTCGGAGGAATACGCGTTCCGCTGTGTCTAGTGTGATTATAAGCATATAAAAAATGTTGTAAAACATCGATGTAACGCTTATTTCGGGTGTATGTAAAGTAGCGCCACATTCGCTCTTTTATTGTTCGATTAAAGCGTTCGGCAATCGAGGCTTTTATTTCAGGGTTACGAGCAGCGCGAAAATTGATATTCTTTTTCTTGAGAATTTGCTGAAACGGAGCGCCGATAAATTCTTTGCCTCGATCAGTTTGCAATTGCTGCGGGCGACGATTGTTCCTGCGGGCGAGTATGCGTGTGAGACCGCGGGCCCCGTTTGCGCTCGTTTTGTCACGCAAAGCCTCGACCCACGCGTATTTGCTCAACACATCGATAACAACAAGCAGATACGCGTACCCATAGTTGTACGTGGCTATCAAGCAAAGATCAGCTAAATCAGCCTCCCATACATCGTCTATATTACTCACGCTGTACGTACGACGGGGAAATCGTCGTCGCACGAGGCGATGCATGTTATATGAATCCTGTGTCTCGAGCCATGGTAAAACATTTTTTCGCGCTAATCTTCGATCCACCTGGGCCAAATTTTTTGCTCGAGAATAGGAAGCAGGATGAGCGGTGTCATAATAGATTTTTTGAAGAATTTTCATAATTTTAGCGATGACCAGTTAAATGGATTCTTCTTCTTTTTCTTTTCTAACTATGTGGGGGGTCGATATTCTGCTTGTGCGATGTTTTGCAATTGTCCGTCTTCTTTTTCATCCCCCTCCTCCCCTCGATGATGTCGTTTTAAGCCGTTAGCATTAAATCTCTGTTCAAGTGTGTGGTCTCGGCCTCGTTGTTGTTGTTGTTGCTACTGTTGCTGCTGTTGCTGCTGCTACTATCGTTATCGCGTGGTAAAATAAGACGCCGCTGTGGTGTCGAGGATGATGTAGGTGTAGGCTCGTGTAGTAACTCGGGATTGCCGATAAATTCGCGTGGCATCTATATCGCTCGCAGGAGTTTGGCAAAGTGAGATCTTCTGATGGGTTTCTCGCGTTTTCTAGCTCGCATAGCATCGTTAACAAGATCAACGATATTGGAATTTGAAATTCTTCTGCCGTCTATGGAAACAACACCGTTACGATCCCATGTCATTTTTTTACCAACGGCGCTGCGATGCAAATTGCGAAGCAACGATATTGCTTTAGATTTAAATTTTTTTGGTACGCTATCGATAATAAGTGTGTCATTGAGTCGAGATTTAACTTTGTTCATTAAAACGTCGTCGGATTTATTCTAGTAGCTATCGAGTATTGCTATTTTTCGTTTTGATGAAATATTCGGTACTGCATTATCGTACTCGACCATGTGAAGATAACGCTGTAAAACCTGCTGGTACGCAATCCATTTCTTTCTTTCGCTCTTGTACGAGTGAGAGTTTAGAATTTCACTCAGCTCAGAGTCAAGGCGCGATAATTGCGTACCGGTAGTCTGTGCGGAAGGCAACGGATCTGCGCTAGTAGTAGTAGTAGTAGCAGCAGTAGTGGCGAGTCCAGCGAGACGATGTATGTTATCATGAGGAATAAGTACCATCTTTCTGGCATATTCCATGTCTCGTGTAGGCCAAGACAGGCACAAGAAGCAACTTGAGAAATCCGACACAGTGCTCGACGATGATCTTCCTCTTACCGCGCGATTTCCCCTTTTCGCGGCTAGTCGTCGAAGAATTGTCGCGTGCCTCCGAAGATGATTCTTGTGCACGTTGTTCAGACTCACGTTTCCCTGTAAAACATTTAGAGCACACTCGCATATACAGTGTACGAGCGTTGCATCTGCATTGCGCAAAATTGCACGTCGTTGCTCTTGCTTCAGATAACACAGCGCTTGCAATATAATTATTTACTTTTTATCGAGAGGTCCGCGCAACGCCATTACAAGCGCATTACTGGTACATCGCGCGACGCATCGCGAACTTTTATTGCTTTTTGAGGCACGTAAACGTAATGGTATTGGTCATCGGGAAATATACAGGCGCGAAATCGGCAATTATCAGGCGTCGATGGTTTCAAGTCGAATAATAGATAGCCGTGCGGTGCGGCTGTTGCATGGAAATATACCTCCTGCAAAAATCGCGGATTCTCGGGACATACCTGACGGGCTAGGTGCTGAATTTGTGCACGATCTCGCGGATTTTTGAAGACAACGATATAATTAGCGTTTAAGGAGATATCGCGCTAAGATCACGCTCAACACTCAGATTTTTATGATGGCTACCCTTGGTGAAAAGATCGACCACAGTATTGTTGGATGCCTCGCGCATTAGATCATCAATGACCACAAGTTTAGGTCTTGTATTATTCGAATAGTCTTCTGCTTGCGGTAAACCCTCGCGAAATTCGATTCTATCACCGTACTCTGAATACCCGGACTGCCACTCTGAGTAATAAAAAAGTATACGCTCAAACGGGACATCCGTCATTTCGCGCATGTATTTAAAGAATTTTTTTACAAAATATGTTTTACCACAACCCGTAGGACCGCTTATCACAGTTGTCCATGGATGTTTCCAACGTGTATCCATATCGATGAGTGTCTATAAAAATCAATCAGCAGACTCTTGAATAAGCTTCTACCGCGGCGGCGGCGGCGGCGACCGCGCGGCATCAGCTATTTTCGCGGCCTTAAAGAGCTGATAAGGTGCGGCGCGCCTGTACTAGCTGATGAGGTGCGGGCCCGCGGTATAAGCTGGTTTTTACGCCGTATGTAAATTAAATAACGATTGTTTTTATATTTCTCACAAATAAACAAATATTTTTATTTCACTATGCATACATCTCTATATGCAAATTTTACGAATTATCAAATTCTAAACAGCAATATTATATTCACGGATGTAGCACGAGAAAGTCAGAACAAAAGGAAACACTCGATAAGAAAGACGGGACAAAAGGAATCAACGATGAGAAAGTCAGAACAAAAGGGAACGGTAGAGAGATAGCAGCTACTGCTACGAATAGCAGCACAAGAAGAACGAGCCGACAACGGTTTTATACATAATAAATCAATTTTTTTTTAAATGTATTGTACACAGTAAATATGATACATGAAATTAGACAAAAAGATTATTTTTAAATATCGCGAATTCAACCGTAAAACTATAACTTTTTTGCGTTATACTAATTAGCGTATTTCACAATAGCCGTACGGTACAGTAGAGTACACCCCGTGCCGCTTTCGCTTCGTGTTAACAGGTTCGCATGATTTCGTTTCTTTACGCGTTACTACATGATGAAATTCCGTACGTCGAATAGCGTCGAATTTTAAAATAATAGGTACGCTCCTTGCTCCTGTCACGAAAGATCGTAATGCGTTATAATTTACGTGACGGCTATTCGGAAATTTTAGCGTGATACCCTTTACTTTACATTTTTCATTAATCGTACCGTCGGGTTTATGAACAAGGTATGCGTAAAATTTTGGTCCTCCCGAAACGAACGAAGTTATATAACTACCAGGCCCGTATTCACTTAATTCATCCGTAAGATTTCCTAGAAATAGACCGATTGGCGGCTCATACTCGTTACCACCGGGGCGGCTCACGTAAATACAGGAGTCCGTATCGCAGTACAATATTCTTCGCCCGAGCCCCTCAAGATAACTGTATAATTTTAGGCGTGCCTGTGCCGTCGTCTATGCTGCAATCACGGCATTTGATGTCGGGGATGGTTGGATAGCATCGCGGTTGCTCACATAGTTTACATACATAATCTTGTTATTAACCGGTAGCATCCCCGTCACCTCAATCTCCGGACTCGTTAGTAAATTCATTAGCTCCGCGCGCGTAAAAACGATAACGGTTTTCGTGAGATTTCTCGTTCACCAAACTTACCCCAGAACGAATGAAGAGCCAATTTTGCGAGTGAACGTAAACCCGGATTTGGCTGCAAAGCACTTCGCTCGAGATATACACCCTCAGACTCCTTGTGCAATGCTATAAAACGCTCTATTGCTCTATTGCTAGAGTATCGATGTACTCGGCATAATGACCGCCTCGTCGCGTTGTCGAGTCATACTGCGTAACAACGTATTGCCAAATTTCATAGATACACGTCACCTTATATCCGAGCTACACAGCTTTTCTAAGTTCGTCCACGACCCAAGTGCCGTCAAACGCTCGCTCAGTCGTGTCATCGTGTGTACAAACCTCGGATGTGTCCATATCTGTACAGCACGTTCTACACAGGGGGATCAGTAGTTTCCCATGCATGCGAACAGGCAGTACGGGTATATACAAATCGCGCGGTGCCACCACGGTACACTTCATGAGACCCTCGACGACACTTAGATCGTTTTCAAGTTTTACGAGTTCTCGACACTCGTCGCCTACGTACAATTTCGGGTGTCTAACGGGATATTTTCCATTCTTACACACCCATGGATACAGCGAGCAAACATCCACATAGCGTATCTGCTCCCCATTCGCGACGTCGTACAAGCTTACAACATTTTTCGTTCGACCGCCAAAGAATGCATCGCGTGGTTCGAGAGGCGCCTGCTTGACCATGGCGTGATTTTTCACGTATATCGATATTTCCTCGTTATTCTCGAGTAATCTATCAAAATCGCATTCCCATATTTCGGTTAAAGTGTACCCTTTCGATCTGATTCGCCCGGAAATAAGAACGGTACGTTCGTATCGCTCATCCATTGTAGCGCCGAATTTAGTTCGAGTATCTCTATTCACGCGATAACATCGCGGACAACCATGCCAAAAGCAGCCGTGAAGTTGAAGAACGTGATGGACCCCCGTATCCACGTAGTATCCGTCGACAGCCGGTAGGCCGGTCGGAGAGCGATACTCTCTCGTGCGTCCAGCATCCGCGATAACGCAGTTGCGCTCACACTCGAGCCATACGAGCCATACGACGGCCTTGCGCGATTGCTTATCGCCCCAGCGATACTCCCCTGGTGGTAACACAGCAATGCGATCTTTCTGTAGAAAAATCTTTCGAAATACTCTCATACATGCTGATGCTATCGTGCATGTTTCTGTAAAGGGGCACACGCTCCCACAACGTATAAGTAACTCTCGAAAAGCTAAACACGCTCGTCTCATAACCGTAACATCTGAACGACAATATTGCACAAATTGCGTCGCAAAATCAAATTTATAATCTACGCGACTCGATTCTTCCTCATACCATTTTAAAAAGCGCTCGCGATCCGCTGAGAACATGATATCGGGTGAATAAAAATGCAAAGCCGGCTGAGGACCTGAGTAATTCTGATATTCCGGTGTGTTGAATAAATGGGGAAATATACCTTTTGCCACCTCATCAGCGAAACCAAAGGCCTTATGTAAAGCGCTAAGAGCCATGGGTTTAATTAAAATAGTTTAGACTATCGAGAAAAACGACATCGCCAATTTTCATCGAGACAATCTTCGTGACATTCATCAGAGAGGGCAGCTGTGTTTTTTGCACCTCGATTAAATACCGTAGAATAAATTGTGGGTCAAAACCTCTTGCATTATGGGCGATGCAGATGGTCTTTTTAAATTTTTGCGATAATGCCAATTTCACGAGCTCCCCATCAGGATCATCGATGAACACGAATTCACGTTTACCACAGTTAGCACAATCGGTCTCTATATCTGTGATACCCAGACATGCCATACATACGCATTGTGCAACACATAAATTCGGCTCGTGAATTAGTGTCGATTTATCATCATGCAATTGCTCGTGTTGTTGGGTCTCAAAATCATAAAATAAAAATCTCGTGAAAGACTTGTCTTTTTTCTTCTCCTTTTGCGCCTCTGGTTTCTTAGGAGGTGCTATAAAACACACATGCGTAGTCGGTCGCGTTTGTTTGCATGTAATACAAAACGATATACCACATACATGCATCTTTTTATCTGTTCTTTTAATCATACGTGAGCAGCCTCTACAGATTTTCAATGCGTTACAGACGCTGTACGGTCTATATTTACGAGACGTGATGCCCGCGGAGCCCTCACCCTTGTGATGAGCGAGGCAAAAAGCACCAAAGAACGAACGATTACAGTCTGCGCAATACTCAGGCTGAGAGTCTCTATTGCCGTTGCAATAAGTGGATTTACATCGAGCACATTGATAGCTACATCGATGCTCGAGTACTCGAATATACTTGGAATTACATTGTGTGAAGAACCCTCGACTACCTAGCGCACCGGCGAGATTTAATATCGGTTGATAGTGATGAGAACGCTCGTAATGGAGAATAAAGAGTGTATGATTAATTTTATCTGTTGTGGTGAGTACGTATTTTCGCCCATCGTACAGAGCCGGAACGCGTTTTCCGAAGGTGAGAAATTCATAAACAACAATCGCTATACCCTCGTGAACCAAGTACTCCTGAAAGAGCTGAATTTCGCGGGCACCACACCCCCAAGACGGTGTCGTTACCCCTGCATTACGCGTGAGCTCTATCGCTGCTGTATATTGCGCACCTCGAAGCCCGTTCCGAATTTGACATCATCGTCTCAGTAGCTCGCCCGCACGTATTTGACCGCGTTCGGCATGCGCTCGGGCAGTGACAAGGGATCGTTGTAGACATAAATTATCGCGATTACTTATGCGTAAAATTGACTTTTTTGCTATAGACTCGTGTGTAAGCCTAGTGCCCACACCAGCTCCTTCGACGCCTCGTACTATACATGTCGTCATTCTACATGTACCAAAGTCTATTCAAAATTAGCGCGCACTCTGAGCTACACTATTAATTAGTCGCCATATATCGTCGGGAACGATGTCACGAGCTGGTCGAAATGATAACCATACAGGTCCTTGCGCGAAAGACGGTATACTCAGAGTCATACCCACGTAATCATGTCCTTCGCACGATTCCGAAAGGCGCGTGAGAACATCTCGTACACCTCCCTCGAACCATGTCAGATGATCGATACCGTCCGGTGGCTGATGAAAATAAAAATCTGTCTCTCGACCCTGCATCCTAAAGCGTGGAAAATAGCGTCTCTGCTCATTGTCGATACCGAAACGTTCACCAGGAGGCAAAATATCACCACCCCGTGCAGCAGTCCTTCCATCGCCAGTCTGTCCACAGACAAGCAATTAATGCAAGCATAATTAAACCATTTATTAGAATTTTTATTTCATTTAATTTGAATTTTTGTTTGTCGCTAGCTATATACTATGTATATAATTCGTTTAACGTAAGAATTACAAACTTATATTTGCTTCTAGTCCTCGAGTCCGTCGACTGCACCCGGGAACCGCCGACGCATTTCGTAAACCAACTCGATTGTCGGCGGTCTCGGCACAGTGAATCGCGCAAAGCGAAAAACGTTTGGGTCCATCTCGTACCCTGTTTTTTCATTTTACTATTATTATCCGCGTAATTTTTTATTTTTGTCAGCGTAGTTGTATTATTAAAGACTTACCTGAATCTACAGGGTCCTCCTCCTCTTCCTCCTCCTCCTCCTCCTCCTCCTCCTCCTCGTCTTCTTCTTCTTCTTCTTCTTCTTCTTCTTCCTCGTTGTCTGTATTGCCGTTGGTATCATCGTTTAAACTGTATTGTCGCGATGGGCCTGCGACGGCTTCATCTGGTCCTCTCGAGGGGCCTGCCATGAAAAGACCGTTTGTAGGTTTATACCCGCAGAATGGCTGGGTAAAATTTATCCAACGATTCCCTGCGGAGCTGTCGCCATCGTTGTCCCTGCTATGATCATCTGAATCGGTTCTACCCTCCTCGTCGAAATCATAGGTATCGGATCCCATTTCTTCGTCTTCATACCATCGAACTATATAAAAATCTTATGAAATAAAGGAAATAAAATAAAAGTAATTAGCGCTGTATGTTACTTACGTCTTTCATTGAGTATGGGTTGCAGAGCAGGCTTATTCAGCCAACCGCGTCGACGAATAACACTCACCCCGAATCAATAATTATTTGATTATCAAACAATCCAATATTATACGCGTCAACTAATTCGCACTGATGACACTCGCACAGCATACCGCGAATTTTACGAACAGCCGCCTATGTCGGAAGTTCCCATAGGGTTATCTGTAAATCTCTACTCCCCATCGCGAACGCAACGACGGTCTACACTTCAATATAAACTCTATCAATTTTCTTATCAATGAGCGCTTTACCACTCTGACCATGATTGTGCTGTTAAAGTAGTAGTAGTAGTAACCACAGTAAATCAGACAATTAACTAGAGAATTTGAAAAGCGGCTCACTTTTATATATATTCCTTTAACAAGCTCTTTCTCTCTTTCTCTCTCTCTCTCTGCATATACTGCAGCGGTGTAATGAATACGACTAACCAAGAAGATCGCCGCACGCGATCACTTTACAAAAGCAGGACCTAGGGAAATATTCAGCGATGGTGATGTACTTAGTTATCGAGTTTCGCTGATGAAAGTCATATTGTTTTCATCTAATTTCAAGGCACTCGGCCATGAGGAAAATCATCAAATTTCGTCGACGAATATTATTTAGTTCTCATGACACATCCTATCTGTATTTCGAGGTGTGCGTGTTCACATAAGTGTGCGAGAGTATGCAAGAGTTTCGGGATATATTTGCTGCTGCTGCTGCTGTTACTAGGCTGTGGAGGAGAATGCGACAAATATCAAAGGATATTGGCTAGCAATTTTCAGTCGTATGATTTGCAGTATCAAAAGAAGAGGCGCTGCAGCTAGATGGTGGGGGAAATCTGTATAAAACGGAATATGAACACCACCGACGATTCATTCGAAAAGTTACAGTCTACACGAAAGCAATAAAAATGGCAAATAACGGTGCTACGTCTCACGCGATATCGCCATATATAGCGAACCCCGTTATGTACGGTTTAAATAAATCATTTGGTAAAATAATCGTAGCCGGGCTTGAGTTGAACTCTACGTGTACTCTTACACCAGTGGTGAAAATATTGTCGAATACTTTTACCGGAATTACACTCGGTGCGGACGAGTGGCGAGTGTTTAAAAGTGATTTTTCTCGCGTACAACAATATTTCGAAGCTTATGGGACCGACGCTGAGAAAATGTGTAATACCCGCATAGAGAACACAACGCATTACACACTTTTAACCTCGTATTACCAGCACAGAGCTGTGTCATTTGGTAAAATAAGTGGTAGCGCTGATGAGGAATACGAGAATCAAGAGGAATCTGGAGAATCGAAACGGAAACGCTTCCAAAAATACTCTCCAAACATTGTTTTTCAGCGGCCTACATTTGATATCCTCGTCGAAATAAGTAGAAGAATTGATATTCATATGCAGGCTCTAGAGAGCAAAAGTAAAATGATTCAACGGTGTATGAACGAGGTGGTATCAAATGTCCGTGAAAAGATAGTTGTCAGTGAAATGCCTCGTGCAGCAGCGTATGAGATCATCGGTTCCAAGGAATTCTATGAAGAAGCGCTCGAGCACATCGCGATCTTGCTAACGCCGGAGGATACGGAGTTTATGAAAATTATTTTGTCCGAAATAATTGTGCTGTTTCGTGGTCATATCGCTGATCATGCATCGGGTGTTGCGTTGCGAACGCAATAATTCTCCGTATGTGCAGCTATTTGTGATAAAGACACGGTTGTAAATAATTGTATATAGTGTAAATTTCGCTCGAAATATTATAAAGTATACACCGAGGTCAGTCGCGGTGAGAGAGAGAGAGAGAGAGACAGTCATAAAACCGAAGCATCAGCAAAGGTCTGCGATAGAAAGAAGACGCTCGTCTCTGTTTCATTAACACAGCAGATCATGGAATACGTGCCAATGTCGATTAGCAGCAAAGCAGCAGAGCTTGGTAAGTAAAAAATATAAAATAATTTTTGAATCGTAATTTTAAATCATGTAATATGTATTTTTAATTATAAAAAATAATGTCTTGCAGAGCGAGCAGCCCCTGCATATGAGCCGACACCTGGGGTTCGTTATTCGTGTCATGGAGAGCGAGAGGAAGATACATGTACTGTACAGATAGAGCTAACTTCGGGAAAGAAAAGTGCCACCCGACATCCTCTTCCACAGTTGTCGTCGGTGGTAGAAGATCATCAACGATGCCAACTTTGTATAATGAGGCGTGGCATATCAGGTAAGAAGATATCGATTATTCTGCACACGATGTTTTTTATTGATCAGTGCGTTCAATTAAATAGTTGTTTCATTCTTTTTTCAGAAGTACACTATGATGACAACGCCCACAGTGAAAAATAATTTAAAAGCGATATTACGAGTGATAATACAAATTAATTCCGTATAGCGATAAAAATAAAATTAACGGTGGAGGAATCTCTGAGCGTGGATTACCGTGTTTGCAGGGCTGTTGCATACGACGGTTAATGTGTAAAGTGCTTTCCATAAAATATTGATTAATTTAAAAAATATCTGATCTTACTGTGTCTCTTATTTTTATAGCATAATAATTAAAGAATTATAATTGAAGTCTTTCTCTCTCTCTCTCTCTCTCTCTCTCTCTCTCTCTCTCTCTCTCTCTCTCTTTCTCTCTGTGTGTGAGGGATCATATTCTATATCTTTTACTGCAGAGCAAGCGCTTTGCGAGGAGCGTAGCGCAGGGCTATGCATGCTCGAAAACCGCTTTCGTTGCATTCAAAGTGATTGATACCTAGTTATGATTGATAGAAGGGTGTTATCTTTATGCCCGTGATACTCTCTAGCGGCATCTCGAGCATTTAGTCTGTCTTTGGCATCCTACTTGCAAACAATAAAAAGCAATATGTATCCACGATACGGCAAGGAGATTTTAAGCGACGCGTTTTGGTGCCGATTAATGTTTGTCGAGAGTGTGATGAGCGTGTTCCTGCGTACACAGGAAATGTGCGATGCATACGACGATCTAGAAGAGCTCCTACATAGCGTGTATTTAGTGGAACGTCGTGGAACACCCATTGAACTTGGGGAGCTGTATATCGGCATGTCCTGTATTGTGCCTCGTTTCAATAGCGTTGTCCGCAGCGAAGTTATTTACCCGGACTTTGATGGGTACTGCGAAGTGTTGTAAGTCGATTTCGGCGAAACTATTATATTTACATCGACTGGTCTCACCTGTTTCATCCGGAGCCTCTAGCAAGTATGCTGCCGGTTCTTGTCATGGAGTTTTCCATATACGGACTCGAACGCGTGGATGTTGCAGGTATTGAGCAGCTCGTCGAAGAAGCGTGTGGTAGAGATGACTTGATCGCTGTCATGATGCGACCTCTTGCCGGCGATAGCGTTCCGCGGGTTCGATTATCGAAGGGTGAACGCGCGGACGTGGCGGCGGATATTATAGAAGCCCTCGGTGATGAAGTAGATATCGGCTACGATGTCGATGCCGTGGACGAGGGCTTTGACGAGGACATAGTAATGAATTAAAGACACGACGCTGTGCGTGTGTATATGTGTGGGTGTGTGCGTGTGTGTGTGTGAGAGAGAGAGTACATTCGAGAGATAGGAGTTTAAAATCGCTTTGGCAGGAGGGTAGATGCCTACAACAGCCGCGGTGGTGAGTACATAATTTTATTCATTTTTCCAGGTATGTGTACACCTTTGCTCCATCCTGCTCTTATCTCTACTCTTCCTTGTTCACCAAGGTACCAACACCACCTCACTTTACCATCTCCACGTTACCGACACTAGTCAAGCAGAGTGGGTAGCGCGGCGGTGGAAAAGTGAAATGGTGGGGGTAGCCGCGTGGTGGGGGAAGGCGTGGGGATAGGAGTGGGATGAAGCAAAGGTGTACACATACTACTTACATAGTACTAATTTTCTAATTTCAATCTGTGATGTTTTATTAATAGGTTTGACTCTTACTTACCAACAAGTGATTAAGACACGGCTCAGCGATTTAGTTTATTTTATAAAAAATGGAACGTAAATTCGACAATACTACTTATCTCACATATATGACAGTTGGGCATCTGTATAATTTGACTGGTTGTTTGAGTGAGGTTAAATTATCAAATTTTTGAACGGCTCTGAGGATTAATTTACATAAACTCAATATACAGGTATAGTTTGTCTCATACTTACCTTACCTAATTTCAATAGTCTTCTACGTTAAAAAGATAAATTTAATTACCAGAATTTTAGTTGCAACGTTACCCAACAGGGTTTATGTTAACATTATGCTCATTTATTCTCCGCGTTTAGTAATACACCTGTAATTAGTAATACAAAATTTATGGGAATTGGCCGATGCATAGCCGCATATCCCCCAAAAAAATTAATGGTTTATTTAACACTTTCGCTGCGGACGACGCACATGCGCGTCCAACTGAGCCCTTGCCATGTGCGAATGACGCTCATGCGCGTCCTCTGCTTATTTAGTTTCATTTTCGGTGCGAACGATGCTCATGCGCGTCCTTTGACAAACTTTCGTTCTGTGTTTACCCTTATAAAATGGATAATAACAAACCGGGACCTTCAGGCATCAAACGCCGTAGAGCAGTTTCTTTTGCCGACTCTAATAGGTCTACAGACGAAGAAATGGAAAGTTTTTTATCTGAATCCGATAGTGAAGATTACGGTCCAACATCGGAAGAAGAAACGGAGTCCGAGAATGAAGAAAATGAAGAATCTGCAGAAGAAAACGTGCAAGACGATACATGGCAGAATGAGTGTAACGGCATGACAGAAATTCCATTCTTGAACGAAAGTAAATTATTATTGAGACCAGAAAACGAAGAACCATATGATTATTTTCGCCTATTACTCGACGATAATTTACTAAATCAAATTGTCATAATAATTATCATAAAAAATAATATATATCGCAAATATATGGTTGTTTTTATTATTTATCAGGTTTAATTTTTTTTATTTTACGGACTGAAAATTTCGTTTTAAAAAAATATCTTAATTTCAGCTCCCGGCGAACGCCTACTTATTTTCGTCCGCAGCGAAAGTGTTAAACAGCCGCCTACACAAGATACAATAATGACCATACACAACGACAAGGCCCGCTCGCTGATAACGATCGAGCCACCGATCATTTTGTGGATGGACTCGTGAATCATTTACAATATCTTCATATTAATGTAAAGATTCCCAAATTTACAGAGGAAATTAATCCTCGCAAGTTTATCGGAGACATTGAACGTTATTTTAAGTTTAAGAACGTGCCCAATGAGCATCGAAAGCTAGTAATAGAAAGCTGGATGGATGGTAGAGTAAAAGTGTGGTATGAGATCCAAAAAAATAGGTTGTGGACGTTTGAGTTATTCGAAGATGCTTTCCTTAATGAATTTTACTCGGTGCCAATAAAGGTTCGTTTTAAAAATCAATAGCTTTCGCGACGGTACAAAAATGAGGGTGGTTCAATGCATTCGTATTTTTATGAGCAAATCCGAGACACCAAATATTTTGACCCACCTCTAACCCCCTATGAGATAAACTATACAATTATACAACAATGTCCAGCAAAAATTCAATTAACTTTATCAACTCTAGATTATTCGAAAACTGATCTCGTGGCGCATTCGTTATCTCAACTAGATACAGCACAAAATGAAATTGATTCAGAGAAATACCGAGAACCGTGGAAAAATCCATACAGTCAAAATCCATATAACGGTCAAAATAAATCGTCACGAATTAATTCTATGCAAGCTGGCTACAAGGCATAAGTGAATGAAAATTATAGGGAAAGTCGTAATAGGAAGTATTATCGAGGTAGATTTGGATTTAACAATTATCAGAATGAACAACAATATTATAATCCAATTGATGTACCCGGTAGTTCACAAAATAGGCCCAAACAAAATTTTGGAAATTCTCAATGGATGCCGGATACAAGGATACCACCCCCGAACTGGGATACGAGACGTTTGCGCAACCAGCAAGTTACGAATTATAACCCAGGTCCATCTAATGATACTTCTTCTGCCATGCAAAATCCTTTAAACTAGGAGGGGACACGATACGAAAAGGTCCAGTAATGTGTCAGGCTTTTTTTGATTTCGTTGAGGACCTGAAGGGCGATATTAATGAAACATATTCGCCGCCTAAGAGGTATCAACCTAGCATATCACCTTCCCCTCGTCTGGCGGCTAACATTGCAGAAGAGAAAACTGATGTCCTTATCGATACAGGTAATCAAGTAACATGTATATCAGAAGATTTTTACAAAAAATTGTGTGCTAATGTAGCTATCAGTGAAATGCCGGTAACAAATATCTACGTAACTACTGCCATTACACAAAAAGGAAGGACTGTTAAGAAACAAGTATATACGGAGCTTCCAATTGGTGATCAGAAAATAAATCACGTTTTTTTGATAATTCCATATTTCACATCTAAGATTATTATTGGCAACGACTGGCTATTAGCCAATCGTGTAATTATAGATTACGAACAATCGGTTATTACAGTCCTTGGTATTTGGTTGAATCCAGAGATAGTGCTATTTGAAAACACGTCGTTAGAGAGGGTACATAATGTATATTACGGTTTATCGGGATGTGAATCATCATGGCAATTACGAGATCGCTCACTGTTCTGTTGGTGAAATTACGAGTGCTGATGCGAATGGGACGCATACATTAAGTGATGATTTGCACAAGAATATAGAAAAGATAAATACAGAAATTGAGAGTGTAGAAGGTAATCACGTGTTGAACTTAGTGAATTTATTTGAAGAGTCGGGTGAACATGTTGGAAATATTGATAATAATCAGTCGATTTCAATGATGTATGGTAATGTTATGTGTGATATTAATGAAAGTGGTGTTGCTAAGAAGCACAATAATACTCAGGCAGGTATGATTTACGATGTTCATAACGTGAATGAGTGTATCAATAATTATGGTTCCAATGATATAAGTGATTGTGGTGAAGATTTACATAATGATTATTCTATATTCAGTGTTAATAAGATGCAAGCGTTCTCCGACGGCATGAATTCTGTCGCGCGTAAGCTATAGCGCTTGATACTGATTAATCGCGGATGGTCCGGTGATTAGTTGAAAAATATAAGGATTTATTTTCTGATAAACCAAGTTGTGTATCGATATATGAACATGAAATAAACCTTATTCATCCGAAATCATACGTTAAACGATCGTACCCGGTACCGTTGACACAGCGGGTAGCTGTCGATAAAGAAATTAAGGAAATGTTGAACGCAGGTATTATAGAGCGGTCAGTTAGTCAGTATTGCAACCCCCTACGAGTAATTGAAAAGAAGGATGGCAGGATCCGCTTGTGTCTCGCTCCAGATTCCTCAACGAGATAATCGAAGAAGATAACGAATCACCTCCGCATATCAATGAAATAATGCAGATATATAATAGGAAAAATATAATGTCAACTCTAGATTTAACATGCGGTTATTGGCAAATTCCTTTATCGAATGAATCTCGAAAATATACGGCGTTCCTCCACGGGTCAACTTTGTATCAGTTTAAACAGATTCCGTTCGGATGGAAAACTGCGGGAAGCGGTTTCATGAGAACCCTTAGCATGGGTATGGGGGATGAATTCAATGGGTTTCTCACGTTTTACATTGATGATCTTTTGATCACTTCAATTGATTTTGACCAGCATTTGGAACATCTGGAACGTGCATTTATTAAATGACATGAACATCATTTTACCCTAAAACTAAGTAAAGCCTTACTATCTCAGACTTTCCTTCCATTTTTGGGATACATATTGTCGCCACATGGCATAACACCTGATCCATCGAAGCTTGATATTATTAGAAACTTTAAGGAGTCTCATAATAAACTTCACTTACAAAAGTTCCTATTAGTATGTAACTATTATCGGCAATTCAGTTTACATCATGCTAAATATATAGATGTATTCAGAGATCTACATAAGAAAGATAGTGTCTGGATGTGGAATGAAGACTATTCTAGAGCTTACCAAAATTTAAAGGATAATTTTTTAAAGGTAGTACAATTATCACATTATTATACGGACAGAATATTCAAAGTAGAGACAGATGCTTCGGATAAAGGAATTAGCGGAGTATTATATCAGTAAGATGATGAACAGAATCCTAAATTAGCGTCGGTTGTTAGGCGATGCTTAATCCCTGCAGAAATTAATTACACAACGACAGAAAAGGAGTTGCTCGCGATAATTTACGCTATTATGAAATTCAGAATTTATCGTCTAGGAAAACCGTTCGAAATGATTACCGATCACCAGAGCCTTACATTTATTAATAGAACACCATTTCGAACTGCACGATTGTCTCGATGGAGCCTATTATTGCAAGAATATACTTTTAAAATAATGCATTGTAAAGGTAAGGATAATTTAGTTGCTGATTTTTTTAGTCTAAATCCGAACTATGCTTTTCATCAAGACGAAGTAAACAAATTATTTATTTCAGCGCTGATGTCCTTTCATACATGTGATAAGGAAAGGGATGTAAGAGTTGACGCTTTAGTAACAATTTGTAAATTTGAATTCAATCCTCTTCTTAAAAAGCAATTCAGAAATTTAAGTAGTCAACAGCAACGAGATTCAGGCATAATGAAAACCGTATCAAAAGTTTACAATTGTGAAGAGTCTAATTACCAAAAATATCATGATACATGGTTTCATGGAAATATAATAGTTATGCGGACAATTGGGTAATTATGGTACCTCTGGTACTGAGAGATATTGTAGTTACGTCCGAACATAGTCGGTTAGGACATATGGGGGTTTTCAAAACATTATGCCACTTGAAGCGTTTCTTCTATTGGAAGGGAATGACAAGGGGTGTTAAATGTTATATTTTGAGGTGTGATCTGTGTCAACGAGTAAAGCATCTCAGTCGTTCGGTGGAAGGCGAGTATTGTTTTGTTAGTTCAAGTCACCTGAATGATCTCAGGACGGTGGATTTTTATGGCCCTCTTCCTAGATCGGTCTCTGGAGTGCAATATATATTGGTTATAATTGACTCATTCTCGAAGTTGGTCCGTCTTTATCCGATCAAACGAGCCACGACTCGTGCTGTTTTGAGAAAACTGTTTGATGACTATTTTCCTAATATCGGTAAACCAAAAAGAATATTATCCGACAATGGGCCTCAATTTACATCTGCCGCCTGGAAACATGAACTAGAGAAAACCGAAATTAGAGTCATTTATTCATCCATTCGACATCCCCAATCCAATCCAACGGAAAGAGTGATGAGAGAATTAGGCCGTTTATTTCGCACGTTATGTGATCAGACCTACACGCAAAATGGGCAAAGTTTATTCCAAGAATAGAAACGTTATTTAATTTCACTACTCATTGTAGTACCGGCTACATACTCTACAAAATTGATTATGGGATAAAAGCATCTAATGGAATTTATAAGATCGTTAAGTATTCCAATAACGATGAAATGTCATGTGAAAGAAAATTGTGTTTAGCTAAAGAAAATTTGTTGAGAAATTTCGAATCGAGAAAGAAAAATCAAAAGGCTCGACCGCCACAAGATTTACAATGCATTGATCTCGTGTTCCTACGTGTTACCCATTTATCCAGTAATACTGATCAGGTCAGTCAAAAATTCTTTCACCTCTACGAAGGCCCGTATATGATCAAAAGGACAATAGGCAGCAATGCATTCGGTCTTGTACAAATTAATGACGATCAATATAAGAGAACGTATAATCGTACTAATTTACGAAAATACCACCAGTCTGTCGACGTGATTGATCGAGATTTAAGAAAGTAAAGTAAATTGAAAGGTGGTTAAAATAGCCATTGATTATTTGGCGTCTCTCAAGCGTTTGAAATCAAGGTATACTCTGAAGATGTAATTGTAAGTGTAGCTATTCGATACATTTGCCACTACGCGTAGCGTTCCGTCGTCAGATTCGCTACATCTTATTCCTATTAATAGCAAAATGTATCTAGTTCGTAATTCATCGCCACGACGCTTTACGATATTACCTGAATATGTCCGAAAGCGCAGCTACGTAAAACGCCTTATATGGATACTTCGCGATTTTCGGAGTCTCCCGTAGCCCTAGACTCAGCGACGCGAGACCTCGACCGCGTGAATAGCGTAATGGTATGTTATAACTATATATACGTCGTGGCCTGCGCAATGAACATACTTAGAGCACGCACGCAGATCTATCGATGAGGAATTGAGACTTCACATTCAACGAGAACGCTACTCACAAGATATGCGAGGTACGCTCGTCCCATTCCAACGAGGATCGTCGCCGGGATCAACACGTCTCTCTCATCCCGATCCTTCTTCCGAGGAGCGACCACGAAAAATACCACGAGGCACGACGCCACCCAGACAACTGGTGGAACGAAAAAGACGCCAGCACGATCCAACCCCACGATTTCAGGGAATCAACGGTTGGCCTGTCCTGCGAAAGGTGATAGAAAAACCTCACGTGTGTTTGGGCGACGCATGTGCTGGGCAGTATAATCGCCTATACTAACACCACTCAATACGTGAGTTATGAACTTTATTATATTATCATCAATTTAATGTGTACCAATCGCGCGCAAAATAACCAAAATTAATGAAAAGACTACTAATTAATGCGCTTCTCGAGCGATAGTGAATATCAAATTATATAAAGTAAAATTACGTACCGTAACTTCAAATTATGCAGTCTTAAATATCATATAAACTACATGAATTAAGACCGAATCATATTTTGATAAATTATATATCAAGATTATGCAACGTCTCACCAATAATCAAGTGTGATTTAACGTTGCTGAAATAATCTTCCGGTAACAATGAAATACAGTGTTCCCAGACTCTAGAATTCGCGCGACTCTCGCGAGTTCGACAAAATAAACGCGACCTTCATAGGTCAGGATCGCGCGTGGTCCGCCCGTGAGACCCGAATTATTCACAAACATTATATTGGCCCTCGTGGCTCCGCGAGTGCGCGGTAGACAACAGACACTTATAATGAACAGTTTGATGGTGTACGTGCGGGTTCCGAGAAGCCCGTAATTCCGAGGCGCGATAATTGTATACGGCGAGCGCGCAATGCTCAGCATAAACTCAGTGTTCCTAATGTAAAATAATACTTCCTTCGATACAGGACGCCCAATGTCTTGTTCGATGCGTACGATCCTCCGTGATTCCTACATCAATCACGTAACCTATTTTATTAATATGTAAACGAATTAAAACAGATCTCGAATATTCAACGGAATTACGACGACACACGACATCCACCGAAACACTTAGAAGAGATCCAATGATCCTCTATCATCATTTCAACCAACAATACTCGCAATCAGGACACGAGTATATAGCAATTCGCCGAGTCTCTTATTAATCGACAGCGATATTTTGGAGAAGCACCGAGGGTAAACAACGCCCTAATAAACGAATAAATACCATTGGAGCAACTTGTGAGTAGCCAGACATTATGTATACAAAGTGCGTGCCTCAATCTCGTTTAGTTATCGATGATTTCTTCGAATACACTGAGGATCGGTTTGCTGTATTCTATTAATTCCCCGCGTGTTAACTTCTTCAAGATCGTATGCGTTATTGACTTTTGCGTGTTGTACCTGTTTAGTTACTCCTCGTCGCATCGGTATTATATATATTATTGATACAAGTCTATTATAATATACTATTAAATCGAAACGATTGATACTCTATTCTCCTCATCGAGTCCGTCGCGGACGTTGTGTCATTCTCCCTTCATTCGGAGTATAGCGTGTTATAATTAAACTCCTTTATTCGGAGTATCGCGTATTATGTACTTGATAATTGCACTCTACAATGTATATGTACACTAGCGTAATCAAATGATTCTAATTATTCGCTTATATTTCTTGTCATAATTATTTGATGTCGTGGTACATGACATCACTATACGATGTTGAAATAAAATTGTTAAATGCCTCCTACGGCCTTTGAACTATATATAATTTCGAATTTATGTTCGGATCTTCCTTCCTCGTTGCCCGAACCTCCCCAGAGAATTTTCATTAATATATAATAATGTTTGAATTTCTTCTTGGAGACATTTCGCTCATGCATGCGATCAGGGTATGACGAAACCAACGCATTAACTTATCAATGGATGGCAAACGGTTGTACCACTCCACACCAGAAACAAATTCATTAGATAAGGTATTATAATGTACACATGTATATACATATGTAAATAAGTAGGTAATGACTGCGTATAGAGCGTTTTCTAGTATTAAGCCGCTATATTATAAATAGATGACGATGACTGATTGGTTAGCGATGGCCGGGCGTGGCGGCTGGCGCCAGGGCGTGTCTAGACTAGCTTCGCCCCCTCCCCACTACTACCTCTCCCCTGCTGCTTCCTCATTGGTTGTTCCAGAGGGCGTGTCTATCCCCACCACCCCTAATCCAATCCCTGATTGGTCCCCACCAGTCCCCACCCCCAGTCCACCTATCCTAGTGTTCTGACTGGTGCAGCATCGCAGCGCCATCTGCCGGATTATGACCCGTACTTAATTGCCGAGGCGCCATCTAATGTCGGTAAACGTGTTACCGATCGTCGATAAAGAAGATTGGATGTTTGCAGTCGTCAGCAGAAAATTAATTACCGATACGCCATCTACTGTCGATAATCGTGTTACCGACAGGCGGTAAAGAAGATTAAATGTTGGCAGCCGGTCTAGCAGAAAATGTATTGGCGATCGGTAAATCGGATCGGTTGTCAACCGGCGGTATGTAGCCGACCATCGCTACAGCAAATTTGGGACTTACGGTAGATAAGTTGATTGGGTCTTATGGTAAATAATATTGTGTACCCCATCAACCAGTTAAACATGCCCAACCGTCGATAACCGAGCCCCCTCCATAGGTTTTTAAAAATCTTTGTTAATTAAAAAAATTGATTAGTTGAAACTACTATTTATAACAACCGTAAATGAAAATGCTCGTTATTTTTTAGCTCCATGAAGAGCTGTTTTATTTTGACATTTTCGTATAAGAAACTGCAGTTACGGCGAAATGGTGGTGAACTGTTAATACGTGTTTTCATACCCGATTCGTTGTAATGTAAGAGTACACCACTTTGGTGAGATTCCAAGGATCCTTGTAGCAGTCGATCACAAATATACCGGCAATTCATTATGGTTGGAAAGAGGTCTGACGTCTCTTTGATACCTGTCCTAGCTGAATATAAAAATGCGTGTGACATGGTAGGAGAACTTTCGAATAATATCAAGACAGAAAATACAAGGCTTCGAATTTATTCATAGAAATTCCAAATCGTTCTGTACACGTTTGTATATACGTGTTTTTATTATTATTTTACAAAATTATATAAATAAATCCGCATATTTTGATCGTTTTTACACATATACATATATACTCCAATAATAAAACATATAATACATACATATAAACTCCATTAATATTCATAAAGAATAAAAACACACACACACACACACCCAGAGAGAGAGAGTATCTATATTTACATTACACACATACATATATATATACAAAGTAACAAGTACAAAAACACTTTTGCAAAATTATTTACAAACTATATACGTAAACGACCACACACGCACACACGCACACACACGCACACACACGCAAGCGCATAAGCGCGCCCGTGCGCTATTTAAATATTTACAAAGTTTATATTACATAGTTGTTTCTAGCCATCATCAGCATCGCTATCTTTAAATCCAAACGGTAGTGATAATCCGTGTGTAATATGGCGACGTTTACGGCATACGACACGACAAGGTTTGTACATTGTACGGGTGATGACATTGTGGAGGGGTGTTCTTTGAATTGATTTGAATTTTTAATTAAGCGATGTATTACTAAACCACGGCATATCCCCTTCACTTTGCAAACAGTGTCCACCACGGTTTTGGGATCCGCGGTACTCGTAGCCGTATAACTATAAAATTTCGGACCTCCGGAGACGAACGAGTTGATATAAGCGTTCGGAGCCACCGATATCAAATTGTTGGTCATGTCACCGAGGAGATTGCCTATCGAGGGCTCCCAAGCATCATCACCAGTACTCACGTAAATAACTAGTTAAGGTGCTAGGGACAATAGCCTCGTCGCGAGATACCCAGTTCAAATATAACAAATCATCGTTAACCGGTAGCAGGCACTGAATTTCTTTGTCATTGTCGTACAAATACAACAATAGCTTCTCACGAATTTAAATTATTTCCGTGTGCGTCAGGTTATTCCACTGACCGTATTCACCCCAGAACGAATTTAACCAAAGCTTAGCAAATGAGTGTAAGCCCTGATTACGCGTAATGTTGCTAGCGTTCAGCCGGATACCTTCCACGCGCTCGTAATAATCTATATATTCCTCGCGAGACGCTTCGTCGATACAGTACTCGGGCAAACCGCTTGCCTCCTGTTTAATCTTCAAAAATGTATCTACATAAGCGGCAAACAGTCCACCCTCGCGTGTTTCAGGATTGTACATTGTTGTTTTGTACGCCCAAATCATCGAAATTTTAAAGATTTTATAGCCTATATATATTGCCTTCCGCACGTCATCCGACACCCAGGTACCGGTGAAAGCCCTGTCATCAGGGTTCTCCTGAATGCACGAGTCTCGAACCATAGACTCTGTACATTTACGGCACACAGCACATAGCAGTTTCTAGTGCATTCGAAGAGGTAGCACGGGGTGAAAGAGGTTCTTTGATCGCTGTATCCACAAAATTTCGTATATTCGAGAACGTGAACGTTTGACGCTGGTATCCACGAGTTAAATTTTGCCGGATATTCCATCCCAACTCACGAAAATTTGTTTTTTCTCACCGTGTCCTTTTGTCCGTAAAACTTGATAAATCTTGAATTCTTTATTCTTCTCCACACGCTTCTCATGAATACTCGTCAATTCTTTGGAGTAAAAGAAACCATCGATAGGTTCGTCTTCGAGATCACACAACACATACGCATACAAGCCCTGCCTATGTAAAACTTTTTTGATACGGAAAATTTCTTCACTCCAATTTTTCTCGTAACCTTTTTCGAAGGTGTCTTTAGTTCTACTGATTCGAACATAATCTCCGGGTTTGTATATATACGTTGTAAAACGTTTCTTTTCACGTCGCTTTACGGCACTAATTGTCAAATTGGTGTATAGCATGATTGTACGCATAAACCATTTGTTGTAGTATATCGATGTAACGATGAGTATTACGATGTGTGAAGTAACGCCACATCCGCTCCTCGAGAGTGCGATTAAAACGCTCGACAATCGAGGCTTTTACACTCGGATTACGAGCAACGCGAAATTGTATGTTTTCATCTTTGCGAAATTTTTGGAGTTGACCACCGAGGCATTCTTTTCCACGGTCGGTTTGTAGTGAAACAGGTGTACGACCATCGTTACGCTCGAGAATACCTTTAAATGCCTTAGACAACCTCGCTTACAGTTTTGTCCTGCAAGGGTTCGATCCAGGCGTATTTGCTGAGAACGTTAATTACCATAAGCAGGTAGGAGACGTCGTCGTTATAGCTTCTCAAAGAACGTAGATCCACGAGATCGACCTCCCAGACATCGTCAATATTTGTAACATTGTAATACAGTCGTGGAAAGACGCGGTGCACGGGTCTATGAATAGTATAACTATCCTGCTGAGTCAGTCAGTCATACACGGAGTCTGCTTTATTTTTGCTACTGATTAAACGCCGCGCACTAGCGTATCCAGCTGGATGCGAAGGATCATAGTACACTTTTTCGAAAGTCATCTTTCACCGCTCGTTGTACAACTTTCTCTAAATCTTTATACACTTTTCAAACACTCTTATTACCTTTGTTTTCCGACGTTTTGAAGAAATATTCCCCAGGGTGTATATCGTTGCCGTCAGCGTAGTCGTCGTGATACGTTATATTGTATGTGTTGGATAATCAGCTGGCGCACGGCGATCGATATTCGTCGTGCGCCTACCTGTTGCTGTGCCTGAGCACACGACTCGCGGTTGAGCCGAGGATAGCCGAAGCAGGGCTTCGCGGAGCCGAGGCTATGCCTCGTTGGCACGCCGCGTCGAGCGAGAGGATGTCTCTCTCGCTTGACTTCGGTTTCGCTCACCGGCTATCTCGCTCAACTGACTTCAGCGCCCAACGACGCTTTTATACTCGCAGCCATATTGAACATTTAGACACTTTCGCAACGGCATCGAGGAACGGCACACACAGCACACTTTTGGACCTTTCTCGTTGGCTTCTGTCACTGGATCAACTCATCACTAGTGCTCAACAGGACTCAAAATCAGGTACGAGTGCATTGTTATAATTTACCATAAATTCAATGGCAATGAGGAGTTGGATTCTCATCGGTGCATCATTTTTTGTGGTCTCACTTTATGGCGGCATCGCAGCACATGTCGCGCCGCGTTTCATCTCAGCTTAATTTGCCGGTATAATTAATATAATTATGCAGGTGTACTATATTCGCTGTACTTTTCCCCAGGACATCTGCTGGAAGAGTACACCGACCATACACTGCTTATTTTGTGCATCCTCATTATGTGTTGTATTGTGCTACGCAGTGCTGCCTGCGTAGCTTGTCTCACACATGTGGAGCACTCAAGCAGTTTCAATTGCAAGTGCTCTCATTTGTTCACTGCAACCTCACTTCATTAAGCTGCTGAGAGTTTGCTGTGAATTATTATGTCTCCTTACGCACTCATTCTCTCCAGCGTGACGTGCTACGCAGCACTGACTGCTGCAAGCATACCGCTCTCAGTACATACTGCATACAATTAATAGAATTGTGTGCTGCTCAAGTCTCACAGACAAAATCCAATTCAATTTTATTTATTTATATACAGGTTTTAATTCTCTCATTTTGGTGCATTTATTTTTATATCAACTTTGTATTTTTTCTAAATTTAACCTATTTTTGCATTTATTCTTAACTTTTATATTTCTCCAAATTATATTATTTTGTATACTAAGTGGCGGAAGGTATAATAAACCACTTTCTCTGAATACCATCTATGCGTCTTGTTTATTTTCACCCTGTCGTGAGTGAAGACTCATAATTTTCAATATATTTCAGAGCTGTCAAATAACAACGGACGGAAACTCAAACAGTATGTCATGGTAATTATTCCGATTTGTTGATTAAATTAAATCTCTGTGAAAACAAGAGAGAGCAAATAATCTCTACTACCGAAAATAAAATTATGCGTATGAAAGTTTTTGGCACAACGTAATCGTTAAAGTTTTTTGTTAACTATTACGTACTTCGAAATATAACATAGTTAGCCTTATTTTCTTAGTTTTAAAAAATCTTTGTGAATACACGTTAGAGTTTTTAAACTTTGCTAATTCTATGATAGATTAGTTTTTTTCTAAAGATGATATCATCCATATTTACATTTAGCATTTTTGTATATATTAGGTGTAGTATTTCTTAAAATCTTGGTCGATTTTTTCTATTAAAAATTTCTAAGTTGTAAAGTACAGTAGAATTTAAATGTTTCTGGACTAGACCTTCCTAACGAGAGCAGAGGAGAACTTCGAGTTGTTCTTGAAGACGTAGTTCCTTTTCATTAGTTCTCTTACAAGAAGAAATTCGAGTTGTTCTTAAAGACGTAGTTCCTTTTCGTTAGTTCTCTTACAAATTTTGAAATTGTAGTAGATGCGTAGATCCAAATCTTCTATACAGACTTCTAAAGAAATCCATGTTTATTTGTATGCCCGTGTAGTTAATGGTTTGTAAACGCAGTGACCGCTTTCGTTGTAAATTTACATCTCAAACATACATACTCATCTAATTAGATGAATATTTTACGGCGTTGCGACTATCCGGAGAAAAGTCAAATAAACCCCAAAGTTAATTTAATTCGAATTCAAAGTCAACTGATCGCAGCACTAGCAATACAACAAAGAATTATTCCGTCATCCATCTTAAGACTATTTTGAACAGACTCGGAACTTACAACTCTAACAAAAGTCTTACAAAATGCTGGTTGATCAATCTATCCAGTATTTTCTATCGGACGGAACTAAATTTTGTAATACTTACAAAGAAAGCCGAAGGTGCCATTCATACAGTTATTTCTGAATTTGTATCACAGTCAGATTTGATTCAGAAAGATAAGTTAAGTTATGCGAGACGCTTGCTAACTAATATTTGAAATGAATTACATTGCACTAACACAAAATAGACACTAATAAAGTCATACTTGATACTAAGATATGTTTATCTTTACACCGTGATATAAAAATCACCAGAGATGACGAAGTGAATAGCACTATTGTTTTAAAGTCTATTGAATACATACAAAAATCCCTTGCACTCTTAAATGATGAAAATTATTTACAAGTTTATGGTAACTGATACAACAAAAATTGCACACACAAATCAGTTGCTAGATGTCTAGATATCTGAAATCGAGCAAAATTCATTAATGAAACTAACTATCA
Source organism: Cylloceria caligata (assembly GCA_963942595.1). Taxonomy (NCBI): domain Eukaryota; kingdom Metazoa; phylum Arthropoda; class Insecta; order Hymenoptera; family Ichneumonidae; genus Cylloceria; species Cylloceria caligata. The sequence continues at coordinate 39,053,509 of OZ012703.1, read as the reverse complement.
TTACTTAAGACGTGATAATATAAATTTAGCTAGAATATACACTTTAGCAAAAATATACAAACTGAACATCCCAACGAGGCCAATAGTTTAGTCTATCAATTGTCCCACACACAAAATCAATTGATTTTATTCATAAAATATTGACGAAGCGTGTTAAGAGTCAATTCGTAATGTTAATGACAGTTCTTCTCTGAAATCATTGGTTACGCAAATCATTTTACCTGCTTAATACATTTTAGTTTCATTAGATATGACCTCTCTTTGAACAAATGTATCTTTACTATTAGTTTTAAACCGTCTTAAAAAGAACGTATTTGTGTGGAGAGGGCAGTGTTATCGTGGAATTAAAAAAGACACTGAGATAATTAGGTCTTTTACTTATTTCACTTTTATAATAAAATTTACAAACAAATTTCGTGGCTTCCTATGGGCTTTCCATTAGCTCCAATATTATATCACATAGTATTTATCGCTGCTTGAGAAGAACGTTGCTTGTCAGAACTTTATTACACTCCAGTTTTATTCACAAGGCACGTAGACCCCGTGATTTGCTCTCTCAAATCAAATTCGATGAACTTCAACAATTTTCAACACTCAGCATCCCAAACTCCAATTTACTAGTGAGAAAGAGAAAGATAATAAAAGAAAGAAAAAGATGATAAAATACCATTCATGGATTTGTTATTAATTAGGGAAAATGAGATCATTATCACAGATTGGTGTCGTAAACTGGCCTGGTAGATTTATTCACTTATTTTCCCGTCATAAAATATAGGCATTATATACAGTAGCGGACAAAAGTTTAAGACGGTGTTACGTCCTGAGTCTGCGATAATTTTTTTATTTTTATTTCATTAATTCCTGGCGCAACTCAGTAGCGCTTATCGCTGCTGGGTACACGCCTTTTGCTTAGGTCAGCGTTCACACGCTGGCCAGCGGGACGCGGCGCACCGACAAGACGCGCTGCGCCCTGCAAATAATTATTACGCGTGCCTTCTGCACTGCTTTATTCATTTTCAATTAGTCAGTCCATCTCCGGGGGCCGACCACGACGGTCGGTCCTCGTAACAATCTGCTTCAGATATTTAATCCAATAATATACGGTTAAGTGTTTTAATATATACATATATGTATAATGACAATATTAGTAGTGCTCGGTTACTTTTTGGTACGTTCCGTAATTTAAGTGCTCCAATCTAATAAGTCGGACAATTGTATTAATTCTGCGTTCCAATAAACATTATAATATAACATTTATTCTAATACATATAGTGACTTTAGTTATCGCAAAAGTGAATACTATTTCGATGACTTTAATTTTAGTGGTTTAAAGGTTTATAAAATGTTTGAATGCGCGACCATTAAACTGTTATCATATATACATATACACATACATGTTCTCATCTATTTCGTGTTAACTATTTTAATATATATATATACAGTGAAGGACTATTCGGGACAATACTACCGTACATAAACGTTTACTGATTTACAATTGTGCGCGCCATTTTAATGTTCGTGTCAATATATAGCGCATCTTATGTTTATTTTGTGTTTATTTATTATTTGTTAATAAAATTCGCCATTCACCATCCGTCCTCCAATCCCGAGCCAGCGCATTCTGGCTCAAAATGGAGAAAAGAACAAAGTCCGACAAGTCCAGGACGTAACAGACGGAGAGGGAAAAAAAAGTAATCGTTGATTTTTTTATGAAAAGAATTGACTCAGTGGATTTTTTCTTGTATTAGCTAATTAATCATTAATTCATATATTTATTTCATAAATTCAATTTTGCGCGTAACAACATTAGATACAATAAACAAAGAAAACATAAATTTGTTTGATATCTTCGGGGACAAAAGTTTAAGACTATACGTAAAAAAATATTTTTTGGTAGAAAATATACAGATATTTTCCTCCCTTCAATACTTTGTCCACAGTCCATTATTTTTTATCACATCAGCACATCTTTGAGACATTGAATCAATTAATTTTTTGCAGTCGTCCACAGTTGTTTCATTCCACGTTTTTTCAACCAAAGAGTACAAATCGTCAAAATTTTTTGGTTTATTTCTTTGAACCCTTCTTTTTATGGTACACCATAAGTTTTCAATTGGATTTAAATCCGGCGACTGCGACGGCCACGGTAATAAAGTGATTTTTTCATCTTGAAAAAAACTTTTCACTACCCGAGCCGTATGCTTTGGGTCATTATCTTGTTGATACATAAAATTATCACCCATATTTTCGTAGGCATACGGTAACATAGTATTTTTCAATACATCCAAGTATTGAAAACGGTCCATGATTCCATTAATTCGGCGTATTGGTCCAGGACCATTGCGAGAAAAACATGCCCACACCATTACGTTTCCACCTCCATGCTTAACTGTCGGTAAAACACATTGAGGATTTAAATCTTCGCCAATTCGACGTCTTACATACAGTATCCCGTCAGAACAAATTCGGTTGAATTTGGATTCGTCCGAAAATAGCACATTTTGCCAATCCTCACTTGTCCAATGCCGATGAGCCTTAGCAAATTGCAGTCGTAATTTTTTATTCTTTTTACTGAGCATCGGCTTCTTCCGTGGCTTTCGTGCTTTCAAATTGAATTCGTCTAATCGTCTTCGGACAGTTCTTACACTAATTTGTGCATTATTATTACTGGATATTTCAGCTCTGATATCGACTGCTGAACGAAAACGATCTCTCTCGCTTAATCGATGAATCCGACGATCCAGCGTTGGCGTGGTTTTCCGCGGTCTACCGTTTTTTGGTCGATCAAAATAGTCCCCAGTCTTCACAAACTTGTACCACGCTTGCTTACAAGAAGTTTCTGATCGATTCATTTGAGTTGCAATTGGAGAAAATGTCTCATTTTGCTTCCGTAGAGACACGATTAGTTTTCGTTCAGTTGATGACAAATTACGGGCTTTACCCATACTCTTTTCGTACGTAATTAAACTTAAGACACTGGATGATACACCACAAACTATTTACAGTATTAATATATCAAATTATTGCGTGGATCGACTACGGGTATCTTGTTCGACAGATCGTCTTAAACTAATGTCCGCTGTTTACAGATGGTTGGAAGAAAAAAAAATTGTATAATCTATATTGTTTACATTTGACGACCAAGACTTCTACATTATGAAGGTCAAACGTACACATGTATTGTAAAAAAACAACAAGCCGAAAGAAACGTTAGTACTTGTATGACAGATCTATGAACCAAATTGTAATTCATCGTCTTAAACTTTTGTCCGCTACTGTACATGCTCGTAGACAGAGCATTAAAACTTTCACATTCACAGTTCTGAAGTAAAGACATGAAATTCATTAATGACACGTTACTCTTAACTTGTAATCCTATACATGTCATTAAATGGACCATTCATGTTAGAAGACAGACTATCACGACTATTCCCGGCACTCAAGAAGAAAATTTTTTAATTGACACAGGATGGATTATTAATTGTTCATACATATGACAATTATGAAATTAGGGATTCGATTGTTTGAGATCTTTCGACTAAAAAAGATCGATAACGCAGGAATCTAGTTAACGCTGACTCACACCCCGAGTTGCGATTTACCAAAATTTCCATCTTAACAAGTGGTTGGGAATTGTCGCATAAATTCAGAATTTAATAATAATATATACACGACCAATGATTGATTAATAAGTTGCTTGATTACTGACATTAAAATAGAGACCGTGAATTGATGTCACGAGAGCCACGATGGCGTAATTGGTAACGTACCAGGCTAGAATTCTGGAGTTCCTGGTTCGATCCCGGGCTGTGGTGATCTTTTTTCACGATTACTTTAGAAATTAAAAACCATCAATTGTGGTTGCTTCATAAATTCTTAACGAATGAGTGAGACATTCAGAGTTGACACAAATCAGGGATTCGATTGTTTGAGATCTTTCGACCAAAAAAGATCGATAACGCAGGAATCTAGGTAACGCTGACTCACATCCCGAGTTGCGATTTACCAAAATTTCCATCTTAACGAGTGGTCGGGAATTGTCGCATAAATTCAGAATTTAACATACATATGATATACATACTATCCTTCAGTAAGGCTTTTCAAATAATTTTAATTTAATCTAGTCACAAATGACAAACATAACATTAACTTGATTAGCGTCTCAACGAAGGATAAAATTCCCTCGCTGTTAAAATCCAAATTAGTTTATTTGTTACCATGAAAATATCGTTCTGCAACTGATATTGAATGGATTAAAAAGCATGCATTCGAGAGTATAGAAATAGAGAAATCACCCTAACAAGGTCGCACCACCTTAGACAGTCAAATTAATGCGGCTAAATATGCTCTTGATATTTCTCGACTATTTGCTTTTGAATCCTTATTAAACAAACTTCTTCTCATGGAAATGATTTGCATAAAAGAAAACAATAATTTCACAAATTTTAGAACTCGCATTAATAAGTTAAGCATTATTCATATTTCCATATTATAAATCGGAAAAATAATATTTGTTAATCGATTACTCGTATATATTGATACATTCATACTCATTTTTTATTTCGACATGGAATTTACTTTGGCAATAATTTAGCACAGTTTTAACAAGGTTATAAGTGCAATAGAATTTGAAATCTTGCCCATAAAATCTTGCTATAATTATATAAGGCTTAGATACACCGTGATACGTTGATTGATTAATTGATCATCACTGTTACACATTTGCCACCGATTACTGTCTGTTATACCACACGACCGGCTTCTCTGGTTGATTCCTTTTGTGAAATGTGAATAAAATTGTATAATTCTCTTTTGACATATAAACTTATTGGTGATTATACTTAGCGTGTTTTTATATACATTACTTTACTCAACATAGCCGTTATAAGAAACACAAAATATCTGTTGCCATACATAGCCTAACTTTTGCAGATCTCACGAAGCATTGAAAATCTAAACTTTTCAACTGGAATATTTTCTAGTAATTAATTTTCTGCTGGACCGACTGCAAACATCCAATCTTTTTTATCGACGATTGGTAATACATTCACCGACATTAGATGGCGCATCGGCAATTAAGTACGGGTCAAAATCCGGCAGTTGGCGCTGCGACGCTGCACCAATCAGAACACTAGGGTAGGTGGACTGGGGGTGGGGACTGGTGGGGACCAATCAAGGATGGGTGTAGGGATGGTGGGGGGTGGTAGAGGTTGTGGCGACCAATCAGGAACGGGGTGGGGTAGTGGGGGTAGACACGCCCTCTGGAACAACCAATGAGGAAGCAGCAGGGGAGGGGGTAGTGGTAGGGAGGGGGCAGTTCTAGTCTCGACACGCCCCGGTGTGAGCTGGCCACGCCCTGTTTTTCTATAACGGGCCCCTTCTACTGGTGGAGTTATAGCATTCAAACTAGTAAGTATAGGACTGACTTATTTCGTATTCACGCTCCAAGTCGTAGGATAGGCATCGTAAAATTATTGTAACTAGAGTTATGGTAAGACAAGACCTTTAGAGGGGCGGAGTCCAAGAGTGTGTGTGGTATGGATGAATGCGAGAGTAGAATGTATATCTATAATATATCGATATATATCCAGGTGATTGTATGTTTTGCGATCATCAAATCAATGTGTTTGAGAATCCGCCTGTGGTGTTATTTGACAGATCTGAAATATATTGAAAATGATGAGTCTTCACTCACGACAGGGTGAAATAAAACCAGACGCATAGATGGAAAACAGAGAAAGTGGTTTATTCTACGTTCCATAATATGAACAAAATATCACAAAATTACAAATAAATATAAATTAAATTTTGACTATAAAACTTGAGCAGCACACAATGTGATAACACATTTTAAAACCAGTTATTTTAAATATGAAAAGAAACACAAAATATACTAAATTTAGAAAAATATAAAATAATGAAAATAAATACACCAAAAATTTGAGAATTAGAAACTGAATTTAATTAGGTGAGCTGAATTTAATGATATGAGCTGAGAACCAGCACACAATTATATTAATTGTGTGCTGTATGTACTGAGAGTGATGTGCGCACCGCAGTCAGTGCTGCGGAGCATACAACGCAGTGAGATGTATGAGTGCGTAGACAAATTTACTGCCTGTCAGCAAATACTCAATGTGATGGTGAAATAGAATTTAAAGAGAGTGTGTGCTAGCACATGCAATTCTGACAATTACTTCGAATTCTATTATGACAGGCTGTGATGCGGTCTACGCTGCAGAGCACTGAAGTGTGAGCTTGAGGATGCACAAATGATTGGACTGAATTCACAACACTCTCCCAGCAAGTTTAATTGGGGGAAAGTGCAGTGAATTGGTAAAAACACACACAATTATATTAATCGAGCATGCTAATAATTGAGTGAAAACGTGGTGCAGCCCGCGCTGCAGAGCACGCCACAGTGTGAGACCTTTATGGGGATGTACCGATGTGTAGTTCACTCCTCACCGTCATTGAATTACGTTAAATTGTAACGGTGTACTCTTACCTGAGTTTTGAGTCCTGGTGAGCATGATGAGCGCGTCCTGAGCGAAAAGCCAACGAGAAAAGTCGAAGATGATGGTGCGCCGTTCCTCGATGTCGTCGCAAAAGTCCCTGAATTTTCAATATGGCTGCGGAATATGAAGTTAACGTTGAGCGCTGAAGTCAGTTGAGCGAGATAGCCGGTGAGCAAAACCGAAGTCAAGCGAGAGAGACATCCTCTCGCTCGACGCGGCGTGCCAACGAGGCACATCCTCGGCTTCGCGAAGCCCTGCCTCGGCTATCTTCGGCTCAACCGAACGACGTGTGCTTGAGCACAGCAACAGGTCGACGCACGGCGAATATCGATCGCCGTGCGCCAGCTGATTATCCAACACAATGATTAGATAAAATAGGGGGATAATGTAGCGAATTCTAGCATTCAGAGTGACAGCCTAACGGGTGCGATTATATAAAGGCGAAGATTCCCGAAATAATCCACGACAAGTCACGAGTGCGCGATTACTCGATAGTGAGACGATCTAACGAGATGCACTTCTCATCGGACTGGCCAAGTGAACAGACGTCAATAACGTCTGCTTAATAGTAATTACCGACAAAAGTCCGTTCAGAATTGTATTAATATTCTCTATGTCCTGTTCACGTGTCTTTTTAAAATATTCATGAATTTCTATTTTTTGTATAAAATATTAACATCGATATTATATTCAACGGATCGTACCAAATTCATTTGAGACATCGATGGAGTACACGACTTTATAGCTAAGTAGTAAACCTCTCCTTTTATATAAATGTCAAATAAGGTTTAAGCGGTAACAAATTCTATATTCGATTGATCGTGTATATATATAGATATGTGCGGTAAATATGTGTATGTGTTTGATATTTATGTAATTAATGTTTTATTTGGAAAGGAATTTGTAGAAGTGCTCTGCTGACAAAATTAATTATTCAACACGCTTCGAATTGAACGATAATTAAAACAAGTGACATTATTAATTTAATTTGCACTCGACGTGCCTGAAGTTATAGTTTTTCGTGTTCCCATGATTTTTGTCATTATCCTAATTCTTTATTATATAACTTGTATCAAAAACTCAATTTCATTTGAATCCCATATCTCTATGAAAATTAATATCTTATACCGAGGAATATTTCATAAGCGATAAAGCACTAAATAATTTATAAAAACAACTCATCTCAAAGAAAGTAATAGAAACATTACAACGATAAGTAAATGTACTTGAGTATAGGAAAATGAATGTACACCCGAGCGACTATCCGCATGAAGGCTCAACGCTCCGGAGTACGAATTAAGAAATGACTAGCGTTATTATTTCCTTTGAAGGGGGAAGTGATCTTGCGCCTAGAATTATATATAAGTTTGTATCGCAATCACCATCGGGACGATCAGGATTTGGGACTATTTAAACACGAAGTCCCATACGCTGAAGTAGCATTGAAAAGTGCAAATTCATCGATTTTCGGTAATCTCGGTTAACAAACGCAATATTAAAATCGGTCAAAGCTCTTACATCAACGTGAACGGTTGATGTTCGGTCGAACTTGACCAAACGATGAAAGCCTACTTTTGAATCAGAATGGTTGGTTTCACCTCGTGTTGACTCGAGAAAGGAAACCTATGAAATTGTTTCGTTCATTTATTAGGCATACGTCAATTAATTATATTATATGAATTTAATATGTTATATTGAAATCTTTTCGTTAATTCATCGCGTTCACACGAGTTCCTACTCCTCATTGGCAGACAATAAGAAAAAACTTTGCCGTATTATCCCTCCGATTCCTACATGTCAGAACCCAAGCCGACCGGCATAAGACAATGAAAAGTAGAATTCCATAACTGGTGCGACAAATTGTAGATAAGTCGCTCAAGATACTTACGAGTTACACGTTTGTTATGTTTGAAACGTCTGCGTGAGATATCACGATATTATTTTGTGGAATGACCCATAAGTAATTGATCACGCCCCTCGTCGTAATGGAACTCATTCGTCACAAGTTACCTGTATGCCTCATTATTCAAAGTCGCGGGTGACCGATCGGAGAAATATAAAGGACTTGATGCGGCACCTGTAAAGAAGTTTCGAGGAAAACATAAGTCATGTCGGTGATTTCAAGTTTCGAACAATAACACTGGCAAGCGTTCGCTTCGTACTTCATATTCTCTCTGTTATTGTAACAGCCTATTTTTGTCCAGTCGAACGGTCATCCCAACAAATGGCTATTTTTAACCCATTGTTAGGCTCACTCTCATTGTGAGTAAGAAGTTCAACTGACGCATCAGCTGTCATAGGACGGTCATACTATATTATAATGAGTAGCGATCGTAAATATATAAAAATGTACCATTATAGTTTGAAGAACAAGAAAATGTAATAATAATTTCATAATTTTTGTTTTGCAATTGGTAGGCTTGTGTATTTAAGTTTCCACATAAATTAGCGTTAAAAAAAATTGTTTACACTAAAAAATATCGCGTTCGTCGGCCCTCTTCGCCAGACAAGTACATTTACAGAAACAGCCTCGCTACAAGCAATTATAAAGTAAACTGAAATCTTGAAAATTGCACAAAGAAATTAACATGTACTACATGTCATAACCTGAGAAAATATTATAGTACAGTTGTTTGAGAATTCCGTCCGATGGTGTTTGACAGACCTTTGAATATATTGAAACTAATGAAGCTTCACTCAAGACAGGGTGGAAATGAAACCAGACTTGTAGATGGTATTTTGAAAAAGCGGTTTATTGTACCTTCCGCATGTCAATTACAAAAATTAGTTAAATTAAAAAAATATAGGAATATAAATTAACTGCAATAATAGATTTACTTTTGACAAGATAAATAATATAAATAAATACACAAAAAATCTGAGAATTGAAAACTGACTTTAATTTTGGAAATGAAATTTGTTTTGAGATGTTGTAGCCCACAATTATATTAATTGTGTGCAGTAGGTACTGAGAGCGGTGAGCTCGCTGAGAGCATAGAGAGTGGTGTGCGTGCAGCAGTCAGTGCTGCGTAGCACGCCACGCTCGAAAGAATGAGTGCGTAAGGCGTTATAACAATTCACAGCAAGCTCTCAGCAGCTTAATGAAGAGAGGTTGCAGTGAACAAATGAGACCACTTGCAATTGAAATTGCTTGAGTGCTCTACATGCATGAGACAAGCTATGCAGGCAGCAGCGCATAACACAATACAACATATAATGAGGATGCACAAAATGAGCAGTGTATAGTCGCTGTACTCTCCCAGCAGATGTCCTGGGGGAAAAAACAGCGAATATAGAACACCTGCATAATTATATTAATTATACCGGCAAATTAAGCTGAGAGGAAACGTGGGGCGACATGTGCTGCGATGCCCGCCATGAAGTGAGACCAAAAAACGTTGATGTACCGATGAGAATCCAACTCCTCATTGCCATTGAATTTATGGTAAATTATAACAATGCACTCGTACCTGATTTTGAGTCCTGTTGAGTAAAGAAGGTTGAGATGATCCGGTTGAGAAAAGTGAAGATTGTCCGAGTCTTCCAAATGCGTGCGCTGTTCCGTGCGGGTTTTCACGTAAGTGCCAAAATATCCGAATTGCTGCGGAATATGAAAGCGTCGTTGGGCGCTGAAGTCAATTGAGAGAGATAGCCGGTGAGCGAAGCCGAAGTCAAGCAAGAGAGACATCCTCTCGCTCGACGCGGCATGCCTACGAGGCACAACCTCGGCTCCGTGAAGCCCTGCCTCGGCTATCTCCGCTCAACCAAACGCTGCGTGCTCGAGCACAGCAACAGGTCGACGCACGGCGAATATCGATCGCCGTGCGCCAGCTGATTATCCAACAACAGTCGAATAGTGTTTCTCAATCGAATGCATGAAATAATGTGATTTTAGTTCATAACATGTCGTGCAAATAGACGTATAAATTATGCATCAAGTGCAATCAATAAAAAAAATTTGTGTTCGATAATACGTTCGAATTTTTTTGTAAGTAAACAAGACTTATGTCAATGTTCTTGTCCCAATGTATTTTAATACATTCTGTGTTTCGGGAATTGATAATGTCTATCATCGTAAAGAAATTAATTTCTTATTCAGCTTAGTGACAACGATTTATATTCGATTACCGCACGTGTCTTTCTAAACATTCATGTTGTCCGGTATGTTAAATATTGGGTCTGAAAAAAAGTTCGTGGCGTTTCTTTAGTGAAATTCAACTGGTTTTCTTATAGTATGAAAATAAATTTATTTAAACCAAATATGCTCCATTATTATCGATAATGTTTCGCCATTTTTCGGGTAGAGCCATGATGCCATCGGTAAAGAACTTCTGTGGTTTCTGCTTGAAAAACTGAATTAAGTGGTTTTCACACGCTTATTTTGAAAGCAGCTTAATTTCATTGAGAGAGTTCTGCAGAGATCGGAATAAGTGATAATCAGAGGGTGCTATGTCTGGACTATATGGTGGGTGCATCAAAACTTCCCAACCAAGCCCTCGCAATTTTTAACGGGTCATCAAAAAGTGTGTGGTCGGGCGTTGTCGTGATCAAGAGAATCAGTCATCTGACCAACTGGAAGTAGCTCCTGGTAGACGATTCTCTTCCAGTCCCACCACACACACAGCATCACCTTTTTCGCCGTCAATCCTGGTTTCGCGAACGCTTGTGACGGCTCACCATCCCTTGTCCACGATCTTTGACGCTTCCGATTGTTGTACGTGATCCATTTTTCATCACCGGTTATGACACGTTTCAGAAATGGTTCGATTTCATTGCGTTTCAGCAGCACATCGCAGACGTTAATTCAGTCTATCATGTTTTTTGCGCTCAACTCATGAGTAACCCATACATCGAGCTTCTTTTTGTAGCTAGCTTTGTGTACATGTTTCAAAACAGTTTTGTGGTCAATGCCTAGCTCCATCATAATATCGACACTGCTGATATGCTTATCTTGCTGGACTTTTTCAAGAATTTCATGAGCTTTTTCAGTGATTGGACGACCAGAGCGTGACCCATCTTTCACATCAAAATTACCAGAACGAAAGCGAGCGAACCATTTCCGCGCAGCAGATTTTGATAAAATACCTTCACCGTACACACTACAAATTTTTTCACAAGCCTGCGCAGCGTTCTGCCCTTTGTCGTAATAATAATGCAGAATATAGCGCAATTTTTTATTACTTTTTTCCATTTTCAAACGCAAACAACTTTCCGACCACTCCACCAATTTTGATGTTTATACACTCAAAGTAACGCTCGAAGTGTCACCTTTCCAACGATCGTTTAGTGGTATCGCTGCGATTTGTGTTTCCTGACTTATTTGCAATTGATGCCATTTATCGGGACAAAGCCACGAATTTTTTCCCAGACCCAATATAAAGGACATGCTTCGCATCTGATGAAAGACCTCAGGAACAACTAAATGCAAGCCTGAAATCCTTTATTTCGGCCTTTTCCTAATCGGAGTTATTAAGTTTTGGACGTCAACATTGGTCAATATTCATTCTTCACACTTAATATTGTATGTATAAAAGTCGCTGCCCATATTCATCTAATTCAATGTTAACCCAAACTGCTGGAGGCCTCGGTCCCCATACATATCACAATTTTTTCGCAGCTCTAATAATTTTTCAAATATGACAATATGTTTGAATAATGAGTACCAGTAATTATGTATTGTGATGAAATTAAATCCATACAAAAAACCATGACAAATCAATTTCGTAAGAAAGAAAGGTGGTAAGGAGGTAAGTTTTGTTTTCCTCTTCTTTCTGCCATTTCGTGCAACAAATTTGAATAAATTTTGTTGCCAAGTTATACACGTAACCTAAATGGAAGGAGTATTTTGTACGTAAGTGACATACGTGTGAAGTTCATAGTGTTCTTAAAACCATTTCAAGAATCCAGACCCCATGTCATCACTTACACCTTAAACGTGGCAATAAAGTCGAATTTTTGCGATCCATCTCCACTGAATTGCCGCAAACCATTACAAATTTTAAATGTTTAATGATGCTCTCATGTACGCATAATGCAGTAAAAGTTTATATGACAAAGATAGTTGCTGCTTCTTATTTCATGGTTTTATATATACGCGAGGCCCAAAAGTATTCCACTTACATACCAATCAGACCCTTTCACTTTCATTGACGTAATATTTTCAGTTACGTAAATTACTCGGCCACAAAGTAATTTCAAAATATTTTGTATGGAATTGTACAAAAAAAAAGAAGAAAACGAAATGCACTACGTATCTTCCTTTTTTTCTCTTATGAACTCGATGTTTTGTTGTACGTCATTCATTTGATGCTGATAATTTGTTCTTATTAAATCTACGAAAGCATGGTAATCATAACGACAAGCAGTTTTTTCAAAACATAAAATTTGAATTTCATAAAAACTCACATTGTAAAGCTAACAGAACATATCTGACGTGAGACACATGTATTTATTATAACACTATAATGCGTAATGTCATCGAAAATACAACGTGACGAAGCGAAAATACGCTGACTACAAATTTGAACTAAAAAACTGAAATCATGCAAATCAAGTCACTTTTCAAGCTCTCACTCATAGAGAGAAATAATAAACTATTCATGTTGCCCCTGTCCTTTGGACGTCTGCACGGATTCACGTCTCTGGTACCACTGAAGCATTTTGATTGTAATTGATACGATATAGTCCCGGAGACGGCATCTCCGAGCCTACAATAATCCACTCGGGACTCCTTCAGGGATTATTTTAGAAAAGAATCCGGGAAAGATTTTCCATCCAGGGGAGGTAAGTAACTTTCCCGTAAAAAAATTTTTTTCACTCTTACTAAACACAATTTGGTGGACTATGCAGACATAATACCAGTCTCCTGGGTTGTCAATGGTTTTTATATATTCTGTAATTTCAGTTACCTGTTTTCATAGGCAATTTTACCCCTAAATACCTGTATAGTAATATAGCCCAACGTGAAGATCGAATTTGTAGTAATACCATTAAGTTTGAAGATTTCTCTGCGATTTATCGGAATTTGTTGACTTATAAATTGTTTCTTCAAATTATTATAGATATTAACCATAAGGGAGATACACTCGTAAGATATCCATTCCGCCGCTGTCATTGATACTGCAGAGACACTATTTTCTATTTGTAATTTTATGTTGAAAATTCGGATTACCCGTGGTTGATTGTTTACAATGAAAACATGGTCCTGCTGAATCGATGGGATTGTTATTTAAAGGCTGGGAATGTTCGTTACGATATTCACAAATATAGGTCCCGTGGCCTTTTTTTTACATACATGTATTTTACATACATGTATTTGATACCGAATGTCGACTGTATTTTGGTATCGGAGATTGGATGGTACCTATGCTTGCGGTAAAGACATTAATGGGGGGGGGGGGTCTAATGGCGAACGTTGACAGCTGTTCACTGCGTGTCCATGATTTTCACAAAGTTGACAAAAAATCGATATATTCTCCGACTCCTTTCTTTCAGGAGTAATAATTTGTATAACTACTGTCGGCAGTATTTCCGCGCTTATTACATACCTGGCATGTACTTAGTAGAGGACCGTCAACGGTGGACTTATGGTTAATCGAGGGGATTTTTAATTCTTCGACATTATTATTGGGAGTTAATGGTCGTACAATTTTTGTTTTTAAGCCATGTAGAAAATAGTGTGGAAGGCTTTGTCAAGTATTATCGATAAATGCAGCAGGTAAGTGATTATTCTCGCTCGCATCATTTTTTTAAATAATTCAATAGTATGTGCATACCTTTACTAAATCCAACTCCTTTCCCCACTTCTTCCCCCACCGCCCTACTTTTCCACCGCCGCGTTACCCACTCTGCTTACCTAGTGTCGGTAACGTGGAGATGGTAAAGTGGGGTGACTATCAAAGTCTCGAAGTCTCAAACTCTGGAATTACTTTTGACCGACAGGAATGAACAAATGTTCCGTACGCCGTAGGAGGACGCTGATAGCGAAAAACCATATAGTATATAGCGTTCTGACAGGTTCGTAGATTATAAAACATTAATTGGGAGTAACTGGTAGGGGCCCTAAATAAATAAATAATCAATAATTTTCAGGTAGCTCGAGAGCTTTGCACCGGTGATGATAACGTCACCGGTTTCGCGTAGGGTTTAAATTAGACGACCGGAATGACCTGCGACGTTACTGACCAGGTCATCCCGGTGCTGACTTTGTTATCTTGGTCGGACAGTGTTCCTCGTCATCCAGGTGTTCAGTCAGACTGTTCTCGAGGTCCCGCTTGACAGGAAAGTACCCTGTCAGAACGCTAAATACATCGTTTTTCGCTATCAGCGTCGTCCTACGGTGTACCGAACATTCGTTCATTCCTGTCAGTGAAAAGTAATTCGAGAGTTTGAGACTTCGAGACTTTGATAGTGTTACGTCCTGACGTAACGTCGCGTTTATCTTTTTCATTTCGATTACGTTAAAGTTCTCCTGCTTTAGTTTCGCTACAGTAAAAGTAACTTCCCGAATTTTTCCTTCATTCTCGAACTTCTTAAGAGGAGAGGAGAGCGATTTTAGCGACGGAGATCGGAACAGGGTGAAGGTGCGGCCCTACCGACCGTCTTCCGGGAAGAATTAATCTTGTAAAGATGGAATTTTTCGGCGCTCCCGGTCAAAAGGCAAACTTTCAAACCATGGGATCTACTGCGTAGACCCGGTTATCGACTGCCATTTATGGATCTATGATTCAGCGCGGCCTTACCCTCAATCCTAGACCAGGGGTTCGGCTAGTCGCCGTCGGGGCGTTGTTGGTCATAAGGAAGCGGTTGGAGGGAACGCTATCACGTGACCAAGCGACCGCACCCTTTCTTCTCGCTCTTGCCTGAAATCTTGTCTCTCCCTTTCTCTTTACAAACATGATGAAATCACGAACAATTATTAACTAAGCCAAACAATTAACAAAAGTGGAGGAACTGTTGATTTGTACGAAAGAGTTATGACTATTAAAATGTTTACACAAATACTGTAGGTAAAATATCAGCAGCAAAAAGAACAATTATGCTTCCATATGGAAACTACCCAGGGCTGTCACTCGAAAACGAGTACAACCCACATTGAATTAATGAGCTTACCAAGTATAGTCGGGTAATAGAAGAAAGATCAGTATATCAGGATTAATTCCCCTTTTCTCTTGGGATTATATTAATAAGTCTCTCGTAAAATATTGGAATTTATGGTAAAAATACCATCATAAATATATAAAACATGTTATGCCTATATAGAAAGGATAAAGGAAATATTAGGATTAATTTATGGTAAAATAGCGAAAAATAGACAGAAAAACGAGAAAGAGATGAGACTAAAATTGAGTTGCAATGAAGCTTCTGCTGCAGGAAAGCGAGGCTGGCCGACTCTCCACGCAACGAAAACGCCTTGCGCGAGGTCTGAACAGCGATCTAGCCGCCTTGCGTACGAACGAAATGTACGAGTAACCAAGTTAGACGAGTCGCTCTCAAATAAAATCCTTCTCTCTCTCTCGCTCTCGTTTCGATAGCACGAGAATACTCGTCTAACTCAGGGGTCTCCAAACTTTCCAGCCTTAGGGCCATACTGATTACTCCAGTAAGTTCCGAGGGCCAAAACCATAAGCCTACAACAATGTTATGAGTAGTTAGCCCATGACCATATCAATGTAGATGTCATATTAATAATTATTCAACATAAAATTACAATACTTCAGTAAACTAAATTTAATTTGCTATAAAAAATATGTTCTCTAAAAGGAGTTTTCAAGTATGCTAGCTCTCCGCGGGCCGGACAAAATCTGTCCGCGGGCCGAATGTGGCCCTCGGGCCGTAGTTTGGAGACCCCTGGTCTAACTAGCAAATTATTTAAGAAAACTTATTAACTATAAGAAGTTTAACGTCTAACTAACAAATTATTTAGGAAAACTTATTAGCTATAAGTAGGGTAATCACTAATTTAACGAATAACCAATGATGTTTGGAATAAGCCATAGCTCAACAAAACCATTTATACTGATAAGAGATTAACGCAGAAATCAGGTTGCATACGTCAAAGTTAACTACAGAATCTGTAACAAAATTATTACTAGTGGTTTCATGTGAAGGATTTAATTAAGTTCCGTACAAACGCTGAAAAACTAAGCCATTACCATAGACACATCTACATAGAAGCGAGCATAAGGATATTACCTAGACTAGGGAACTCTATCGAAAGTAGGCCTAGAAGGGGTGGTAAAAATCGCCTCATTTTCAGGGGAAAAACGCCTCGAACGCGTTCCCTCACCTAATCGCGTGGTCCTCTGTGTAGCACATCGCGCGGACAAATCAGAGCGCGCCATACCGATGCACTTGCATAGATCTATGGCTCTGCATGTCGAGAAGCTACTCTGCGGAGTAAGGGGAATGAATACGTGTATGGTCGAGATAGACCACGGGGAAATTCTTATAATCAGGATAGGGTTTTATCCCTTCTCTTCTTTTACGCGCCTGACGACAAGAATTTTCGATGCTCAGGAGCCCTATAAAAGGCCGCGAAAATCGGCCGGCGACACTTTTTCACGGGACACTTCCACCGACTTTTTCACGGGGAGTCAAGTAACACAGTTTCACGGGGGGTTAAGTAGAGGACTAATCACTAGCCTGGCAGTGAATAAGTCGCCGGCAGTGAATTAGACTTTTCACAAGGCAACAAGTAGTACTGTTTGCCGGGAAATAAAGTAGTACAGAACGATAATTTTTCACCACGGCTTAATTTTCACAAAGTATAGTTTCAAGAAGTACAGAGTAAGAGTACAGTACTTATAATTATTAACGCTTGTAAAATCGGGAATATTGAACATGCAACATTCAACTACTCATGTAGTTTTATTTCAATAAATAATCATTAACACGCACCAACGCCTACGTTCGATTTTGAGTCTGTCTGACTACACTAATCTACGTCCAACCAACGTTCAACAGCAAGAACCACAGCAACAAACAACCGTAGGTATAATTTTCAATTACCAATTAAAGTGAAATCTTGCTCCGCGTGAAATTGTCATTCAAGTCCCACCCCCTTATTCGTGAAGTGATTATCCCCAACCAAGAACAAAACGTACTCCAGCCCTATCCCGAGTAATTTTCCGCGAGGTTAGACTCAAAAACGGGCTTGCGTCTTCGGTATTTTCTCGTCGGGTGTGGTAAAGGGAGAATTCATTCACCTTGACCAGAGCACGGAAAAGATACACCGAAACGTGAAATATATGTTAAATTCTCGGGTTCGTAAGATAGGCCGCGATTTTGACGTAACAGTAGTCACCCGTAAAGTGAGGTGCTGTGGGTAACCTGGTGAACAAGGAAAAGGAGTAAAAGTACTCCATGGCGCACACACACACATTTTCGCTCTCTCTCTCTCTCTCTCTCTCTCTCTCTCTCTCTCTCTCTCTCTCTCTCTCTCTCTCTCTCTCTCTCTCTCTCTCTCTCTCTCTCCCCCTCTAGAGACGTTGAGACGTGTGTCAAATGTGCTCCGTCTTTGAGCCAATTTTTTGTGAAATATAAGTCTATAATAAGGATAAGATTATTACGAAATGTGCGGTTTTGTGTAATGAGCATTTAGAACGACAGATGATTCTGATAGCTATCGGGATCGCGATATTGTGAACAATTTTAGATATTGAAGTTCGTGTGAAAGTGGTGACGGCGACCATTCGCGCTGCCACGGTGACACGACAATAGCGCATACCACGGCATTTGTGCGAAAACGGACGAAATGGATAGCACGACTGAGTACGATGAATATCGATGTTCAGCGTGCAAAAAAGCTATAAAAAGTCAGGTAGTGCGATGCAAGACGTGCCCGAAACTGTTTTATCATCCGGGATGTGTGTGTAAACATAAGGTGTACGATAAAAACAGAGAACTAGTGCCACGTAACGGTCCATTCGATAAATTCGTAGTTGACGAAAGCCAAAAGACGTTGACACCTGGTGCAGGTAACAGCAGAGATCGATCGGGTTCGACTGGATCATTTACTGGAAGCAGAGGTATTAGCACGACGGCAAATATCGAAGGAAAAATAGACTGGTTGGTGAAAAATGTGAAAGAAATAAAGGACGAAGTTGCATGCAAGAATGAAGTTAGGGTGATAATTAAGGAAATAGTATAAGAAGAATTGAAGGGCATGAAGATCGAAATGGAAGAAATAAAAAAGATGATACAAGGAGGAGTTCTAGGTACAACAAAGGAAGTAACAAGAACCTATAGTGGAGCAGTCAAAGAAAAGAAAAAGGAGACGGTTATAATTATTAAGCCTAGCGAACAACAAGAAAGTGAGGCCACGAAAAAGAAGATCTAAGAAAAGATGGACATAAAAAACATGGCTGTGGGAGTAACAAGGTTAAAGAAAGGCAATAATGGAACTGTGATTTTGGGCTGTGAAACGACTGAAGAAATAGAAAAGCTAAAGACCATAGTACAAGAGAAAATGGGCGAGGGATTTAAAGTTATAGAAACAAAGCAACAAAAACCAAAAATTAAGATCGTTAACATGGAAGTGGACGAACTAGAGCTGGCGGATGATGAGCTGGTTGAAACAATAAAGAAACAGAATGCAATGGAAGAAAAGGAAGAAATGGAGATGAAAATTGTTAAAAGAATAAACAAAGAAAAGAGACACGAAGGATCAGTAATAATGATAGTGGATGAAGGAACCCACCAAGAGATACTGAACAAAGGTAAGATCAGCGTGGGTTGGAGAAAATGTCCGGTTTACAACCACATCAATGTGAAGCGATGCTATAAATGTTGGGGCTACTATCATATAGCCAAGAACTGCACAAGAGAGGAAACATGCCATAAATGTGCGGGAAATCACGAAACGAGTAAATGTACAGCGACGAAAAACAAGTGCATAAACTGCATGTTTAAAAACCAAGCATACAACTTAGAGATAAACATAGAACATGATGCATTAGACCGGGAATGCCCAACGTACAAAAGAGCAATCCAAGAAGAGAAGAGGAGAGCAGGATGGGACGATTAGCAATTACTGAAGGAGGAAATGGTATGGTGTACAAATGCACAAAGTCTGATAGCACATAAGGATGAAATACGATACCAAATAGTGGATAAAATGAAACCCGCATTCATAGCGTTATCAGAAACCAGAGTGACAGCTGAAATTGGTGACAGAGAAGTGTATATGCCAGGTTATAGTGCAGTCAGATGTGATGCGGAGAATAGAAATACAGGTGGTGTAATCTTATACATAAGAGATGATATTAAATATGATATGATACCAATAAATAAAATAGAATCAAACTGTTGGTGTGCTGGAATAGAGGTCAAGGACGAACATTATAAAGGAGTGATAGTAATTGTGTATCATTCGCCAAGTGCGTCGGATGCTGAATTTATAAGACATATAGAAAACGTAACTGAGGAACTAACAATAAAAGGAGACTGTTTGATAATAGGTGATTTTAATATAGATGTCACGGTAGAAACGTTCTACAAAAAGAGGTTGATAACAGGAATGCTGAGTCTAGGAATGAAGCAATACGTTAATAAACCAACAAGAATAACGCAAGACAGTCGAACTACTATCGATTTATTATTTGCTAATAGGTGTGCACAAGTGCAGGTGGAACATGAGCCAAAGATAACGGATCATGCATGGATAAATGTCATATTAGGTAACAGGAAGGAAAGGAATGAGTATATAGAATATAAAACAAGAGACTATAGTAAAATTGATGTGAAGGAATTTACACGGATGTTAAGCATTACCACAAGACAAGTTCAAGAGGTAGAAGTAAGCCAAAGAGCAAGGATGCTCGTTGATAACATAGTGGGTGCTCTAGATAGGTTTGCACCCAGAAATATAGTGAAGATTCCAAGCGTATGGGAAGGAAAAAAATGTAATTCAGAAGACATAATAGTAGCTGCAAGAAGAAGAGATAAGGCATACGGAGTAGCAATTACTACTGGTTTGGAGGAGCATTGGCAGCAATTTAAAAAAGAAAGGAATGCGGTAGTTAAATTAATAAGAGAAAAGAAGAAGGAATATTATGAAAAGATGATAGACGATAATAAGAAGGATCCGACAAAAATGTGGAAAACGTTAAAAGAAGTAATTAAAGGAGAATCAATGGGTACTAGAGAAGTAGAGAATACAGATTTTGAGATATTGAATGACATGATGGGAGGTAGTATAGCTGATAAATTTAATGTGTTCTATGTGCAAAGTGTAAAGAATATAGTTAATTCAATACAATGGGATACGTCTGGAAGTCCAAACCGAAGAAGAATTATAACAGGGATAAGGATGAACAATAAAAGTATAATGGAAAACTTCAATCATATTGAAATAAAGGATCTGGAGAAGATAGTGATGGGACTCCCGAAAAAGAAGGGAACGGAAGAAGGAATATCAAGTGATATACTAAAAATGGCATTCAGTGCAATAAAAGAGGAATTTGTGGAAATAATAAATGGATCCCTACGGGAGGGATATTGCCCGGACAGCTGGAAAACTTCTACAATAATACCGATCCCAAAAATAAACAAAGCCATAAAAGCAAGTCATTACAGACCAATTAATATGTTGCCATTATACGAAAAAGTGCTCGAATTAGTAGTAAAAAATCAAATTGAAAAATATTTAGAAACCAATGACATCATAACGGAGCATCAGTCAGGATTTAGAAAGCAATATTCGTGTGAAACGGCGATTCAAACTGTTGTAGATGAATGGAAAGTGTACATTAGTGAAAGAAAAATGGTAGGAGTAATATTCATGGATTTAAAATGAGCGTTTGAGACAATCGACAGGGATATATTATTAGACAAATTATACCAATATGGAATTAGAGACAGGGTATTAGAGTGGTTCAGAACGTACTTAAGAAACAGAACACAGGAAGTTCGATTCAATGATAAATGGTCTGAAGTTATTCCCAACGAATATGGGGTACCGCAGGGGTCAGTACTAGGGCCGTTGCTGTTTATTATATATATAAATGATATAGTTAATTTCTGTCCAGAGGAATGTGCAATAAAAATGTTTGCTGATGACACAGTGATATATGTACCTGGAAAAAGCAGCGCGGAAGTGGAGAGAAAGATGAATATGTTATTGAGTATAGTAGAAAAGTGGATGGAAAGAAATAAATTAAAAATGAATGTAGAGAAAACAAAATATATGATTGTCAGCAGTGTAAGGAAAGTCGTGAGTAGGAATATTGTACTGAAGTGTTTGGATGGAACGAAACTTGAGAAAGTAGAGTAAATAAAATATTTGGGTATTATTATTGATGATAAGCTACGATTCAAAGACCACTGTGAGTATATGTTAAAAAAAAATAGGGAAAAAAACGAGCTTTCTAAACAGAATGGGGAATTATGTATCTGCGTATACGCGATGTGTGATATATAAAGCAATCATAGCACCTCACTTTGAGTATTGTTCAACACTGTTAGTAGCTATGGGTGAAACAGAGTTGAAGAAATTGCAGATCGCGCAGAACAGAGCAATGAGGGTTATATTACAATGCAACCGCTATACGAAGGTAGAAGATATGCTGAGCGCGGTACAATTTATGTCCATAAGGCAAAGATTGTACTATAACGTTTGTACATTTATCTTTAAAGCCGGGAAGAATCTACTGCCAAAAGAATTTAAAAATCGGCTACAAATAGTAGGAACGAGGAGTGGTAGGGAAACAAGGCAAGCGGAAAATATAGTAATACAATTTAGAAGAACGAGAAGTGCACAAATGAGTATGTACTATGAAGGAGTGAAAATATATAATGCATTGCCAACTGAACTGAAAGGTTGCGAAAAAGTAGAACAGTTTAAACGAATGTTAAAGGAGTATGTTGTGTCAACAGTAAAGTAAGATGTATGTAGATGTAAGAAAAATATGTAACACTGTGTATAAAATAGCTGAGAAAGCTAATAAACATCAATCAATCTCTCTCTCTCTCTCTCTCTCTCTC